>CM074721.1:450880879-451555879 GCA_037306005.1 Rhinophrynus dorsalis
TCTAGCATGCATGTACAACTGTGGTGGGCAACCTGAGGCTTTATAGCTGTTCAGGACCATTATCTGCAGCCAGCCATTAGTTGGCTGTAGAATAGATGATGGGAATTGTAGTCTTGAACATCTGCAGTGCTTCAGGTTGCCCACTGCTGTAAGACTGTGTCTCACAAAGCTAAGCACTGTAATAAACTGCCCTCTATATTGACATAAATACAATAGGAGCATTAGGTGCTGCTGAAAACTCAAGATTTGAGTCCTGCATGGTGACACAGGTATGTCAACGTCACAGCGCAAGAGTTGTGTGGGGCTTTTCTCTCGGACGCCTCTCGCTGCCTCCATCACAGGCCTCTACATTCCCACCTGCTCTCTCCCTTACAACCCTCAACATTGCTTAAGGAGACAAGAGGGGAGAAAGAGACAGGCAAGAAGGGGAGAATGGGAGGGAGAAAGAGAAAGTGGAGAGGCAAGAAGGGGAGAAAGAAAGGGGCAAGAAGCAGAGAAAGAGAAGCAAGAAGGGGAGAAAGAGACAAGAAGGGGAGAAAGAGAGAGACAAAAGAGACAAGAGGAGGAGAGATGGAGACAATAGGGAGAGAGTGAGAGAGATATAGAGAAAAGGGGGAGAGAGAGAGAGAGAGACAAGAAGGTGAGACAGAGAGACAAGAGGGAGAGGGAGAGAGAGAGAGAAACAAGTGGGGGAGAGAGACGGAGACAAGAGGGAGAGAGTGAGGGCGATATAGAGAAAAGAGGGGGGGAGAGAGAGAGAGACAAGAGGAGGAGGAGACAGAGAGACAAGAGGGAGGGAGAGAGATAGAGACAAGAGGGAAGAGAGAGAGACAAGAAAGACAGAGAGAGAAACAAGTGGGGGGAGAGAGAGAGAGACAAGAAGGTGAGACAGAGAGACAAGAGGGAGAGGGAGAGAGAGAGAGAAACAAGTGGGGGAGAGAGACGGAGACAAGAGGGAGAGAGTGAGGGCGATATAGAGAAAAGAGGGGGGAGAGAGAGAGAGAGACAAGAGGAGGAGGAGACAGAGAGACAAGAGGGAGGGAGAGAGATAGAGACAAGAGGGAAGAGAGAGAGACAAGAAAGACAGAGAGAGAAACAAGTGGGGGGAGAGAGAGAGAGACAAGAGGTGGAGACAGAGAGTCAGAGACAGAGAGACAAGAGGGGGAGAGAGAGAGTCAGAGACAGAGAGAATGGGAGGGAGAAAGAGAAAGTGGAGAGGCAAGAAGGGGAGAAAGAGAGGGGCAAGAGGTGGAGAGAGAGAGACAAGGGGGGAGAGAGAGAGAGTATCAGAGAGACAAGAGGGGATGAGAGAGAAAGAGACAAGAGGTGGAGAGAGAGAGACACACACACACACACAGGGAGACAAGAGAGGGGGGAGAGAGAGAGAGAGAGAGGGAGAGAAACAAGAGGGGAGAGAGACAAGAGGGGGAGAGAGAGACAAGAGGGGGAGAGAGAGAGACAAGAGGGGGAGAGAGACAGAGACAAGAGGGGGGAGAGAGAGAGAGAGAAGGGGGGAGGAGAGAGACAGACAGAGAAACAAGAGGGGAGAGAGAGAGAGACAAGAGGGGGAGAGAGAGAGAAGCGGGAGAGAGAGACAAGAAGGGGGAGAGAGACAAGAAGGGGGAGAGAAAGAAAGACAAGAAGGGGGAGAAAGAGAGACAAGAAGGAGGAGAAAGAGAGACACAAGAAGGGGGAGAAAGAGAGACACAAGAAGGGGAGAAAGAGACAAGAAGGGGAGAAAGAGAGAGACAAGAAGGGGAAGAAAAGAGAGACAAGAAGGGGAGGAAAAGTGAGACAAGAAGGAGAGGCCCCTCTTGCCTTTTTCTCCCTCCTCTGGACCCTTATTGCCTGTTTCTCCCCCTCTTTCTCCCTTTGCTTGCCCTCTTTCTTCAGCCTCTTGCCTTTTTCTCCCCTTCTTGCCTTTTCCCCCTCCTCTTGCCCCCCTTGCCTCTTTCTCCCTCCTCTTGCCCCCATGCCTCTTTCTCCCTCCTCTAGCCCCCTTGCCACTTTCTCCCTCCTCTTGCCCCCCGTGCCTCTTTCTTCCTCTTGTCCCCCCATGCCTCTTTCTCCCTTCACTTGTCCCCATATGCCACTTTTGCAAACCCTCATGCCCCACTCATCTCTTTTACCACCCTCTTGCCCCCATGCCTCATTCGCCACCCTCTTGCTCCTCCATTGCTCTTTCACCACCTTTTTGCTTGCCCATGGCTCTTTCACCACCATTTTGCCCCCATGGCTCTTTCACTACCATTTGCCCCCCCCCATATGGCTCTTTCACCACACTTTTGCCCCCTCATGGCTCTTCCACTACTGTTTTGCCCCCCTGTGGATCTTTCATCACCTTCTTGGCCCCCCCATGCCTTTTTCTCCCCCTTGCTTCTTTCACCCCTCCCTTGCTTCTTGATCCCTCTCTTGCCTCTTCTTATCCAGCTTGATATTCCCAGTTGGCATCTTTTTCTGTACTTATAGCAAAATCTCCGAGTCACTCTACTCACAACACCTTTGCCTCATTCTTTAAAAAACTTTTTTACAGTCACTTCTATTATTTTTTTACTTAAAGAAATGTATATACTATTCACATACAATTTCAAGGATTAATTTGGAATAATAAGAGACCCAAAATTGGTCTACAACAATACAACAGCTTTAGGACAACGGTGGATTTGGCTTTCCATGTAGCAAGCTTGTACATTAGAATGAAGTAATGCTTGCATGGATTGGAGAAGGGAATGACAATTTCTGCCCCACATTCATCTTCATCATTTGCTGCATGCTACTATTTCTAAACTTCCTACCCACTGCTGCGCCAACCACCATATTTTTAGATATTATATAAGCCTGGCAGTTGTCTAGATACAAGCTTTTTCAAGATAAATACATGTCAATGTACTCCAGCAATCCAGCTTTTCAGAATGGTTCTGCCGATCTCCAATTTACCCAAAGGGAGTCACAGGTGGATCTCCTTCCCTGAGCTTATAGACAGATTCAGTATCCCATGGTCCATCTTTATCTGTACTTATAGGCAAAATCCTTTGCATCCAAAATTCTTAAATGTACTGTAACTCACACTGCTTACAACACCTTTGACTCTTTCTTTGAAGTGTAACTATAATCTAAACTGGGCAGGAGATATTTGTAAATAGAAAAGCTCCTAACCTGTTTAGGTTGAGAGTTTTTAAAGAAGAACTATCACTCAAAGGGTTAATCCCATACTGTTAGTTTTGTTACAATTAAATTTAATGGCTTCCATTTCTTTACTATATAGTATCTAGAGGCCGAGAAATAGCATTGATGTAACCATATTTTTGACATGACTATATAACTCTCCTCATAATACTCTTTTTCTGTTATATATGACAATGCATGTCTTGGTCTACCTGGTTCTACCCTGATGTCTTCAGATTCAATATCATGTCTTACTGATATTTGTACTCACAAATCAATGGCTACCAAATAAAACAGCTTACTAAAAAAAACCCAAAAAAAACATTAAAATCCATGGCCATTTTGGGAATTATCTGTAGCTGATTGCCCCAGATTTAGCCCTCTTCTGTTTTTGGAGACCTCTCTATAATTCCCACATTTAAATAATTTGCCAATCTCCTCTATGGTGCAGTTGGCTTTCTCCAGAACTGTACAGATTAGGACAAAAAAAAAAAAAAGACACCAAAATAAAATAAACTTTAAAGCAGAATGTTCATCTTATATAAAGGCACCCTGAAATATTTAAGCAGGTAGCAACTAGCTTTATATCTATTACCTCTCAAAAGTAGCCGATTGTACAGTAATCCTTTTTCTCCGTCGTCCAATACAGGTTACTGGTAACTCTGGGTAGGAGATCAGCCTTTTTAATTGTAGGCAGGAACAATTCTAGAATTGTATGCAGGGGGTGGAGCCTACCTTCCCTCCTTGGCTGCAGCTAGCCAACCAGCTCCAGAAAGATTTGTTCCTTGGTGAAGACACAAGGCAAGAGAACAGTTCTGCTATAGTTTTAGATACTTTTTTATTTTTCTGTTAGAAATGGAATACCACCATTAGACGGATTACCATAACTGACAATGACCTTAGATGTGGCTAGCTCGGTAACCTTTACTGCTTTATGTGGACTTTAAGCCCTAGGGGGAAAATCTTGTTACAAGTTCTTTCCTCAGGAGTTGCTCACCGAGGCTTCTTCTTAATACATGGTAGTCTGAAGACAGAAGATCTGCAGGAAAGGTGAGCAACCCATTGAGTGCTGCATGTCCCACAGTGCCCCTCCACACAGGGGTTTACCTCTGGAGTTTCTATTGCACACTCCTGCACTCATTGGTTATATCTGTATGTTTGTTCGGTGTTTGGAGCAGGTTTATGTGGTACTTTACACCTTTAGCTGCTGATTTTGCATCTTTTGTGGGGGGTTTCTGACACTTTTCCTACTGGTTCAGTGTTTTTTGGGTAACCTAACATGTTTTAGTGATGTTTCATGCATTTTTACTTTACTGTTTCAATTTTGTAAAATTTGAGTTCTGGTGCGCTTTACTGCATAGGCGCCATTGCTCCATTCACTCCTATGGGACTGTACAGTTTGGGACATATCTGTACAACCGCTTAACATAGCGACTTCAGAGATGGCTCATTTTTCTTGTCTGCCCTTGCTCTATCATCCGGTTCATGTTTCCAGTGTGTTGGGGGGCACCGTTTGGGTATTTTTTTCTGGGAAAACTACATTTCCCATGAGCGACTGCTTCACGCGCTTGTTTCTGATTGGCCCCTGCAGCGGCAGCCATTTAGTGCCATTTCCAGAACGAGTATCATACGCAGGGCTGGACTCTCCTTCTCTCCTCTGCTGATTAACCCTTCACCTGCCAATTAAGTCTAGTTTAGCGATTTATGGGGTGAAACTTTAATCCTACACACTGTACATGGGTGATTTCTTATACTATAAGGTTATTTGACACTGTGAGAATGTCTATACCATTGGAGCTTGGAGCCAGACCTAAGACTAAGGATGTTGCAGTCTCTGTATCCCCTATTGCGCATTGTTCTTCCTGTCAGTCAAGGTTACCTTGAGAATTCCCAGGTCATTTATGCCCAGCATATTCTGATGTCCCTGAGAGTCTCCCAGGGACCTCCAGCCATCTATTAGAGCCAGTTTGGGAACAAGAGTTCAAGGCTGCTACCAGGGACCTTAGGTCTACATTGCAACTCTTTCCATCCCAGTTAGAGGGGGTCTTCCATTCTTTGCAGACCCCCTCCTCCGTCAAGTCTTCCCTGCCAAAACCTCAGGGAGTACCTGAGGTATCAGATTCCTCTGAGAAGGAACTGCTGGTGGATTCAGATGTTGAAGAACGTTCTGCTGTGGGCTCCTCTCAGTTTTTTTGGGGATACTTTTGAGGCTGATCCTAAGCCCTCGGCTGAGGGCCTGATCAGGGCTGTTTTGAATATCCTTAACATTCCCTTAGGTCATGAGTTTACTTCTGATCCCTCTGATGTGTTTCAGGAGCCTAAAAAGCCCCTTACTTGCTTCCCACCTAACCCCACTCTTGACTGCCTTGTGTCTGAAGAGTGGAAATCCCCGGACAGGAAACCTTCTGTGTCCAAGAAATTTGCCAAGCTTTAGCCCTTCTCTGAGGCAGCGCTTGTTCAGTGGGTTCATCCTCCCAAAGTGGATGCTCCAATCTCCAGGCTATCTAAGTCTACTGCCTTACAAGTTTCTGATGCGTCCGCTCTGAAGGACTGGACTGACAAGAAACCTAAGGTCTCCCTCAAGTCCATTTTTGCCACTGCTCATTCTGCCATGTGTCCAGCATTTGCTGCAGCATGGGTAAACCGGGCCATTGCGGTCTCGACTGACCAGCTCACCCTGGCTGTCCGTCAGGGTGCTCCTACTTCGGATATGTTGCTCCTTCTTGCCAACATTTCTGAGGACAACACTATGTTTCTGCTGCATTATTTGATGCCATCCGTTTGGTGGCTAGGGTTTCCACCATGTCTGTGGTTGCCAGACAGGCTCTTTGGCTCATGATCTGGTCTGCTGACACTGCTCTCCTTACCTTTTCAAGGTACTTCTTTGTTTGGGCCAGATCTTAAAGATCTGATCAGTGAGGCCACGGGGGGTAAGAGTACCCTTCTACCCTTGGTTCCCAGGAAGAAAACGCCACTTAAGCATAATCGGTATTTTTGTTCCTTTCAGAATGAGACACATCCAGCGAACCAGACAGTTCCCTCAGCTCCGCGTGCCTCCTCCAAGCCCAAACAGCAATAGAAGCCCAAGGTCTTCTCCAAGCCTTCTTCGGCATTACTCGCCAAACCCAGGTCCCCACTCTACTGTGGCTGGTCGTCTGTGTCACTACCACAGCATCTGGGAGGATTCAGTGGCGGACACGTGGGTTTTACAGGTAGTGACAGAAGGGTACAGGATCCCTTTCGTCTCTCTTCCTCCCTTTCGTTTCTTTCCTTCTCATACACCTCAGGGCGCGGAGAAACGCCAGCTGTTCAACGGTGCTATTCAGGCTCTTCTGGACAAGGATGTTCTAGAGCGGGTTCCAGTTCAGGACAGAGGTATGGGTTTTTACTCAAACCTATTTGTGGTCTCCAAAAAAGGATACGGTTGTTGCCCCATTTTGGAATTGAAGGATCTCAATTCCTTGGTGATCCGTCATTATCACCAGGACAGTGATTGCTGCTATGTCCCCGGGGGAATTTCTTGCATCTCTGGATCTTCAGGACTCGTATTTACACATCGCCATTCATCCAGAGAGCCAGCAGTATCTCAGATTTGCCTGAGACCGAGGGCATTTTCAGCTCTTCCATTTGGCCTGACTACAGCTCCTCAAGTTTTCAACCGTGTCCTGGGAGCCTTAGTGTCCGTTCTCCATTGGGAAGGCATCAGAGTTACTCCATACATGGACGACCTGCTTCTGAAGGCCCCTTCTGTGGAACTTCTTCATCAGCAGGTTCAGCAATGCATGCACACTCTCACCCATCACCGGTGGATCATCAACATGGACAAGTCAGATCTTGCCCCATCCCAGCATCTGGTCTTCCTGGGCCTCCTCTTCGATAAACAGAAGAATATGGTGTTTCTCACGGACGAGGTAGCGCACCAGATCGCCCACAGGGTTTCTTCGGTTCTGTCTGAAGATCTAGTTCCAGCCAAGAAGCTGTCCTCTCTAGTGGGGAAATTCATCACCACCATAGAAGTGGTCCTGTTTGCCATGGCGCACACCAGGGAACTCCAGCGGTTCGTGATCCAGGTGTGCAGGGGTCAGCCGGACCGTCTGAAGATGTCAGTGTCCCTCCCTCTTCATGTGGAACTGAGTTTGTCATGGTGGCTCGACCTCTCCAATCTGCTGAAAGGCAAGTTCACCTCTCAGGCTGGGGAGCTGTCCTGGGTCGCCTGAGTGCTCAGGGTCGGTGGTCTCCAGAGGAATCTCTCCTTCAACGTGTTGGAGCTTCGAGCGATATTTCATGCACTTCGGCATTGAACATCTCAGCTGGAAGACCGTCCAGTCCGGGTACAATCCGACAACGCCACGGCCGCGGCTTACATCAACAAGCAGGGTGGAACAAGAAGTCTCGCCGCTTGGTTAGAGGTCAAGGCTATTTTGTCCTGGGCAGAAGAACACGTTCCTGCCATATCCACAGTGCACATTCCTGTTGTAGACAACGTCATGGATTACTTCCTCAGTCAACACACAGTGGACAGCGGAGAGTGGGAGCTGCACCCAGAGGTTTTCACCCTCATTGTTCAGAAGTGGGGTCTTCCTTACACCGACCTGATAGCGACAAGACACAACAGGAAGGTTCCGAAGTTCTGCTCTCGGTGGAGGGAACCTCTAGCCCTGGCGGTGGATGCAATGTCCATTCCTTGGTTATTTCCTCTGGCCTCCACCTTTCCTCCTCTCCCAATGTTACACAGGGTGTTACAGAAATTGCAACGGGAACACTGTCCAGTCATTCTGACTGCTCCGTACTGGCCTTGCCAAGCTTGGTTCTCGGAGCTCCTGGATCTGTCAGTGGCGGAACCATTCCGGCTCCCTTGCCGTCCGGATCTACTTCTACAAGGTTACCTGTGGAAGGAGGATGTTCATCGGCGATCTTTGACGGCTTGGAAATTGAATCCTCAATATTGAAGAAAAAAGGTTTTTCTTCTGGAGTGGTGACTGCTATGCTCAGTGCCCTCATACCTGTTTTTTCCAAGATCTACCATTGTGTCTGGTCGACCTTTCTATCTTGGTGTGCTGATAGGGACCTGTCTTAGGGATTTGATCTGCCTACGGTCCTGGCCTTTATGCAGGACGGTGTGGATAAGGGCCTCAGTTTGAGTTCCCGTAAGGTTCAGACTTCTGAGCTCTCTGTTTTCTTTCAGAGGCGCATTGCCATCGTTCCTGATGTCAGGGTTTTCTTCCAGGGCGTTGCTCATGCTCGTCCTGCCTTCAAGAATCCTGCTCCTTGTGGGATCTTAACTTGGTTTTGGGCATTCTTCAGCCCCCTCCATTTGAATAGTTGGTTACTATTCCTCTACGCTAGTTGACGTGGAAACTGGCTTTTCTCCTGGCGATTGTGTCTGTTCGCCGAGTCACGGAGTTACATGCTCTGTCCTATTTGGTTTTTCACAAGGACAAGGAGGTGCTTCACACTTCTCAGGAATTCTCCCGAAGGTGGTTTCAGAGTTAGACTTGGTGCGTTGCCTCAAGTTTTATGTACATTGCACTGAGTCTATCAGGCATTCTGATGTGCTGTTCATCATTCCTGAGGGACCTGGGGCAGGAAGACCTGCATCCAAAGTAACTATTGCGTCCTGGATCAAGTCCAACATTCGTAAGCCTGTTCCCTTTCGGGTCATGGCTCATTCTACGAGATCTATTGGCACCCCTTGGGCTTACTAGAATCAGGCCTCCGCTGATCAGTTGTGCAAGGCGGCCACTTGGTTGTCCGTGCACACCTTTTCAAAGCACTACAGTGTTGATGTGCTGGCATCGGCTGACGCCAGCTTTGGGAGGAAAATCCTGGAGGCAGTCTTGACTGTCTAGCATTTTCTTCGGTTCTTGGTGCTTCCTTCACTTTTGGGCCCCGTTGGCTCTAGTTCAGTGTGCTGTGTAACAGTTGGGGTGTTGTTACCCCAGTTCAGTGTCCGTTGACACTTAATTAGTTGTTGGGCTGTCTTTGATCTGATGGTTCATATCTGCTCTGATGACTTTGGGGGCCTTGCGCCTGGTCCTTGCCTTACCTCCCACCTCTGGGAAACTCAATGGTTGGACATCCCAGAGTTACCAGTAACCTGTATTGGACGACAGAGGAAAGAGGATTTTAGTCTTACCTGTTAAATCCTTTTCGCTTAGTCCATACAGGATACTGGTCTCCCATCGTGTCAAGGGACCATGCTTGGCTTTCCTGTGGCAGAGTGTGTTGGTCGTTCGGAGTCATGCTAACAGGAGTCTTCTTTCCCTTCTACTATCTAGTCAATAGTTAGTGTCTCAAATCTTTCTGGAGCTGGTTGGCTAGCTGCAGCCAAGGAGGGAAGGTAGGCTCCACCTCCTGCATACAATTCTAGAATTCTTCCTGCCTACAATTAAAGGGGCGGATCGCCTACCCAGAGTTACCAGTAACCTGTATGGACTATGAGAAAAGGATTTAACAGGTAAGACTAAAATCCTCTATCTTAGGAGACCGGAAGCCAGGCATCAGCGCAGATATCTTGTCTGCGCGCCTGCTCTGTCAGTCCCGGACTCCATTGAGAATCATTGCACTGTGTTATAAGGTAACTGGAAGGGACTGACGGTGCAGGAGCGCAGACTGCACTAAACTGGTCATCAGTCTCCGAAGATAAAGGATTTCTTTACAATCAGCTAGTGTAGAGAGGTAATATATATATATTATAAAGCTAGTCGCTACCTGCTTAATTATTGCAGGGCGACTTTATATAAGTTCCACTTTAATGATGGCAAATAATGAGCTAAGTGTTTGGTACCGATTGCATCATCAACTATTTGTAGATTGGGAGAAAACTTCACTTTTTTTAAACAAATACAATAAAAAAAGATAACAATCATAGTAAAAACATAATTTCCATAAGGAATTTAAACTTCACCATGCAGATTTATATACTCAGGCATTATATCATAGATTTGTTATTCCAAGAAAATCAAAGTACACATTAGTGGCTAGTATGAGATTCCCAATCCTATATAATAATTCACTAAGGTTTGTCAGAAGCCGTCATGCGCAGTAGAGACGGCTGCGAGCGCTTTAGTCATGCGCAGTAAAGACTGCCTGCGCCGTGGCTGTTATGGAGCGGGGCTCTCCGAATTCAGACCAGAGTCGCACAGAGAGGACTCCGGTCTGAATTCGGAGTGCTTTGCTCGGTATTAGCCATGGCGCAGCCAGTCTCTACTGCTCATGCCTACAGAGGTGGAACTGTGGCCCGTGTAAACGGGCCTTTCAACTTGTCTTTTATAAGTCAGAAAAATACACGTGAATGCCTATTTGATCCATTAATTGATTGCTGCTTATGGTAAAGATCCTAACACAATCAGATCATATTTATACCAAATATAATATCAATGATGTATCACAGAGAAGCGTTATAAGATCTTTAGTAATGAGGGTTCCGAGATACTTTAAGATTTAGCATTACTTTCATGAGGCTCCGATTTTTTTAAGACTCACAGTTTTCTGCTGCTGATTTGTAATATAGGTCCTCTCGGAACCGTCATTACTAGAGATCTTATAACACTTCTCTGTGATCTATCATTTATATTATATTTGGTATGAATATGATCTGATTACGTTAGGCTCCTTACCATAAGCAGCAACCAATTAATGGCTCAAATAGGGATGCACATGTATTCTTCTGACTTAGATTGGGAATCTCTTACTAGCCATTAATGTGTACTTTGATTTCCTTGGAATAACAAACCTTTGATATAATACCTGATTATATAGATCTGCATGGTGAAGTTTAAATTCCTTATGGAAATAATTGTTTTTATTATGATTTTTTCTTTTTTTATTGTTTTTGTTTAATAAAAGTGAAGTTTGAGTTACTTTTTCACAATCAACAAATACTTTATGATACAATCAGTACCAATAGGTCATTACTTGCCTTCATTGAAGTTTACTTTCTTTTGGTGTCCCCTTTTTTTAGTCCTAATCTGTAGATTTGATCAGTAAATGGAGGAGCATAGCTGCATGTCTTACATTAGATCCATAAATAAGCAGGTGAGATGACAATACTGTGTCTGTGCCTCAGTTACATTTTATTCTTCCTTGTAATATTCCTCCATGATTGTACCTCTTTACCTTATTGAATGCAAGCCAAAATGTATTACAGTATTTTTCAACCCTTTGTGTGCCAGAGGCGTATCCAAAACATTGTGCTGAAATGTAATGGTTACCTCTCTGGCACTCAGCGGGTTAACAGGACATTGTTTGTGTCAGTCTAGACATGGGGGGTGTTAATATGACTGGTCATGGAATTCTTTGAGAGCAGCCAGGTTTAATTAATTTATCAGGACCTGATGCCCAGCTGCAGAGGTGTAAGCCCTCACTAGTCACACTGCCATTTTATCTGTGTTGACTTTTCTAAGACTTATGTAAGCCTCAGCCTGGAGCACTGGTGGCATGAGAGCAGTAGGCGAGGCCAGGTGAGGGAAGAAGGTTGGTTTACTGAATGTGCCCAATCAGGACTTCAGTGTGTTTGTGGCACAGTACACTGACACACTCAAACAACAGCATACTTTATCTGAGCACACAATGTGCATACACCATGAGTCATAAAGTAATCACAACACTCGTTACACTGCAGACACTATGAAAACAAGAGAACAGGACACTGAGTCACCTGGAGGGACTATACCTAATTCTCCTGCTTTACAATTCCATAGATGGTAATTATACTATTATGGGGTAGTGTAGTTGCCACTTGATTCATTTAAAGGGGAAGAAACACCATAAAACTACAAAGACTAGCTTATTTATTAGACATTTGTAGTATTTACATTTTTTCCAGTGAATCAAGTAACATGAAAAAAATCCAGATGTTTCACTCACTTGCTAATGTATTAGCTAACTGCAGGGTGGCCATTTTTCTACATCAGCAGTTCTCAACCTGTGGGTGGTGACCCCTTCGGGGATCAAATGACGCTTTGCCAGGGGTCACCTAAAACCATCAGAAAATTGTTTTTCTGTCTATTTTAATCTGTAAAACTTGTAATTGTCTGGGAGACCCGGGACTGACAGCGCAGGCACGCAGATAAGATGTCTGCGCTGGTGCCTGGGTTCCGGTTTCGGAACAGTAAGGATTTCTTTATAATGGAGTAATTCAGTAATTACAGCGATGAAGGAGCAACAAAAATAATTTTACTGCTAGGGGTCGCCACAACTTGGGAAATTTTATCAAAGGGTCCGGCGCTAGAAAGGTTGAGAACCGCTGTTCTACATGTATATCTGGCAGAGAAAAAAAAAAATCAAAACGTCATGCTACAATTCATTGAGGTGGATATCATTGTTCCTGTGCATTAGACTACCTGAAATTGTCACCAGGGGTTGGTTGGTCTGCACTGGTTGTGTGGCTTAAAGTAGAACTGTCACCTTTCAATTTTTGCCCCACATTTATTTGGATTTCCTTTTTACTAGTCTCAAAGTCCACAATATGCTCAAACATGATTCCCCAGCTTGAAATTTTACCCTTGATCACTTGCTGTATCCAAGAAGGAGAGCGCCACCATCTTGCTAACATTTAAAGGAGCAGTAAACTTTTTATATGGAAAAATATATGTTGTAGGGATTTTCCTATTGATTAAAATAAGTGTACTCACACTGCTGAGAGATTTATATTTCCAGAGTTATTACAGTTTAAACCTATGTTTTTTTACATTAGCAGTGCCCTCTAGTGGTCAAATTCTAATTAGTTTATCTGTTACATTCTAATGGAGATGAAAGTCAGGAAAGTCAGTTCTCCATAGAATGTGATAGAAACTGCCTGTCACTTCCTGTCAGTTAGCACTTCAGGAAATAAACACAGTAAATTCACTTCATGATTATTTGAATTTTATAAATTTTGAATAAAACATATGACAGCAGTGGGAGTGACATTGTTTTATTCAGCAGGAAATGCTCTATAAAATATATGTTTTCATAAAAAAGTTTACTGCTCCTTTAAAAGATTGTCAGCACTCTTCTTCTGCATAGCTCCCAATCATCCTCTATAAATCTGCCCCATTATCTCAAAGGCAACAGGCAGGCTTCCATGCACATGCACGTTTTTTTTTCTCTATTGTGTGCAACAGTCATGCCTGTGTCAGATGTCAGGTAGGCTGCACTGCATGCAGCGCCAAATGAAAATGAAAATTCCCAGTGAGTTACATGGTGTTTTTAAATACCTTTAATAATAGAATGATCTCCAACACATTGATTTGTAGTGGATAATTCTTTGCATGCAAAGGATTAAAAATCTATTTAACCCTTTGGGTTCTAGAAAGTTGTTCAAAGCATTGGGCATCCTTCTGACAATGAAAGGGTTAAATCAGAGGCAATTTGGGGAACCTTTTGTTGTTCCCCATAGTGCAGTTACTAATCTCCTCCAGAATTGCTCATCTTCAGCTCCTTGAGTATGGCCCTAAACTCTTGTATGAAGTTTTCTGTTGGTCTTGCACTGCATGGTTCTATGAACCACTAATGATGCTCTGTAATGTGGCTGGCCAAATATATATGAAGAAAAAGACAAAGGCAAAACATGAGAGGCAATCACTATGCAGGATCAGATGACAAATAGTCACCACCACCCAAAACACCCATCAAGTGGGTACTTACAAAGAAAGCTGCTGGGAACCTATATATATAAATATATAGGACACAGAAAACCGGGGTCCTGGGAATTAGATCTCTGTCCCAGATGCAAGTAGCAGACTTTCCTCCCAATAGGGGTAATTGGTCAATAGATAGCTCCACAGACCTCACTCTCCCCAACAGCAAAGGATCATACAAGGGGCAAAAACAAAAAACATAGGATGCAATGCTGTAACAAATTGTGCTCTATAAATAACCAATAACAGTGATATACTCACAATCGAAGTGGTCAGGACCAGAATACTCACACCTACCCGAGAAGATCACTCACAAAGAGAATCATCTGTCTCCATTCAGTTTATAACAAATCTCCAAGATGGGTAAAAAATGACGGCTGCTCTTCCACAGAATAATATTAAAAATGTATTTGTTAAATAAAAGTGTGAACACACCACAGTATGTAAAAACAAGGCCCTTCACTCTTATGCATTTCATGGCAACCAACCCAGTTTTAAAAAAGTTAACGGTCAAACAGCTGCATGTGAGATGCTTCCACATTATCACTGTTGATGAGGTTGAGTTGCTGAGGTTGAGTCTCCACTCGATGATGTATAGAAACAAATGTAAATGTGATTGCTCAAATACGTGATAGGAAAATAACGTGGTGGAGGACCTCTAGTGAAGACAGTAATAAATATTCATAATGATTACTAAAAGCAGCACGGCACACAAAACATGTATGGCTATTGCCACTCCAAATAATAAATGATAACAATCAATGATCTCGCAACATGCCACAGATAGGTGAAGTGAACAAACAAACCGAACTTAATGAACTAATAAACACAGATATAGAAAACTAAAAAAACTGAATGTAGACAGACTGAGATACATAAACACATATAGCGGACAAAAAAGGTACAAAACAACTCCTAACAAGGAAGGAAAAGAATAGAACCTAACTCTCTGGGGGGGGGGGGTTGGACCCCAGCATATATGTGTTACAATAAATACCATTAGAATCACACAGGCAATTATCATAAATAAACACAATGCAAATAAAAAACACTCAACTAAAACAAACTAATTAATTTACGATGGTACAATGATCCCTAAAGTAAGGGAATAGACCCCCCCCCCATTCCTGGAACCACTGCAATCCAAATTGCCCCCCATTCATGGGATCACTATACCCCACATAAAAACTGCACACCTAATTGAAGAGAAATAAAATGGGAAGAATAAAATAATACAGAAAATTGATAAATAATATATTATTAATATAATTATCCTATATAATAATTTGCTAAATTGTGTGTAATGCCGCAACATGCTCAGTAGACACTGCTGTGCTTGCTGCAGTCATGCGCAGTAGAGACTGCCCGCGCCGCGGCTGATACAGAGCTGGGTGCTCCGAAGGAGCGTCCAGCTCTGTATCAGCCGTGGTGCGGGCAGTCTCTACTGCACGTGACTGCCCCGCGACTGGGTGGCTGTAACACTGTGGCCCATGTAACGGGCTGTTCAACTAGTAGCTAAATATAACATACTAGAGCAGTGGTTCTCAACCCTTTTTTGCTCAAGGCACCCCTAATACGCAATCTGGTACTTTTGGGGCACCCCTAGCAAGTTCAAAGTAATTTATCAAGAGCATAATAAGGGGTACAATTCAGAACTATACACATATTAGGTCTCACAATCATAATAATCATATTTCTACATTTAAAAGACAATATTCTTTCGTTAGTCTTCATAGAAAACATGGGGTACCCTAATTTGAAGTCCATGCCACACCAAAGTGCCACAGCACCCTGGGTGAGAATCACTGTACTAGAGTAAAAAAAATAACCTAAGTGCAATAATAAGTGTTCTACACATAAAACCATATAAATAAGAAGAGAACTCTCGTTATATAAAAATAATATACCAGCCAAAAGAATAAGTACTGAAAGCAACTAAAAAAGAATTGCCTGAAAAAAATATATATGACATGCTAAAATCATTACATATGAATCAGTGTGAAAATTAAGTTACTTACAAATAAAAAAGACTATTTAAATAGAAATAGAGATACAATAGAATATAGCTCTATATAAAATAAATCTATACTGATCCAAAAATTAAGTACTGAAAATATCTACAAAATGATTGTGTGAAAATAGAGTAAAGAAAAAACAACAAATATAAGGTGTCTCAATACCCTTGTTGAGACCCAAAGGTGATAAAGTATATAATTGGAAATTCAAAAGGATTTCCGATCTATCAAATGCTGCAAGCGGTCATAATAGGGGCATGGTCTAATAAACTTGAACTGGAATGATGGACAAAATCCTTGCTGTGGTTGTTCAAAAAGTATCTGTAAACAGTATAAGAGGTAAATTCTTTGAGTATGTTCCTCATATACATACCTGGGAACTTTTGAAACAGGGCTACCCGGAGGGTAACCCTGTCAGTGCCCAGGGGAAGGAAAATGACACGAATCGCGTCATAAAAGGGGCGGGGCTTAGTCACGGGGGGGCGGGAGGAAAAAAAAAAACACAACCCCCCCCTGCAAAATGGATGTAAGAGGGCGGGGAGTGGGAGGAACCGGGCGGGATGGAGCACAAGTGGGCAGAGTTTCTACTTAAACTCTGCCCGCCCAGTGATTCACACATTGCCCCGGAGACCCGGTAATTCACTTTGAAATCCGGAGTCTCCGGGGCAAAACTGGAGAGTTCCCAGGTATGCCGCTCTTAACTCATGAGATTCTGTGTGGTCTGACCAACATACTAGCTGCCACTCACGTTAGCTAATAAACAACAAAAACAGTACCACAATTTATACAACTAGAGATGATAAAAGTTTCAGATGTAACACTAAGTGGTCTTGTCTGCAATAAAAGGACAAGTAGGACACTTATTTGACAAACATTTGAAAGAACCTCTAACTGCAGAGGAAGTTGACCCCAACAGAAGAACTATCAGAATAAATAACTGTTAGGGTACTTTGTCCAATTCGAGAAATAGCTCCCCAGGGCCTGACCTCCTAAAGTGACTAGGTTTTTTTTTTTATTTCCTTGTCCTTCGATAAACTACACCACGAGAACCATTTGAAATCTTATCCTTAAAAAGGGAATAATTTAATAGAAAGGTCCAGTGTTCATCAAAATTCCTTGAAATCTCCCTAGATGATGAACCTGTAACAAACAGGGAAGCATTAGAAAAAGAATCAGTGTTAGCCAGAATCTTGGAGGTATATGAGTCTCCACTATGAGCTCTGCAATATGAATCTAGAATTAAATTAACCAGATATTATTTTTTTCAGGAAAATGTTCAATAAGTACAATTCCATCTAGAACAGTGGAACTGGCCATGAGGAACGTTTCTTAGCCATTTCATAAACTCTAGTTAACTATTTCTATCTACTGATTTAAGGAAGGTTGGAGAAGTAATGCTGTTCACATTTTTATTTAACAATTACAGTTTTAATATTATTCTGTAGAACAGTAGTCATCCTTTTTTCAGTCCGTCCGTTCTTCAGGACTTCTGACAAATAGTATGGTATCTTCTGCAAAATGTGATGTAGGTAGTCTCCATTGATCTTAAAAGGATAGTAACACTTCGTTTTAACTTTATTTTATAGGCATTAAAAAAACATGAAGAATGATATAAGTCTTATCTCTCAAACCTTTATGGTTTATGAGATATTCACAAGCAAAGTTCCCCTCTCCACCCCTTTTACCTAGTGTAAACAATCTCTTCTCAGATGTGTCAGGTTGTATGACAGGACAGATAACAGAAGGGACAATTTTCTTTGTATGAAAACAATGAAAGCCCTTCCCCCCTTGACAAGTTTTTCAGCTTTTTCCATTATCTTAATTGAAGATTGTCCCTCTCTGCAGTCTACCTGGGCATCTCCCTTCTGATCTGGTTGAACAGGGGGGGATACTTTGTTTGTGAATATCTCTTAAACCATAAAGGTTTCAGAGATAAGACTTATATCATTCTTCATGTTTTTTTAATGCCTACAAAATAAAATAAAGTTAAAATGAAGTATTACTATCCCTTTAAGTCCTTTCGGTCCCAATTTTGTTCTGTTCTAAACAAACATAAAATAGTTGTGTGGAGATTGTGTCTCCTTGTTAGATGTCTTTTTTTAAAAAATGTTTATCATTGTTGACCTATATTGATGCAGTTGCATTTTCATATATTGATTGGAAGATATTGATGTAAGCTCTATCTATTATTTGGTTGAATAAGGCATTAATTATTACTTGCTCATTCAAAGGTTTTTTCGTAGTCAATGAAGGCTAGACGTAATAGAAGGTTCGATTCATTATGTCTCCCTATAACTTATTGCATTGCCTGAATATGGTCCATTGTACTGAAACTGTTCCTGAAGCCAGCTTGTTCTTTAGGTTGTGCCACGTTAAAGGGATAGTAATGTTTTACAAAAATCAGCTCCAATTAATCTTCATAGCCTTTGGGCCATGGAGAGTGTTATTTCAATACTGTCAGAGTTGTAGTTCAAGAGTAATTGAATGCTATCCCCCTTCTGCCCCTTTTACCTAGTGTAAGCCACCTCCCTTCAGATGTGGAATATGGTCCCTTGACCAGACAGATCACAGCAAAGGACAATCCTCTTATTGTGAGCATAAGGAAAATCCTGCCCCCACTTTACAGATTTTTCCTTATGTCACTGAAGATTTCCCTCTCTGTGATTCTTTCGGACAGTGTTGCTGCTCTGAAGTGAGAAGTGTTAAATCAGTTAAAGGGACAGAGGGGGATAATTTATCATTCAGTTGCTCTTGAACTACAACTCTGACAGTATTGAAATAACACTCTCCATTGCCCGTTTACTATGAAGATTAATTGGAGCTGCTTTTATTGTGAAACATTACTATCCCTTTAAGTAGTGTGTCCATTCATCTGGATAGTACCTTTGTGAAAACCTTGCAGACTACTGGCAATAGGCTTATTGGTTTGTAGTTTTTTAGATCCGCCTTATCACATTTTTTGTGCAGTAGGATGGTTTCTGCATTTTTTCCATGTTTCAGGCACTTTGCAGAGTAGTAGGCATTTTGAGAATAGTTCAGCTAGAGATTTGAATACAGGATGACTTCTGGCTTACAACATTTCAATAGTAACTTTATCAGGTTCAGTTGCTTTGTAATTTTTTATTGATTTTATTGTAGCTCCTACATCTTCTACCAAAACTTCTGGGACAGCTTCATCCTCTGGAACTGCATTCAGTTGTTGTCCATCCTTATAAAGATTTTAATAAAATTATTCCACTAGTTTTACTATGTGATGTTTAGTTTTTGCTGATGTACCATCTTAAGCTTTAATACAAACATTCAGCTCCTATGTGAGGCCACCTTTTGTTTTGCTTTCTTTAGCCCTTGATTTTCTTCCAGTGTCCTTTTGATGAGCTCAACACTGAACTTACGTGTTTTGTTCTTTTATGCCCTTACTTATAGTCTTGCACATTTCAACATATACTAACCTGTTTATAAAATTACCATTTTGCATAATTTCGCTAAGCTTTTTCATCACAGCAACTGTTTATTTTGATAATTGGGTTGGTTATTCTTGTTTTACATTAGGTGCAAGGGCATGGGCAGTGTCTACAATAGTCTCAATATCTTTTAACCCCTTAAGGACTACGTGACGTGCTATGACCGTCACGGTCCTTATACCCTTAAGGACCAGTGATGGTCATAGCACGCCCCGTACTTTTTACTTACATCGCTCTACCGGAAGCACTGTAAGTAAAAACGGGGCCTAAAATTGATCGCTCCAAGACCGGAGCAATCTCTCTTAGGCCTCAAAGCGGCACGCCGGTACACATAACAAGTCACGTGTACCGGTGCGTCAGCAAGGATCAAAGCGGTCCTTAAGGGAAGGTAACTTCCCTGGACCGCTGGTCCTTAAGGGGTTAATTGTGGGTTGAAATGTCTGTGTCTGGAAGGTTTTGCAGCTCACTGAAGACATTAGATGGTGCTAACTCAAAATTCTTATGAGTTTTCAATAGATCCCTTGTGTAGATCTTCACATTTGTTCATTTTCTTGCAGTCAGTTTTGTTTTTTTCTCTCACTAGACAATGTCACTTCCAGTGTTAAAATGATTTAAGACTGAGCAGTCAGTGAATATTGTTTTATTATTTGCAAGTATGAAGTCAATTTCACTTGTATTACCATTAGGGCTTTTCCTTGTCCATGTTCTCTGGGCCTTTTTCCTGTAGAATGAACTCATTTTGTAAAACTTGTGTTCTTCTGCAAATTCCATCAGCTGGTTGCCTCTGTTATCTCTTTTTAATTTCCATGTGGTCCAACTAATTTTTCACCATTTTGGATATTACCATTTCTCATACTGAAATCTCACATTTTAAATTTGTAGTGGTAATTGTCCAGTTTGCAGAGGTGTAATAAATTATCATAAAATTCTTCAACTTCATCATCACTGTGACTACCTATAGGGATATGAACTTGAATCATTTAAAGAACACAGCGATCGTTTAGTTTGGTAACACAGGAAGTGATTCTTTCAGAAATACTTTCTGCTTTTACAACTGAGTCTGTCAGCCTTTTGTAATATAGAATCCGATTCCTCCACATCGTCCATCATCGGTTCTGTCAGGCTTGTTATGGTTGGACCGTAGGAGCAGGGAATGCTATCTCTTGCCAGACACCCCTACCAGGTGATCCACAGAGGTATACAGGTAGAACACCTAGGTAGGAGTGAAAGCACGGGAGTGCAAGGGTTAAGTAAAGCGTAGTCAAGAACAGTCCAGAAGATCAGGGCAGGCGGCAATCAGGCAGAATCAGTAAAACTAGCCAAGGTCAGGAAAAAGGCAAGCAGGGAAGTCCAGGAGGCAAGCAGAAGGTCAGGCAATGGGAAATCCAGCAGAGGGTCTGTAGCACAGCAAGTAAAGAGGTACTGAGCGCTGGAAACTCAGAGCACACAGGAACCAAAGTTCTGGAACACTGAAGCAAAGTGGACACAGCCTGAGGGGTTTTTATAGTGTCATGGGTTTTCACCCCTCCCCTCTGCTGAACAAATCTCTCACTGGATTGGCCAACAGAGGGGTGTGCAACCACAGCACCTGCCTCACTGTTTACCTGGAGGCAAACTATTGGTGGACAGTTGATGAGAGAGGCAGTCTTCACCTCCCCCCTACAGGTGTACAACACCATGGTTTGATCTGGGCACCCTGTGGATACCTTCCCTGGAGACTCCTTCAACTTTAGGCCATGACTTAGGCCTACCGCACTATCGCGATTGCGACCACAACTGCGGGCAGACGCCTCTACTCGAGGCCGCGGCTTCGGCCTACTCAGCGATCGCGGAGCATCTGGGAAGCCCCCAGCAGCGGTGGATGGCTGGGACATGGAGGTAGGAGCTAGAGGGGCATGACAGGTTCCTTTATTGTATTGCCAGTGTCCATCTTTTAATTTGAGTAAAGCCAATAATGTCCCAGTTGATGTTCTTTTTTTCTTCCACTAGCTCCTTTAAGCGTGATACCATGCTTACAGATTGAACACTGAACATTCCATTGTCTAAAGACAAAAGGCAGCATGATAGCACCATGTAATTCTTAGCACTCTGTGCCACTGAGCTGGTCTTCCAGCTTCTGTAGGAAGTAGCTCACAAGCCTCCGGGGAATGAGGCCCATTTTTTTTTGTGAAGCCATACTGAGGGACTAGGCCATAATCTCCCACACTGATCCACTGTGGGTTGGCAGATTTTGGATCACTTTTGTCTGGTGTTTTAGCTTTGACCTGTCCACCTTGGGTGACCCTGCCAGGAGTATATGATGCCGATGGCATAGTTCTTGGCTTCCTTGACACACGCAAACACACCCACCAAAATAAGGCATCAATTCATGGGAGTGATATTATATATATATATATTTATATATATGAGCTTTTTTAAGTTCCAATTCCATATGCAGTTTTAGCTCTTAGGGTTCTGTGCCCTTTCCTTTGACTTGTCTTTTTAGAGTACCAAGATTTTACACATTTACCAGGGTATGGTGGAGAGCGACCCTCTCTGAACAGACTGTAAAGAAATCTTTTGTCCTTGTATGACTGAGGCAAACTTCCTACAGAAGCATTTTTTTTTTTTTTTTAGATAAAACATTACCGGGCTTATTCTATGAGTTCTATGAAATAAATTACTTTGCATTGAATTTTACATAAGGTATCGTTATAAGGAAGATCTTTAAATGTTATACTTTCATGTAAAAACTGCACAAACATTAATTAAATGCTTTCTTAACAGGACAAATCACACATGCTTTAAAAAGTAAGTTTAACATCATGCAGTATATATTCTAGCTGTTTATATTTAAAGTGGAACTGGCCCATTCCAGCTACCCCTCTCCAATTGAGTTATACCCTCCAAAAAAAGCTTAAAAACCCCCATGTAATCTGAATTATGGATCTCTCCCCAATATGAAAAGCAACCTGTCTGCTCTTGAGTAGCAAGAGGGAGAGCTATCTTGTTGATGTTTAGAATGATTGGCAGCTCTGTTCCTCTGTCAGTCCTCCTCCCAGCCTGCACCCAGTGTTTCCTGTATTGGGGTTTGCACACTGCATAGACAGGTGGACTTAACAGAAGGGAAACAATGATATAATCACAAAGAGCGCTCCCATGTTAGTCTAACCTTAACAGATATTCAGTGGCTCCAGCTGAAATGCAGAAATTAACCCTTTGAGTGCCAGAGGGCTATGCAGAACATGCACCCCATCTGAAACTCAACGTACTAGTGTTGTCACTACGTGCGGAGATAACTAAAGAAATGACCAACCCTCAATATTTATCAAATATGCAGCAGATACGATGTACATGCAATCAGTAAAAAGTTGAATGACAGGCAAATAGTTATGGGCTAATAATAATGCCTATGAAAATGAATGTTCAATGCATTATATCACATAAACATATGTTGTGCTGTTTTGTATCATGTGCTTGTCCACTACTGGCAGATCTGGTTCCATGGGTGCAGGTCTGCCGATGTAGCCGGGGCAGCAAATCAAAGGGGGAGTACAATGTGGGGTATGAAAAGAGACACCTGGGAAGATGCACTAAGGTGTGCTAAAAAAAGGTGAAAAGTGGAGATTACAAATCCTATGTTATTCAGTGGAGCCTTAGTGCATAGGCTCCATAAACTAACACAGGAAATGGAGAGTTTAAATGGAGAAGTCATCTCCAAATGATCACCTCTTTACCACACCTTAGTGCATCTCCCCCAGTGTTCACCTAGTATAGAAATGCTGCATTGGTTCTACAAAGACTGCACAAGCAACACAGGAGATCGTGGCTGAAATCCACATACTTCCAGGTTATGTTCCAACTGAGGAGCTGTTTTCTGATCTCTCATTTCGTAGCTGAACAATGCAGCCCAGGGTTTTCTCTATGTCTGCTTCCTAAAAAAAACAAACAAAAAAAACCCAATAAAAAAATAAGAAACACTGACTTATTTTAAAGTATCACAGAATCAAACAATTTTTTGGGGGATGCAGCATGAGAAATGCCATCTAAACAAGATTCCAATCAGGAGAGGAAAAGTGTTGACACAAACTGTTTACCACTGAGAATACACAAGATTATCATCCAGTTGTATTTCATTTGTCCATTATAGAGTTCACTGCAACACAAATGAATCTACTAAGCAAAGTGTTAGGTTATGTACCAACTAAAAGAGAAAGTGACTTTGAAATTGAGTTTTACAAACTGGAAACAAAACTTTGCTTGATATATTTTTTTATGATAGTTCTCAAATTGCCCTTACATGAAAAAACACCATTTACAGTTGAAGGAAATTTTGATCCAACAAATCATGTGTCCATTATTACATTTCATAAATGAGTTAGGAGTGAGATAAACTAATACATTAAAATGTCAAAAATTAAGAATTTTAATATAAGGCAGAAATGCGGGCTCTAAAAAAACAATAGAAAACAAATCAATACTTACTAAACCAGCAGGTAAGGGAGGAGGCACAGCTGCCATGAATTATATGGATTATCAAAGGGAAGCATTAAGTCAACATCAAGACACTACTTGTTATTAGAATCTATCACATAACCAGATAGCGAGTTACAAAAAGGTTTGCCCCAGAGCATCTCTAAATGAATGGGAAGTTATATTTTTACCAAGGAAGAGGATATATGTTTAAGATGTTCATCACCTAGAAGGCTGGTTTTCTACACAGTAATTTATTTGCACAATAGTGTGGTTAGTCCTTCAGGAAGACCGATAGTATTGGCACAAAATTTGTTATATCTACAGTTGGCTGAATACTTGGACTTCTTACTTCAACACGAAGTTACAATGAAGACAAAATACACTTTCTGCACACATCATCTCAGATACAAAAACAGGAGGACGCTGTGGATGTGTCAAGCCTATACACGCGAATATTACATCATGATGGAGTATCTTCAATATGAGAACCAACAGCTCTGGAAAATTACGATGAACCCCCAACTGAAATTTGGAAGAAATGCTTTATATGGTGCTTTATCACAATTATTTCAAGTTTGAGAAAGACATATTTTACAGTTAAGGGGCAAGTCAATGAGGTCATCAGTAACACTCATCTAAGCTAATGAGTTCATGTGGAAATATAGAACTGATAACATTTTAAATACTATATGGCATCAATATATTACATTTTATACCAGCGTTATTGATGATGTTTTACTCGTATGGCATGACACAGAACCCTCTTTGTTAAACGGTTTTTACTTATCTGAATAGTTTGGAGAGCACAATGAGATGTACATATACTTTTAGTCAAACTCAGATAATGTTTCTACATATAGTCCAAAAAGATCAACAACAAAGACTGGTAAAGTAAAAGTGATGAAACAATTCAACGTTTGAAGTGCCTGTTCATAACATAAAACAAATTCAATTCTGGGTCATTTGCAAACTTAATGTTATTAAACTCCAAAGACAGAAGAATACTTGTGTCACGATCCCAAACCCTCAAATCAGTGTGACTAATCCCGTTAATTAGAACAATAGGGATCACAAACACAACGCGTGGATACAAGATCAATCCAATATACCTATAAAAATACACAACAGGTATTCTTCTATCTTTGGTGTTGTTTTAATAAAATTAAGTTTGTATATGACCCAGAATTTAATTGTTCATATATTGAGGTAGTAGTATTTTGTAGTGGGAATATAGTTTGTATAGCTGCCATTCAGAGAAGGGTGAAATTTAAAAGTATATATATATGTGTGTAATTTCATATTTTTGATATATATATATATATATATATATATATATATATATATGGTGTGTATGTATAAAGTAAAAGTGATACCTTTATTAACCGAATACCTCTAAGATGGAAGCTTTCAAGACAACCTAGGTCTCTTCTTCAGGAAATTTAGAATGAATGCTGGATACAAAACACATGACAAGTTATACATTCATGCAAATTCTTTTTACGTTTAAATGAAACTTGAAGTAAATTTCTTAACACAATTTATTCATTAGACTCCAGTAGAGATATTTCTTTGTAGCTGGCCAGGTAGTAAAATATTTTTTTCCCTTTGGGTATGTGAATAGCACCAGTAAGTTTAGTTTGTAGAGAATTTGTGACTGCAACCACATATGGCTAAGCACATGGAATGTATGGGGTAACCATCAGTAAACAAAAGGGGTGTATAATGCCTCGCATTAAACCATGCATTCCATATACTTAGCCATTTTTGGATGCCATCACAAAGTCTCTACAGTGCACGCTAAATTTACTGGAGCCATTCATACACGAAAAGTGAAATAAATACCACTTGGCCAACTACAAAGTGATGGCTCTGCATGAGTCTAAGGGATATTTTACACAGACAATTGTGATAAGTGTTTTGCCTCCAATGGATTTAAATTTAAAATGAATTTGAATTAAATGTATAACATGTCATGTACTTTGCATTAAGACTTCATTTTAAATATGCCTGAAGAAGAGACCAAAGGTGTCTTGAAAGCTTGCATATTAAAGCTACTCAGCAAATAAAGGTAGCAATTTTGTTTTTTCTATGGGTAACATGGTACCAACTTTTACCTAAATTACATATGAGAATGTATAAAAAAAACCTGACAGAAATATACAGATTCATTCAAAAAGTTAAGTCCTGACATCATTGAAGAACGAGTTACCCCTCTCCATAACTTATGATCGGTACGAGTGTAATTTTGGAAGATACTATAAGAAGTAGAGGAAATGGAGAATCATTTTATAGAGGATATTTAAAGACCAAATCTGATACATCTATGCAGCAAGAATTAAAAATGGATAGGCAAACTTCTTCCAAGTAAAATAACAATGAAAATTGTTTTATAAGTAAAACAACATACAGTGCTGACAAAAATATTTCAAAACAGCCTTCGTAAAAACTAACATCTGTTATCTGTAGATCCCTTAATAGAACATGTGTTGCAGAAATCTCTTATGCTTTTTTCTATACAAAGAGAAGATGTCTTAGAGACAATCTGTTTAAATAAGATTATATTGATAAAGGTGAAATCACTCTTTTATGAACCCCACTAAAATCCGCAGTATGTACATGCACTATGGAAGTCGTATTAGATCTTGGCCATGCATTACAAAGTCAAGTCACCATCAAACAGAATCATAACCAGAAATGTCATATATTTATTACATTGCAGTTGCACTAAATAATATATTATAATATTATATAGGACAAACAATAGGATTGTTTAAGGAACAGATGAATGAACACCAGTCATACATTAAAAGGGCATACAAATATAAGCTGAATGATAAAGAACTTTAAGTAATATGGTCATACAATGGTCTGTCATACGCTCTGGCTGCCCGCCAGGGCTCCGCAAAGTGTTGGCTATTATGCTCGATTGGGGCTCTGGGAGACCCCAGACAGTGTAGTGCAGTGAGTGCACTCAGATCCTTTGTTTTCTGCACCTCCCCCCTCAGTGAGTCTCTATGCTCACCTACACAGCTGTTCCTAAAATGTCAATGCTGCATACAGTCAGAAATTTAATCAAATATTAATTTGACTTTTTTTGTTGTGGAGAAATATGACACACTTATACACACATAACATAGTCTGATCTCCTAAAAAGAGGGACACCATGGTGGGAAAGAAAGACAGAGGGACACTTTTGAGCTTTGTTAATCTATAAATAAATATATGGCATTAGGAAGTAGAGATCCGTTCCCTCTATAGTGAACTTAATTATCCAAAGTCCTCATTTTGGGACAGTGCATTGCCCCAGAAAGGACAACCTGGAACAAACAAGTAAATACGGGTCTGTCCCGGGCAATCCAGGACATGTGGACACATAATATGTACTAAGATCCTTTCCTAAATTAACAGTAGGAATAGCATAAGCCTGGGGCTCTGAGCCCCCTGCTGACTTTGCCCAGGAAGTCTGTCCCACTAAAGCGGAACTACCGCCGCTAAACAACTTGAGCATAAATAATTCCCCATCTGGCGACTAGCTGCTTAGTAGCACTAGTTGCCAGAATTATTACCTTGTTAAAGAGGATTATCAATTCTTGTCAGGTTGACAGGCAGGATGGAGTGCAGAAATCTTCCCATAGTGACATCTGTCAGTCCCAGCCAGCTCTAGGAGGCGTTGCTAGGAGCCGTTTGGCTCCAAAAGGGACTGACAGCGCAGGCTCGCAGATGTCACTATGGGAAGATGTCTGCGCTCCGTCCTGCCTGTCAGCCCAAAACAGAATTGATAATCCTCTTTAACAAGGTAATAACTCTGACGATTAGCGCTACTAAGCAGCTAGTCACCAGATGAGGAATTATTTAAGCTCAAGTTGTTTAGTGGTGGTAGATCCGCTTAAGCTTTCCATGTACTCTTCTACTTAGTTTCTATATACTGACAATGAAACCTGCAATGCTGTAGTTTATATTTAGATTTTTTTCAAGAGGGTGTCAGTATTAAAAATAATCATTTATATGTAAAAGAGACATATAGGCCAATATTCATCAACAAGTTCAAGAGATGCATTTCTGAGGAAAATCCACTACAATGTACAGAACAAATACCAATGTAAACAATCCACATTGTGGACCTGTCACCTTGATTCAGGTTTGCATATTTGAAAACTTTATTAAAAACTGCCTAGGTACCATGACATATTTATACATGGTATATTATGCTTATGTATGCTAATTCTGCTACCTGTGCAGTACCAGTGATGTTTCATATGCTAACTAAAGGTTTCAGTTACACTTCATATGCTAATGAAACACTGTGCTGCACCAGGATGCTTTCACTTTTTACAGAACAAAATGTGAATATTTAAAAAACTATACATCTGCTAGACTTTTGGTTAACATGACACATAGGCAGTTTTGACTGAAATTATGTAAAAAAAAAAATCAAGGAGACAGGCAACATGCTGCCCTGGGGCCACATGAGACCATCAGAGACATCAGTATGTAGTGTGTTCACTGGTATAGTGAGACAATTAATTTCCCTTTTTCTATCCCTATGTGAGTCCTTTGGGGGACTGGCACCCCTTTGAACTAAAATCTTCAAGGGATTGCTTTGTGTTGCACTGGTGACTTATCACATACCTCCCAACATTTAAAAAGGCTAAAGAGGGACACTTTTATTCTAGGTGGTATTGCTAGGGGCATGGATGGTGGGCGGGTCATTACCGAGAATTCTTACATTATTTTTTGACCTATTGACATTTCTTTGTACAATGACCATGTGTCCCGGATTTTAAATATGTGTCCCTTGTCCCAAGCAGCCACCTTCTGGGACAATACAAAGGAGAACTGGCCATTGTCTACTCTCACAGAAAGTGGGTATCCTTTTATAAGGTCGCACTCATGAGACATTAACTATGTCGCCATGATGAAAAAATATGTTTCCTTCACTATAGGATAGAACGATTGTGTAGATGTGATTATATTGCTTTATGCAATTGGGGGCTCCCTATTTTTAGGGACTTCACCACAATTGTTCTTTACAATAATATTTTTTTTTTGTGTCATTAGTTGTAGTAGGGTCAATATCTTTTTTCATCAGCTGATGGGGACAAGGTATTCACAAGCAAAGTATCCCCCCCCCCGTTTAGCCAGATCAGAAGGGAGGTGCCCAGGTAGACTGCAGTGAGGGACAATATTCAATTAAGATAAGGGAAAAAGCTGAAAACTTGTCAAGGGGGGAAGGGCTTTCATTCTTTTCATACAAAGAAGATTGTCCCCTGCTGTTATCTGTCTGGTCTTACAACCAGATTCACATCTGAGAAGAGATGGCTTACACTAGGAAAAAGGGGCGGGAGGGGGAAACTTTGCTTGTGAATGTCTCTTAAACCATAAAGGTTTGAGAGATAAGACTTATATCGTCCTTCATGTTTTTTTAATGCCTACAAGATAAAATAAAGTTAAAACGAAGTATTACTATCCCTTTAATGTTATTTTGTGACACTTGGTAATAACTTTGTAATCGCCCACTAGGTGACTTGTTACTTTGTTTATGTGTATAATCACAAGAAAGTATAAAGACTACTCTACTTGAATATGCATTTTTTTTTCTTGGAGGCATTAATCCCCTCAGCGCCAGTTTATGATCTTTGATGTAAGAATATGGTGTGTCCACAAAATGGATTGCATTTGGATCCTTTCATATTTTGATCGACAATATAGATATTTTATCAACATTTTTAGTAGGACATATAATATAACTGCTGCATATGTGTATTTTTGGGAAGATCATTGACATCTAAGATACAAAATAACGTACAGTTTAATTTAGGTAGCAAGTTACAGATACACAGACAAATGACTGCTTATATCGGATGAGTAATTGTCATGTTGTTACAAATTTAACATATAAACGATATTCTGTCTGCATATGTGCGGAAGCGATGTGACATTGACAGTTTAATTCAGTTAGGTAGCGGGCTACAGATAAATAGACTAATGACCGCTTACATAGTATCAGTAATTGTCATGTTGTTACAAACTTAATATTTAAACAATATTCCTTCTGCACTTGTGCGTAAATGACGTGATTTGAAATGTAGTATTGGCATATTGCAACAGCTTGATCGTATTTCCTACATGGTGCGGCTTCTATATATGTGTATATACATTTCTTTTTCGATCAATTATTATTTTTACCAAGATATATATACATGGAATGCATGTGTGCCTGTTTTTGGGGGGGGTTTATCAATATTTATGATATTAAACAAAGTACAGTTGATTGCAGCAGGCTATAGGAAAATGGCTACTCCCATTGTATTATTATTCAGCATTTTGTCAAAGACTTTACAACATTTACCTTGCTCATGTGCAACAGCAAAGTAACTAGCTACGAGCGATTTTAAGGTTTTGTTGTATGGCAATTCTCTTATTATACTCATGCAGTTATTTTACAGCATGCTTTCCGTTTTCAGTAATGATGTGGACCTCAATATTTATTGTACAGGAGGTTCATATCTTATTTTGATTGAGAGTAATCAGCTGACCGGAGCTTGAGATGTCCCCATTGGCTGATGAGACATTTTAAATAGCAGCATCCGTTACTTTGAATTTATACTCTGACAAAGCCGTTCTTGGCGATACGCATAGGGATGGGTGTGCACTGAGAGGTTTTTCACTGTCTTTGGACATACTACAGACATTTGTACCCTGTATTTATATGCGATGAGTATTTTTTTTTTGTTTTTTTCAACACTTATTGTTTATATTTTTATGAGATTTAGCCATTGCTTGTCTTTGGCTTTAGACACGTGGTATTGGTGTCATGTCTGTATTGAAGTTGGTTTTTGCACTATATGCACTTTAATAGATTACTCTGATTATATTGTGGGTCATATGTTTGTATTTACTACCATACCGTATTATTTTTTATACTTATTATATACATCTGTGCCTGCCCACTGTTATGTATGATAAAAATGGCAACATAAGAATTCCGCAGTGCATGACAGCGCGAGATTCTCATGTCTTGTACTGAATGTTGCATACAATAATTATAGAGCCAGTAGTCGAGTTAGTAGATATAATAAACATTTGGTACGAATAATTATACTAAAAAACAGTGGTAGCACTGAAAAAATATATAAAAATAAAGTAAATGTGCTTACATATAGATGATATATATCTCCACTCCTGACTCAATGACTTTGTCCACATATATCCGAACTGCAGGCAGGTAACTGGCGGTATGAGAACCTCTCTCCCATATTATGTGTTAACCACTTAAATGTATTCTTGGATCACTTGCCTAATGCACAGATGTATACCATGTCCACTTCGTTGTCCGTGGTTGTGACTTGTTGGTAGAGTGGAAAACTGCTATGTTATGTATACCTCCCATCTCTTTTGTAATGTTGATTTCAGTCCTGTGAAACAGCGCTGGATATAATAGTGCTAAATGTTATGTGTCTTCAATACAAAAAGAATAGGATAAAGTGGATATGGACTGAAGACACCAAGTGTAGAATATAACATTTAGTGCTATTATATCCCGCTCTATTTCACAGTGCTTCATACTCCACTGAAGCAGACTGAAATCAACATTACAATAGAGATAGGAGGTGTACATAACATAGTGGTCTTCCACTCTGCCCGTGACTCACAACCAAGGACAACAAAGCCGGTTGGTATTTGATATATCAAAATAACTGCATTAAAGAAGTTGATTTACAAAACTGACTTGCATAGGAGTTAAACTACATAGCAGAGTGAAAATTAGTTCAATTGATTTAACGGGTCTATCATTCTGAGTAAAGAGCAGTGAGCATATTGTATTTATTTTTATCACTCATCAGTAGAGAATAAGTGTGTCACAACTTTTTTTTATAAAAACCTGAATGTAATCATTTGAATGTTAGTGGGATAACCAGGCCATGTGTGGATAGTATGGGCAACAACAACAAGTTCTGGCTACAGGCTCTATAATGGTTCAGGAGGGGAGGACAGATTAAAGCTATGTGACCTTTCACTACACGACATGAGAATCTCACGCTGTCATGCAGTGCGAGATTCTCATGTCGCCATTTTTATCAGGGTGATATAGTTAATGATTCATGAGGTCACACACTCTTTTGCATGTGACCTTTTAAAAGTGAACCCAGAAAGTGGTGCTTCTGCTGGGCTACTCGAAAATGGCTTTCAGACAGAGCTCTAAACACTAGAGAGAGAACTGAGCCTTAATCCCGACATTAAAGGGATAGTAATACTTCAAAATTACTATCCCTTATATTGAAGCCCTTTAAAAAATGAATTAAATGCCACCAACGGCATCTCTTAAACCTTTATGGTTTGCGAGATAGCCGCTTTTAAACTTCGCCCCACCCGCCTCTCCCCTGATGTCATCGTTCTTGCTGCAGCAGGGGAATCCGTTCATTGAATCAAGTGGAGGCTCTTCAGCAGTGCCAGATCTCGTTATAGAAGAAACGATCCTTCACTAAAATGGTCTTCTACGTGTGCTTGGTAACCAAGTACACGTAGAAGATCGTTTTAGTGAAGGATCTTGTCTTCCATAACGAGATCTCGGCTATGCTGAAGAGCCTCCGCCGGTCCCGGATTTCCCTGCTACAGCAAGAACACTGACGTCAGGGGAGAGGCAGGGGAGAGCGAAGTTTAAAAGTGGCTATCTCGCAAACCATAAAGGTTTGAGAGATGCCGCTGGTGGCATTTAATTCAGTTTTTAAAGGGCTTCAATATAAGTATTGAATTGAAGTATTACTATCTCTTTAAAAAGGAACTGCAGTGCAATTTTGTTGTAGTGTAATGCTAGTCTAAAGGTTTGGGCATGATGTACATTATCTTGTAACCCATCACAGGCATTACTTTCTGTCACAGCAGTCATTAGGCAGTTCTCCCTCTAGTGCCTACAACTCTGTGGTGTGCTCTTCTTCTTCTCAGTGTCCCTTGAATAGCAGAATTGAAATGTTGTTACACTACCTATTTGTGTTACTGCATAAATGATTTAAAGCAAGACCAAAGTATTTTATTTACACAGACTAAACACATACTAAACTTTAAACAAACATTAATTTGAGTTTTATTGCTGTGGAACAACGTGATAGACTGATATACACACCACACAGTCTGATCTCCTAAAATGAAAGACACCAGGAAAGGAAAGAGGAACAGAGGGATTTCGGTTTCAAAGAGGGACACTTGGAAGGTATGTTATCAATCCATACCTCCCAACATTTCAAACTGCCAAAGAGGGATACTTGTGTTTTAGGGGGGGTGTTGCTGAGGGCGTGGCTGGTGGGCAAGGCATTACATAGAATTTTTAGGCTGTTTTATGACCTACTGACACCTCCTTGTGTAACATAATAAATGACTTATAACAAGACCAAAGTATTTTATTTACACAGACTGATTAATAAACATATATACAGACTTTTCAAGAAACATTAATGTGAGCTGTATTGCTTTAGACCCGTATGATACACTTATATACACACCACCCAGTCTGATTTCCTAAAAAGAGGGACATCAGGGTGGGAAAGCGGGACAAAGGGATTTGGGTTTAAAAGAGGGACACTTGGGAGGTATGTGAATCAAGGGGTAAAAAGCCCATTTAACCCTTTGAGTACCAGAGAGGTATCCAGGGCATTGAAATGCGTTCCATACCTCCGGCACTCAAAGGGTAAAATCAGTGCGAATTTAATTTCCCCCATATAGTGTAGTATGTATCCCCACAAATGCACATACGCACGTGGATATATAACACAGCAAGTTAATAATTGTTGTTTAGTGCAATTAAGACATGCAAAGGAATATAACGATAGCAAAATAATAAATATCGTTAACTGATCTAAAAATACAAATGGACTTAATATACTACATTGCAAAACTAAGTTTAAGTAAATAATTGTAGAATACGATGTGGAACTAGCTGTTTCGCTTTGGTATGTGCACACCACATGATGATTCTATTATACTGGCAAAGCCCGTGCCAGCGTAACATGCCACATTGTACCTCACCAAACCAGCCAAATGCCCCTTGAAGCCTCATCACACAGCGGATTAATCCCTCTTTATGTCTGCCAATCATCGTTTAACCCGCCCTTTATGCGCGATAGTCTCAAGGTTTATAATCTGTGTTGAGTGTGGGCGTGGCCACGTTCAGGCGGGGTTACAGGAATGTCACTTTGACACGATGGGAGTGGCCAGTACGAGGGGCGGAGGGATACTTTTCAGTGAGGGGAGGTGAAGCGGTAGAAGAGTAGATGGAAAGTTAGATGTAAAGCGAGGGGGAAGAGAATTAAAGTGGAAGAGACAGGAGAAGGTAGAGAAGGAGGAAGGGTCAGCTAGACACAAGGGGTCAGTAAGAGCCTGCAGGGGGTGACAGGAGAAGAAGGACCAAGGGATTCGCTGACATCCGTACAGAGTGCGAGTGTGACAATTAGTGTGAGTGACAGTAGGTGTGTGAGTGTGACAGTTTACGCCTGTCTCCTTTCCTCCTCCTTCTTGTTTCTTTTCCTTCTTCTGGGGGGCTACCATGTCCTCCATTCTTCCCTTCACTCCCCCCATTGTAAAGAGGCTGTTGGGATGGAAAAAGGGAGAGCAGAACGGGCAGGAGGAGAAGTGGTGTGAGAAGGCAGTGAAAAGCCTGGTGAAGAAACTCAAGAAAAGTGGGCAACTGGACGAGCTGGAGAAAGCCCTGACCACCCAGAGCATCAGCACCAAGTGCATCACCATCCCCAGGTGAGAAATAGACACACCTCTGCCATGTGGGCCACTGGGCATATGGGAAATGAATCAGTGATACTGAGGTGAAGTAGGATAAGGAACCCTCAGCATCTTGCCTACTATTCCAGATGGGGTGTGATTTAGATTGATTTGCAAACATTTCTGGTATTCAAATAATATCTGGTATGTTAACCCTTTGATGACCAGAGAGGTATGCAACGTCACACTCACCTCTGGTCTTTAAAAGTACTTATATAAATGTCTGCGGAATGTGAAAAGGTCTGTCTCCCCTGTCTCATTCCTCAGGGTTAGTGACAGATGCACGCATTTCACATAGGTGATTACTGATTAGCTCAGTTATAAGAGGTAGCAAAAGGCAGACAGCTGAGGAATGAAGAAAATGAATGGAGTAAAATTCATTCAGAACCAATACATATAATGACAATGAGTGTGTGTGTGCACACATGAAACTTTCCTTAACCCTGCGAGTGCCAGAGAGGTAGCCAACACATTGCTATGCGTTGGCTACCTCTCTGGAATTCAGAGGGTTAACAACTCCTATTGGTACAATTAACTCTTTGAGTTCCAGAGGGGTGTGCAATGCCTTGCATTCTATTACTTTGAAAAACATTGCACACCCACCTGGCACTCAAAGGGTTAAACCCCTGTATAATGTTACTCAACACATACCCCACTATAAATCATTCTGTTACTACTTAAACTACTCCCTTTAATTCCTACTATTATGCCAGTTAATCCCTCCCTATAACTCCACATGTTGCTCAACACATTTCTGCTTACTATTGTTAAATATAATGTATTCTTATATATTTTTGTTGTTCCATATAACTTATCCCTATGACTTTGACTTTTGCCCCATACAGTGGCTTCTTAACTCATATTATCCCTATAATTCCACCCAGTCCTTTAAAGCGGAACTACCACCTCTTGAACACTTTAACTTCAGTAACCCCCCATCTGGCGACTAGCAGCTTAGTAGCGCTAGTCGCCAGAATTATTACCTTATTCAGAAGAAATATGCATTCTTACCGGGCTGACAGCAGCACAGACGCCTGCACTGTCAGTCCCTTTTGGAGCCGGACGGCTCCTAGCAACGCCTCCTAGACCCGGCTGGGACTGACGGCACAGGTGCGCAGACATCACTATGGCAAGATATCCATGCTTCTGTCAGCCTGGTAAGAATGCATATTTCTTTTGAATAAGGTAATAATTCTGGCGACTAGAGATACTAAGTTTCTAGTTGCCAGATGGGGAGTTATTGAAGTTAAAGTGTTCAAGAGGTGGTAGTTCCACTTTAAAAACCTAATCCTTTACCCCTTCTTCTTAACGTGGATCTATCGCCTCTACAAAAGTTATGCTTATTATGTAGAGGATATATACATAAGGGCAAAAACGCTATTGATTTAAAAAAAAAGAAAAATGTTATTTGTGTTAAACCGATAGTTTATAGAGCGCGATCTCATTGGCAGAGATCGATATCTAGCCAATGAGATAGCTCCAGCATACAGACAAAAGCCTCCGTCATCAGAGGAGGCTGGGTAATGGGAAGGGAAAAGGGGCAGTGCGGCAATGGACGTTTATGAGGAAGTAGGGTGCAGGGCACTCCATAAACTATCTTTTTAACATGAATAGCGTTTTTTTTTTTAATCAATAATGTTTTCACCCTTATGTATATATCTTCTACGTAATAAGCATAACTTTTGTAGAAGCGATAGATCCACTTTAAACTTTCTCCCGTTACTCCATATAATCCCTCCCTATAACCCCTCTTACTGCAACATATAGCCCCTCCTCAAATCTATTATTGCTCTTCTAGGTTTCTCTTACAGTGTTTTCAACTGCACTTCCCTTTAACTCCTCTTATTATTCCATATTGTCTTCATTATAACATTTTATTGGTGCTTATAATCCCTCTCAATAACTACTCATATTGCTCCATCTAGCCTCTCCATATAATTCCTCCTGTTGCTCCATATATCGTCTCCCTATAATTCCTCCTATCATATATTATCTCCATATAAATAGTCCCATTATTTAATCTACTTCTTCCTCACCACTATTCTTTTTGCGCTATATGATTCCTCTCAGTTGCACAGAATAAGTATTCCTTATTACTCCTCCATATTGACACTTTGGCCTTCAATATTTCCCTATCATGATCATTTTCATATACCTTCATATGACTGGATAAAGTGTAGTACCATTTTAGCCATAGTTAACCTGTCATGTATTGTGCATTTAGCCTTCATTCTTATTATGCCCGAAGAAGAGACCTAGTTATCTTGAAAGCTTGCATCCTAGAGCCACTCAGCCAATAAAGGTATCTTTTTTACTCTGCTAGCCTCCTTCATATAACTGCTCCACCTTCCTCCTTTCTAACTATATAAATAAATCCCTATTATTTCTATTTTGCTGTATAACTCTTCCCTCTGTCTACTCGTATTGCTCCATATAACTGCTTTCTATAACTTTTCCATATAACTATTCCCTAAAACACTTTATTTCTTCTTTTCCTTGATTTGCATATTTTTTTAAATGTGTTCAATATACAGACAATTCTAATTCCTAATTTCAAAAACTACAGGGGTGGGGGTGGGGGAGATGCACTAAGGTGTGATAAAGAGGTGCTACACAGGTGATAATGTGGAGATTACTTCCCCAGTGTTCTAAACACCCCTGTCCTTTGTTATTCTACGGAGCCAATGCACTTCAAGTTCTCCAAATTTAGAGATCTCAGTGCATTGACTCTACATAGGCATTGCCTTAGTGCATACCCCCGCCCCACTGGCCTCAGGGCTGGATTTGTTTCTCATGTAGCCCTAAATAATGTGTCTGTAACACTTCCCCTCCCCACCCATACACCCATATGAGCCTGTCCTGTTTTTTGTTGGGTGCTTGTAACATAAAAACACAGCAATTAACTTAAAGCAAAACTTTAGTGTTAATTACATTGCCCCAGAATATATTACTAACCTAGCGATATGCAAAGTTATAATATCCTTAAGCGCAATAAGTCCGTGGTATTTCAGTAAAAACACCTCTTCTGCAGGAACCAGAGGACAGACAGCATACTCAAACTGGAGCAAATGTACCTCTGAGTCTGCACTGTCTGTCCCGTTCACTGCCAGCAGGCGGTGACGTTTCTTGGTGCCTTAAGGCACCGGAAGGGACTGACCGTGCAGGGGCACACAGCTCTTGTAAGCTCTGTGCAACCCTATGCCTACAGAAGATGTGTTTTTACTGAATTACTACAGACTTATTGAGCTTAAAGGGGAACTTTCACCCCTTAATAACTAAAGCTCCCCTTACTGCTGACCTGGCGACTAGCTGCTTAGTAGCGCTAGTCGCCAGAAAACTTACCCCGTTCTCAAGATTTCGCCGTTTGAAAGGATCAGGAAGCACGGACGTCTCTTCACAGTGACGTCCGTGCGCCTGCGCTGTCAGTCCCTTGTCAGTCCCTTGTGCACCGTACGGTGCATACGGTGCACAAGGGACTGACAGCGCAGGCGCACGGACGTCACTGTGAAGAGACGTCCGTGCTTCCTGATCCTTTCAAACGGCGAAATCTTGAGAACGGGGTAAGTTTTCTGGCGACTAGCGCTACTAAGCAGCTAGTCGCCAGGTCAGCAGTAAGGGGAGCTTTAGTTATTAAGGGGTGAAAGTTCCCCTTTAAGGATAGTATAACTGCATATCGCTGTTTTAGTAATATATTCTGGGGCAATGTAATTAACATGAAAGTTCCTCTTTAATTAATTTGGCCACTGCAAAGGTATATAAACGTAAATAAGTAAATTGTTATTGAAACTTGCAATAATTAAAAAAGGCCATCAGTAACAAGTTGTGGGTGTCTGGTGCCAGAGTATTATGATTACTCTATCCATGTCCACGACTAATTACTGTGAACGTGTCCAGTACAGCAGAGGCATCCCTCACAATCTGGTGCTCTAGGCAACTGCCTACTCCATTTGTTGGGAAATCTGGTCCTATCTAGTTTCTGTGCTCTACTCAGACCTGAACTTTCTATCATTCATTAATAATAAAAGGCTAGATGTATGTTTGTCTAATGCAGTCATGCTCAGTAGAGACTGCCTGAATGCAGTCATGCACAGTAGAGACTGCCCAAACGCAGTCATGCGCAGTAGAGACTGCCCAAACGCAGTGATTCTCAGTAGAGACTGCCGGAACGCAGGCTTTGTCCGATGCAGTCATGCCCAGTAGACACTGCCCAAATGCACACACTTTGGCCTGTTACACGGGCTTTTACACTGGTATCAAAACAATTCAGATGGGGATAATTGTAGGTCAGTGAGTCGTCTCATGACTCTGAAGTCGCTTCCGAGTCACAGTATGATTAAAATAGTCAGGTAGTTACTCCAGGAGCTCTAAACCACTCACATGGAAAACAGAGGTGAGTACCAGTGCTGAGTTCACATCCCCATGGTCATGGTTAGGATGTCTTGAGGTCAGGCTAGTAGAGACAATACAGTTGCTGATGCAGAGTATATGAAATTTGAAGAAATTATTATTTATATTATTATATTAAGGTAATTAGGACTGTGAACAAAAGACCATATTCAGTAAGCTAAAGGGGTAACTCATCTGCACCGCAGGGGACAAATAAACATTCCTAAATGTCCTGTTGATTCAAACAAGGCTTTTAACGCCTTGAGTTTCAGTGGTCCAGCTTCCCAGGGGCCACATCTTCCCCATGATCCAATAGGTTATAGTTATACCTCTTTGAAAATATTTTTGTGTTAGGGTCCAAAAGATGTTTGCTTTGGGGCCTTCCAATGATCAGTAAAGCCACAAAGTCCCATTAAAGTTATTGTGCATTTTCACCTCCCCTGCATTGGTGCAGGTGGTTTGTACCTCTTTATCACAAATCAAAGAGGAACAATTCTGAGCCAAAGCAACTACACTGTAGCTGAGAAATAAAATCCCTTTTCATGCCAGAGAGGTACACAATGCATTCCTTAATAATGCATTGTGTACCCCTCTGGCACTCAAAGGGTTAACAGTGCTTCTTATCTCCAGTCCCCAGTGCACACCAACAGGTCAGGTTATAAGGATACCCCTGATTAAGCACAGGTGGAGCAGTCACAATGACTGAGCCTCTGACTACTCACCTGTTATCAAGCAGTGAGATCAGGACAACCTGCACTTTTGGTGTGTCCTGAGGATTAATGGTGAGAAACTTTGCCTTAGGGCCTTATGTTCAAAAGATAGGTGAAGGTGTTTTGAGGCAAATCATTTGTGCTATAGCGGAAAACTAAAAATTCCAATTGATTTAAATGGGATTTTAACCCTTTGAGTGCTAGAGGAGTACGCAACACATTGCTTTGCAATGCATTGCGTACCCCTCTGGCACTTAAAGGATTAACCACTTGAATGCTAGAGCGGTCTCCAATTCATTGCTTCAATCAAAGGGAATTGTGAGAATGTTTATTGGTCCCCTGTGCCAGTGTATCTCATCCTGTGGTACTGTACAAAAGTTCATATTTTTGCATTTCAATTAAATTAACCCTTTTAGTGCCAGAGGTTGCATTACTGTTGCATTAATAAAGGTAAATATATATATATATATATATATATATATATATATATATATATATACAAAACACCATAAAAAACAACTGGTTAATACTTTGTTTGTGAAAAATTACAAAAAAAAAGTTAACATAAAAAAACAAGTGTCTATGGGTGGTTTTGTGTGTGTGTGTGTGTGTGTGTGTGTGTGTGTGTGAGACAGAATTGTCCTTTCAATACAGTTTGCCCTAAAGTCCAGTCTCACTCCTTTTCCGCTCCTGTGACAGGTTTTCATTACTTTGTAAATATTGAAAAGAAAGAAATTGAGTGTTGAGGTATGTAAATAATGTTTTAATACCGCAGGGATACAGAAAAGGGTGAGACACTCTGCCCGAGGGTGCAGTTGGCTTGATACAGAATTACACCTCTAGCTTATTAAATTGTTCCTCTTTTATTTACTGTCATCAGTTTCTCCAGAGAACCATAACTATCTTCTCCTGCTTCCCCATAAAATATCTCTTTGTGTAACCCAATACAACTTCTACTAAATTTGATTGCCAGAGTTCAAGCCATATGTGATGCGGACCTGATATGATCCTTTCTGTGCAGTGAAGTATTTCTGTAAGGAGGACACTGTAAGCATGTTATAAAACAGGTCTGCACAAGCAGGGCATGTGACTACATGAATGGGGATCAGCGGGGGTGGATAGGGCTCAGCGGCTTTTAGATACAGAGCTGAAAATAGCACAGACTTTTATTCAGTCATAGAGATGGCATTTTGTGATACTTTAATGCAAGAATACCTGCATACACACACATACATATGGGAAAAACTGTAAATCTAAGTGCTCCACAGGAAATAAATAACAATTCCAGGTGCTTTACAGGGCAGCTATAATCAGATAGTGGCAGATCTGGTCCCCTGCTGACACACCTGTTGATTAACAGGGGAACATGACTGGGGTCTGAAAGTGAACCCCATTTATCCCCCGCTTTATCTCTGGCTTGGGCTTGACACACAACTTAGCAGGTCTGTGGGGAATACACATTTAAATGTGGAATTTGTGTCTCAGAGCCATCTAAGGGGATCAGGTTAGACCCCGTCCAAAAAATGGCTCATAGCAGCACCAGGCTTATTTACTTAGTGTGTTCCCATTGGAGCAGACTTAGTGACGTGATAATTGCCTTTAACCGTTTGAGTGCCTGAGAGGTAGCCAACGCAATGCAATGCTTTGGATACCTCTCTGGCACTCAAAGGGTTAAAATTTGACTTTTAACCACTTGAATACTAGAGAGATTCCCAATGCATTTCAAGCAATGTGTTGGATACCTCTAGGTTTCAAGGGGTTAAAAACCCAATTTTATCAATGAGAATGTAGTATTTGTTATCTGTAGAACAGTAGGTTTGCCCCAGAATTGCACCGGTTCTTAGTACATCAGCCTCTATAAGTCCTCTCTACAGTTTGAGAGGATAAAGGCCCCAGTAAAATAAATGGGACTTTTATTTGGCTCCTGTGGTAAAGTTGGTTTGCCCCAGAATCGTTCCATTTCATCTTAGTACATCAGTGGGAATGTTTTCCAGTAACAAACTGGTAATTAAAGTGGATTTGTCTCCCTAAAACAAGTTTACATTGTTTTATAGAGAATAAAAACCTGCCTATGTGCTGTAAAATAGTTTTCAAGTAATTAACCACTGAAACTGATTAGCATAAAGTGCCATAATGTACTACCAACAAATAAATTTTAATTTCTCAAAAACTATTTATATTACAAACAAATGGCTATATATATATATATATATATATATATATATATATATATAATCTATATATATATATATATATATATCACTCCTAAACAAGTTAGTCTTAATATGCAGGCTATATAGTGAATGTGTGTTATATGTCTTCATTTGTTTTTTTTTTTACATTGTTATTTGGCTGAATGTAAAGGATAAATGCTGCCCTGCACTTACTTCCGGACAGACTGCAGTTACCAGCTCTGTACCTCAGTCTGTCACTCTGCTCTGCTCCCCTCCCTCTATCCAGCCTCCTCCGATGACTGAGGCTTTCTGCCTGTAAGCTGGAGCACTCCTACTTCCGGACAGACTGCGGTTACCAGCTCTGTACCTCAGTCTGTCACTCTGCTCTGCTCCCCTCCCTCTATCCAGCCTCCTCCAATGACTGAGGCTTTCTGCCTGTAAGCTGGAGCACACCTACTTTCGGACAGCGGGCGCTGGTTCGCTCCATTGCCTTACTGCTTACTATACATTGTGACTGTTGGTTCCCAGCTCGCGGGCACTGGTTCGCTCCATTGCCTCACGGCTGACATTATAGTGACACCGACGGTCCCTGGTACGCGGGCACTGGTTCACTTCACGCTGTCCAGTCCTAGACAGCTGGTTATTTGTCCAGTACACGGGTACTGGTGTGTGCAGTATACCTGGTATTACCACTATCTCATTTAGCCTCCATATGTCATCTCCATAACTGTCATTGTCATCTGACAGTCATTGAGGCCATAGTGGTTGACATCATCTCCTTTAAGGCTGCCTTGCCCGGTATATTGGTAAGGCCGGTAGAACCTTCCAGTTATTTCCATTTTGGGTTGCCTTACCCGGTATTGGCAAGTTCGGTAGAGCCTGTATCGTATGGTGTTCCGTTAGGCTGCCTTGCCTGGTATATTGGCAGGGCTGGTAGAGCCTGTATACTCCTGGTAGTCCGTTAAGCTGCCTTACCCAGTATATTGGCAGGGCCGGTAGAGCCAGTTTCTCCTTGTATTCTGATAGGCTACCTTGCCCGGTATATTGGCAGGGTCGGTAGAGCCACCTTTTCCCATTGCTTGCACAGGCTGCCTTGCCCGGTATATTGACAGGGCCGGTAGAGCCTGACTCGCTATTATTACCACTTTCCTGTCATTTCTATGTATGTGTATGTATATGTATGAGATCCTATGGGATTGTCTTACACTTTTCAATAAAGTTGTGTTTTTACCTAACTTTGCGTCTGAGAGTCTTAACAAACTGTGACATCTATCCAGCCTCCTCTGATGACTGAGGCTTTCTGCCTGTAAGCTGGAGCACTCCTACTTCCGGACAGACTGTGGTTACCAGCTCTGTACCTCAGTCTGTCACTCTGCTCTGCTCCCCTCCCTCTATCCAGCCTCCTCTGATGACTGAGGCTTTCTGCCTGTAAGCTGGAGCACTCCTACTTCCGGACAGACTGCGGTTACCAGCTCTGTACCTCAGTCTGTCACTCTGCTCTGCTCCCCTCCCTCTATCCAACCTCCTCTGATGACTGAGGCTTTCTGCCTGTAAGCTGGAGCGCTCCTACTTCCCGGACAGACTGCAGTTACTAGCTCTGTACCTCAGTCTGTCACTCTGCTCTGCTCCGCTCCCTCTATCCAGCCTCCTCCGATGACTGAGGCTTTCTGCCTGTGAGCTGGAGCGCTCCTACATCTGGACAGACTGCGGTTACCAGCTCTGTACCTCAGTCTGTCACTCTGCTCTGCTCCCCTCCCTCTATCCAACCTCCTCTGATGACTGAGGCTTTCTGCCTGTAAGCTGGAGCGCTCCTACTTCCGGACAGACTGCGATTACCAGCTCTGTACCACAGTCTGTCACTCTGCCTCTGCTCCCCTACTCGATCCAGCCTCCTCTGATTACAGAGGCTTTCCACATGTAAGCCGGAGTGCTCTCTAGCCAATGGGAGGCTAACTTGTTTAGGGGTGATAGATCCCCTTTAAAAATGTTCAACAGTGGCTAGATTATCTCCCATTCAAATGAATTGAACAGCACATCCATTAGCAATTCTGTTGCATGCTGTGGCTGTTAAAGGGATAGAAATGTTTCACAATAAAAACAGCTCCAATTAATCTTCATAGTATTTGGGCCATGGAGAGTGTTATTTCAGTTCTGTCAGAGTTGTAGTTCAAGAGTAATTGAATGATAAAGTATCCCTCTCCTGCCCCTTTTACTAATGTAATACCAGAGCAACAAGTGATCTCTGGATCACAGAGAGGGTCAATCTTCATTGAGCATAACGATAAAGCTGAATAACCTGTTAAGGGGGCCAGGGTTTTCATTGTTCTCATAGTAAGAAGATTGTCCTTGCTGTGAGCTGTCTGGTGCCAGGACCAGATTCCACATCTCAGGGGAGGTGGCTTACACTAGGTAAAAGGGGCGGGAGGGGGATACTTTATCATTCAATTGCTCTTGAACTACAAGTCTGACAGTATTGAGATAACACTCTCTATGGCCCAAATACTATGAAGATTAATTGTAGCTGCTGTTTTTGTGAAACATTACCATCCTTTTAATATGTGTTAAGGGGATGCATTTTCTGCTGTGAATTCTGTGCCTAACAAACATAGGTGTTGAGTCCCTAAAGTGTGTTAAAAACCACCACCGAACAATAAAAAGCAGTAAAAACACATAAGTGCAACTAGGCATCCCTACACTATTAACCAACAGGTGAACTGATATGGAGGTAAAAGCATTCATCCAAAGCAAAGAAAAAAGTCCCCTAACACCATCTCTCTTCCAAACCTTATCAGCACTAAAAGTAAAATAGAGCGCCAAAGGGGTATGCAACATATACTGCAAAGCAACACATTGTGTACTCCTCTGGCACTCACATGGTTCACCACCCCACTAACCTATGTCCCATGTTTTCTCCCAACATATTTAACACTTACATTCACTTAGCTTGATGTTGGACGTCCAGCAGTGTCTTCGACACCCTGGTCCTACTGCATCTTCTTAAATGACACAGTAATTATATAAACCATCCTGACTCCTAAATGGGTATTATGCTGTTTAAGAGAAAAAAAAAAGTAATTCCTAATATTCCACCGCTTCTATAAAATAAACCCTTCTCCCACCAGTCCTGTGGGCTCATTGCCTCAGCCAGTGAGCATAATATGAACAGGGATTGGCTTTTATAAGACAGCTGAATTTAAATATATTTGAAAACTGTCTAAATGATTTACTAAGCATTTGCTTGTAATACAAATAGTTTTGGGGGAAATTAACCTTTATTGTAGGTGGCTAAGTATGGCATATTATGCTAATTAGTTTATGTGCTCTGCTATGAATGAATCCAGACAGAGCCCACACTGGGGTCATTCCTAGTTAGCTTACTTTGCAATTCATTAACCCTTTGATTGCATACCCCTCTGGCACTCAAAGAGTTAACTCAAAGTGCCACAGTATGTCACCAAACATAAAGGTTAATTAATCATAATATTTATTTTACAGAAACATTCCTACGGCATACAGAATAGGAAGGCTTTAATTATCTGTAAAGCAAACTAAACTTGTTTTAGGTAAGACCCACTGACTTACCGGATATGGGCCACAGATCAAAATTTAATATTTTCTTTAACCCCTTAAGGACCCCTTATGGGCCACAGATCAAAATTTTATATTTTCTTTAACCCCTTAAGGACATCAGCTCACTGATGGAAAGCATGAAATTGACTGCGCTGGTCTTGGGGCAGTTCGTTTCAGCCTCCTGGCAAGGAGAGCTGTGATTATTTAACCCATGAAGTGCCAGGACCATCACTGAGCCTTAAAGGACTGAAATATGTGTCTGTGCTGGCATATCCACAGACATTAAGGGGTTAAAGATGAAGGTTCCCTTTGTCACAAACTGGCTTGTACACAACCACGGCTGGGTCATCGTGTCTAAACAATGTTATCTACTTTATGACAATCTTGCTATGGACATGACAGGCACCATATTAAGTAAATAGTGTTATAAAATTGTGTTAGACTGTATGTGAGGAGTGTGTGTGTGTGTATGTGTCAGCATATGTATGTATGTGCATTTGTGAGTGTCTATGTGAGAGTGTTGTATGTATGTGTGTTTGTGTGAGAGTAAGTATATGTGTGTGTTTGTGTGTGTGAGAGAGAGAGAGAGCAAGTGTGTATGTGGGCGTGTGTGTGTCTGTGTGAGAGTGTATGTATGTGTGTTTGTGTGTGAGGGTAAGTGTGTGTGTGTGTGTGAGAGATAGAGAGCAAGTGTTTGTGTGTGCGTGTGTGTTTGAGAGTGTATGAGTGTGTGTCTGACTATGTCAATAGGTGCAACTGTGAATGTGTTTGTATTTGTGAGTGCTCACACAAATATAAGGCAGCTGGTCCAGCCTCCTCAGACCGAAAGATTTGCCCAACCCTTTCTCAGAGTGACAGGTCCACTAATACTAGAAACAATTTGTAGAGTTAAATATTTGCTAGAATGTAATTGTGTGATGAAAATGAGATTTAATACCAATATATGCATTAACAATATACCTCAGTAATGAAAGATGGTAATAAAACCACATTGTCAAAAGCCTGTGGGTTTTGCACGTGGGTGCTTTGAGACAACAATCTGACTTTTTCCAGCTTAATGAGCCTTTACATGTTTTACAATCACAAACTTTAATTCTAATACATTCTGTTAGCATAAAGGAAGCATACTTACAGAAACTAAATGGATTTGATCAAAATACAGGTTAAAATATGGACTTTACCAGCTTCAAGCATCTTCCTTATTGCATGTGTCTCACATTTATGACTCAAGCAGTCCTATATTTTACATTGCAAATACTGCATAAGTTGGGATTCTGTTTTTTATTGCTACATGCGTCATAAATATGAGATGCTGCCTTCAAGAATCAAGGTTTAACCATTTGAGCGCCAGAAAGGTATCCAGTGCATTGCAGTGCAATGCATTGGATACCTCTCTGGCACTCAAATGGTTAAGCAGTATTTATTTATTTTAGGGCTGCAACAACTAATCGATTTAATCGATAAAAATCGATAATGAGAATCGTTGCCAATGATTCTCATTATCGATTAGTTGTGCAGCGATTAGTTGTGCAGGGAGAGCTGCAGCACATACATATGTCCTGATTTTTCCAGACCTGTACTTTTGCCCACAGTGCAGCCTAAAACGCAGGGCACATCATCATCTCGCATAATTCAAAGATTGTGAGCATGCGTGCCAAAAGGTTACATTTTGCGCACGCATGCAATCGCGCGAGTCCGCCTGTGTGCTAGTATCCTGCTATACTTTGTCTGCTAGTATCCTCGTACTGATCATGCCTCCGGTGTAACTTGGAGGAGGCCGGACGCAAGGAAGGCAGGCACTCACTGACAGGCAGAATGATGAGCACAGCAGCGCCAGTCACTCTGCGCTAGTGCTGATCATGCTGCCTCACTCGGTCAGTGCCTGTCATCCTTGCGTCTGGCCTCCTCCAAGTTACACCGGAGGCATGATCAGTACGAGGATACTAGCACACAAATGCCTGCCCCCCCCCCCCCGCCCGCCTAGATTTACTGTTACCCGAATGACACGCGGCAAATGCTGGGGTTTTCTTCATCTGCAAATGCAAGTTTAAATCTGGCGCCCAGAGTGATGAAGAAAGCCCCAGTATTTACCTTGCGCCGTCACCGCGTGTCATTGCGTTCAGTCGCGGCTGTCATCACCAGTGCGGGCACAGAGACAGGAAGATCCTGCAGGCATTACAGTGTGCACAGCCCTGCAATCATCTGGACAAGAGGCAAGGGGGAGAGAAAGGCATTCGGGAGCAAAATGAGTAAAAAAGAGGAACGGGGGAGCAAGAGGAGTAAAAAAGAAGGCATGGGGGCAAGTGGAGTGAAATAGGGCATGGGGGAGAAGTGGAGTGAAAGAGGGCATGGGGGCAAGAGGAGTGAAAGACAGGGCATGGGGGACAAAAGGAGTAAAGAAAGTGGGCATGAGGGCAATAGGAGTGAAAGAAGGCATGTGGGCAAGTGGAGTGTAATAGGGCATGAGGGACAAGTGGAGTGAAAGAGGGCATGGGGGACAACAGAACTGAAAAAGAGGCATGAGGATAAGTGGAGTGAAAAAGAGGGCATGGGGGCAATAGGAGTGAAAGACAGGGCATGGGGGACAAGAGGAGTAAAGAAAGAGGGCTTGGGGGCAAGAGGAGTGAAAGACAGGGCATGGGGGACAAGAGGAGTGAAAGACAGGGCATGGGAGACAAGAGGAGTAAAGAAAGAGGGCTTGGGGCAAGAGGAGTGAAAGACAGGGCATGGGGGACAAGAGGAGTAAAGAAAGACAGGGCATGGGGCAAGAGGAGTGAAAGACAGGCATGGGGGACAAGAGGAGTAAAAAGAAAGAGGGCTTGGGGGCAAGAGGAGTGAAAGACAGGGCATGGGGGACAAGAGGAGTGAAAGACAGGGCATGGGGGACAAGAGGAGTGAAAGACAGGGCATGGGGGACAAGAGGAGTGAAAGACAGGGCATGGGGGACAAGAGGAGTGAAAGACAGGGCATGGGGGACAAGAGGAGTGAAAAAGACAACAGGGAGGGACAAGTGGAGTGAAAAAGAATGCATGGGGGCAATAGGAGTGAAAAACAGGCCATGGGGGGACAAGTAGAGTGAAAAAGAGGCATTTAAATAATGAAAAATTAGCATATTGTTTTTTTTATCCGATTAATCGAAAAAATAATCGGCCAACTAATCGATTATCAAAATAATCGTTAGTTGCAGCCCTAATTTATTTTTTATCCACCTTTAATGAACTCTTGACAAGTTGGAGGAGCCATTGTGCAGTATGTAAGAGGAAAGTGAAACAATGACTTACGCGTTTTCATCCTGCAAAAATGGCAGTGTCAATAGAGTGTTATGAGCTGATATAACTGTATGGATTGAAGTGTCTGGCCCATTAACCTTTTGACTGCTTCTCAATGCTTTTTTCACCCCTATGACACTCAAAGGGTCAACTAAATCTCCATTAAAGGGACTACACCTTGAATTGTGTACTAGTACTTTTCACCCTTGACAGTGATTATAAGGTTCACATTCCTACCTTGAATGCCTAATATAACATACCTCAGGGCTGCACTGGTGCTGCCTTAGACACATATACACTGGTCTAACCATTATAGGTGGTGATGTTAGTCTGTTTTGGCCCAGGGCTCTCCCAAGGATTCCGATCAGCCTGACAGATCTGCAGTCTATAACTGTCCCATTCACTATGCATTCGTTTGTTTGTTTTACATACACCAGGCATGTATAACAAGCACATGTACTAGGGAGCGGCTTTGGCTATAGATACAGGTGTGACACATTCAGAAATATAGTTTTAAATGTTTCCCTCATGTCGGTGTGTTTTAAAACTTCTTTCACTGTCATAATGGTTTTAACCCTTTGAGCAATGTGTTCTGTTCCCCACTGGCACTCAAAGAGCAGGTCAGACCACTCTGACAAGTACAGGTGAAAGTACTAACTAATAAAGCCAATGAGGGATCGCTAAGGAAGTCTTTTGATGTCAGAGAATCTTGCAGGTAACATTTGGTACTTGTTTAGAGGAATAAGTGTCTCTTACTTAGCTGTGTGCCTTTCACATCTCATTCCAGTACACCTATCTTCCATTTTTGCATTATATCTGCAGTTACCTACATGAATGGAGCACTATGTATTCACATCTCTTTACAGACAATGGATTTCAGCATTCTGAATTAGAAGTCCTTTAGAAAAAAATACTCAACCATGGTTTTGCTGAGACATTGGGAAGAATGAACATGCACTAGTGTTACTCCTTTTCTGTCTGGGAAGTTGTCTTTCTTCCTGCTCATGGACTGCACACGCATGTACTGTGGGGTATATACAGAGCATAAGATCACTTTAGCCCATACTGGTGTGCACACTTGACCACTATTAATACTTTAATTCCAGCAAGCCACAGACCATGCATTAATGCTTTGTGCAGTCTTCTCTGACCCCATACGCCCAGCAATCTTAGAAATAGTAGAGGTGCTGATATACTATAAAGAACTTGCGTAGATCTGGAGCAAACCAAAAGCAAATAGGGGCAAATAAAATTCCCCACATCCCCTTGATTTTAAATGGGGCCTTTAACTCCTTCAGTTCTATAGAGGTCTGCAATGCATTTTGAAGGGATATGTTGAAGACATTTCAAGGTTATAAAACCCCCCCCCCCATTTAACCCTTTGAGTGCTAGAGGGGTGTCCAGTGCATTGTGAAGCAATGAGCTGGGGACCCCTCTGCCACTCAAAGGCTTAACTCTTTGGGAGGCCAGACACAATTCCAGCTTCTGCTTAGGTATGATTCACTAGTTACATACGAATGCTATATATAAATATAATATATATTTATTTATTATTTTTTGGGGGGACAAGTTCCTCTTTTCATCAGTGCCTTCCTTGTGTGAAGTAGTGTTTTGCGTCATGTTACACGGTATGTTGCCATAAATACCTGTTTTTAAATTGCACATTTTCCTAATGTCATACATTATAAATATGTAACCAGGGCCAATGGTGAGTGAAAATGTATCCCTGGCGAGTAGAAATTCAGCCCTGGTGGGTATGTTATGGCTTGCAGTGGCGAGTAACTTTTCAGGTCTGGCTAGTAGCAAAGGACTTAAAATTATAAGCCCTGATGTAACTATTTAGCTAAAGTAACAGTTTGTATTAAAAGTACACTGAGTACAGTGATAACAGTGATACCAAATATATGGTTTAACCAACTTGCATGTCCAGCAGTAACCCTCAATTAATTGGAATGCAAATTGGTATCCACACACAACAGTATTTACAGTTTACATAAGTAAAACACACTAAACATGGTTTAGATGACCTGAGTGCCCCATAGAAGCAAAATAACCATGTAATATCACACATTTTCTGTAACTAGATACCTTGCCTTCTATGTCTTCCTGTATTAAGTTCTCAAGCAAAAAATGTCACTTATTTCAGTAATTACACAAAAAGCAAAATTAGAAGAGTTAATTTATTGCTTTAACCCTTTGAGTGCCACATGGGTACACAACATATTGCTTTGCAATTCGTTGTTTACCCCTCATGCATTCAAAGGGTTAAAAATAACCATCCCCCTTCTTTTCATAAAGGCTGTTACTTTGTGTCTGAAACATCACATATATTCTGGCACTAGGACTCCTCAGTCAGACCACAACTGGGAGGATTGTGTACTAAGAAGAAAACAAATTAACTGCATTATAGTCAACAAATACAAATTCTTGTTGATTTAAAAGTGTTTTTTAATAATCCATTGAATGATAGCAAGATGCTTTGAGGCCCGTTTAAATTAATAGGGATTTTGAGATTTATTTGTTCCCTAGGGCCCCGTTTGTTTGCTCCAGGATTATACTGCTTTCTTAGTACATGAGCCTCAGCAGTTTCTTTACTGTCTGACCCCAGCCTTGTTCCCCTGCCCACTAGTAGCCACTGAACCACACATATACTGTCTGACCCTTTCAGCCCTTTCCCCCTCCCCACTGGTAGCCACAGACCCCCCCCCATATACACTGCCTGTCATCCGCAGCCTTGTTCTTCTGCTCACTGGTAGCCACAAATTTCCCACACTGTGTAATGCTAACGTATTTGTTTCCTCCCCATTGGTAGCCTCAAATCTGTCCAGCCTTGTCTCCCTGACAAGGCTGGACAGGTCCCCATATACACTTCCTGTCACACCCTGCCTTGCTGTCCTGTGCACTGGTAGCCACAGATCCCAGTAAACACTGTCTGAACCCCCAGCCTGGCATTCCTGCCCACTGGTAGCCACAGATCCCCATACAAATCTTGCCCACCCTCTCCTGGTTCATCTACCCACTGGGAGCCACAGATCTCCATATATATAGTGCCTGACCCCCACCTTGTTCACCTGCCCACTGGTAGACTGAGACTTAGATATCCATATACACTGAGGTTAGGTCACCTCAGTGCCCCGGTAGTACTACAAGAGGCAATGTGGAGCTGATGGCTCCACAACGAAACCATAAACACTGTCTGAGCCCCAAGCCTTGTTCTCCTGCCCACTGGTAGCCACTGGTCCCCATATACACTGCCTGTCCCCCCACTTTCTTCACCTGCCTACTGGTAGACTGAGATACCCATATACAATGAGGTGAGGTCACCTCAGTGCCCCAGTAGTACTAGAAGAGGCAGTGTGGAGAACAGTGCAGGGCCTCTACCACTACTTACAGAAAATTAAAGTTTATAGTGTAGACACATTATAAACTACACTTTCCTGAAGCTTCCATGTCTGGTGGGGGCCCCGAATCCTACGTGCCCCTCACGTACGGTGGGAGCTTCCGCTACTTCAAGTGGGCCCCTTCTCAGTGATGGGCCCTTGATCCATGACCGAGTGCTTAGTGTGTCAGTGCGCACTTGTGGGGACCTTTCTAGCATTTAAAGTGCTCATCTCCCCTTTTAAATCAGTGGGAAATATGTATTTGTCCTCTATGGTGCATTTGAATTGCCTCAAAATTTCTCCAGGTCTTCCTAACATATCGTTCTCAAGTTTCTGCTAGTTTAACACATTGTTCCCCAGCAAATGCAGATCATTATAATACATTTCTATGCCCCCCTGTCGATTTTGCCATAATAATTTAAAGGGCTGAACTTTCATGCCTAAATTTAATATAACTGCAGTCTTGTTACTCCCCCCCAATTCTAGTGTATCAGGTTGCAATCTGAAAGCCCTGTTTCAATTAATGCTAACCATCTGTACATGTGGATTCCTGTATATGCAGATGTTACAGTCACTGCTGGCGTCCCTTAGGGTGAGGAGGGGGCGAGAGCAACATTGGACATGTGGTCCCTTTTATTAGTTAGTAGCACACTAGTTAGAGGCTAAAAGAACAAAAAAAAATTCCAAATGAATTCTGGAGAGTAATTGCTCTGTAGTAATTGGTACAGCTGTTTTTCATTGGCTGTTTTAGGTTTGTATAACATAAACAGCCAGTTAAGGAGGGGTTAACCATTTGAGTGTCATCAAAGTGTGCAACACATCGCTCCGCAATGCATTGCACACCCTTCTGGAGCTTAAAGGGTTATTTAAGAGGGCTTGTTGGAAGGAAGATGGAAACTGAAGAGTGTAGTGGTATAGGACTGTATTCAGTGAGCTAATGCGGTGCTATCCTGGAGCAAACCAACTGCACCATAGGGGTCCATTAAATTCCTGTTGATTGAAATGGGAATTTTAACCCCTTGATTGCTAGAGAGGTCTCTAACACTGTATTAGTCCTCAAGGGATTAAACTAATGTATTTGGTGCAGTTGGTTTGCCCCAGTACTGCACATCTGTAGTTATCTAACTGGAATGCACCACAGTGGGTCTTTTTCATCACGCCAAAGAGGTGCAGTTCTGGAGCAAACCAACTGCACCATAAGGGAGAAACAAAAATGTAAATGCTGTTTTTAACCCCTTGATTCTAGAGTGGTTTCCAAAGCATTGCTTCACAATCTGCTGGAGACCACTCTAGCATTCAAGGAGTTAAAAGTCTGTTTAATTCAATGGCAATTTGTGGACTATTTATTTAAACCCTATGGTTGCAGTTGGTTTGCTCCAGAATTGCACTACTGGTTTGAAGAATTAGATCCAGTTTTTCTGTATATATATATATATATATATATGTATATATATATATATATATATATATATATATATATATATATATAAGGACTGGAAGGTTTTCTATTTAACCCTTTAAGATCCAGAGGGATGAGCGACACATTGTGAAGCAATGAGTTGCACTGCCCTCTGGTTCTTAAGGGGTTATGAACTTTACAGCATGGGGTGGGCAGCATGTGGCTCCCTAGCTATTGATTGGTTACAACTCCCTTCAGCATCAGCCAATAATTCCCATCCCCCTGTAAAGTGTCCTAGTTGCCTGTACCCCAGAGATGCTTGCTGGGCATGTCTCTGTGGTTGGTTTGAGTTTTCCCAACAGAAGCCCATTTCCATTGCTGAGGCAATAAATAGTTCTCTCCTTTAACCACACAACACGTGACTTTGGAATCTGTGCACAGGGAGTGGTTCCTACACAGCCACTTCTGTGTGTACGGAGTCTGTTCCTCTCCAATCTAGCACTCACTAAAGTATGGGGCTGATGTATTCACAAGAACTGGAGTAATTCTGGGACATCCAACTGCACCATAGGGGACAAATTCTCTTTGATTTAAATTAGGCTTTTAATGACTCGAATGCTAGTGAGCTTTGGAGACCTCTCCATCATTCAAACGGTTAAAAACCTCATTTAAGACAATAGGTATGTTTATTTGTCCCCTATGGCTCAATTGGTTTCTTAGTACACTGGCCACACTCTCTGAAGGAAGCCCTCATGGCCCTTATTCATCAAGCTAAATAGGTGCAATTCTGCAGCAAACAAATGCACTATTAGGGGGAAATGAAAACTCCAGAAATTCATATTGATTTAAATTGGATTTTTAACCCCTTAAATGCTAGATAGGTCTACAACTCGTTGCTTTACATTGACATACCCTCCATGTGCAGTTGGTTTGCTCTAGACCTGCATCTCTTTATCTTGGAGAATAATGCCCAGTGACTGCCTGGATGTGTTCCTGTGTCTGGGGCAGAACACACCCAGAGGCAATGTTGGGGAGGAGTAATGTATACAATAATTCTGCCCCACTGTTGCACTGACTTTTTTGAGGGCATAGACAAGCCTCCTTGTTTAGACACTGGCAGTGATTTGGACAGGTCAGTGCTAGTGCGGTGGAACCCCATTGGCATTGACATGGTTGAATCACCTGCATGGCATTGTCCCTTTATCTATCACGTACCCACATACAACCCCCCCCACACCCTACTGAGCCAATTCACTTAACCCTTTGCATGCCAGAGGGGTGTCCAATGTGTTGTTATGCAAAGAGTTAGCCCCTTTTAAACCTACTCCACTGTGACCCCCACTCTCCATCTGATATTCCCAGTCTGTCACTCACTTGCCTTACAGTTCCTCCACCCATGCACTGTGGCAGCCTTTACATGTTGTCACTCCTCTGTGACTCCTATTTGCCACATGTTGTTCCCAATCTGTCAGTCACCTGCTGTAAACTTTGCCCCAAACCCACCACCTCAATGTACTGTAGCACGCTTTGCATTCTCATTGAATCACACATGTCCTGGGTCTGCACAGCTTTCTTGGGCTGCACAGTCTTAGGGACTCTAGATCCAAGCACAGGAGGAGCAGGCCTGAGGAGAAGTTGGACAGACTGTTGCAATTGTCCTAGGACTGTGCAGTTCCCACACTTCACGGTAGCTGCTGGAGCCTACGTTGGGAAGAATGTGGTGTTGCCCTTCTCCACACTGCTGGAGAGCCTTTCTTTGGCACATACTGACAAGGGAGAGAAGGGCAGTACCACATGGAGAGTAGAGTGGGTCACTTCCAGTGGACAGTGGAACAAGGGTAGGGTGTCATACAGTGTATGTGGGCTTCTGGGACAGTGGAACAAGTCTGGGGTGTCAGACAGTGTACGTGTGGGTCTAAGACTACCAGTGGACAGTGGAACTAGGTTTGAGCATCAGACAGAGTATGTCTGGGTCTGCGAATACCAGTCAGACAGTGGAACAAAGTTGGAGTGTGCAACACTCTCTGTGTGGGTGGACAGTAGAATATCTCTGCCTTCCCCCCGCCTCTTCTCACACAGGCAACGCTGTGCATCTTTTGATAGTATAAGAGCCTCCCTACTTCTAGAGATCTGGAGTGCTGGGTTACAGCAGTATTTTGCATTTTAGTCTTCTTTGATTGAGGAAATAATTTGCCCACAAGTATTTATTGGATACATGAAAAATATGCTCCCCACTGTTATACTTCTAAAGTCGGAGTGAACAGTTTTTATAGATGTGAATCAGTTGGGAATGGGAATTGTGTGGATGCCATCTCTAAATCTGAAGGCTCCAGAATATAATTTTAACTCTTTAAGGACAAGCCGGGTATGCAACACATTTCACCCCTCTGGTCTTTAAAGGGCCTTGTTCAGGGCCTCAGGACCCTTGTTTGTTTTAACTAATCCTGATATGTACTGTAAGATAGGTAAACTGTCAGAGATCAGATAATGTGCTTCCTGAATAGAAATAGAGTGGGTACTAATATTATTAAACTCTTTGTTTTATATCTAATCACTTATTTCAAGCTTTCAAAAAAGTAAACAAGCAGTCACTGTATAAAGAAAAGCACATGTAGGATTAGGTTGCATTAATCTAGAACTGCAGTGTTCATCAAGCCAAAGCAGATAACTTCTGGAGCAAACCATCTGCACCATAGGGTTGGATAAAAATACCATACATTCCCTTTGATGTGGATGGGATTTGTTAATCCTTTAACCCTCTGAGTATCAGAGAGTTATGTTGGATACCTTTCAGGCACTCCAAGGATTAACCCTGTGAGTGCCAAAGGGGTACGCAACACATTTCACTCAAAGGGTTAAATGCTAGAGTGGTCTCCAGTGCATTGTGGTGGCATTGAAGGAGTTAAAATCCCCAATTAAACCAATGGAAATTTTCCTTTCCTCTCTAAAGTGCGGTCATTTTTGGTCCAGAATTGCATCTCTTTAGCTTGACATATAAAGCAAATAGAATCATATAATTTTATAGATATTAGAAAGGACTATAAGATAATTACATTTCTCTGTCGTCCAATACAGGTTACTGGTAACTCTGGGTAGGCAATCCGCCCCTTTAAGTAGGCAAGAACTTTCCAACCAGCCCCAGAAAGATTTGTTCCTTGGTGAAGATAACACAGGCAAGAGAACAGTTCTGCTATAGCTTTAGAAGTTTTTTTATTTTTCTGTTACATATGTAATTCCACCATTAGGTGAATTACCATAACCGACAATGCCCTTAGATGTGGCTAGCTCAGTGACCAGGTGCCCACGAGGCTTCTTGTTTAAACATGGTAATCTGAAGACAGAAGATCTGCAGGAAAGATGAGCAACCCTTTGAGTGCTGCAGGTCCACTTGTCCCACAGTGTCCCTCCGCACAGGGGTGTTTTCATTTGGAGTTCCTATTGCACACTCCTGCACTCATTGGGTATATCTGTATGTCTGTTGGGTGTTTTGGAGCAGGTTTATATGGTAACGTAACCCTTTAGCTGCTGAAATAGTATTTTGAGGGGGTATTTCTAACACTTTTCCTACTGGTTTAGTGTTTTTTGGGTGTCCTAACATGTTCTAGTGATGTTTTAGGTATTTTAGTTTTACACTTTCAATTTTGTAAACTTTGAGTTCTGCAAGTTTTACCACATAGACGCCATTGCTCCATTCGCTTATATGGGACTGTGCTGTTTGGGACATATCTCTGCAACCGTTTAACATAGCGACTTTAGAGATTTCTCATTTTACTTGTCTGCCCTTGCTCTATCATCCAGTTCATGTTTCTAGTGTGTTGGGGGGCTCAGGGGGCTTTGGGCACTGTTTGGGGTACTTTTCTGGGAAAACTACATTTCACATGAGCACTTGCTTCGCGCGTTCGTTTCTGATTGGCTCCCGCCACGGCAGCCATTTTGTGTTATTTCCAGAATGACTATCCTACGCAGGGTTTGTACTCTCCTCCTCTCCTCTTCTGATTAAGCCTTTGCCTGCCAGATAAGTTTATTTTAGCGATTTCTGGGGTGAAACTTTAATCCTACAAACTATAATTGGGTGATTTCTTATACAGTAAGGTTATTTGACACTGTGAGAATGTCTATATCGCTGGAGCTTGGGGCCAGACCTAAGACTAAGGAGGTTGGGGTCTCTGTATCCCCCATTGTGCATTGCTCTTCCTGTCACTCAGGGCTACCTAGAGAATTCTCAGGTCACCTATGCCCAGAATGTTCTGATGTCCCTGAAAGTATTCCAGGGACCTCCAGCCATGCATTAGAGCCAGCTTGGGTGCAAGAGTTCAAGCCTGCTACTAGGGACCTTAGGTCCACATTGCAACTCTTTCCATCCCAGTTACAGGGGGTCTTTTATTCTTGGCAAGCCCCCTCCTCAGTCAAGTCTTCCCTGCCCAAACCTCAGGGAGTACTGACGTGTCAGATTCCTCTGAAGAGAAACTGCTGGTGGATTCAGATGTTGAGGAATGTTCTACTGTGGGCTCCTCTCATTTTTTTGGGGATCCTTTTGAGGCTGAGCCTGAGCCCTCCGCTGAGGGTCTGATCGGGGCTGTCTTGACTTCTCTTAACATTTCCTTAGTTCAGGAGATTCCTTCTGACCCCTCTGATGTATTCCAGGAGCCTAAAAAGCCCCTTTCTTACTTTCCACCTAACCCCACTCTTGACCGCCTTGTGTCTGAGGAGTGGAAATCCCCAGACAGGAAACCCTTTGTGTCCAAGAAATTTGCCAAGCTTTATCCCTTTTCTGAGGCCGTGCTAACTCAGTGGGTTCATCCTTCCAAAGTGGATGCTCCTATTTCCAGGCTATCTAAGTCTACTGCCTTACCAGTCTCTGATGCGTCTGCTCTGAAGGACTGGACTAACAAGAAACTTGAGGTCTCCTTCAAGTCCATTTTTGCCACTGCTGGTTCTGCCATGCGTCTAGCATTCGCTGCTGCATGGGTAAACCGGGCCATTGCAATCTGGACTGAACAGCTCACCCTGACTGTCCGTAAGGATGTTCCTACTTCGGATAAGTTGCGCCTTCTTACCAACATTTCTGAGGCACAGCACTATGTTTCTGCTGCCTTATTTGATGCCATCCGTTTGGTGGGCCCACACTCTGCTGTGGGTGGTCATCTGCAACACTATCACAGCATTTGGGAGGATTCAGTGATGGACCCATGGGTTTTACAGGTGGTGACGGAAGGGTACAGGATCCCTTTCGTCTCTCTTACTCCCTTTCGCTTTCTTTCTTCTCACACGCCTCAGGGCACAGAGAAACACCGTCTTTTTGACGGCGCTGTTCAGGCTCTTCTGGACAAGGACGTTCTAGAGCCAGTTACAGTTCAGGACAGAGGTATGGGGTTTTACTCAAACCTCTTTGTGGTCTCCAAGAAGGACGGCGGCTGTCGTCCCATTTTGGATTTAAAGGATCTCAATTCCTTTGTGATCTGGACTCATTATCACCAGGAGTCTCTGTGCATGGTGATTGCTGCCATGTCCCCAGGGGAATTCCTTGCATCTCTGGATCTTCAGGATGTGTACTTACACATTGGCATTCATCCAGAGAGCTGACAGTACCTTCGATTTGCCTGTCACGGGACATTTTTCAGTTTTCAGTTCTTCCATTTGGTCTGATGACTGCTCCTCAAGTCTTCAACCGTGTCCTGGGAGCCTTTGTGTCTGTCCTCCACCGGAACGGCATCAGAGTTACTCCATACATGGACAACCTGCTTCTGAAAGCCCCTTCTGCGGAACTTCTTCATCAGCAGTGCATTCATGCTCTCACCCATCACGGGTGGATCATCAACTTGGACAAGTCAGATCTTATCCCATCCCAGCATCTGGTCTTCCTGGGCCTTCTCTTCGACACTCAGAAAAGCATGGTGTTCCTCACAGACGAGGTGGCTCAACAGATCGCCCACAGGGTTTCTGCGGTTCTGGCTCAAGATCCAGTTCCAGCCAAGAAGCTGTCCTCTCTAGTGGGGAAATTCATCTCCACCATAGAAAAGGTCCTGTTTGCCATGGTGCACACCAGGAAGCTCCAGAGGTTCATAATCCAGGTGTGCAAGGGTCACCCGAACCTTCTGAAGATGTCAGTGTCTTTTCCTCTTAATGTTGGACTGAGTTTGTCATGGTGGCTCGATCTTTCCAACCTGCTGAAGGGCAAGTCCTTCCTGGTATCCTTCTGGACCACGGTGATGACAGATGCCAGCCTATCCGGCTGGGGAGTGGTCCTGGGTCTCCTGAGTGCTCAGGGTCGGAATCTCTCCTTCCGATCAACATATTGGAGTATCGGGCAGTATTTCATGCCCTTTGACATTGGACATCTCAATTGGAAGACTGGCCATGGCCATGGCCATGGCTTACATCAACAAGCAGGGCGGAACAAGAAGTCTCGCCACTTGGTTAGAGGTCAAGGCTGTTTTGTACTGGGCAGAAGATCACATTCCTGCTCTTTCCGCAGTGCACATTCCTGGCGTAGACAACGTCATGGCGGACTTCCTAAGTCGACACGCAGTGGACAGCGAAGAGTGGGAGCTGCACCCAGAGGTGTTCAACCACATTGTTCAGAAATAGGGTCTTCCTTACATCGACCTGATGGTGACAAGACACAACAGGAAGGTACTGAGGTTCTGCTCTCGGTGGAGAGACCCTCTGGCTGTGGCGGTATATGCGATGTCCATTCCTTGGTTATTCCCTCTGGCTTACATCTTTCCTCCCCTCCCAATGTTGCACAGGATGTTACAGAAATTACAACTGGAGCGTTGTCCAGTTATTCTGATTGCTCTGTACTGGCCTCGTCATTCTTGGTTTCCGGAGCTTCTGGATCTGTCTGTAGCGGAGCCATTTCGGCTCCCTTGCCATCAGGATCTTCCTCTACAGGGTTACCTGTGGAAAGAGGATGTTCATCGGCTAGCTTTGACGGCTTGGAAATTGAATCCTCAATATTGAAGAAGAAAAGGTTTTCTTCTTGTGTGGTGGCTGCTATGCTCAGTACCTGCAAACCTGTTTCTTCCAAGATCTACCATTGTGTCTGGTCGACTTTTCTGTCTTGGTGTGCTGACAAGGACCTGTGTCAGGATTTTGATCTGCCTATGGTCCTGGCCTTGTTGCAGGACGGTGTGTAAGGGCCTCAGTTTGAGTTCCTGTAAGGTTCAGACTTCCTCACTTTCTGTTTTCTTTCAGAGGCGCATTGCCATCCTTCCTGATGTCAAGGTTTTCTTCCAGGGCGTTGCTCATGCTCGTCCTGCCTTTAAGATTCCTGCTCCTCAGTGGGATCTTAACTTGGTTTTGGGCATTCTTCAGCGCCCCCCATTTGAGTATTTGGCTACTATTCCTCTACGCCTCTTGGCGTGGAAAATGGCCTTTCTCCTGGCGATTGTGTCTGTCCGCCGTGTCGCAGAGTTACATGCTCTGTCCTGTAAACCAACCTATTTGGTGTTTCTCAATGACAAAGCAGTGCTTCGCACTTCTCAGGAGTTTCTCCCGAAGGTGGTGTCTGAGTTCCACATCAATCAGGAGATTGTGGTGCCCTCTCTCTGCTTGGACCCCACCTCTGACAAGGAGAGGGATCACCACTTGTTAGACGTGGTGCGTTGTCTCAAGTTTTATGTACATCGCACTGAGTCTATCAGGCAATCAGATGCGCTGTTTGTCATTCATGAGGGTCCTAGGGCAGGAAGACCTGCATCTAAGGTGACTGTTGCTTCTTGGATCAAGTCCACTATTCGTAAAGCTTATGAGCTGAGGAAGAAGCCTGTCCCTTTCATTGTCACGGCTCATTCTATAAGATATATTGGGGCCTCTTGGGCTTACAAGAATCAAGCCTCCGCTGATCAGTCGTGTAAGGCGGCCACTTGGTCGTCTGTGCACACCTTTTCAAAGCACTACCGTGTTGATGTGCTGGCACTGGCTGACTCCAGCTTCGGTAGGAAAATCCTGGAGGTAGCCTTGCCTGTGTAGGATTTCCTTTGGTTCTTGGTGCTTTCTTCACTTTTGAGCCCTGTTGACTCTAGTTCAGTGTGCTGTGTAACAGTTCCTGGGGTGTTGTTACCCCTGTTCAGTGTCCATTGGCACTTCAGTTGTTTTGTTGGGCTATCTCTGATCTGATGGTTCATATCTGCACTGGTGACTTTGGGGGCCTTGCTCCTGGTCCTTGCCTTACTTCCTGCCTCTGGAAAACTCAATGGTTGGACAGCCCAGAGTTACCAGTAACCTGTATTGGACGACAGAAAAAAGAGTATTTTAGTCTTACCTGTTAAATCCTTTTCTCTTAGTCCATACAGGTTACTGGTCTCCCACCCTGTCAAGGGACCATGCTTGGCTGTCCTGTGGCAGACTGTGGGGGTCCTTCGGGGTCATGCTCACAGGAGTCTTCTTTTCTTTCACTATCTAGTCAATGGTTAGTGTCTCAAATCTTTCTGGAGTTGGTTGGCTAGCTGCAGCCAAGGAGGGAAGGTAGGCTTCACCCCCTGCAATCAATTCTAGAATTGTTCCTGCCTACTTAAAGGGGCGGATCATCTACCCAGAGTTACCAGTAACCTGTATGGACGAAGAGAAAAGCATTTAACAGGTAAGACTAGAATCCGATTCTATATGTGACTAAATATTATATTTTTCTGTAACTACCTCTTTAACCCCTTATATAATCTCTTGGATTCCCTTGTTTTGCATAAAACAATATATACACAAATATGCACAGCACTGGCATTATGCTTAACTTCCTAGTCAGTGCCTGATTTATATCTCAAGTACCCTGACAAAGACATTCTAGGTTCCCTTAGCCCCTCCCATGGCCACACCTATAGTGCCCCGATTTGGCATAGAATCTCAGGAATTGGTAACTTTGTTAATTGGCATAGAAATGCCCATTATTTGTTTTTATAACACATAATAAAAGTTATGTTTTATAATTGTTTTTTATAATTGTATGTACTTTTCCCTGTTGTTGCATTGGTTTTTGGGGATACTTAGGTGTGCTAGTACTGCAGGGTTTTCTTTTGTCTCTCTTTTGATACACCATTAGCCTAAATCCTACAAGCACAAATTAAAGCTATTAACACCTTGGTTGCTGTCTGGTAAACCAGGAGTGGGTTTGGTATAGGCACCTCAGAATCGCATTGGCCACATTTCAGAATGTGGGAGTGTTCAGCATACCCTCTCAAAATATGGAGCCCTCGGTGGTTTCTTACTATGCCTAATGGAAAATTAAACCCAGTCCCCAGGATTAGTAAACCTGTGCAGCCTTTAGACCCAGGCCATGTGTCTGTCTATCTCTGCATACCTGTATTTGAGGAATTAACCGGGGGGGGGGGGGATTTAGTGAAAAGAGAAAAGTGAAAGCATTCCTCTCATTCAGAAGAGGTCGAGCACCTCTCATGCATTCAGTAGAAGGCAGGGTAGTGTTGAGTGTAGACAGCCCAGGAGTGAGACCCTCTGGCATTAATACAATTAGTGGGGTGGGGCTTGTTACACTAATAGGTTGAAGTTACAGGTATCACATTGCTGCAGTGTCTAGTTCAGAGGTTGACAAGTCCTGCTCTTCAGCTGCTTTTGGGCTAGAAATCCCATAATTCTTAGCTAACAAAATCTGTAGTAGACAGGGAAAGGTCCATGAGATGAACTTTTTGAATTTAGCCTTTGAGCTTCACTCTAAAACCTTTCCTAATAAACATTTTGTTGCCAGAAAAGCAGGCAATATTTATTTGGCTGCAAAAGGGTTACATTTCCCTTTATTGGCTTCTTGTTCATCTCATCCATGACAGCTCTTTTAGGCAGATCTCCAGGTGTTGTGTAATAATAGTATTGGAAACTGTAATGGGAAAGTTTATCCAAACTGAAGTTGCAGTCATTTTATTTTTAAGCATCGTCACACATTTAAACCAAAGGGAGCCGAAAGAATTGATTATCTTTAGATGGATTACTAGTCTGAGCAGTAGTCATATGGCAAACACAGTTTATTTTCCTAATGGAGGCTCTGTAACACTATTATGATCGAAGGGGTTCTGTATGACATGTCATAGAGGAAGTTTTGTAAATCTTTATAATTGAGGAGGTTCTGTAAGACCGTTATGATGGTGGAAGGTCTGTAAGGGTGTTGTGATGGAGGAGGGTGTGCAAGGCTGCTATGATGGAGGTGAGTCTGTAAGGGTGTTGTGATGGAGGAGGTTCTGTAAGGCTGTTATGATGGAAGAGGTTCTGCACAGCTTTGATTATGGAGAAGGTTCTACGTGGCTGTTATGATGGAGGAAAAGACTGTTATGATGGAGGAGGTGCTGTAAGGCTGTTGAGATGGAGGGGGTTCTGTAAGGCTGTTATGATGGAGGAGGTTCTGCACTGCTTTGATGATGGAGGAGGTTCTGCGTGGCTGTTATGATGGAGGAAAAGGCTGTTATGATGGAGGAGGTGCTGTAAGGCTGTTGTGATGGAGGAGGTTCTGTAAGGCTGTTATGATGGTGGAAGGTCTGTAAGGCTGTTATGATGGAGGAGGTTCTGTAAGGCTGTTATGATGGACGGCCTACCTGGGAACTTTCAAGAAGAGCAGACCTGAGATCTTTCAGATATTAACCTTTAAAGCTTCCTGTATGTAGATTTTATGCAATATGTACCTGCTTGTTCTAACATAGAGGTGCTCAAGTTGTTCCTCAAGGAACCTTTAAGGTGCTACAGTTTAGAGATCTCACTGCCTAAACACAAACAAGACAAGCAGTACATTTCCCCCTGTCTTTCTTGTATACATGGCACCAATTTAGAGACTAAAGAAACAATTAATTGGGGCAAATCATACAGTAGGTAACACAGAATTATCTCACCCTGAGAATTTGGCCCTTCACCCTGAGAGCCTGATATTTGAGTCAAAACCCTGAGTGTTAGGGTCAAACCCTGAGAGTTCCCAGGTATGTGGGTGGGGTTCTGTAAGGTTATAATGATGAAAGAGGTTTCCTGAGACTGTTACAACTAAGAAGGTTCTGTAAGACTGTTATGATGGAATAGGTTCTGTAAGACTGTTTTGGTGGTGGAGGAGGTTATGTTACAACACAGGAGGTTCTGTAATGCTGTTTTGATGGTGGAGTTTCTTCTAGACTGTTTATGTGATGGAGTATATTATGTAAAACTATTGTAATGGTCTCCATTCTGTAAGGCTCTCATGGTAATGGTGGAGATTCTGGAAGGCTGTTGTGATGGCTGTGGTTCTGTAAGACTGTTAAAGGTGACAGTGGAGGCACTCTAAGGCTGTTGTGGTATGGTTTCTGGAAGGATGTTAAGTCCTCAAGTTAATTTAGCTGGGGCTTTTAACCCTTTGACTGCAAAAGATTTCTCAAACATATTACTTCCTAATGTATTTTGGACTTCTCTAGCTGTTAAGGGGAATTTTAGTTGACCTGTATAGTGCAGAATTAATCTAAAGGGGTTTATACACTAAGGTGTGATAACAAGGTGGTAAAGTGGAAATTAATTCTTCAGTGCAATAAACTCTCCAGTCTCTATGCTATTCTGTGAGGCCAATGTAGTAAGATTTTGCCCACTTGTGAGAGCTTAGTGGATAGGCCCCATAGACTAACATAGAACTTGGAGCGTTTATAATACCGGAGAAGTCATCCCCACTTTAGCTCAGATTTATAAAAGCAATGTGGAGATATTCTTGAAGAAACCATCTGCAACATAGCAGATAAAAATTCCTAAATTCACATGGACTAGAGTTTTTTAACCTCTTGAATGCCCAATTTAATTGAAAAGGAGTTGTTATTTGTCTCCGATGGAGCAGTTGATTTACTCCACAATAAATCCAGTTTGCCTTTATAAACATGGTCCTTTATCACCTCTTTATCACACCTTCGTGCATAACCTCCTAATTCTTCATTGTACATCAACCTCATTGTGCTGAAGACATGATTAGCTTTCAAAGAGTAAGCGTCTTATAGAGTTTTATGTTTTACTAGTTTTAAAGCCAGTGTGCATGGGACAACACTGGCAGCGCTGCAGTCATGCGCAGAACTGACTGCCCGCGCCGTGGCTGATACAGAGCGGGGCGCTCTGAATTCAGACCATATATCTGCGCACCTTCCTCGGACCAAGTGGTCCCAGAAGTGCACAGAGAGGACTCTCATCTGAATTCGGAGGACCCAGCTCCGTATCAGCTGCAGTGCAGGCAGCCGTCTCTGCTGCACATGACGACTTCTGACAAACATCCTTAGCGAATTATAATATAGGATTTGTTTCTCTAAATTGTGCTTCACACGAAGAACTGTCAGATAGAATACTGTAATCACCTCTTTATTTCTACACCTGAACAGGTACTAAACTGCACCCTGTTAACTCAGACTTTAACAAATGTTAGCATTAAATGTGATATTTTCTGATTGTTAGTAATTTAAGCTTGGGGTATTATACTTAATAACAGTAATGACTAATGTTTGCATAAAGAAAAAAAATCAAGAAAAGAAATTAGGAAATCCATAACACGCGGGATTGTCACATCAGGGATCCAATTAAAATTATCATTTAAAAAAATATATTGTTTTTATAATGTAAACTTGTGGGTTATAGGAGAAACAAAATTAACAAGATTTAATGGACTGAACGACCATTAATTTTAATTTATTAATTTATTAGTGCAGTTATTTGTATGTAACTGAAGAGGAATCTTATTATTCTGCTTCAACTGCTCACTGATAGAAAGCGCATCATGGAGCGTTTGATTTAAATTGAAATCAGACCCTATTGTGCTGCTTCTTAACCATTTGAGCTCCTCAAGGCTGTGTAGTGCATTATGATTCCATATGTTGTACACAACTCTGGCACTGAAAAAGTTAACACAAAGTTGCATAATCCCTTTGAATGAGAACTTAACCTGAGATATGCTAGAGCCGGCATCTTCAACATACTGCTTCTCAATGATTTGAAGATGTTTCTGGCACCCCAAGGGGTTAAAGCAGGGGAGTCAAAATTTTTTCAGGTGTGGTCCATATGATCAGAGAGCCAGAAGTGTAAGGGCTGCATTATTCTTTTCTTTATTGATAACAATGGTGAATTAAAGCCTGTCAGCGATTAAAAAATATGGACTTGTTTATTTATTGATTAAGTCAACGACAATACTTGTATTTAACGGACAACTATTCTAGAACAGTGGTTCTCAAAGGATTGTTTCTGGTGGCCTCCAGTGCGGCCACAACAATGTTCTGGTGGCCGCCAATGTGGCCACAGCCATATCATCATGGTCCCACTTTGACATTACATGCCCAAATGGTATAAGGGGATTAAGACATACAAAAATTGCATTTAAATATGTGCAACAACATTAAGATTGCATCATATTACAATTTAAACATTCCAGAAACCACATAGGATTAAAAACTACCCAATAAAAGGTTCATAAAACTTTCTAGTTCCTGGAGATATATATTTCAGAGACAGTCGTTTTCTCTTCCAGTCCTAAAGGTTACTGCTTCACAGTTAGCAGCTCATTTTGAAAGTACCTAGATATATCCATACATTCTTCATAGACACTTTTTTTTAAACACGTACATAAGTCTGTTTAGATTTAGATGGGAAGCAATATGGCCCATGTAGAATGGAGAGTCTCCATCGCTTCTGACATGCTATTCCACCTTCCCCACCACCTCCGTATCTGATGCCTTGTCTTCCTGGTTTTATTCTTGTATAGACTTCTATTCAGATGATATTTTGGTTAATTTTAGTTTGTGCTGATTGCAATAGGAGAGAAGAGCTAACAGTTTACTTGACATTAGTTTCCACTGCTTTTGTATTAAAAAAAAAAGGATGACACCTCATTTCAGTCCATTAGAGATGGTAAAATAGAGCCATCAGACACCAATCAAGATTGCTATGTATATCAGAGCACTGCAAAAGGAACCAGAGTAAACTCACATGGATCATATAAGGTTAGATTTTTAGCCTCAGGAGAAAAAAGAGAAACTTTACAGACCACAAAGAAAGGTGAAGACAAAAAGGTGCTCAGTCTCCTATATAATATAAAACCAGTGGGCTCTGGGGCCCTCAGAAAGCAGCTACAATTCCAAAAGATGACTAGTACTTTTTGTTAAATGACAACAAATAACCAGTACACAAGTAGACAAAAAAATATCTGAGTGCCAGTGATAGATCTGTGGCACTTAAAGAGTTAGCCCCTTAAGGACCGGCCGCGCATGTACTTTGCAGTCCCTTAAAGACCACAGAGCATTTTTTTTTTTTTTTGCGGGATCCGATTCCAGACTCCCCGAACGGCGCGCAGCCGCATGGGGAGCCCGGAATTCCATGACGGTCCAGGACTGTCATGGGTCCTTAAGGGGTTAAATAGCTAGCCACATTTCTGCTTTTTCATATATTCTCTTTATTCAGTTTACATAAATCAAAGATTCAAACTAACCCTCCTCTTGCAAAACAAGAGTATAGTTGTATATGGCCACAACCAAAAGCCAGTATCCAATGAAACAGACAGGCATGTCTGCAAAGAGCTACATGGTGTCCACACAGCAGAGATGTTAACCTTTTGAGTGCTCCTTTTACCTGCAAGGCTGCCCCCTCTGCTGCTGTACAGCTCCAGCACACAGAGTAGAACCATCTGTGTTTGCCCATCTGGAGCTGCAGTACTTAGATCCCCCATGTGCCAAAGTGGAACGGGAACAGAGAAGAAGCAGGGCAATTCCACCACGCCGCCGGGGAACAGAACGTCATACCCCCTTCCTGCACTGGCTTTGAGGATCCGCTCAAGGGATTAAACTGGGTTGCATCTGGCACTCGATTGACATACTGACCCGACTGCCCATCACCTCCAGCTAATAGGGCCAGCCCTTACATTTCCCCTTCTACTTGACACCGGTCACGTCAGGATGGGTCAGTGCGAGCTTCTCCATTCAGTTTATATTCAGATGTCATGGGCATAACAGTCACAGGCTTATCAGTGGAAGAGGGCATTTTAACCCTTTGAGTGCCAAAGGGGTCCAAAGGTGACATGTTTTGCATGTGAGATCAGAACGTCTCATGATTCAAATGAGCGGCATTCTGATATCGGCCTTTTACAATGGCAAAGTTTTAACGCATCCTTATCACTCGCACTTAATTTTTTTGACATTTCAATAGTGAACCTTATATTACCACTTCACGTTTAAATCCATTAAATATATATTTTCTATACACTGATTCCACATGTGATCGCATTTACTTTTACATTGTTTGTATTTCTCCTTAACTCACTAAGCGTGCTTCGAGTCCTGCTGCTCCTGATCGTCACTGGGCCACCAGGGTGTCAGTGGAATGGAACACAGCTGTGGCCTATGCCTGTGATCCAGCTCTGTGTGTGCTTAGGAGCACAGTACAAGGAAGCTGCAGATGGGACGGGTTAAACGAAGATTGACCGGCTGTGGCAACGCCAGGCAGGAAGTCGCAGCCAGTCAAAATTGTATTTTTTTCTATTTTTTAAATCTGAGCATGTGGCCACCATTCCCACATTTCTCTTTGTGGCCACACGAAAACACTCTGGTGGCCGCACTTGAGAACCACTGTTCTAGAACTATATTGTACTGGCAGGTAGGGGCTTAGATCTTGCTGGTCTACTAGTTATTGGGGGAGATTCACTAAGTGGTGATAAAGAGGTGATAAAGTGGAGATGACTTCTCCAGTTTATCACTTAACCTATGTTATTCTATAGAGACTATGCACTAAGATCTCCAAAGATGAAGAAATCTTAGTGCATAGGTTCCATAGAGTAACATAGGAATTGGTGAAGTGATAAACTGGCAAAGTCATTTGCACTTTATCACCTCTTTATCATCACTTTATACCCGCTTAGTGAATCTCCCCCTTTGTGTGCTAGTTAACTAGGTGAAAAACATATTTTTTTTAAATCTCAGGTGGGCTGCACCTTGGAGTCAGGCAGGCCAAATTTGGCCCATGGGCCATATGTTGTAGATTAATGGATTGTACCAGTCAACTGGCACAGCTCATTTTCTGCACTGGGACATTGGCTCCCTACACGTTTCTGCACTACAGGGAATGCACTACAGAGCACATGATCACTGGAACCCACACTCCTCTGTCAAAGACTTTACTGTGAGTAATCCCTGAACACCATCCCTAAAGAATGACCAGAAAAATTGAGTGCATTACCGCACGTTCCTCTGCTCCTTGTTAGGAAAGGAAAACTTTGATATATGGTGTCCAGAGCACTTGGCATAAGTAGTTTAGCAAATTAATATTAGGCGTAGAGTACTATGATGGTGGTTTCAGTGCCTGTTTTACTGCTGAATCATATTAGAGCTTCCCCTTCTTTGCGTTATGTTGTACAAATTCATTTTTGGAATTTGAAATTTATTCAGTCTTTCTTTACCAGAGGGATCTGCAAAGTGATCATTTGCTGGATGCCATGACAGCAAATGGATAGACCCTTGCACCCACCATATTTGGTATATTACTTAGTAAAATATTGACTTGGACATGCTGCCTGTCAACTGTAACCTAAGATGAAGGACACCCTTAGGTCATAACATTTCAGTTCTGGTGTATCCTAACATATTGAGTAAAAATAAACATCTTGTAGCTGCAGCTAATTGGTGCTCCATAAGGGCTGTGATCTGAACTGGGTGCAGAGGCCAGGAAACAGGAGGGGCGGGCACATAATTTACTTTAACCCCTAGAGTGCCAGCTACTTATGCCGTACGAGTGGACACAGCTGTACCTGCTGTGCCACACTCGTACGGCGTAAGAGTGAAATGCGGTCACTGCATGAGCTGGTCCTGTTCACTCCTACCGATGGTAGGAGAGAAGGGCAGGAGAGCTTTTGCTAACGGCTGGGAGATCAATGACTGAGGGGACACCAGGAGGGGTCCTGATGTCCCCCACGAGGTCTGAAGAGTTTTAAAAATAAATAAATAATAATAAAAAATAAATAAAAGTAACCCTGCGAGTGCCACAGGGTCCCCAGCACATTGCTTTGCAATGTGCTGGAGACCCCTGTGGCACTCACAGGGTTGTGCTGGGGACCCTGTGGCACTCACAGGGTCACTTCCTTTGGGGGTATTTTTTTTTTCTAAAGACCTCATTGGGGGGATCAGGGGGGGTCCTGAAAAAAATATATAAAAAAAAAAATTACCCTGTGTGTGCCACGGGGGGGTCCAATGCACCCCCCCCTCCTGTGGCACACACAGGGCTTTTATCATTACTTTGTTACCAGAGATTGTTGGGGGGCCATCAGGATTGGTCCTGTTGGCCCCCCAACAAGCTCTGATTACAAAGTAATGATAAAAAAAAAAAATTAACCCTCTGAGTGCCTCAAGGATCCAATGCATTGCTTTGCAATGCGCTGGATACCCCTGTGGCACTCACAGGGACATTTATTTTGATTTCTTTTTTTTTATTTGGTAAGACCTCATTGGGGGGGGGATCAGGGGGGGTCCTGATACCCCTCAATGAGGTCTATAATAAAAAAAAGTAAATAAAAAAAAAAAAAAATAACCCTGTGTGTGCCACGGGGGGGGGGGGAGGCAATGCAGCCCCCCTTCTGCGGCACACACAGGGCTTTTATCATTACTTTGTTATCAGAGATTGTTGGGGGGTCATCAGGATTGGTCCTAATGGCCCCCCAATAAGCTCTGATTACAAAGTAATGATAAAAAAAAAAAAAAATAACCCTCTGAGTGCCACAAGGATCCAATGCATTGCTTTGTAATGCGCTGGAGACCCCTGTGGTACTCACAGGGTCACTCTGTTTGTGGACATATATTTTTTTTTTTACTAAGACCTCATTGGGGAGGGATCAGGGGGTCCTGATGCCCCTCAATGAGGTATATAATAAAAAAAAATTAAATCAAAAATTAACCCTGTGTGTGCCACTGGGAGGGGGGTTCAATGCAGACCCCCTTCCTGTGGTACACACAGGACTTTTTATCATTACTTTGTGATCAGAGCTTGTTTGGTAGCTATCTGAATACAAAGTAACGATTAAAAAAATTAACCCTTTGTGTGCTGGACACCCCTGTGGCACATAAAGGATTTTTTCCCCCTTTATTTTTTATTTAGACCTCATTGTATGGGTTCTGATGCCCCCAACGAGGTCTACACAAAAATATTGGGGGAAAAAGCCCCAATAAATGCACGTGCAACAGGAAGGGGGTCCAACACAGTGCTTTGTATGAGGGGACATACAGTGCGCAATGGTAGTCAGAGATCTCCCATACACACTATCAGACACTGCCCCACCATCACCACCATCCTTGCTCCTCTGGTCATATCCACACACACTGCCTAATCCCTCACCCTCTCACACATTTTGTTATACTTGTAGTCACAGGTCCGCACGTACACCGGCTGACGTCCTAGCTTCTTTCATCTGTTAGCCATAAAATCACACATACACTGTTTGCTTTCCCATTTCTGTTTCACTGATAGCTACCATCCTGTAGCGTAAATTGGTATGTCAACCCAGAGCAGTGGGGTACCATTTTTTTTGGCTGGCAAGAAGTCCTCCTAGGAAATCCCATGCCATTGAACCATTTTAGTATCTTTGAAGTGACTGATGTGTAAAACAAATGTTTGTTTCACTGTCGTCCAATACAGGTCACTGGTACTCTGGGAGGCGATCCGCCCCTTTAATAGGCAGGAACAATTATGCAAATGATTGCAGGGGGCGGAGCCTCCCCTCCTACTTAAGCTGCCTTCAGGCCAGAGCCACTAGATTGATTTGTTCCTATGTGCTGTGCACACCAGGTGGAGAACATCTATGCATTCAACTTAGTATTTTGTTATTTTTATTCAAATATGGAATACCACCATTAGGAGGGTGACCATGGCTGTGAATTGCCCTCTTTAAAGTGGCTAGTGCAGCTTCCAGGGATTTTCTGTGGACCTTATGCCCTGAAAAGGGAACAGCTTGAGTCAAGCAGCTTCCCTGCTGGGGAATTTACCTCTGGTCTATTCCTACTTCATCATGGTCACCTGAAGACAGAAGTCCTGCAGAAAGGTGAGCCACCCCTTGAGTGCTGAAGGTCCACTTGTCCCCACAGTGTCCCTTTGATGGGCTTGTATTTGGGAGTTTGCATTGCACTCCAGCACTCATAGGGTGTTTTTATTTGCATTTATCATGTTTATGCAATTTCTGTGGTATTCTCTGGGTTTTGGAGCTTTGGGTATAGTTTTACTTATGTTTCTCATGTATTGGGTAACTGTTTAGCACTTTTTAAAGTTCAGTGGGACTTTATTAAAATTTAGTGTTCCGCGCCTTTAAGCGCGCCTTTTCCCGCTTAGACGCCATTGCTCCTTTACTCTCTATGGGATTTCACAGTGTGGGACATATCTCTGGAACCTCTTGTCACAGCAACTTCAGAGATGGCTCATTTTATTTCTATGCTCCTGCTCTATCATCCGGTGTCTGTTTTCAGGGTGTGGGGAGTTCAGGGGGGCTTCGGGCACTGTTTGGGGTACTTCTGAGAGAAAACTACATTTCCCATGAGCGCCCGGTTTGCGCTCGTTTCTAATTGGCTGACCTGACGGCCGCCATTTTGTGGTGTTATTTCTCAGCGAGTATACTACGCAGGGACCGAGCCTTCTCTCCTCTCAGCAGATTAACCCTTCGCTGGCCAGATAAGTCCGATTTTAGGCATTTCTGGGGTGAAACTTTAATCTTTCACACTTTTACTGGGTGATATTTGTTAAGTGGTGTATATTGACGCTGTGAGCATGTCTACTCCACTGGAGCCAGGGGCTAGACCTAAGACTAAGGAGGCTGGGGTGTCTGTTCCCCCCATTGCGCTTTGCTCCTCTTGGCACTCTGGGCTGCCTAGAGATTGTTCTGGTAATTTATGCCCTAAATGCACTGATTGTCATGATAGCAACCCTGGGCTTCCCAGCCATGCTATTGAGCCAACTTGGGTGAAAGAGTTTAAAGCTGCCACTAGGGATCTCAGATCCACTCTCCAACTCTTTCCCTCTCAGGTACAGGGGGCTCTCCAGGTTTGGCAGACCCCCTCTACAATCAGGACTTCCCTGCCTAAGCCACAGGGGGCTCCTGATGTGTCTGATTCTTCTGAAGAAGAATTATTACAGGATTCTGATGCTGAGGAAGGCACTATTATTGAGTCTACCAGGTCCATTGGGGATGCTTATGAATGCGACCCTGAAGTTTCTGCTGAGGGTTTGATTAGAGCGGTGTTAACTACGCTCAACCTTCCTCTGACTCAGGAATCTACTCATGATCCAACTGACGTTTTCCAAAAACCATCTAAGACGGTTGTATGTTTTCCAACTAACCCTACCCTTGCCCGTCTAGTCTCTGAGGCGTGGAGGAATCCTGACAAATCCTCCTCAGTGTCCAAAAAGTTTGCTAAACTTTACCCTTTTCCTGAGACTGAACTGGCAAAATGGGTTCATCCTCCCAAAGTGGATGCTCCTGTTTCCAGGCTATCCAAATCTACTGCTTTAGCTGTCTCTGATGCCTCTGCCCTGCAGGATTGGACGGACAAAAAGCTAGAACTTTCTCTTAAATCTATTTTTGCCTCTATTGGCACTGCCATGCGTCCAACCTTTGCAGTGGCGTGGGTTAATAGAGCTATTGCGGCCTGGATTGAACGACTGACTGAGGCAGTCCGCCAGGATGCACCGGTATCTGAGCAGTTGCAGCTCCTTGCTAATATTACTGAAGCACAAAATTATGTTGCTGATGCTGCCTTTGATGCTGTGCGCATGATGGCGAGGGCCTCCACTTCATCTGTGGTGGCTAGACGTGCCCTTTGGCTGAAAATTTGGTCTGCTGATACAGCCTCTAAGAAGGCCTTGCTTTCCTTGCCCTTTCAGGGGAACTTGCTATTTGGTTCTGAACTCAAAGAAATGATCAGCGAGGCTACTGGCGGTAAAAGTACTCTTCTACCCTCAGTCTTCAAGAAAAAGTTTCCAGCCAAACGCAACCGGTCCTTTCGTTCCTTTCAGACTGAGACACGCTCCACGTCCCAGATGGGGTCGTCCTCTACGCGTCCCTCCTCCAAGCCCAAGCAGTCCTGGAAGCCCAAAGTTGCCCCCAAGGCCAAGACCTCCAAGACTGCTTCGGCATGACTCACCGAACCCGGGTCCGCATCCGGCAGTAGGTGGACGTCTCCGCATCTTTCGCCGGACTTGGGAGGAGTCAGTGACGGACCCATGGGTTATTCAGGTAGTGTCAGAGGGATACAGGATCCCTTTCTCTTCCCTTCCTCCTTTTCGGTTCCATTTTACTCGTCCTTCTCAGGAACCTACAAAAAGACGTCTGTTCGACGACGCTATTCAGGATCTCTTGGACAAAGAGGATCTGGAATTGGTTCCTCCAGAGGACACGGGTTCAGGATTTTATTCCAACCTGTTCGTGGTGGCCAAAAAGGACGGAGGTGCTCATCCCATTTTGGATCTCAAAGATCTCAATTCCTATGTTGTGAGTTCCCACTTCCGCCAGGAGTCCCTACGCTCTGTGATTGCAGCAATGTCTACAGGGGAGTTTCTTGCTTCCCTGGACCTTCAGGATGCATATCTTCACATCCCTATTCATCCAGAGAGCAGGCGGTATCTCAGGATTGCCTGCCACAGGGGACACTTTCAGTTTTCAGCTCTTCCCTTTGGACTGACTTCGGCCCCTCTGGTCTTTCAGAGGGTGTTGGGTTCTTTGATAGCTGTACTTCATCAAGAAGGTGTCAGGGTGACCCCCTACATGGACGATCTCCTCCTGAAAGCCTCCTCAGCGGAGCTTCTCCACCAACAACTGCAGCTGTGTATACACACTCTGAACCGTCATGGCTGGATCCTGAATCTGGACAAGTCAGACTTGGTCCCATCTCAGAGGCTCCTTTTCCTGGGTCTCCTGTTCGACACTCGCCAATGCATGGTGTTTCTGCCAGAGGAAGTGGCTCATCAGATAGCCATCCGAGTAGCTGGGATCCTGGAGCTGGACAGAGTTCCAGTACCGAAGTTGACGTCTCTGGTGGGGAAGTTCATTTCCACGATCGAAGCGGTACCATTTGCCATGGCCCACTCCAGGGAACTTCAGAGGTTTGTGATCCAGACGTGCAAGAATCATCCAGATCATCAGCATCTGTCAGTCTCTCTACCTCCTCATGTCGAATCGAGTCTGCACTGGTGGTTGGATCTCTCTCATCTCCTGAAAGGGAGATCCTTTCAAGTTCCCTATTGGACCACGCTCACAACGGATGCCAGCCTCCGGGGATGGGGTGCTGTGTTGGGTCGTTTCAGTGCTCAGGAAATGGGGACTGGAGGAATCTCTTCTCTCCATCAATGTTCTGGAACTGCGTGCCATCCGGCTTGCCCTGAGGCACTGGGAATCTCAACTGGAAGGTTGCCCAGTCAGAGTGGAGTCCGACAACGCCACCGCAGTGGCCTACATCAACAGGCAAGGCGGCACAAGAAGTTGCACCGCCTGGTTAGAGGTCAAGGATATTTTATCTTGGGCAGAAGATCACGTGCCTGTCATTTCTGCAGTTCACATTCCAGGCGTAGACAACGTCATGGCAGACTTTCTCTGTCGTCACACAGTCGACAGCGGAGAATGGGCTCTTCATCCAGAGGTGTTTCACCTAATCACCCAGAGGTGGGGGGTACCTGCCGTGGACCTGATGGCTACCAGACACAACAGGAAGGTACCGGTGTTTTGCTCCCAGTGGAGGGACTCTCTTGCTCTAGCAGTGGATGCCTTGTCAATCCCTTGGGATTTTCCTCTGGCTTACATCTTCCCTCCTCTTCCTCTATTGATCAGAGTCATCTAGAAGTTGAAGCTGGAGCGCTGTCCTGTCATCCTGATCGCTCCAAACTGGCCTCGCCAGTCCTGGTATCCGGAGTTGATGGCCATGTCAGTGGCGGAACTGTTTCCACTTCCTGCCCGTCCGGATCTACTTCTTCAAGGATATCTGTGGAAGGAGGATGTTCAGCATCTCCATTTGATGGCATGGCGGTTGAATCCTCAATTCTAGAGAAGAAAGGATTTTCTCCTTCAGTGGTGTCGACGATGCTTAGTGCTCGTAAGCCTGTGGCCTCCAAGATCTATCATCGTATCTGGGCCACCTTTGTAGCTTGGTGTACTGATCGGAAGATGTCCCTAGAATTTCATCTTCCCACTGTCCTGGCCTTTTTACAGGACGGTGTTGGGAAAGGGCTCAGTCTGAGTTCCCTCAAAGTCCAGACTTCTGCTTTGTCTGTGTTTTTCCAGGAAAGGATTGCTATCTTTCCTGATGTCAAAGTTTTCTTCCAAGGCGTGACTCATGTTCGGCCTGCCTTCAAGAGTCCTACTCCCCAGTGGGACCTCAATTTGGTGCTGGGAGTTCACCAGCGACCCCCGTTTGAATCCTTGGCTTCCATTCCATTACGTCTCTTGACTTGGAAAATGGCCTTTCTCTTGGCTATTGTTTCAGTTCGCCGGGTAGCAGAGTTACAAGCTCTGTCTTGTAAACCTCCTTACCTGGTGTTCCACAAGGATAAGGCTGTGCTTCGCACTACCAAGGAATTCTTACCCAAGGTTGTGTCTGAGTTTCACATCAATCAGGAGATTGTGGTTCCCTCTTTCTGCCCTAATCCTTCATCTGACAAGGAACGAGATCTCCATTTGTTGGATGTGGTGCGTTGCCTCAAGTTTTATGTTCATGTCACCGAGTCTATCAGGAAGTCTGACGCTCTATTCATCATTCCTGAGGGGCCTAGGGCAGGGAGACCGGCTTCCAAAGTTACCATTGCCTCTTGGATTAAGGCTACTATTCGTGAAGCCTATAAGTTGCGGAATAAGCATGTTCCCTTCCGGGTGACTGCCCATTCCACCAGATCTATTGGGGCCTCTTGGGCCTACAAGAATCAGGCATCTGCTGATCAACTGTGCAGAGCGGCCACTTGGTCCTCTGTGCACACATTTTCAAAGCACTACCGAGTTGATGTACTGGCCTCGGCTGACGCCAGTTTTGGGAGGAAGGTCCTGGAGGCAGTTTTGCCTGTTTAGGCCTTCTACTCTGTGGTTCTTAGTGCTTCTTTACTGTTGAGCCCGGTTGGCTCTGGTTCTGTGTGCTGTGTTAGTTCAGGGGTTGTTTTCCCCTGGTTGGTGTCCGTTGACACTTACATTTTGGGCTATGTAATTAACTGGTTCATAGCAGTTCTAGTGACTTGGGCCTTGCGCCTGGTCCTTGCCTTACTTCCCGCCTCTGGGTCAGCTCAATGTTTGTACATCCCAGAGTACCAGTGACCTGTATTGGATGACAGTGAAAATAGGATTTTAGTCTTACCTGTTAAATCCTTTTCACTTAGTCCATACAGGTCACTGGTCTCCCACCCTGTCAAGGGACCATGCTTGGCTCTCCTGTGGCATTCAGTGGGAGACCTTCGGGGCATGCTCACAGGAGTCTTCCTTCTTGCTTACCTATGGTCAGTTTTAGTGTGTCAAATCAATCTAGTGGCTCTGGCCTGAAGGCAGCTTAAGTAGGAGGGGAGGCTCCGCCCCCTGCAATCATTTGCATAATTGTTCCTGCCTATTAAAGGGGCGGATCGCCTCCCAGAGTACCAGTGACCTGTATGGACTAATTGAAAAGGATTTAACAGGTAAGACTAAAATCCTATTTTTTCTTTCCTGTAGCACCACATTCTGGAAATAGTTGTGCCAACTAACTTAGGGGTAAAAAGGCAAGTGACCCCTCATTAGATGCGGCAGGTTGTCTTCTTTGCAAAATGGTATGGTTTATCTACCTTTTCTTCAATTCTGAAGGTGTTATAGCCATTTTCGTACAGGCAGGTCAGGTTTGAGAAAATGCTTGAAACATCAGAGTTTGTAGTAGGTGTAGTTTTCTACTTCTAGCACCCCCTAAGGTAGTTCAACTCATACCAATGGGGTGTCGTTTGACTCCTAAGAGCACTAGCAAACAAATGCAGTTGAAAATTCCATGGTTTTCACAGAGCTCCATACATTTGAAGGGGCAGAAATGTAAAAAAATGCCTTTTTTTCATTAGCGCCTCTTTCTGGAAACATTTATGCACACCAGTATTGGGGTAAGAAGGCAAGTGACCCCTTATTAGATGCGGCAGGATGTCTTCTTTCCAAAATAGTATGGTTTATCTACCTTTTCTTCAATTCTGATTTCTTTATAGCCATTTTCGTACATGCAAGTCAGGTTTGAGAAAATGTTAGAAACATCAGAGGTTGTAGAAGGCGTAGTTTTCTACTTCTAGCACCCCCTAAGGTAGGTCAACTCATACCAATGGGGTGTCGTTTGACTCCTAAGAGCGCTAGCTAAGGAATGCAGTTGAAAATTCCAAGGTTTTTACAGAGCACCATACATTTGAAGGGGCAGAAATGTAAGAAAATGCCTTTTTTTCATTAGTGCCACCTCCTGGAAGCATTTGTGCATACCAGCCTTTGGGTAAGAAGGCAAGTGACCCCTCATTAGATGCGGCAGGTTGTTTTCTTTCCAAAATGGCATTGTTTCTCTACCTTTCCTGCATATCTATTATGGTTATAACCATTTTAGTGCAAGCAGATAATTTAAAAAACAAAAGTGTCAGGTTTACGTACGTGTTCCTAGCACCCACATATTGTATGTTAACCCACACAAATGGGCTACCATTTTTCTCATGTTGGTAGCAGGTACTGAATACAGCAGGAAATGTTATGGTTTTCAAAGATTTTAGTATCTTTGAAGTGGTGGAAATGTAAAAAAACATGTATTTATTCCCATAGCGCCACCTTTTGGAAATATTTGTGCACTTCAGCCCAGGGGGTAGAAAGGCAAGTGACCCCTCACTTGATGCGGGAGAATGTCTACTTTCCAAAATGGTATACCTTTTATACCTTTCCTTCATGTCTCTAACAGTTATGAACATTTTAGTACAAGCAGCCATTTTCGAAGAAGCAAACAGGGAGGTGTAGTTATGTGCTTCTGGCACCCCTAAGGTAGGTCGACTCATTCCAATTAGGTGTCATTTTTCTCCTAAGGGCACTAGCTAATGAATACAGTTGGAAATTCCATGGTTTTCACAGATTTCCATACAGATGAAGGAGCAGAAATGTAAGAAAATGCCATTTTTTCCTAAAGTGCCACCTTCTAGAAGCATTTGGGCGCAACAGGCTTGGGGTAATAAGGAAATTCACCCCTCATTAGATGCGGCAGGTTGTCTTCTTTCCAAAATGGTATAGTTTGTGTAGCCTTTCTTCACTTCTCTAGTTGTTATAACCATTTTTGTACAGACAAGTAATGTTTGAGAAAATGTTAGAAAAATTAGAGGTTGCAATAGGTGTAGTTTTGTACTTGTAGCGCCCCCTGAGGTAGGTGAACTCATACCAATGGGGTGTCATTTTTCTCCTAAGAGCACTAGCTAATGAATACAGTTGGAAATGCCATGGTTTTCACAAATTTCAGTACATTTGAAGGGGCAGAAATGTAAGAAAAAACCTTTTTTTTCATTAGCGCCACCTTCTGGAGGCATTTGTGCACTCCAGGCTTTGGGTAACAAGGCAAGTCACCCATCATTAGATGCGGCAGGGTGTCTTCTTTTCAAAATGGTATGGTTTGTGTACCCTTTCTTCACTTCTGTAGTTGTTATAACCATTTGTGTACAGACAAGTAATGTTTGAGAAAATGTTAGAAAAATTTGAGGTTGTAGTAGGTGTCGTTTTGCACTTCTAGTGCCCCCTGAGGTAGTTAAACTCATACCAATGGGGTGTCATTTTTCTCCTAAGAGCACTAGCTAATGAATACAGTTGGAAATGCCATGCTTTTCACAAATTTCAGTACATTTGAAGGGGCAGAAATGTAAGAAAATGCCTTTTTTTTTTCATTAGCGCCACCTTCTGGAAGCATTTGTGCACTCCAGGCTTTGGGTAACAAGGCAAGTCACCCATCATTAGATGCGGCAGGGTGTCTTCTTTTCAAAATGGTATGGTTTGTGTACCCTTTCTTCACTTCTGTAGTTGTTATAACCATTTGTGTACAGACAAGTAATGTTTGAGAAAATGTTAGAAAAATTAGAGGTTGCAATAGGTGTAGTTTTGTACTTGTAGCGCCCCCTGAGGTAGGTGAACTCATACCAATGGGATGTCATTTTTCTCCTAAGAGCACTAGCTAATGAATACAGTTGGAAATGCCATGCTTTTCACAAATTTCAGTACATTTGAAGGGGCAGAAATGTAAGAAAATACCTTTTTTTTTCATTAGCGCCACTTTCTGGAGGCATTTGTGCACTCCAGGCTTGGGGTAACAAGACAAATCACCCATCATTAGATGCGGCAGGGTGTCGTCTTTTCAAAATGGTATGGTTTGTGTACCCTTTCTTCACTTCTGTAATTGTTATAACCATTTTTGTACAGACAAGTAATGTTTGAGAAAATGTTAGAAAAATTAGAGGTTGCAATAGGTGTAGTTTTGTACTTGTAGCGCCCCCTGAGGTAGGTGAACTCATACCAATGGGGTGTCATTTTTTCCTAAGAGCACTAGCTAATCAGTACAGTTGGAAATGCCATGGTTTTCACACATTTTAGTACATTTGAAGGGGCAGAAATGTAAGAAAATGCCTTTTTTTTCATTAGCGCCATCTTCTGGAGGCATTTGTGCACACCAGGCTTGGGGTAACAAGGAAAGTCACCCCTCATTAGATGCAGTAGGTTGTCTACTTTCCAGAAATATATAGTTTTATATAGTTATTCCACTGTTTTAGGGTAGATTTACCACATAAACCCTAGAATGCGCATTTTAGTTTGTACAGTTGAAAATGTCATTTTGCGCTGCTGGTCATTAGGGCTCTACACTAGCCATGGACGTAGGTAAAACTATACAAATTTGGTATTTTTTTACTCGGGGGACTCGGGGCTTTTTCAAATAATTGAAACTTTTTCAATCAAGGTAAATGTTTTTGATACATAGTATGTGATTTTAGCAAAATGAGTAAATTTTCAATTTTTTTTGTCATTATGACATCATAGCTTTTTGCACGATGTAAAATTCTCTTCATGTAAGGTACCACAAGAAAGCTCAATTAGTTCTGAAAAAAACAATTTATAGTTTTCCATATTGAACTAAAAATCCCCAGAGGAAATCAAGCCTAAACGGAAGGATAGCAAAAATGCTGAAAAAGTGTGTGGCCTGCAGGGTACAGGCAATGGCCCAAGCCTCTGGCACTGAAGGGGTTAATTACATCAAGAAATTTTTTATCGGTTGACATTTAGGTAGCCTTGGAGTGATTGGTGGGTCACTACTAGGGTTGCCCACTGTCAATAAATTTAGTCACAGTAAAAATGTCCTAAAATTGAGAAGGGTTTTTAACCCTTTGAGTGCCAGAGAGAATGCATTGGATACCTTTGGCACTCAAAGAGTTACAAAAATATGGTATTCACAAAATATGACATTTTTGTTGGTAATCACAGTAAAAACTATTTCAGGGATTGGCAGCAGTAGTCAGTATGGGCCTTTATCAAGCTACAGAGGAAACAATTTAGAGGGAACCAACTGCAGTTTAAAGGGAAATTAAAATTCCAGTGGATTTACATGGGGCTTTTAAAGAGGAACTACCACCCCGCCTAAACTTGCCCCTAAAGAATTACTCATCTGGCGACTAGCTGCTCAATAGTGCTAGTCGTCAGAATTATTACCTCCTTTTAGAGAATTCCTACTACTCCCGGCCTGACAGCCATGAAACAGCGCAGACATCTTTGCATAGCGATGTCTGCGCGCCTACCCTTTCAGCCCCAGTCCGCTCTAGGATGGTGTAGCTACAGCGTCACTGTACAATTTCAGGCCACTGTGATACTGCAGCTAAAAAAATCAAGTTTGAACTGTAATAACTTTTGAATAAAACACCTTTGTTTTTCTTATGGGGATAAACACTGCAGTATACATTTTTTTACATATTAAGTATGACTGTCCCTTTAAATGGAGAACCACTGCTGTGGGTAACATTTGAAGGGCATGTGTATTACCATACACTGGAACATATGTATAAAGACAAAGTGCAGCAATTCTGGAGCAAGCCAACCACACCATGGGGAGAAAAATCTCATTGATGTAAAAGGAAATATTAGGACATTGCATGTTAATGATATGCTGGAGACGTTTCTAGCATTCAAGGGGTTAAGAGCCCAATTTAGATAATTGTAAATGTATTTTTGCTTGTGGTACAGTTGGTTTGTTGGTGTTACACTTTGGTCTTTATACAAGTGAATCACTAAACAGGAAGCTGCATTCATTTCTTACATTCAAATGGCATTCATGCATTCAGACGGCTTGCTGTTGTTATTTAACGCTTTAATGCCAGTGATGACTGACTACCTCATCGAAGGAAAAGAGAAAAAAACTCATTGTGCACTCTCTGGAAAGGAGTCTTAAGGAATTTGTAAATAATTGCTGTATATTACAGATTGCTAGACAAAAACACAAAACTCCTTGGGATATTTATAATCTTTTACCTGGATAGATCTGTTTGTTTAAGATAAAAAAACAAAACAAAGAAAAGTTAACCCTTTGAGTGCCAGAGAGGTACGCAGTGCATTGCAAAGGAATGCGTTGTGTATCCCTCTGTCACTCTCAGGGTTAATGTAAAAAAGGATAAAGACAATTATCTATTAATCCTTTAAGGATCAGCTGCGCACGCGGCCAGCACTTAAGGACCACATATCTTTTTATTTCTTTTTTTTTGTACAAATTCCATGACGTACATGTATGTCCTTGGTCCTTTAGGGACATACACCCCATGACATACATGTCATGGGTCATTAAGGGGTTAATGTGTGAAATGCTGGGATCTATATTGGAATTTTAGTTAGAATGTCATAGTCTGGATTTTAGAACATATGTACCAAACGGATCGGTTTAATAGTTCATTTACTGTATCATTGCCCAGTTTGGAACATAAAGTGACAGTGTGCTAGGAAATTATGTCCTATATAAAATACTAGTAAAAGGGGCACGGCATTGCCCGTAGGAATTAAGTCATTTGAGTGCTTCAGGGTTTAGGTACGTCACACACATGCTGAATACTCATGCACTCACTGGGTTGTCTGTGAGGTGTTTGGAACAAGTTTCTGTGGTAACATAACCCTTTTGCTGCTGGTTAGCACATTTTAGGGGGGTTTTGGGCACTTTCCCTATTGGGTTCAGTGTTTATTGGGTCTATTTTTTTTTTTTTTTTCTAGTGGGCTTTTGAGTGGTTTTACGTTTGGTATTCGCCTCGCTAACTTTATGTTCTGGCACAAGTTTGTCACATAGATGCCATTTCTCCATTTACTTCTAAGGGACTTTACAGTTTGGGACATGTTTCTTCAACCGCTCCACGTAGCGTGATCAGAAACGGCTCATATTGTTGGTTTTCCCTTGCTCTGTCATCCGGTCAACGTTCTGAGGATGTTGGGGGCTTTAGGGGTCTTCAGGCACTGTTGGGGTACTTTGTCAGTGAAACTACGTTTCCCATGAGAGCCCGCCTCGCGCGCTTGTTTCTGATTGCCTTCCGTCACGGCAGCCATTTTGTGTATTCGCAGATTGAGTATCCTACGCAGGGCTTGGACTCTTATTCTCTCCTCCTCAGTTTATCCCCTTGCCTACCAAATAAGTCTTATTGTAGTGTTTCTGGGGTGCATTAATTATCATACATGCTTTATTGTGGGTGTTTTGATACTTTGACCGTTTTGACTCTGTGAGAATGTCTACTACGTTAGACCTTGGGGCTAAACCTAAGACTAAGGATACTTGGGTGTCTGTGTCCCCCATTGCTCATTGCTCCTCATGTCAGTCAGGGTTACCTAGAGAATACTCAGTTCATGTTTGCCCGGCATGCGTTGCTGCCCCTGCTGGGGCCTCCAGCCATGCACTAGAGCCAATATGGATGCAAGAGTTTAAGGCTACTACCAGGGACCTCCGGTCCACCATACAACTCCTTCCATCCACTTTACACTTCAACTCATTACAGACCCCAGCCCCTATCAGATCTTCCCTGTCTAAACAGCCGGGTGCACCTGATGTGTCTGATTCCTCTGAGGAAGAATTATTGGTGGACTCTGAGGATGATGACTGTTCAGCTGTTCCTTCATCTCTGTTTTTTGGGTACCCTTTTGAGGCAGACCCCATTCCCTCGGCTGAGGGCCTGATCAGGGTTGTGTTGTCCACCCTGAACATTCCCTTGGTGCAGGAGGTGTCTTCTGACCCCTCTGATGTTTTCCAGGAGCCTGTTAGGCCCCATGCCTGCTTTCCACCTAATCCCACCCTTGACCGCTTCGTGTCAGAGGAGTGGAAATTTCCAGATAGGAAACCATCTGTGTCTACAAAGTTTGCTAAACTTTATCCATTTTCTGAAACGGCCCTTACTCAGTGGGTTTATTCCCCCAAAGTGGATGCCCTTGTTTCCAGGCTTTCTAAGTCAACTGCCTTGCCAGTGGCTGACTCCTCTGCTCTTAAAGACTGGACTGACAAGAAGCTTGAGACTTCTCTCAAGGCTATTTTTGCGAGTAAATAGGGCTGTGGCTGTTTGGACTGAACAGCTCAATTCTGCTGTCCGTCAGGGAGTTCTTACTTCTGACATGTTGTGTCTTCTCCCTAACATTGCTGAGGCTCAGCATTATGTCTCTGCTGCCCTGTTTGACTCTGGTCGGCTGACACGGCCTCTAATAAGGCACTGCTGTCTTTGCCTTTTCAGGGTTCTTCCCTGTTAGGGCCAGAACTCAAGGATCTCATCAACGAGGCCACTGGAGGGAAAAGTTCTCACCTGCCAGTGGTCCTGAGGAAGAATGCATCTATTAAAAGGAATCGGCTTTTTCGTTCCTTTCAGGCAGACTCGCACCAAGCGACCCAGACGGTCCCTCAGGCTCCGTGCTCCTCATCCAAGCCTAAGTAGCAATGGCGATCCAAGTCCTCCACAAAGCCCAAAGCTTCCAAACCTTCTTCTGCATGACTCACCGAACTCGGGTCTGCACCTGCAGGTAGCTGCCCGCTTTCGCCACTACTTTTCAGCATGGCAGGTCTCTGTGGTGGACCCATGGGTTTTACAAGCGGTGGCCTCGGGATACAGGACTCCCTTCACCTCTCTTCCTCCTCCAAGGATCTTTGGTTCTCGTTCTCCCTTTGGAGCAGAAAAGAGACACCTTTTCGAAGAAGCTATACAGGCCCTTCTGGACAAGGCAGTCCTGGAGCCACTTCCCCTTCAGGAGAGGGGCTTGGGATTCTATTCCAACCTCGTTGTGGTTTCCAAGAAGGATAGGGGTTGTCACCCCATTTTGGATCTGAAGGATCTCAACTCCTTTGTGGTCAGGTTCCAATACCGCCAGGAGTCTCTGCACACAGTGATAGCGGCCATGTCTCCTGGGGAGTTTCTGGCCTCTCTGGCTCTTCAGGATGCCTATCTGCACATCACCATTCATCCAGAGAGTCGGCAGTATCTCTGCTTTGCCTGCGACCGAGGGCACTTCTAGTTCTTTGCCTTCCCCTTTGGCCTGACCATGGCTCCTCAAGTCTTCAACAAAGTCCTGGGAGCCTTGATCTCTGTCCTACATCAGAACGGCATCAGGGTGACTCCATATATGGACAACCTCTTTCTGAAGGCCTCATCTCCGGAACTCCTTCACCAGCAGGTGCAGAACTACATTCATGCTTTCTCCCATCACAGGTGGATCATCAACTTGGGCAAGTCAGATCTTGTTCCTTCTCAAAAGATGGTATTTCTGGGCCTCCTCTTCGACACTCAGAGGGGGATGGTGTTTCTGACAAATGAAGTGGCTCATCAGATAGCACTAAAGGTCCAAGCTATCTGTCTCAGGATCTGGTTCCAAGAAGCCAAGAAGTTGTCATCCTTGGTGGGGAAGTTCATTTCCACCATAGAAGCAGTTCTGTTTGCCATGGCTCACACCAGAGAACTTCAGAGGTTTCTGATCCTGGCCTGCAAGGGCCGTCCAGATCTCCTGGAAAGACCCCTTTCTCTCCCTCTTCAAGTGGAACAGAGTCTCTTGTGGTGGCTCAACCTGAACAGTCTCCTGAAAGGCCTCCCCTTCTGGACCACAGTCACAACGGATGCCAGCCTCTCTGGATGGGGAGCGGTGCTGGGGCACTTGAGTGTTCAGGGCAAGTGGTCTCAGGAGGAATCTCTCCTTCCCATCAATGTCTTGAAGCTTTGGGCGATATTTCATGCCCTACATCACTGGACACGACAACTGGAGGATTGCCCGGTCAGGGTGCAGTCAGACAATGCCACAGCAGTAGCCTACATCAACAAGCAAGGCGGCACAAGAAGTCTCGCAGCTTGGCTAGAGGTCAAGGCTATTTTGTCTTGGGAAGAGGAGCATGTCCCTGCCATTTCTGCAGTTCATATTCCTGGCATAGACAACGTTCTGGCAGACTTCCTCAGTCAACACGTGGACAGCGGAGAGTGGGAGCTGCATCCGGAGGTGTTCAACCTCATCATCCAGCAGTGGGGTCTTCCATGCATTGAACTGATGGCAACCAGACACAACAGGAAGGTTCCAACATGCTGCTCTCGCTGGGCGGATTCCATGGCTCTGGCAGTGGATGCCTTGTTGATCCCGTGGACGTTTTCTCTGGCTTACATCTTTCCTCCTGTTCCCCTGTTGAACAGAGTTCTTTGGAAGCTGAGACTGGAGCACTGCCCAGTCATTCTGATTGCTCCGTACTGGCCATGACAAGCTTGGTTTCTGGAGCTTCTGGACCTCTCAGTGGTGGAACCTCTTCGACTTCCCCCCGTCCAGACCTTCGTCTACAGGGTTACCTCTGGAAAGAAGATGTTCATCGTCTGGCTTTGAAGGCATGGAGATCGAATCCTCAATTTTGAAGAAGAAAGGATTCTCTTCTGGTGTGGTGGCTACTATGCTTAGTGACCGTAAGCCTGTTTCCTGTAAGGCCTACCATCGAGTTTGTGCTACTTTTCTATCTTGGTGTGCTGACAAAGATCTATCTCATAATTTTGACCTTCCTACGATTCTTTCCTTCCTCCAGGATGGTGTGGATAAGGGTTTCAGTCTGAGTTCTCTTAAGGTTCAGACTTCTGGTCTTTCTGTCTTTTTTCCTGATATCAGGGTTTTCTTCCAGAGTGTTGCACATACCCGTCCGGTATTTAAGTCCCCTGCTCCTCAGTGGGATCTTAACCTGGTTCTGGGGGTCCTCCAGCACCCTCCCTTTGAGTCCTTGGCTACCATTACTCTGTGTATGCTGACGTGTAAGATGACCTTTCTCCGGGCGATTGTTTCTGTTCGCCGAGTTGCGGAGCTGCATTCCCTGTCTTGTAGACCACCCTTTTTGTCTTTCACAAGGACCAGGTGGTGCTTCGCACTTCGCAAGGGTTTCTCTCGAAGGTAGTGTCTGAGTTCCACATCAGTCAGGAGATTGTGGTTCCTTCCTTCTGTCCTAACCCTTCTTCTGACAAAGAGAGGGGTCTTCATCTGTTGGATGTTGTGCGCTGTCTCAAGTTCTGACTCGGTCTGACACTCTGATTGTCATTCCTGAGGGTCCTAGGGCAGAGAATCCTGTTTCCAAGGTTACCATCTCTTCTTGGATCAAGTCCATGATTTTTAAGGCTCATGAACTTCAGAAGAAGCCTGTTCCCTTAAAGGGATAGTAATACTTCGTTTTATCTTTATTTTATTTTGTAGGCATTAAAAAAACACGAAGAACGATGTAAGTCTTATCTCTCAAACCTTTATGGTTTGACAGATATTCACAAGCAAAGTTTCCCCCTCCCGCCCCTTTTACCTAGCGTAAGCAATCTCTTCTCAGATGTGGAATGCAGTTCATAGACCAGACAAATAACAGCAAGGGACAATATTTTTCCTATAAGAACAATGAAAGCCCATCTCCCCTTGACAAGCTTTTCAGCTTTTTCCCTTATCTTAATTGAAGATTGTCCCTCTCTGCAATCTACCTGGGCACCTCCCTTCTGCTCTTTTTGAACAGTGTTACATCAGTAAAAGGGGCGGGAGGGGGACACTTTGCCATTGAATTACTCTTGAACTATAACTCTGACAGTATTGAAATAACACTCTCCAAAGTCCAAATACTATGATGATTAATTAGAGCTGCTTTTATTATGAGACATTACTATCCCTTTAAGGGTTACGGCTCATTCTGCGAAGTCTATTGGGACTTCTTGGGCCTACAAGAACCAGGCCTCAGCTGATCAGTTGTGCAAGGCGGCCACTTGGTCATCTGTTCACACTTTTTCTAAACACTGTCATGTGGATGTGCTGGCATTGGCTGATGCCAGCTTTCGGAGGAAGATCCTGGGGGCAACTTTGCCTGTCTAGGATCTCATTAGTCTCTCAGTACTCTTTCACTTTGAGCCCTGTTGACTCTAGTTCAGTGTGCTCTGCAAGAGTTCATGGGGTTTGTTTTACCCCTGTTCAGTGTCCGTTGACACTTTGCGGTTAGTGTTGAGCTATTTATGATCTGTAGGTTCATTGGTGCTCTGGTGACTTTGGGGGCCTACGTCTGGTCCTTGCCTTTCTTCCCGCCCTGGGGAACTTAATGGTTGGATATAACAAAGTTACCAGTAACCGGTATTGGACAACAGAGAAAATAGGATTTTAGTCTTACCTGTTAAATCCTTTTCTCTTAGTCCATACAGGTTATTGGTCTCCCACCCTGTCAAGGGACCATGCTTGGCTCTCCTGTAGCAGAACGTGGGGGTCCTTTCGGGTTCATGCTCACAGGAGTCTTCCTTAACCTTCTTACTACCTAGTCAACAGTTAGTCTGCAAATCTTACTGGTTGGGGATTATCTAGCTGCAAGCTAAGGAGAGAAGGTAGGCTCCACCCAGCAGTCACTTCTCAGAATTGTTCCTGCCTATTAAAGGGGCTGATTGCCTACCCAAAGTTACTAGTAACCTGTATGGACCAAGAGAAAAAGATTTAACAGGTAAGACTAAAATTCTATTTTTTGTACCACTGTATCTCTTTGTTATACCATGTAACATAGTTTGTCTTAAATCTAGTGTTATGGATTCACTCTGGTTAAATTTACCTAATAAAGATACATTTCATTTGCTTTTATTTTCTGGGCTGTAGTCCTTTTCAGTGCCTCATTTAAGAAGGGTTCTATAGGGTATATATATCTATATATATGCCATTTCTTTATGACTAATGTATGTTCCCCTTGTACTTGTTAGTTATGTTACTCCTTGAGTAGTGCCACATCATTGGCACCTTAGATGACTGGTGCTTGATTATATAATAAACTAGTAAATAGGCCCTGGTATAAAATACCGAGGTAGCGAGATTTGCTAAAAGGTAATATAGCCCACCATTAAATGCTTACTCATAAAGCTATATTGTGCTAACATGTGAGCCTCACAAACGAAGGAAAGATGAAATTTTAAGCAAAGAGATATGGGAGAGATGCGATAAAGAGGTGATAAAGCAGAGATGACTTCTCCAGTTCGTATGTTATTCTATGGAGCCAATGAACTAAGATCTCTCCAACTTTGGGAATCTTAGTCATTGGCTCCATAGAATAACATAGTAACTGGGGAAATGATATCACCTCTTTATCATTCTATAGTGCATAACCTCCGCTGTCTGACAGATTTAGTTGGGTTATGTTATGAAAACACAGGTAATTATTATTTTAAAGGGAGGCTCTGTAAGACATACCCAGTGTTGAGCCATATCTGGCCTGCCTTTTAGCATAAAGCGTCTCCCGATCATACCACAGTCACAGCAGATATTAGTGCAGTTTTTTAACACACATTACATTTGTAGGAGTAACTGGGTAGTGAAAGCGGAACTTTCACTTAGTATTTACGTCGCCCTGCAATAATTAAGCATATGGTGACTAGCTTTATAATACTTCTATTATCTCTCAGAAGTGGCAGATTCTAAAGCAATCCTTAATCTTCGGAGAAGCCAGGCATCAGCGAGCCTGCACCTGCGCTGTCAGTCCTGATGTCCTCTAAGAAGCATTGCACTGTGCCATAAGGTAACCGGAAGGGACTGATGGTGCAGGTGTGCAGACTGCACTAACCTGGCCGTCAGTCTCTGAAGATTAACCCTTTGAGTGCCATAGGGGCATTTAACGCACTGCAAAGCAATGTGTTGTGTACCTCTCTGGCACTTAAAGGGTTAAGGATTGCTTTAGAATCTGACACTTCTGAAAGGTAATAAAAGTATTATAAAGTTAGTCGCCATATGCTTAATTATTGCAGGGAGACTTTATACAAAGTGAAAGTTCTGCTTGAACTTACAGGGTCTTAGTATATACCCCAGTGGCAGGCAATGTGAGGCCCTGTAGATGCTACTAGACTACAATTCCCATCATTGGCTGGCGGCAAATGGTGGGAGTTGTAGTCTGGCAGCAGCTGAAGGGTCTCATTTACCCATTCCTGATATAACACCTGTCACCAACAAATATTCCAGGGAGTTCTTGAATCCTTTTTGTTTTTTAATACATTTCGCACCCTTTTAGCATTCAAAGAGTTAAGGCAAGTTTTATCAATGTTTCATTTAGGGCAGAAAATCTGTCAGCATTTTTAAGCATTTTTTATACTATTTAAATTTAGACTTTTATATTTTTTTTTTAATTCTTCTGTGTGATCAACTACAAAAAAGTCTTGAATGGGTCAAAAAAGTAATTTTCCTGAATGCTACGCTCTCATACCTGCAATGATTGTGGCCTGGTTCTTACAGCTCAGCTCTGTTATTTATACACTGAATTGCATTATACAACTAAATCACTTCAGCTCCCATCTCTAGAGTAATTTTATGCTCCAAACCCAGTGTATGTATACATATGAAGGTGTGACAAAGAGCTCTATTGTTGCTAATGTTAACTACTGCAATTTCACTTTGAAATAAATATATGCTCATCGAACCGTGCGATTACAATTTAATGCATGTCAACAGGTTTTGGAGCAGAGAAGTGCACGTGGGACCCATACAGTGAAATGGTTTATAAAGGAAAGATTGGATTTCTGTGGTAATTCTGCTGAGGCTTTTCGTTTTTAGAAGGGGGGGAGCTTTTCTCCCTCTCAATGTTGCTTTAACTGAACGCAGGAAGTTTGCTTAAACTGATAACCTACAACAAAAAATGGGGGAGGGTGTGATCTGCGGGATAAGTCACTGCCAGAGGGATATAATAATTGCTTTGAGATTCTCGTATTTACGCCTTTCCCTGATGAGGACAATATACCTTCCCTTAAAGGAACACTAACACCAAAAAATGAACTTGGGTTATATACAGTTAAATACCCCTGTGCTTGAGGCTAGGATCTGTAAAAATTACTTGTGTGTTTTCTGAGACCTAAAATCTAGTCTTACATATGATCTGGGGGAGCAGCCATTCCTCCATTTTCCTATTCCCATTCATTGTCCAGACTTAACTATAAATGGGCTGAGTAAAGATAACAGCATTTCTGAATACAAGAGCAGTGAGCACGAAACACAAACAATTCATTGTTTTTTTTCTCTTATCTCTCAATATAAGCAACACAAACAACATTAAATAAAAGCTAATGAACAGGCATTAAAAAGCATGTTTAGTATTATATTTTATTGATATAACATAATGAATAATTAATATTTACATTTCCTAGTGGTAAGCACATCATTTTTAAAGTTATATCAACCTATTTAGTTTTTTATTGTTAGTGTTTCTTTGAAGGATAACTATGCCATTGAAATAATGTGTTCATTACTGTGGATATCAAGCTATTATGTGCAGATCCAGGTACGAGGGTATGAAGAAAAATGTAAAGTAATGGTGGACAGGGGAACAAGGCTGTAGAACGATACTATGTTAAACCTTTGGGTGCTAGAATTGCTTTGAAATGTGTTAGAGACCGCTCTAGAATCCAGGTGTTTAACTGATTGTTTGGGTTCCAAGAGGATTTAATTTGAAACAGAAGGGTTCCATTACAAAAACAAAGATGTTCTGGAAGGTTATACACTAAGGCGTAATAAAGAGTGATAAAGTAGAGATGACCTCCGCTGTGATTTCACTTCTCCAGTTCTTATGTTATTCTATAGAGACTATGCATCTCCAAATTTGGAGACATCTTAGTGCATTGGCTCTATAGAATAACATAGGAATTGGAGAAATGATATCACTGGAGAAGTCATCTCTGCTTTATGACATCTTTACCATGCCTTAGTGCATCTCCCCCTGTATAAGAAGGATTTGTTTAGGAATTTGTCTTTCATACAGCAGTCAGACATACTATGTAATTTAAAAAAAAAAAGTTTTTTTTTAAACTCTGTTATCGTTTATTATGGACTAGGGATCTATAACTACTTTAAGTCATTTCTCCATCGATATTCAATTGCCCTACCAACTGAAACCACAACAAACACTGGGCAAAGAAACTGACTTCTGGCCAAACGTTTGTTGTGTGTTTTAAGTTCCCATAACTCATGCTAAATATCGTGAGAAATGGGAACATCAAAAGAATATGTCTCACGCTCGGTGTTTGACACACTGTCAAACTCCAAGCATGAGCTCAAACACACAGTTACCCTCCCAAACACGAACCTTACACTACCTCTAAAAGTGAAGGGCAATAGTACTAGCCCTATCACTTGCCTGAACCCAGAACCCAGAGTTGTATAACACTTACATGCGAAGAAGGAAGAGCGCAAACCACCAAGCCAATATTCAATATTGATATAAATATGGACTCAATATTGTACTCACAATTTGAAGTTCAAATAGCTGGTACTCCAAAACCAGCTATAGCAAACGGGGAATATAGACTGCCCCGTTCCAGTCAAACAATCTCAGCAAAAAAACAAGCTCAGGATCCTCCAAAATATTGCGTATAGTTTATTTTAAAATCTATCAATAATATGCCATATTCTAAAAACTTTTTAAATCAGCCAAAAAAAATTTGACATTTATATTGTAACGTGTTTCGGGGACTAGCCCCTTTATCAAACAATAATGGCAAAGGTATTACCGCTTACTATTTTATATTATACCTTTGCCATTATTGTTTGATAAAGGGGCTAGTCCCCGAAACGCGTTACAATATAAATGTCAAATTTTTTTTGGCTGATTTAAAAAGTTTTTAGAATATGGCATATTATTGATAGATTTTAAAATAAACTATACGCAATATTTTGGAGGATCCTGAGCTTGTTTTTTTGCTGAGATTGTTTGACTGGAACGGGGCAGTCTATATTCCCCGTTTGCTATAGCTGGTTTTGGAGTACCAGCTATTTGAACTTCAAATTGTGAGTACAATATTGAGTCCATATTTATATCAATATTGAATATTGGCTTGGTGGTTTGCGCTCTTCCTTCTTCGCATGTTTCTGTATTTAAGGCTTTCCCATCCAATAGAGGAGTGCTTTTTGAAGATGCAGCATCTACTACTGCCAGTTGACTGAGTGGGGGCAGTTTGATTCCTCCATATACGAATGCTGATCACTACTAGTGATTTTATACATTGTGAGTACGGTGTATATTGGTGGTGGTCCTTTATTAGCAAGACTTATTGCACTAGGGAGCGCCCTTCTCTTTTTTTCTTGTTTTGTATAACACTTACCTGTCAACCACTGTCAGTCTTCTTCCATCATCTTCTATCTTCCTTCTTCTTCTTTCTCTTCATCTGCTGTCCTCTTATCTTCTGTCTTTTCTTCTTCTTTGTCTCAAAGATGTTTCTGAAAAGAAGTCAAAAGATTTCAGATGACATACAGGCGATCCATCTGATTGATGTGGTTCACAAGAGCAATCCCATCTTCCCATTGCAGTGTTGAATTGGGCCAATTTTTTTAATAGTCAAACTGCTGTGCATATATAGTTGACCAGGTAGTATTAGATCTTCTCAGCAATGCTACCCATGGGTGAGAAATGATGATTATTTACAACCTATTGTATCAGATGTTCCTGTTTTTTGCTATAGGACCTCAGATTCACAAGACCACAAAGTGTTCATGAATGTCCAATATCTCAGTCAGCTTGGATTCCCAATATTTAGAGCAAGTTGGGGGATGAGAAGAGTCTTTGTTGAGGAGAATCTTATAGATTGTTCATATAGTGCCACTGTCTTGTGGGCTTTCAGGTTCCATCCATCTCAGGATAAGCCTTTCAAAGTCTAGGTATTTAGTTTCTGTAGTTTTTCATTCTAGTGAAGATGGTGGCACTAAGAGTTTGACATTTTGAGGCCTTTGATTCCCTAGCTGACTCCCAGGACATACCAGTAATGATCCTTCTTATGCCAGATAAAATATTGGCAGGACAATCTCTTCTTTAGACTGTATGTCTTTTATGCCCAAGCTGCTGTGGCGGAGGGGTTTAGAAGGCTTGAGAAGAATAACAATCGATAGCAGTCATTAATACTGTATCATAACTTAGCTATAATGTTTGTAAGTTTTCTCAAATGGAGTACTAGCTTCTGAGAAGGGCCATTCAGAAGATATTGTAGCACAAAGCTGTCAAGGACTGCACCAGGTTTGCCCACTTTGTATAAGCTCTAGACAGTCTGGCTGCCCTGTAGTAGTGTTTCAGACACGGCATTGATAGACCTCCCATCTCCTTTGGGTGACATAAGGTGGAGGACTTGATTCAAATTTTTCTTTCTCCTCATAATTGAATGTAGGTTTGTTAGCATGTACAGTGGAATCTGAACTGAGGCAGGAAAAGTAGTAGATACGTTTTGGGATTATCAAAGTTATATTCATCATTAGTCTGCTGAACCATGATTTACATTTAGTCTCCCAGAAGTCTATTCATGCTTAAGCATTTAAAATCAAACATGTAATATTCAGCTCAAGCATGTTGCCACAGTCTCTCGTGTGATCATGGCTCCCATATATTCAAGATAGTCCCTATACACATCTATCTTTAGTTTGAACCCATCACAGGTTATTCATTGAAAAGTTGATGTATATTGCTAAATATTTAAATTTATTGATCTGGAGACCTGACAACATATGACATTTGTGCAGGATCTTGATTAGATTTGGCAGTGATATATGAGGCTGGGTAAGGCTTATTCACAGATCGTCCTCCTAGAGGGGAATTTTGTCTACTAGCATAGGCCATTGTACTCCATGGATGTATGTATATATGTACATCTATTTATATAGTGCCATGCATGAAAACTTTAGTACTTTACAGAAACAGTAATAGTACAGTAAAGAAATACAGGACAGGAATAAGGGCATTGTTCTAAAATGCAATCTTTGCATTATTAGCAGGGGATAAGTGCAAGGACATACATTGGCAAAAGAAAAAAAATGAGGATTTAAATATGTTAGTAAGGCTGGGAACAAGAGTAGCTGAATGATCCTTGATGAGGTTAGCGGGCATAGGATCCAGGGGACATTTAGTAGTCAGGTAGAAGGATAACATAACAGAGGAGATAGTCCTTCCTCTGTAACAGAGGTGAAGGAGCTTAGGATGACTTAAGGTCAGATAGGAATCAGATTTGCAGGTGTTGAGAGTGTAGATTTCTGGTGACAAGAGGTGCTGTGGGGGTAGGGGCAAGGAAGGTGACTGAGAGAGTATGAAGAAAATAACCTGATGATCAGAGAGTGAGGCAGATGGAAATTGTGAAGTTTGAAACTGAGCAATTTTTGGTGAATACTAGGTCCAGACAGTGGTCTTCTCTGTGAGTGCTGTCAGCAGAAGGTCATAGAACAAGATCAGAGAAAGAAAGCTACAAACACTGGATATAGATAAGTCATCAGTGTGAATGTTGAAAACTACAAGGAGCATTGTAGGAGAGTCTGAGAACAGAAAGCCAGGTTTCAAAGTTGGAGAGAAAGGAGGAAAGGTTGCTTGGTGGCCGGTAGATCACAGCTACCTGGAGAGGAACTGACTGCATGGATGTTGATGTTCTTCCTTATCGTGATGGCCAATGACTCAACTAATATTAAGAGTAATAAGGACAGCCCTACACTAGTGGTAGGAGGAAGTAAGTATAATATAACAAATGTTAAAAACAAGCAAAAATGTATAAAATATACAATTTTAAAAACATAAGATGGGGCAAAAGCTCTATATGTAAAAACTTTTGACTGGTGATGAAGCTGTTTGTAACCTTGAAACACATAGAGCTTTTTTGTCTCTATCTTATTTGTGTCTTTAAAATTTTATTTTTTTGTTTTTAATATTTGTTATATTACCCAAAAGATTGTTTTAACATATAAGAGGTTACATTAGAATGCCTTTTTAGTCCTAATGTCTCTATTTAGAATGTATTAACCAAAGCCTGGGAGTAATACTAGGCTAACAGGATACACCATATGTTTTTGTTGATTCCTCCTACCACTAATGGTATAAGGAAGGGTATTTTCCTTGTGTCAGGGCATTTTGGCATGCACTGTGATATTGTTGGTCTCTCCGGTGAAGTATCACAGTGGAAAAGATCTGGAAACAGACAAGAACACTGGCCTGCGGTATGCACCAGTGCAGGCTGATAAATCCTAGACACTGACCTATAAAATGTGACTGGATTTTTAAGAAGAGCACAAGGGTGAAGGTATTGGTACTGTGATAAAAAAATACAATATTTAGAAAGGACTAACTCTTGGTGGGTAAGAGGTCTCCAGTGTATTGTGAAGCAATGCATTAGAGCATTCTCAAGTATCTAAGGGCTTAATCTACTTTTTTTTCAACACCAAATGAAGTGCCTCCCTTAATTGTGCTTGTGGGCTACATATGCACCCTTGAGGTGAAGCTGGTTACCTGTCACATAACTCTGAGGGATGACTTGAGACATTTTGTTCTGTGAGGTTTGGTAGTTATTAGAACAAGGAGGACTTAGGAATATTTACTTTTTCACACATATTTATAAGCCTCTTCAGTGAGAGCTTGCCTTTTCTCGTTGGTAGTGATTTAGAAATCCTTATCCAAGTTTGTTAGCAGTTGTCCTCGCTGTGATTTTCCCATGGCTGTTTATCAATTATGTTTGGATACGTCACTTGCTTACTGTTATTAATTCATCATGGCTGTGTTATCTACCTCCGTTCTATTTGTTTCTCATTCTCTCTCACACATACCTGCCAATTGCTTCAGATAATCAAAGACTATCCCTGAATTTGGCCTCCTTTCCCAGGTTTTGTCCCATACTTTCACCATTTAAGAATCCTAAAGGTGTAGAGTGTACTGCAAAGCAATGTTTTACACAACTCTCTAGTCCTTAAAGGGCTAAACTTAAATTGTAACCCAATAGCTTATTTGGACGATCAGACTCGGCAAGAGGAGGAGAGCAACATGCATACAAATCAACCAAGGTTAGGCAAACTTTTTGCTCTAGACTCCACAACTCCCATCATCCCCAACCAACCAACCAACATTGTCTGGGGTCCCAGAATTGAATCACACACTTTTCCACATGCAATTTTAAACAAAAAAGATTGGTATCAAACCAATATCAATCTGGTGAAGAGAATGTAAAAAAAAAAAAATTCTCTCCTCGATGTTGGAGGTCCAGCAGCGTCCACAACGTCCTGGCCCTCCACATCAACAATCTGAAAAAATGAAAAGAATAGAAAATCCCTAAATTCCTGGCTCCACACTCAGATTTTTTAATGGCATTTAAAAAAAAAAAAAAAAAAAATAGCTGTTAACTCCTCCATTAATGGAGCTGTGAAATCTCTGTGATCCAGCAACAGCAGGATTAACCATGGGTGGAGGGATATGGAAAGGATAAGACAGAGGGCTGAGGGCTGTGGTACCCCCCCCCCCTTCCCTGTCCCCTCTGCTTGATCCAGCCAAAGGATAGTGGCCAAAATCTAGCTACTTTATTAGGATTATCTATTAGCCTTACTACCCAATTCTGATTTTCAATCAGAACATAATTGCAGACCTGAACAACTGGAAATATCTGCTAAATTGGGAAATATCAATTCAGCAAATAGTTCTGGCTGAAACTGAATCCAGCCTTAAATTACAACCAACATCTTATAAATAACAAATTAGGATATTCTTAAAGGAGAACTTCCACCTCTAAAAGACTTGAAGCCATTCTCTTAAGTTATTAAAAACTATTAGGACTGGTATATGTTTTTTTGCTTACCAACTTCCTGAGATATACATATTTCATTATTGGCACTTCCGCATTCTGTGGCACACGGAATCTTCGGCAGAGCTCTTCAGGACTTCCCAGTGCTGTAATTCTCCTCGCACCTCCCTCCGAGCTGTACCAGGGAGTGCGTTCATGCTTCCCTTCATTGTGGTATGTGTCGGGTCTTTCATTCCTGTCAGTACCATCTAATTTTCATACACTGACTAATAAATAAAGCTAAATACGTCAAAAATTATTTTAAACTAGATGAACAGCCCGTTACACGGGCCACAGTGGTACTGCCACCCGGTTGCGGGGCAGTCACGCAGTAGAGACTGCCCGCGCCACGGCTGATACAGAACTGGACGCTCCTTCGGAGATCCCAGCTCTGTATCAGCCGCGGCGCGGGCAGTCTCTACGGCGCATGACTGCAGCACGAGCAGCAGTGTCTACTGCGCATGTCGCGGCGTTACACACGATTTAGCGAATTATATAGGATAAAACATAACACATGTGGTTTTAAAAAGCACTTTCAGGTTGTTATTAGGTATTAGTTCCACTGTAAATGCTGCTATTCCCACCTCTGGCTGTAGCTACAATATAAACTTGCAGCTGTAATTGTGCAGGTCTCCTCTGGGCGTCTCGTCTCCTGTGCTTGATCTGTGAATTTCACAGAGTTGATGCCAGTTGGCTGCTGTGCTGTCACACCCTCCTGCATGACCAGTAAGAAAGAAGCTGCCACTGTCAGCTCCAGCTCTTCCATCGGTGGTTACAAGAAGCTTACACAGATATATACACTTAGGCCTGTGAGTGTCTAGAGGTAATAGTGATTATGTGGTGAAACATTAAACTTTAAAGAGCAGTTATCATGTTTTACTAATTCTGCTTCTATTGGAGCACTTAGGTTGCATTTGTAGCCTCCATAGACCCTCTGTGTTTAGTTTTTGAGCCCAAAGCATAGGGTCTATGGGGACCGCATCTGCAGGACAAGAGTGAATGGAGAGACTTCAGACTTGAAGTTCAGTCTTTTCTCACAGAGACAATGAAGAAGCCCCAAGGTCTCTTTACTGACCTCAGTTCTGCTAACCATGTCTGTCCACTAGAGCACACATTGCAGCCCAGCTTCATCTTCAGGCCTGCTCCCAGGGGAACAGAACTCCACTGGGGCACTAACAGAGTGATAGTTGCCCTTTGATATTGCATGTCTTCTTCAGACCTGGGGACAATGTGGTGAGGCCTTATCCTAGGCCTTATGCTTTTTATGCATCATGATATAAATGCAACTCTTATTTGGAATACTTTGTCATATATGTATATGGTAATGTACCATTGACTAATGTAGGGAAGATTGTATTCTTTTTACTGCAGTAATAAAGTAGTTTTTGAAAAAAAAAAACTGTTCATGTTAGTTGCCCTTTAAACTAAGCCTGATCTGTAGAAACCTGACTCAGGAAACTGTCGAGCCGCAATGGTTTTTAGACACCAAGGTAATGAATATTGCACACATCTTTGGCACTCAAACAGTTAACAATTGTAACAAAACTAACAACTTGTAATTTGCTAACACTGTAACCAGAGATGTATGAATTGGTCCCAAGCCAATCTGTGAGAACGATTTATAGACCAGAAAAACTAAAGAAATTGAAATCATCTGTATTTCTGGAAACTGCTCAGTGGGATGGATCCAACTACAGCTGATACATTTATAAGGGCTTATTTTATCTCATTGTTGCAGGACTTGGGGACCCCAAACTTCCCCCACTAAAGGTTTCCTAGGAGGCCTTCAGTGGGAGGAATTTGCTGTCCATGATGTCTGCCTTCAATGACATGATATCTAGTATGAATTAAAGATTATTTGTAAGAAACAGCTTACATATTATTGATTCATAGTGGCCATTTCAATTTTCTACCTTTATTAACCCATTCAATGCCAGAGGAGTATCCAATTCATTGCTTTACAATGCACTGTATACCCCTCAGACACTCAAAGGGTTAACATAAGTGTTTATTATTAGGTGTTACTTTTCCTTTAAGAGTGGTTTTCATATGATAGATCATTAGAGAGATGTCACCAAGAGCTCTGTGTTCTCTCCACAAGAACGGACAGTGTAATTACACATTGTACAAAGTATTAGGCTAAATATGGTGTTTACATTACATTATAACTTGTTGACATAACAATTGGTTGATGGACATTTCATCATCAAATTGTAAAGCAGTGTATTGGATTCCTTTCCAGCATCAAGCGGTTAAAGTGACCCATCACCATTTTTTTTTTCATATTATTCAATGTCCCCTAATAAACATCCACAACAATGTGGCGCAAAATAGCACATGCCAGGATAATGCTACACATTTTATACTGTAGTGCTTCACCAGTCATCTAGACACCTGAATCTGCTTTTCAGAAGGCCAGTGGTGCATTTAATCACACTTCTTGACTTTATGTGAGCCTTGTTGTAGCTATGGGTGTAAGTAGATTGGGCACAGGTTTGAGGAACCACAGTTTGAAGGCATATCCAGCATCCCTGGTGACACATGTAATTCATGGATGGTGGATTCCTGGGATGTGACCAGATGTTGAATTCATATCTTGTTCCTAATATACAGTCCAGATTATTACGAGTGCCAGATGGATACACAGCCATGGCTGAGCGAGGAGTTGCCCAACCCTCTGGCACTCAAGGGTTTGATCCATGTCACCCACCTGATGCATACCTTTGCAGGAAACATGGGGAAGATGGGAACCATTATAAGAGTCAGTGGGGGCAGAGGCAAATAAGTTGGTGGTTTGTTGCCAGATGCTTAGTACGATGATCTCTGAGTGTGTGCTGTGTTCTGACAATTTCGAGGCTGGGGCAGACGAAATACTTTTGCATGCTGTGCCGGAATACCAAGGTAACAGCTATCAGGAAGTCGGAATATTTCTGGGGGGCTTGTAGAACCAGCAAACCGGATGCAGACAGGTGAGTTTATGTAGCCTGATAGGACTAATGGGAGGAGGGAGATGAGCACGTCACGTTTTGCACACTGCTTTGACCTCTGTGTTGGCCCGCTTTCTGTTGTCCTTCAAGGATGAAACATTGTCAGGGTAGAATGTGACATGGCACATCTTTGTTGATGAATGGGTATCCTCACCAGGTTACACATTTGTACATGGGGTGCATCCATCTGGTGCATTGGGGGTGATGTCTGTCTGACACTAGGGAGCTGGCATGCAGTGTGCTGAATGGATGACTCAGCGTTGGATACATCTTCAGCATTTAAGGTGTTAAAATCCCGTTTGAAATCAATGAGAATGTTTATTTGTCCCCTGTGGGGCAGATCGGCCCCAGAATTTGTGCACTTCGCCTTTGCACATAAGGTCCAATGTGCGTTGAGCATTAATTCAGTGCATTTTAGCAATTCTTTTAATGTCTCTGTTGATTTAGGGTTTTTTTATGTCTAGATGTTTTTGTTTTTTTGTGGAGGGTTGTTAAAAGGGTATGCAGCTGAAAAACATGGATGCAAAATACCATTTGTATTTGTTTATTTTTATAATTTTTAAAAACTATTTTTAGCTCTTTGATTCCCAGAAAAGTGGGAAACATATTGCAAAACAAAAAACTCAGGAGAAAGGTTTTTAACTTACAAATATTGAGACCCATCAGTAGGCAAGCACTCCACAGACCCACGGGGCTGGGGAATAGAAGGTGCCATTAATCCCCACCAGTAAGGGGACTAGAGGGACCGAAGACGGTGTACTACGTGTACTTGTATTTTTATATTCCTCCACAAAATTGAGTAAAGATTAGTTGATGCCTCTCCTGGGTAATTTTACAACTTTTTGGTGAATGAGGTGCAGTGACCTCTTACTCAGTGATAATTCAGCAAATACAAATTTACTATCACGTATTGGTAAATAAGGCAGTTTTAAATCCTTAGAAAATTGTATGTTTTATGGCTTAACATTTTCTTGCATTTTGGTTAGTGTAAGGTGTAGGCGGCTTGTAATTTGCTAGATGTGAAAAGCAGTTCTAATCATCAATCTAAGACCAGATGCAGTAGGAATTTACAGATGAACTAAGAGTACCAACTCACCACAAATGGGAATCCTGTTTCAACCAGGGGGAAGTGGTCATATTTTTGTAACCTGAGGGTGGGGAAGGTTGGGGGAAATATAGGGAAGGACTTGTTCACTGAAAATGTTCTACTTTAAAGGAATTCCCCCAATGCAGAGTTGAGAAATACATTTAGAAAAAGCAAATCAAATATGCTTGATGTTGACATGACACAAAAAAATTCTATAAAAAGAATCAAGACTAAAGAGCTTAGAATTTGGTTGCACAACTGTTGGAACCCATGGTGAGAGCCACGGGTTTCCCTTTCCTGAATTAGAGGCTTTAACACAGATAGGTAAGGGGGTCAAATGGAGGGGACTAGAAGACATATATAGAACACTCAGTTTGCTTTGTACAAAGTGAATTTTTATTCTCTTTCAATCAGGCGACAACTTTAGCAGGCCCTGCTTCACTTCTGACATCCATGTTCTTTCAAGCCAAAAATGATGTGAGAGGCTCTGAGTACAAACAAAAGCACAATGGCCTGTTCTCCGGCTAGTCACCGCTCAAGAGCATCACATTTTAGCTCTCTAGTGCCATTACAGAGGAGAAATTTCCACATACATATTAGACTAATCCCGCCCATAAGGGCAGTCCAGTACCAAAATGATGGGCAGGTCCCCTCTGCGCGGAAAAATCAGCTAACCCCAGACGTACGTTTCGGCCTTATTTTGGGCCTCGTCAGTGAGGTGCAGCTGGCTTCCCTAGGCACTGAGAGCAAGGGGTCCACGTCTGGATTACCCTTTACACTTAGGGAGAGACCCCAAGTGTTTCTCAAAAACAAGCCAAAAATGATGTGAGAGGCTCTGAGTACAAACAAAAGCACAATGGCCTGTTCTCCGGCTAGTCACCGCTCAAGAGCATCACATTTTAGCTCTCTAGTGCCATTACAGAGGAGAAATTTCCACATACATATTAGACTAATCCCGCCCATAAGGGCAGTCCAGTACCAAAATGATGGGCAAGTCCCCTCTGCGCGGAAAAATCAGCTAACCCCAGACGTACGTTTCGGCCTTATTTTGGGCCTCGTCAGTGAGGTGCAGCTGGCTTCCCTAGGCACTGAGAGCAAGGGGTCCACGTCTGGATTACCCTTTACACTTAGGGAGAGACCCCAAGTGTTTCTCAAAAACAAGCCAAAAATGATGTGAGAGGCTCTGAGTACAAACAAAAGCACAATGGCCTGTTCTCCGGCTAGTCACCGCTCAAGAGCATCACATTTTAGCTCTCTAGTGCCATTACAGAGGAGAAATTTCCACATACATATTAGACTAATCCCGCCCATAAGGGCAGTCCAGTACCAAAATGATGGGCAAGTCCCCTCTGCGCGGAAAAATCAGCTAACCCCAGACGTACGTTTCGGCCTTATTATTATCCATGTTCTTTCACTTACTTTCTCCTGTGTTTCACTGCCAATGCGAATGAAGGAGGGGAGTGAATGATGGCAGACCCCCTCTCTGTGAAACTGAGAAAACCTGGTTCATTTCCCAATATCGAGAACTTCTAGGGACCTTAGGCAAGGCACTTAGACAGTAAGCTTTACAGGGTAGAGACTCACTGTGTCTGAAAAATTCTGTACTGGCTGGGTTCAAATTGGTAGCTCTGTATAAGAGTAAAAATATTTATTATTAATTTTACCCCTACCTAAGTACAATAAGGTAAGCCTTAGATCAGTTTGGTAGTAAATCTGTGCTTTTGCATTGCGTCTGAAACTGAATAAGATAACTAAGATAACCCATAGCAAAAAACACTGTAAAACATTTAGAACACTGTAAGCATTTTCAGGTAGTGAGATGTCATATCCAGCTATAGACTAAAACAATCAAAGTATGTATATATATATGAAAGAGGAAGTGTCATGTGATCAACAAGCTTTGTCTGTAGCCAAACACACCCAGAGGCGGCAGTGAGGTGGAGTTGTGCATATCTCCTGTATACTGCCTGTCCCATTGGTGTAAGCATGGGGTGTGATTTTCACAGGAGTGGACGGGGGGCATAACCCCCTTCCCACTCCTGTGAAAATTTCTGCGAGGACTTCATCCTCCATCACATTACACACCTCCTTCCTATACAACCTCCCTCCCATTCGCCATGTACAGGACTTCACCCTCCACCACATAACACACCTCCTCCTTCTTCGCACTCCCTCCCCTTCACCTCATGGCCTCAAACTCCTCTTCCCTTCATTGTCTCACAATCCCCTTTGCCTGATCGCCTCACACTCTTTCACCTCATTGTCTAAGCCTCCACTTTGCCTCCTTGCCTCCCCTCCTATCCAATGCATAGTGTTGCAATTAATTGGATTCTATTCTGACATTCAATGGGTTGTGTTTGGTCATACTACATCTCCTGCAATGTAGAGTAAAAAAAAAAACAAAACAAAACAAAAAAAAAAACAGACCTTTTCAGACGCATGATGTCACCAAAGAATTAATGTCCAGGCACAATTTAGATCAGACCTCTTCAGATGTGGAGCACTTCGTTGACCCGCACTTCTAGTCACAACTACCCTCAGTGTGCACCATGCTTGAATTGGCAGCCTTGCAGGGCATCTTAGAATCATCATACATTCCTGCCATGTGAGGACCTTCAGGGCATTTACCATACAAGCATGGTGCACGTTGCCTCCAGGGGAGGGAGTGAGGAGTGAGGGCCATGGTGATTAGAAGTGCGGGTCAATGAAGTGCTCCATGTCTAAAGAGGTCTGATCTAATTTGTGCCTAGACATTAAATCATTGGTGGTATACGTCTCATCAAGTATGATTTTTTATGTACATTGTGGGGTCTGTAGTATGACCAAATTTAATGACTGTCAGAAAGGTATCCAATGCATTGAAAAGCAACATGTTTCATGTGCCACTCAAAGGGTTAAGGCACGAACAACGCCATGCCAAGACTGCTAGTATATATATATATATGTATATGTATGTATATATATATATATATATATCTTATTGTTGCATGAAGGTCACCTACCTAGGTAAATCTTGTTAACCCATTAACAACCCATCGACTGGCAGTTAAAAACCACAGAGCATTATTGTTTTTTATTTTTTTACGAATTTGATTCAGGGGTCCTGTGCGGGGAGCCCTGAATTCCATGATGTGCCAGGACTGCCACTGGTCCTTAAGTGCAGAACTGCCGTGACGGTCCCGGCACGTCATGGTTCCTTAAGGGGTTAAACAGTTTGGGAGCTGCTCAATTTCTCGAGGTATATTTCCATTTTAACACTTTGAGGCTGATGTATTTAGAAGAACTAAAACAATTCTGGAGCAAACCAACTGAACCACAGGAGACAAATAAAAACTCCTGTGGATTTATATTGGACTTTTAACCCCTTGAATGCTAGAGAGGTCTACAGTGCATTTCTTAACAATTCACTAGATACCTCTTTAGCATTCAATGGTTTAAAGGCAAAGTTTAATTCACTGAAATTGTATGGAATATTTATTACAATAGTGTTTTGCCAGGCACAATATATTGAGATCATCTTTTGTTTTTAGGTATGTCCTTGACTCATTTTATCTACCTCAGAAGAAGGAAAGGCTGAGTTGACCTTGTGGGGTCTAGAACCAGCAGCTCTGAAGTATGAATAGATTCTAAAGCTGATACATTAACCAAATGAGCTATCTCACTTCTGATACAGTCTGTTTGCAACAGAATTGCTTAAATTCTTCTTATTTGTGTGTACCATTGTTACTAACCCTTCCAAAATATCCCCCCAAAAGCTGGCTACTTTTGGATAAGAAATCTGAATTTGGAGCCCCGCTCCGTTATCAGCCGTGGCACGGGCAGTCTGTAGTGTGCATGATTGCAGCGCGCGCTTCCGTCTCTACTGCACATGACGGCTTCTGACAAACAATTTAGCGAATTATTATATAGGATAAGAAAACAAAGTCTAATATCCGCTCTGTGCTTCAAGATACAGTTACAGGCATAATCCGTATGTTTGGATTTGTAAATTCAGTTAGCTTAGTATTACTAGTTAATATCTCATTCCCATAGGTTCAACTGTTAGCAGTGATGTGGAAGGGATGATATAGATTTGCTGATAGGCGTTGTGCACCCCTTTGGCACTCAATTAAATATATAATAACAAACTTTAAATGTGATACTTCACTTTGTTATTTTTTTGTGTGTTTGTTAAATTCAACCACTGAATTGCAAATATTAGTTCAGTTTTGCTTAACCCCTTTTTCATTACAGAACTATAGCATTCAAGAGTTTAAAAGCCCATTTTAAGTGAGTTTACCTCAGAACGGCCACAGTTCTCTGAGTAGTTCCGCTTCTATGAAGAGCAAACACTATTAAGTCAAAGTTAGTGAAATACACTGACAGGTCATTAAAAAATATTTAGTTACTTCTGGCTTTCAAAAATTACTGTCTAGGCTTGTATCTCTTAATTCTTACTCTTAAAGTTCTAGTAATGCTGTTGCTTGTATATTAAAACAATAGCTTTTATCAAAAATGAGTTTTTATGTGAAGTTTACTTAGCTTCACAGAGCGCTAGATTTTCTTATTTGCAGCTTCCGTTTTCAGACTTAAACACTATGTCTATCCTTACTTCTTCCATCTATTTGCCTTTTCCAGTGACATCACAAACTTCTACGCAGATTTATCACAATCCTGCACAAGAGTGAAACGAATTTAGGACTGGTTCAGGGATAGACAGTCTTTGGTTCTCCCTTACAACTCCCATCATCCCCAGCCAGACAGTTGTTGTAGTTCCCAACAGCTGGAGAACCAAAGGTTGCCAATCCCTGAGCTACAGTGCACAACCTTAAGTCTGCCTGTTGTAAAGGAAACATCTCTCATAAGAAATGTCTATGATAGAAAGAACTGGAGGTGTTCAGTGGTGATGATTCTAAAACTAAAGACACAGGTGTAGTTATTACAGGACAGAATCTTTAGTGAAATATGCAATCTGTCAGCTTTGTGGAAAGCCTTATCCTATATAGTAATTCGCTAGGATGTTTGTCAGAAGCCGTCATGAGCAGTAGACTGCCCGATCGCACAGAATGATGAGAGCATTCTGTGCCTTCGGGCAGTCTCTACAGTGCATGACTGCGTCGGTGGCAGGACGCAGAGCAGGACTGGTCTCTTAACTCTTTGAGTGCCAAAGGGGTATGCAACGCATTGCAAAGCAATGTGTTGCTTACCCCTCTGGCACTCAAAGGGTTAACATTGCCTGGACCTTGGCCTGTGTACACGGGCTTTTACACTAGTTTATAATATAAAGGGGGCCTGTCATGAGATATTTCCTCTAATCCTTTGAGTGCCAGAGGGGTATTCAATGCATTGCTTTGCAATGTGTTGCTTATCCCTCTGGCACTCAGAGGGTTAAGCCAGTTCTTCTCAAGAGTAACCATCAAATGGAAAGTACTATACAAAAATATATAATTTATAAGCATTATTAGTAAAATCTAAAAACACTCCTTTTAAAACATAGGGAGGCCCGTAACTAGAATCAAAAGTATTCCATATTATTCAACCATTTGTAAGCTGCCATAATAGACATACAATGTTGCACACATTCCTTTTTCAACTAACTTGAATATAGCGTTGCGCCACGTGGGCATTAGCCATTTGTATTTATAGCTATCTATAATATGTACATGCATTAGCCATCGGTCACTCCCCTAGTGATGGCTTTTTCCAGGGAACACAGAGGAATGAAAGTGTTGCTGGTGAACTGAACAAGGCGAGATTATTGTGTAAGTGCAGCCTTCCTGGAAAGTAGCACAATTCTGGTAATATTGCAGTCCTTTATCTTCTAGTACAGGGGTGTCCAAATATTTTCCACAGTTGTCCACATGATCAGAAAGCCACATGTGTATGGGTCTCACAATTGGCCAGCAGGGCAGGGAAGTTTACAATTATATGAGAAAAACAGGACAATATATAATTCTAAAAAAACAGTGGAAGTACATAATAAAGGCAACAGGGCAATATGACGTAAAGCAGGGACAAGAGGTGCAGGGATGTGGAGGCAAAAATGGTTTAATAGAGGGGCACAGACAGGCAATAGAGGGGCAAAGTAAGGCAAGATAACAGAGAGGCACTCTGCAGCAACAGAGGCAGAACAGATAGCTCAAGTGAGAGAGGCAACAAAGGGCAAGAGATGTACAGGTGCAACAGAGGGTTATTAGGGGCAACAAAGGTAAACAGAGAAGCAAGAAAGGACCACAAGGAAGCAAAGCAATGATTTAGAGAAGGGGGGAAGGGAGAGGCAATAAAAATGTGTTTCCAAACATCCCAAGGGTCAGGCTGGCTGCATTTGGTCTTAGGCCACATGTTGGATGCCTGTACATTAGTAACTGTCCTCTCTTTAAAAATATTGTCAGGAAAGCTTTTTCACCCACATACCTTAATAGTTTGATATATTGGTACTAGAAGTGATTCAGGTTTGCTCCAGTTCCCTTCAGGTGGGCAGGTCCAAATAACGTAATTATGTAATAGTGTGTGGAATTTAATCAAGATAGGCCACTAATATGCAAGAGAGGAGAGTAGGGGCTCGATTTAAAGGCAGCCGTTAGCAAAAAAAATCACTAACGGGTGCGTTAAGTGTCATGTTGCAATTCAAAGATCCGTCTAAACAACAGCTAACGGCAGTTGTAGAATCCTTACGGCCGATACACTTACGTGCATTCAGACGCATGGAAAAACATACCCCAGAGCTATTCAAAGGCTTGCGGTACTGATAACGGCTGAAAAAAAGACACACCTAACGGCTAAAAGTTAAGACCCACTTCTCACACACGTTAGACACTTAACGGCCAAAACAAAACACCCGTTACAGAGGAAAACACACCAAATGCTTACCGCACAACCATGTAAATGGGAAAATTAACCCGTGCAGTGCCAAAACAACACAAAAACATGCACACACAACACAAATCACTACACAAACAACAACAACCAACACCACAGGGACAATAACACACAAAAACAACAACACAACATGGCACGGAACAATGGGGGTCATCACACAAAGCGGACACCTGCAAATACAAGCTCACCTGGGCAACATCAACACGCCACCTGCACCCCACAACTGCACGTCCGCAAATGGCACACACAGAACAAGCACAACACACCACATCTTATAACACACACACACCTGCTAACACTTACCTGGACAAAAACAACTCACCATTGGTCAGCACTCACCTCATCAACACACCTACACAACGCCCTAGCAAGTACTTAAAGGGACAACTCAACACACTCACTTGTGGCTTGTTTTCCACTCAGGGAGGGAGAGAGAGATAGAGATAGAGAGAGAGAGACAGATAGAGACAGATAGAGAGAGCAAACAGTATGTTGGGTTACATATTGTTGCGAAGGCTGCGGAGAAGGCGTGCAAGGGAGAGAGCTGGGGAACATCAGCAACCTCCAAGCACTCCTCATCAACAGCCTCCACCTGTTGCAAGTGAGGAGGCTCTGGCTCAGCAGCCACACAGGAGCCCATCCCCACCCGGAGGACACCTGCCTGCAGATGCACAGCTGCAGCAACAGGATGCTCCCCAGCTGCCACAGGGACCCCTGCAGCAGCCCAGGATGCATAGACGACCACCAAGGCCCAGGGTATACCGTCCAAGGGTCACTCTCTTTGGAATGACCGATGACGAGGTTATTGATCGCTACAGGTTGAGGCCACACAGCATCATAGCCCTGTATGAGGTCATCAAGGAGCAGGTGGATCCCATATGCACCCACAACCATGCTCTAACTGGCCTTCAAAAACTCCTGTGTGCCATACACTTCATGGCAAGTGGCGCCTTTCAGTCGACAGAGGGTTACGCATCTGGCATGTCCCAGGCCACATTCTCCAGGGTGCTGGCCCAGGTCTTGCCAGCCCTCAAAGCCAAGGCCAGTACCTACATACGTTTCCCCATCACCGATATGGAGTGGACACATCTGAAGCAGGGCTTCTATGCAAGGGGAGGCATGCCCAGGGTCATGGGTGCAATAGATTGCACCCATGTCCGTATCAAAGCACCAGCACGTCAGGGACATATGTTCCTGAACCGCAAAAACTTCCACTCCATGAATGTGCAGATGGTGTGTGACAGCAACCTGGCCATAATGAATGTCTGTGCGAAATTTCCCGGGAGCTGTCACGATTCACATATACTCAGAAATTCATCTGTGCAGAGGGATTTCGAAAATGGGACCTATACAGGCGGATGGCTTCTGGGTGAGTTAACAGCACCAAATGACACCACATACACATGTGCTAGTACGTTCACCACAGAAAACAACATTTACACAATATGTGCTCCTTGTCACACCATGTCACTCACTTTCCACAGGTGATGCTGGCTATGGATGCAAGCCATGGCTCCTCACCCCGGTCGCCAATCCCCAAAACGATGCCCAGGAACGATATAACCAGGCTCATGCCAGAACACGGAATGCCATTGAGCGGACCTTCGGCCTCCTCAAGTCCCGATTCCGATGTCTGGACCACTCGGGGGGAGCATTGCAGTATGCACCAGGCAAGGTCTGCGACATCATCGTGGCATGTGCCATCCTACATAATATCGCGGTGGACACCAGACTCATCGACGATGTCCATCCCCCACCCAGACCTGAAGACCCTGTGGATATCGTTGAGTGTGAGGAAACCCCAACAGGGATGCAGACAAGGGACAGATTGATCAGGGATCACTTCTGCTGTGAGTATAATACATGTATGCACACAATCCATGCATACACACCCACCACAACACACATGTTCTGTTTCACCCCACAGGATCAGTGACACAGCCCTGTCACTGGCTGCAGTATGGACCACCAGCATCAACTATTCCGTGGACCAGTCAGATTGGGCCTAGAGATTCCGAATACACCTGACAACCTGTCGTCCATGTTGATACTGCTACCTCAAGGATATCATGCATGCCCCCCCTGGAAACCAAGGTACAACACTTTAACCTTGTTCAGCATATCCCACAGCTCCCTAGGCACCAACTAAAGTGTTCTGCTAGGATCAGACCCATAGCAACCATGGTACCCCTGTAGCAAGGGAGTCTCATCCAAGCCAATGCATCGAATAGAACTCTGTCATATAAGGGGTTCAGGGGGCATTCGTGGGGACATGGGACCAGTAGCTTGCTACAGTTGAAGAAAGCAGCAGAGGGGTGGATCGACAGTAATAGTGTGTTACACAACATGGAGCTCATAAAATGTGGATCACATCTCCATGGACACCATGCTGCCCTGTGTGTGTGAGTGTGTGTGCAGCTGGTGTTGGTTGCTGTAGTGTGTTGTTCTGTAGTGTTGCACTTACCGGTAGTGTGGAGGGTCCTCTCATCCCCAGTGTCAGCTCCTCCAACAACCCCCTCGATCAGGGTTGGGGACATATTCTGGCGCACCATCTCCTCCCAGCCGCAGAAGGTGATAGGGACAGGTGGGCCACCTCCAGTGCCTCGGGCGTGCTTGGCGAGTTCGGAGAGCTTGGTCTTGACCACCCTCCGGCAGTCGCCCCATCGCTTCTTGATGGACTCCACGTCCCGTCTGCATGGAGCCACCGCGTTGACCCGGCTGCAGATCTGGTTCCAGGCTGCTTTCCTCCTCGCTGACAGGCCAGGGACCTTCGCTGTCGGGTGGAGAACACTCTGCCTCTCCAGGACAGCTTCCACAAGAGCCGTGTTCTCCTCCTCTGTATACTTTGGGTCTCTGATCCTGGCCTCATCAGCTCCAGCATGGGATGACTCAGAGCCGGAGTGCCCTGCCTGGTCTGACCCTGACTGTGTGGGGTGCTCCCCAGCAACTACCCCTCGTCCCACTGCAGGTTCTGTCCCTGTCCTGCGTGTTCCTGCTCTTGTGGGCCGGGTCCCCCTCCGCCCTGCGGATCTCCCTCTCCCACCCCTGCTCTGCTGAGGGATCCCCTCCTGATCTTCCTCCTCCTCCACTACTCTCCCCATCCCTCTCTCCTGTCCTCCTCTCCTCGCCATCATTCACCCAGTCACACCCAGGCACTCCCACAGGCCCTCACAGACACACTCGATCCAGTCACTCTCTGTCACACACTTTCACTCCCAGATTCACACTGTCAAAAATAAAAGTAAAATGTGTGAGGTGTTATAAAATAAAAGGACTATGTGTATGTATGTGTATGTGTTTGTATGTGTGTATGTAATATGTGCAAAGGTGTGCTATGTGTCGTATTCTGTGCAATGCTCTCCTCTCTCCAAACTCCAAAACTCCTCTACCTCCAATGAACGCTCCTGTCTCCCTCTCTCTGATCACTATCCTCCGCTCCTGGGTCCTGATATCTGGCTCTGAAGAACTCGATAACAGACAGTGTGTGGCGGTTATTTTTGGGTATATATAGGTGTATTTGAAGTTATTTGATACATTGGGGCTTTGGGATTGGATGTGTGTTTGAATTTGTTTGGGCATCAATCAGGGTTGCTTGACAACGGCAGCCGTTATGTTACATGTTGTTTGGAGCTCAGTTATCGTGTGATTTGTCCGCCCGTTGTGCATTAACATGAGCGACAACGGGTTTTGTGTTACGTGTTTTTTGTGTGCCTACGCTCGATAGCTATTCTCGTAGAGTAGTTATTGAATCTGCCGTAACTCCTGTATTATTTGCGAGCGATGTGCCTTTTTCACTTAGCGGCTGGTTTAACGGTTGCCTTTAAATCTAGGCCTAGGTTGGGCTGTGTGTGAAATGGGTGGAACAAGAGAAAATAAGAGAATCAGGTAAAATGTATGCAGAATAATTTGGGAACTCTCATACCTGGGGAAATAACTAACATTCAAGGATTAAAATTTCTGTTTCAATCAGTGACAATTTTCATTCGCTCACAATGATTCGGATGGTTTGTTCCAAAATTGTGCTTGTTTCTTGCTGAATACAGCCCCAAGTCCCAGGTAAGGCAAATTCAGATCATTCTCAGGCTTTAGCTCATAAACTGTATCACAGACTGCAAGGTATACGCCTCTCCGGCAGTGATATTAACCATTTTCACAGAGAGGCTTTTCAGCCCATATACACAAAAAAAAAGAGGAACAATTCTGGGTCAAAGCAGTTGCACTATAGGGGAAAAATAGAATTCCCCTTTCTTTAAAAAGAGCTTTTAACCCCTTGAATTGTAGAGAGCTCTTCAGATTAATATGCATTTAAGCTCTGAAAAGCCCCATTTTAACTATTTGATTATCAAAGGGTATGCCCCGTATTGAAAAGTACTCATGGTTAAATAAACATGATGTTTTTATTTGATCTCTATGATACAATTGGTTTGCACCAAAATTGCCCCATGTTCTTTGTTCTAATGGCCCCTGATCTGCAAGAGTATTAACACTTTAAGTGCCAGAGGGATATGCATTGTAAAGCAATGCGTTGCGTACCTCTCTGGCACTCAAAGGATTAAAATACTGCTTTTTCAGTAGAAGACATGGAATTTAGTTAAAGAAGTGGAAACATGAGGTAAAATATGTTGTGGTGCTTAGATTGGGTGAAAAGGTGTGGGTGGTGTGTTTCCAGTCTTCAGAGGAACAGATGTAGGGCCTCAGGTGGTCTCCAGACTGCCTCTGTGCCACCACTACTCTCTGGAACCTATATGGCTACTGACCGCTTCTTAAAGGGATAGTAATGTTTCATAATAAAAGCAGCTCCAATTAATCATCATAGTATTTGGACTTTGGAGAGTGTTATTTCAATTCTGTCAGAGTTGTAGTTCCAGAGTAATTCAATGACAAAGTATCCCCCTCCCGCCCCTTTTACTGATGTAACACTGCTCAGCCAGATCAGAAGGGAGGTGCCCAGGTAGACTGCAGAGATGGACAATCTTTAATTAAAGGGATAGTAATACTTCGTTTTAACTTTATTTTATTTTGTAGGCATTTAAAAAACATGAAGAATGATATAAGTCTTATCTCTCAAACCTTTATGGTTTAAGAGATATTCACAAACAAAGTATCCCCCCCTGTTCAACCAGATCAGAAGGGAGGTGCCCAGGTAGACTGCAGAGAGGGACAATCTTCAATTAAGATAAGGGAAAAAGCTGAAAAACTTGTCAAGGGGGGAAGGGCTTTCATTGTTTTCATACAAAGAAAATTGTCCCCTTCTGTTATCTGTCTGGTCATACAACCTGATCCACATCTGAGAAGAGATGGCTTATACTAGGTAAAAGGGGCAGGGCTTTCATTGTTCTCATAGGAAGGAGATTGTCCCCTTCTGTTATCTGTCTGGTCATACAACCAGATTCCACATCTGAGAAGAGATGGCTTACACTAGGTAAAAGGGGCAGGAGGGGAAACTTTGCCTGTGAATATCTCTTAAACCATAAAGGTTTGAGAGATAAGACTTTCATTGTTCTTCATGTTTTTTTAATGTCTACAAAATAAAATAAAGATAAAACAAAGTATTACTATCCCTTTAATGAGAAACCAGTTGAATAAGCAATGCATTGGACACCAGAGCTTTAACCCAGTTTCAGTGTATAGTTGCATTATTCAGCACTGTGCTGAAAGCAGCATCCTGTGTCACCAGTAACTATCTTCTCTAAGATATGGTGTAAAACACATTTGGTGCTAGCAAGCTGGGGCTAGTGCTCTGGTTTTATTCAGGCATCTAATAAAAGTATAGTATTTGCCCCTTAAAGTGACTCGTATGCACTCCTAACTTTTCACTGTTTTAAAACCCATATCATGGACTTTAATTCTGTGCCTAGTTGCTTGACTATAATAGTATTTTTATAGCTGTATCCCTTTTTTTCTGGAGCTGATGACATGCCTGTAAAGCATTAGTGGGAGCCTGTTGGGGAAGGGAGAGGGCTTGGGAGGCAGGAAGAAGGATTCAATGCCTTTGCCCACCCCCCATGTGACATCTTTTGCAGCTGTCCTACAGAGTGATGCTGTGTGATGGACAACATATTTGAATATGTTTTAAGCTGAATCATATTCAGATTGTCTTAAAGGGAAAATATTGCATAATATGGAAATCATATATATTGCAGAGTTTATCCTGCTGGGTAAAACAAGAGTAGTCCTGCTGCTGATATATTTTTTTATTCAAAACTTAGAGCTCAGACATGCATATATTGGGTACAGCAATTCAATGGCCTACAATGCTATGTTAGCACTGTTGGCTACAGCAATCAGTGGACAACTGTAGTTTGTGAAGATATCTCTCCATAGACTGCTAGGGCACTCTGCTTTTCCATCTCCAGGGCCCTCCTGAGTATGGTAATATGTATCTTTTTAATAAAACAACTGTTGCCTGTCAAGCAGGCACATTATTAACCCTTTGCGTGCCAGATGGGTGTGCAGCACATTGCAGAGTATTTCTCTGGCACTCAAAGGGTTAAAACACACCATGTGTACTTTCATATTAAACAGAATGGTGTTTGTTCCTTTATCTCTACTAGTTTCCATATGTCATTTTCACAATATCTTTAAGGGGCATGCTACATTACCGCAGTTATCTATATATATATAAAAGAATAAGCCTCATTGCATAATTTATGGTTCCTCACACACAGAACATAATTTATGTCTCCTCAGAAAACACACACACATTGCACAGAATGCCTCATTACATAATTTATGTCTCATCAGAAGACACAACTCTCATTGAGTGATTCAGTGGGGAGATTACTGCTCCCATTGGGTGATTCAATAGGGGTATGTTTATCATACAGCGAGTTGGCCCTCCCCCTCCAGCCCGCCCACTACTATCCAACTGACAAAAGAAAAAATATAGCTGTCACTCGCTCCTGAAGTAGGGGATATCAATAACTTCTCCCAGTCCACACACACACTCTCACTCAGGATCATGACCCCACAAACACACTGTTTCACCTCCCACAGATAATTGTAACCCTCCATACACTCTGTTTCAGTACGAGGGTGTAATGTTTCCATAAAATACAAACTCAGGGATAAACTTAATAGCAACAGTTTTATTTAACTCTTTTCATCTCTTCAGTCAACCTCACTAACTGTCTGTTTTCAACTGTCACTCCTTCACTTCCTGATTCCCGCCCTTTCTCCTTAAAGGGAGAGAGATGCTTTGCTGTATGTTACAGAGGCCAAGCCTCAAACACCACTTTCTATTTGTTCCCTCAGCATATTGCTACATTGCCTCAACTGAAGAGCCACCGTATTTTATATTGCTATGTTACCTCAGCTTAAGTAAAGAGGAGTTACTGCTCCCATTGGGTGATTCAATGGGGAAGTGATTTAAATCATGCAGGGAGTTGGCCTGCCCACACTATCCAGCCCGCCCACCACTATCCAAGTGACTGAAAAAACAAAATGGCTGCCACTCGCTCCTACACCACAGACAAAAGCACATCAGGCACTCACACACACACTCATACTCAATCACACACTCACACTCAATCACACACACTCTCTCACTCACACTCTCTCACACTCACTTTCACTCAATCACACACACACTCACTCACACTCTCATTCACACTCTCTTACTCTCACTCACACACACTCAAACTCAATCACACATACTCTTAGTCTCTCATTCGCACTCACACTCTCACACACACACACACTCGCACACTCACTCACACAGACTCTCATTCAATCACACACAGTCTCACTCACACTCTCTCATTCACACACTATCACTCACACACTCACACTCAATCACACACACTCACTCTCACTCACACACACTCAATCACACTTACACACACTCACGCAATCACTCACATGCACTCATTTACACTTACTCACACTCACACCCCGGGAGCCAGCACGATCCACCTTCCACCATAGTCTCACTCACACTCACACCCCAGGAGCCAGCACAATCCACCTTCCACCATAGTATGTGCAATTAACACATGCATTTCAACTACATGAATGAATGCCACTCACTCACACACACTCACTCACACCCCGGGAGCCAGCACGATCTACCTTCCACCATAGTATGTGTAATTACCACATGCATTTCAACTACATGAATGAATGCCACAGTGGAGGTATAAGTACAAACACAAACTTATTACAATGACACATAAGTCACCCCCTTATGACTCACTTCTGTGTGCGTGTCTGTGTGTTTCTCACTGTGTGTATGTTGCATGTCTGTATCACACTCTATGTGTCTGTTTGTTGTGCATTGCATGTATGTGTGTATGACTGTGTCGCTCTTTATGCATCTCAGTGCATGCGTGGGCATTTGCGTGTGTGTCTCTGTGTGTGTGTGTCTTGCATCCGTGTGTGTGTGGGTGTGCATTAATTCCCTATGTAGCGTGACGGGCAGCGCCGTCCCACATTACTAGTTTCCTAATAAGAAAGGTAACGTGTCACCAAATTCTGAAATGCTGTATTGCTCTGGGGGTGTAATGCAATACCAGACATGACATTATTTGGATGAAAATCAGCTATTCTACACTGGAGGTAAGGCAGGAAGAAGAGGACATGTCTGTCCTCACCTTGAATTACACATACACTCTGAGCAAGCAATAAACATGTTTTTCACACTTCCTGCTTACTTCCTGTTTATGTCCCCTAGTTACCATTATCACTACTACAGTGTTAGGAACCAAGGCATGAAATAAAAGCAGGAACTGAGAAGATAAAATTCATGAACATCCTTACTCATACTGCATCAGGTATACAAGTAGGGGAGGGACATGGACTCTTCATCCTACCTTGTCCCTAATGTAATATGCTCACTAAGTTACAGCGTTTCAGTTCTTGAGAAAAATAACTGCACCAATGGGCGTAAATTCCAATTGATTTAACTGAGCTTTAAATACTAGATAGGTCACATTATAGATCTTGTTAGCATTCAAATAGTTTACAGCCCCAGTTAAATGAGATGTAAAAAATAACCTGCACAAACAGGAAATATATATATAATAATATATAATATAAAAATGACAATAATATCAAATATTAATAAGCTAAAAGTTCTTAAATGCTGTAAATATCCATATAGAAAAATGATATATCAATACCTGGATCTGATGTTAGTATCGCTGGTATAGATATAAAGGAATATTGCCAGTGATACTGGCTTTACCAAGAACTTTTAGCTTATTAATATTTTATATTATTGTCATTTATATATTATATATTATTATCTTTTATTAATTGTTTACTACACAGACAGTGATTTGTGTGTTATTTGTGAGGGTGCCCTCTTAGTCATATATGTATATTAAATAAATATTTTATATATTGACACACTGTAGCGCTCTTCCCTTTTCCTATTTGTGCAGGTTGTTTTTTACATTTGTTTGTTTGATTGCATCCACATATAGAGAATAGCAGCGTCACAGTCTCATTTTATTATTGGATTCCATATTCTTGTTTCCGATAATAGTTTTTTATACCACACGAGGGGTTACAGACCACTGCCTATCTTTCTTTCTTCTTGGATATGGCCCTAGGGGGTTCATATTCACAAAAGAAAGGAGGGGCGATTCTAGAGCAATCAATTGCACCAAAGGGAAGAAATAAGAATTGTTATTTCTCTAAATGGGGCTTTTAACCCCTTGAATACATTAGAGGTTTCCACTGTATTGATTCACAGTGTTTTGTAAGCCTCTCTAGCATTCACGGGGTTAACCCTTTGAGTGCCAGAGTGGTACGGAATGCATTGCTTTGCAGTGGATTCAGCACCACTCTGGCACTCAAAGGATTAAGTGTCCCACTTCAGTGGGAAGTTTAGTTTGATAGTGAAATAGGTTTACTCCTGAACTGCTTCTCAATGTCTTCCTTTGAGCATAAGGCCCTTACTGTAGCAAACTGTACTACTGCTTCAGGGCACCTCGGGACGTGAAAAGGGATTTTAGATATAACTGTCTCAAGGCAATACTTTCCCTTTAACCAGAACCTGCAGCTTTGCTTATTAATGGCTTCTACAACATGAAGGAGAGGCAGAAATTGCTATCCTTAGTGGAAGGATTATATGAGTATATGATTACAAGTGCTAAGAAACCTGCTTGAACAAGTAATCTGTTTCTAAAGGCAGACAGAAACTAGCAATAACGGATGATCATTATTATAAGGCCGCAGAGAACATAACAAGTAATAATTATTTAGGTGACTGTTATATATCATCTTGTCTGTAAAGCAAACTGTTCATGTAGTTATAGCAGAATCACTGCGGTATTCCATCAGGGTCTGCTGGGAACTAACGTGGACCTTTTGAGTTCCAAGGAGGTATCGAATACATTGGGGGGAGATGCACTAAGGTGTGATAAAGAGGTGATAAAGCAGAGATAACTTCTCCAGGTTATCATGTCTCCAGTTCCTGTGTTATTCTGTGGAGCCAATGCACTAAGATTTCTCCCACTTTGGGGCTCTTAGTGTATAGGCGCCATAGAATACCATAGGAACTGGAGAAGTGATATCACTGGAGAAGTCATTTCCGCTTTATTACCTCTTTATCATGCCCTAGTGCATAACCCCCTTTGAGCTGCAACTAGTTGGATACCTCTGGCACTCAAAGGGTTAAACATACATTCCTGAAAGTTCCCAGGTATGCATATGGTTCAGTTGAATTCATCCAGATTTACTGCACTTTTCTTTGTGTATATAGCTCTTAGAGAGAGAGAGATCTGCAGTGTATTGCTATCAGATCAATGCAGCAAAAATATTAAAACAGGAGTGGGCAACCTGTGACTGTCTAGTTATTTTTTTGGCTGAAAACTCCCATCATCCTCAGCCAGCCTCTGACTTAAGATGATGGAACATGTAGTCCAGTATTTGCTTTCTCCAACCCCTGTATTACATTACTCTATTGCTAGAGAGTGGACATTGTAGTGAGTAGGTAAATGGTTGTGACTGTACTTTTCTGCAGACCCTATTTTTTTTCCTGTTGACTTAGATTTGGGTAGGCAGCAATTAGCTATACAGCTATTTTGGACCATCATCTTCAACCAGCTGTTGTATGGGTGATCATGGGGTATGGTTTAGGGAACCTAGGGTGCAACCTGGAAAATGCAGAGCAACACGTTGCACATACCTGTTGCAGTCAATCAATGCCATTGTAAGTTGAAGGCACAGAAAACCTTTTTATGAAAACCTATATTATAAGGCTTTTTCGGGCTGAGTAATACAAGGGCATGCCTACTGTTTTACTGAAAAGATATACCGGTAAGTGTTCAGGAAGTGAGTATCAGCTACATTATTTCCTGAAAGTTCAAACTGACAGGAAATGATGAAGCTGTATCACATTCTATGTTGTCAGTGGTTCACCTCTGCCATAAAATCCAGCGGAATAACGGCCTGAATTCTGGCCAATAGAGGGGAACTGTTATGGTATTAAAAAAAAAAAGCTTTCAACTGTAATAACTATGGTAAATGCACTTCCCAGCAGTGGGAATAGCCTTATTTGAACAGCAAGTAAAGACCTGCACTTTACAAGTTTACTGTTTCTTTAAGTAATTAAATGATTGCATTTTTCTGCTCGCTTTTATAGTAAAATGATAGGCAGTGTAATAAAATACTGTACGTTTTTTTAACATGTATAATTTCCTGGTGGGTGCTAACAGAATGTTAGAAAGTGAAGCTGTTAACTAACATTTATTGGATTAAGTATATCCTTTTAACAACATAGGGAATATTTCTTGCAGCATGCAAAATTCCCCTCTTCTGGAAGTTTGTGCTAGGTCTTTGATCTGGACAAACCAAGGATATTCAGAGAGGGGCTTCCAAAAATGAAAAGCACTGGATGATGCAGAAGTAAACATTTCTCATTATTGGGGTTCTAAAGTGATAGAAGCAAAAGAAGACAAGGGGAACTTTCTGGGAAGCTGAAACGTTCCTCCTGCTTACCTCCCAAGTATCCCCCTTTAGGAGGGACAGTCCCTCTTTGAGACCCAAATCCTTCTTTCCCACCCTGGTGTCCCTCAGACTGTGTGTTGTATATATAAGTGTATCACACTGCTCCACAGCAATAAAACACAGAATGTTTGTTTAAACTTCAATGTATGTGGCTATCCATTAGTTTGTGTAAATAACATTCTTTGGTCTTGTTTTAATTCTTTTATTCAGTTACACAAAGAGATGCCAGTAGGTCATGAAATAACCTAAAAATTCTTGGTAATGCCCTGCCCACCAGCCACGCCCCCAGTAACACCACCTAAAAGAAGTGTTCTTTGGCCATTTGAAATGTTGGAAGGTATGCTCTTGGTTTGACCTTGCTGATATTCGGTGGTGCAATCATTGGAGAAGGGAAGAGCCATCAGTGATACATTCATTCTGCTACAGTGAAAAAGTAAAAGTGGGAGAGGTTTCTGACTGCATGTGTAACAGAGCTGTCCTTTCTAGGCCTTGTTTAATGCACATTCTAAAGGGAGGAAATGGTTTGCAGAACAGAATATGGGAAGCCACAGGCCACATGGGGAAGTGTTACTGTGTTCTTGAAAGTTTCTGTATCTGGAGGCTGATTTACTAAATAAAATGGAGTAATTCTGGGACAAAGGGAACAAATAAAAACCCCTATTGATTTAAATTGTGCTTTTAACCACTTGAATGATAGAGAGGTCTCCAATGCATTGGAAATCATCATGGGCTTAAAAAAACATGAAAATCAGTAGATATTTGGGGATTTTCTTTATTTTTACCTATGGTGCAATTGTTTTTCCCAGGAATTGAACCATTTTCTTAGCATACTGCCTCCCTGTGTTGTATACTGTACTGCTGGCTGAGGATGACAGAAGTTGTAGTTCAACAGCAGCTTGAAAGACATGTTTTCCACTCCTGATGCAGTGGCTGTGCTGCTTTTAGTGACACCACCCAAAATATACCACCATATACTGCATTATTGTCTGTGGTAATTATTGTATACATTTGTTTTCACCTTAACTATTTGAGTTCCAGAGGGGTATCCAACGCATTGAGAAGCAATGCATTTGATACCTCTCTGGCACTCAAAAGTCACAATACTATAGGAACATACTGCACTGTACATCCCCAAAATGGTTCTTATCAGCTCTTTGGATGGTCATAAAACTGACCATCTTGACTGGCAGATTGGGCTGCACACATAGGCATCTGGGGGGGGGGGACTTGCCCCTTCCCACACTTAGGGGCTGGGTGGGCTCGCCTTTGGGTCATATTATGGTTTTGCCACCCTGAAAACATTTCTGTGGGCGCCCCTGGACATAACATGGAAGTTAGAAGTTCAAAGTTACAAACATCTCTTTTGGCCTCCATAGAATCCTAGAACAGTCTAGATGTCCCCTTGCAGTTCGGTGCCTTGTTTGTGATCAGACAGAGAGCCCCATGGGTAATTTTATTGGCTCTTCTGCTGCTCCACTGGGGAGCACATTGCAGTCCTGGACTCCTAGTGAGGTCTCCTGCGAAACAGCTTTATATCTGGGATGGGGGACATTTTTCTTTTGAGGCAGATTTTTTTAAATCTTATTCCGTTTGTTTTTATACTTAATCCACCTTTCTAGTACCAAAGAAAAAAATACATTTGTATGCACAAATAGAAAATCGAGCATCACCTATGCTGCATATGGGACAAACAATATGCATCATAGGTGGTAAATAAAAAACCTCTTTAATTTAGCATTCAGGGGGTTAAAAATCACATTACATGAGTGGGGCTTATTATTCCTCTGTTGAGTGATATCAGTCTGGCCTCCCATCGGATAGATCTGTCCAGCAATGTTCCCATTCATAGACATTACAGTAGAAGAAGGTACAGTTACAATTACTGTATTCACTATGTTCTCGGCTTAGTTACAGGTGATAGGGTTCTTTTAACCCCTTGGATGCTAGCGCAGTCTCCAGTGAATTGCTTCACTTGTGTTTAAAGCTTCTCCGCAATCTACTGGGATAACCCTTTGAGTGACAGAGGAGTATCCAATGCATTGCAGCACAATGAATACCCCCCTCTGGCACGCAAAGGGTTAAAGACTTTGGACAAAACAAAAGAGGAACGATTTTGGAATAAACCATCTGTACCATAGGATAAAAATACAAGCTCCCACTGGTTTATTTGGGGGTTTAAATGCCTTGAATGCTAAACAGGTCTCCAGCACATTGCTTTGCAATACATTGGAGACCTGTGGGGAGTTTGGATTCTTCCCCTCTGATGCAGTTGGTATGCCCCTTTTTTACCTAAGGACCTTATGCACAGAAGAACTGACAATCTAACGGAACCATAGGGGAGAAATCAAAATTGCCTAAATTACCATTTATCTGAATGTGTCTTTTAACCCCTTTGGTTAAAAACCCCATTTAAAGCAACCAGAATGTATATTTGGCCCTACTGTCCAGCTGGTTTGCTCCAGAATTTCCCCTTTTCCCCTCTGTTGGCATTCATAAGACATAATTGTGCCAGGTAGGCCTGGCTTAACTTGCCAAGTAGAAGTGAGTGGCTGGGGGTGGAACGCCACCTCCTCACATGTTCAGTTTTACTGCACTTCCTCATTCCACACAGTTGACTTATGATAATTTGCCCAGAAAAAGTAGCTGCTGTGATACTCGGCTGGCACCCGGCAGAGCAGTGATGAAGTGTCTGCTTTTTCTGGAATAGTTTTCGCATACGTAAACTGTCACATTTTTCCTCTTTTTCTTGACCACCAAATTCATGGACTTTTGATTAGTTTCAGTGAGGAAAGAAAAGTACATGTGTGAATTTCCTTTCCATTTGAAATATTCATGGATTCCATACACGTGATAAATATGGTTACTGATTTTATCTCAAAGGTTCCTATTGAAGTAATTGGGGGAAATCTGAAGTCAAAACCAGTGATAAAATTATCATCACCTGCTATGGAATGGAGCCTACCATTGCCGCATCGTTTTTAGTGGTATATCTTGCAAATAATTTCTACTTGTAAAGTTATTGGTGGGGGGATGAAAGAATCCTCCCACACATCTCATTAGAATCCTAATGCCGGCAGAGAGTGTGAGTAGTATACATGAAATGGATCCGTATGTAACCCAAGTTGCAGGTGCATGGTTTTCAGTTTAAATTGTAATGTTTGAATTATACTGATGGATTTTTACATTGCCCGCTATGTGTGTTCTTAAAAATAGTACTGGTAGAGATGGATTATCCATTATGTCAATCTAGGCTACCGCCTAGGGCCAATGACAGATGAGCGGCCCTGACTGCATGTGATGGTCACAGGCAGAGGCCCAGTTGTTACTGTTAGTAACATCTGGGATTGATGCACTAAATGTCGATGTGGTGTCGGTATGATATTGTCGATGTGTTCGAATCACTCGATCTGCACACACATCGACATATTCACAAAAATTTTCGGATGGAAAGGGAAAGTTGGAGGAGGTCCCTATTAGCATACAGGATTTTTGAAGTGCTGTCGGTGTGGAAGTGCTGCTCTTATAATACAAAAAAAATAATTCTTCCTAATTTTAAGTACACTCTTCTTTACTGTCAGTTCCTTCTGCATTTTTTTTTACAGGTTAATTCCCAATCCCATCTCAGCACTCTTTGTTAGACGTGCTTTACATTGTAGCCCTGTTTATACAAGCTGTTTGAGAAAGCTGTATTTTATACCTGTTATAACGCTGATCAAGCTGGTCATGTAACTTACCTCCAATGTCCTTACATTAAGGGCTGGGTGTGTAACTTACCTCCCATGTCCTTACATGTCATATAACTTACCTCCCAAGATAAGTTTGATCCGTCTGACCTTGACAAGTTCTGTAAGCTTTGTCATGCCACCTTCAACAACCCCCAAATGGCACAGCAGCATTACATGGGAAAGAAGCACAAGAAGCAGGAGCCCAAAAACAAGCTTACGACTGTATACACCAGCACTGGAAACACTCCACCTGAATCTGTCATTTCTAATGTAAATGCCCCTGAGGCAGGCTCTGGATCAGGTTAGAACTTTTTGTTTTGCTGATTCTGACTTTGAAATTCCCATGGTGTAATTTGTTTGGAAATCCAGCTAATTTTGTTGTATAGTTTTATTTTTCATTATTTTACAGTGTTGCCGTTGAATGCAGTACTGTACAGAATTTTGAGGTAGTGTTCCTGCATCATAGAACTTGCAATGTAATGTTGTTGCCTGATGCACAGGAAGTGAGTTCTCCTTACAGAGATGACAATAATATTGAGCTGGGCTTTCCCTGCTTCAGCTCCCCATTTTTCTGTATGTTACCAGTTATATCTTTACCTATCAGAAAACTTTTTTTAGTGTATGCCTACCCTTATCTCTTCCATCAATGTTTACAAACAAACTGCAGCTGGCTCTTAACCGTTTGAATGCCACAGGGATGAGCAGTGCACATCCCTATGGTATTCAGTGCTGTCCATGGTGCTGACAGCCTTCTCTATGTTCCCCTACCGGCTGGGTACGGAAGCATAGAGAATGCTGTTCAGACTGTCGTTGCTCTCCCTGCTGTTACTCCATAGGAGAATACAGGGGAGATACCAGCTATGACAGCCTGAGTTAGGTGAAGTGGAGACTGTGAACTCCAACAGCAGAGTTACATTATAATATCAACACATCCCCTTGCATACGAATGTATCTGATTATGCTTCATTTCCATATGGAAATGAGCAATTGTCGATTCAAAGAATCCGAATTCGTAGACATGATGAAGGCATGTTGGATTGATGTCGATGTCGATGTGGGTATTTTTTTGTCGGAGTTCTGGTGAAATGATGTCTTAGACACTTTGTGAATACTGCAGAAGTGCGACACTACTCTGACAGAACATCGACATTCGTAGCCCTCTTCGACCTTTAGTGCATCTAAGCCCTGGTGTCAGAGAGACCATAATCATCTAGGTGTTTCCATTTATATAGAGCCACAATGTCAGTACCTACTGTAAGTGCTGTGTGTTTCAGAAGCATTGGATCAAATGATGTGGGGCCCCAAATTTGTACCTTGCCTAGGGCCCTATGGAGCCTTAATCCATCTCTGGCAGAGCCATATCATTCATTATGGTAATATAGGCTACTCCCAGGGCCCATGGCAATGTGAGGGGCCCAGGCTGATGATGGGTCACAGACAGAGGCCCGGCTGTTGCTGCCGCTAACATATTGTGTCAGATGCCCTTTTTGTCGAAAGAGACCAGCATCATCCAGTTGCTCAAACTTCCATTACAGCCACAATGCCATTACCTGCTAGCAGCACTCTGTGTGTGTCAGAAGCACCGGATCAAGGACTGCGGGGCCCCAGATTGGCACCTTGCATGGTTTTCCATGTATTTGTTTATGTGCTGATGAGTGCATAGAATTATATATTCATGTGATAGTGAAAAAGGGAGATCTACCTGGCATTTCAGCACTGTGGAAGTGCAAGCTTCTGCCCCTGGCTAATTCCAGACACAATATACAAGACTTGTACACTGGGACCAGCTCAGTGAGGCCGAAACACTAAGACCTGGTACAAACCAATCATGCTGTAGAAGACAGATCGAAAATTCCCTTTGCTCTAAATAGGGCTTTTTAACCCCTTAAATGCTAGAGAGGTCTCTAATGCACTAATTTGCAACGTGATAGATGATTATTTTGCATTCAAGGGCTTAAACGCCCCATCTAAATCAGTAGTGCACTGGGGAAAGTTTAGTTGCCCTTACTGTACATTTGGTTTTCCCCAGAATTACTCCATTTCTAATTAGTATATCCGCCTCAGTACATGTTTATTATTAATATTGGGATAGATTAGATTTTAGATAAAAAAAATGTTTTGTCACTGGCTTCATTCCACAGATTCCTTGTGAAGTCTAGGGGAGGGATTTGTAGATAACGTTATCAGTTGCAGTGCAATAATACCCACTGGGCGTTATGTATAAAAGCAAAGGGGAGTTCAGGCACCTTCTTTCACATGTAGTGGTCCTGCCCCTCTGTGACGGGTCTCTGGTTTTGGGCTCCTGAGTGTTGCCCTGGGGGTCACCCTGACACACGATTCCTGGACAGCCCTGCTTAACAGATCCTCTCGACACCCACCCTTGTCCCATTCTGCCAACAAAAGTATTTTTGTTTCTGTGCTATGGTCCGGTGCCATATCTCATGCACGTTTAGATAACCGCATATGGTGATTGATAGGAACGGAGAAACTCACTGCGTACTTGTGCAACTCTTCCTCTTCGTATCTCCGGATTTGTTCCCTTGGGTGGACTCAGTGCCCCCTCAACATTCACCATCATTTGCTTCTCCTCTAGGCTCCTGCGGGTGGGAGCCCCCCTTGAATGCTAGAGTGGTCCTTCCGTATTTAAATTAATGGGGACCTTTATTTCTCCCCTATGGTTCAGTTAGTTTTTCCTAGAATTGTTCCAGTGGGATTTTATGCAGAAGCGTAACTCATATATCTTCAACTTACTGCGGCCGATGTACTAAGAATCATGGAGCAATTTTGGGACAAGCCAGCTGCGCCATAGGGAACAAATAAACACGCCCATCCATTTAAACTAGTCTGTTAACACCTTGAATGCTAGAGAGGTAGGGTGTTGGAGACTTCTCTATTATTCAATGGGATAAAAGCCTCATTTAAGTCAATAACATGTGGGGAATTTGTATATGTCCCCTGTCGTGCAGTGTTTTGCTCCTTTTTTCACCTCTTAAAGGGATACTAATGCCTCATTTAAACTTTAGTTCCGAGAATTATTTACGATTTTTTTAAACATGTTGCACTAAATATAGTTACAATATAGTTAAAATGCTGTCGAAGCCAAAAGGATCCCCCCGCCCATTTCCCTGTGTCACTGATCCTCTCAGTCTGGTCCAGATAGAGAGCGGCGAGGGACAGTCTTCAGTAAGCGAAAGGAAAATCCTGCCCTTCCTCAAGCGGGACAGAGTTTTCCTTATACTTACTGACTGAAGATTGTCACTCGCTGCATTCGCCAAGTCCCTCGACCGGATTACAGCTCTAAGGGGAGGCAGCCAGAAGGGGCAGGAGGGGGATCCTTTCAACTTTAATAGCTTTTTAACTACAAACCTTCAAGTAACTATATACAGCACAATATTTTTAAAAAAATGGAAATAATACTCTGAGCTAAAGTTTAAATGAGGTATTACTATCCCTTTAAGCTATTCAGATACATCCCATAATACCTACAAGTTACTATGCCTCAGTGGGGTAAGTGCACAGCATAGTGGAGGAGACATGTGACAAGGTTACGGTTTGTAGACAAATAAAATGAGGACTTAGAGGATCTTCGTTAAGATCTGATTTGATGCAGTGTTGGTATTAAATTGAAAAAATCCAGAGTACACAGGTAGCATTGTCTGAGGAAAAGAAGATGAAACTGCTCATTAGTCGCTGTACGAGGCAGGGTTGGGAAAGGAGAGATCTTTGGCTCCCTGAATGAAATCTTTGTTATTCCAATCGGAGGAATGCTGGGGCATGCCTGGTCTGGGTGTAGGTGGATGTTTGGTTTGCGGTAGATTCTTGTAGGTGGCAGTGCCCTCAGAATTTGCATTTCCTTTAACAACAGCATCTTTATACGCTTCTGATAAATATTAGTCAGCTGAGCCGGAAACAGCTTGTGCTTTCTGCTGGTTATTAGAATGGTTTCTTTTGATGTTTGTCTGCAGCCTGGTTTTGGAATCCTGTGACCCTCCAGCTGTTGGACCATGACTCCCATCATCAGCTGAGGTTGATGGATATTGTATTCCAAAAACAGCTGGAGGATCATATGCAGCTGGATGCTGGCAGATGATTCTGGGAATTGTAGTTCAACAGCAGCTGGAGGATTGCATATTCTCTACCCCAATACACAGATTTTTTTTTTTTTATACAAAATGACTTTCTGGTGAATATATTAGCTGCAGGTTGAACTAATTTGACCATCCCTTGAAATTAGTCATACAAAAACTTTTTGACCTCCCATACCTTGCGGTAAAACAAGGAAAGAAGATCTTAGACATTTGTACTCATTTAAGAATAGTTTGGGATGTCTGTTGCACCAAATGCGACCTACCCTGGATACACTGTCTTCACTGCAAGCCTGCTGGAAGTAGTGATCCCGGTCCAGCATTCCTGCTCAGTGGTTAGATCATTGTCAGGAATGAAGTGTTTTGATTGTGAAAGCAGAGAGTGGAGGAGATTAAGTTAGTAATGTTAGCAATATGATATGTGGCCTGTTTAAATGAGCATTGCTCAGACAGCTGTGGGACTAGAGCCCCCTAAATAATTTCATTTGTAAAACTATACTCTCTAGTTCGGTAGTGACTTTTCTGAAAAATATCACCCTGTATTACCGATACCCCAAGGGCAAGACCTCTGCAAACAGACACCTAGCACAAAAAACTGCTCTTTTCATAACAGGAGGAGTTTAACTAATCTCAATTAGATGATGTAATTTCCCTCACTTTGCTGGAATACATTCCTATTTCTATGTAAACATACAGTCTCGCAGCACAGTCTAAGGAAGAGAGACAGCTGCATCTCTCAGGTTGTGTAGTCACAATAGAGCAGAGTGTCCAAGTTTTTTCACTCGTGGGGCACATGATCAGAAACTCATAAGTATGAGGGCCGCATTATTTTTTAATAATAATGATGGTGAATATAACTTGTCAGCTATTCAAAAGTATGAATTTAATTATTTATTGATCAAATTAGTGATATTTCACAACCTTCTAACAGATATTTTATTCTTGAACTGTACTGTACTGTCTTGCTGGTCGACTAGTTCATGTATGCAAGTTAATTAGGTGGAAAAAATAACTTTTAAAAAATCTCAAACAGGCTGTACCCTGGGGTCAGGTAGGCTGTATTTGGCCCACAGGCCATAAATTGGAAGGCCATGGTATATAGAGAGAGAGGCTGCTACATCTCTCTGGTTGGACAATTAGTATATGGTAGAGGCTGCTGCAGCTCTCAGGTAGGACAGTCAGTTAAGAGGCTGCTGCAGTTGTTAGATGGCACAGTCATGGAGGATTAGTACATTGCTACAGATCGCAGGTTCAACAGTCAGTACAGAAAGAGAAGTTGCTTCAGCTTGCAGTAGACAGTCAGTATAGGGCAAGGAGCTGCTACAGTTGTCTAATCTGACAGTCTGGATTGTGTAATGTAACAAAAGCTATTTAATTCTCAAAGAGGTAAAAGCCACTTCAGGGTCAGAACCAGCCCATATGCTCCAAGATGGCTATGCCCTAGTTGTCCATGAAATTTTGGCCATTGACCACTGTCCTTCCCAACTTATATATATGCAGAATTAAGGGGTAGATCTTTAAAACCAGTACTATGTGTATGTTCTTGTATAACCTATAATGTGCAGGATGTGTCCTTGTACTGATTGCTAGTGCTGATCATCTGGTAAGCACAGTTTGGGAGATTCTGTGTTCCTGTGTTAACAGTAATAATAATTAATATGTATTGTCGTTTTAAAGCTAAACTGAAGCTTTAAGGAGAGTAAGGTAATCTTTAACATGCTTGGATATTTATACATTTGCTAGCTAGAAGGGTTTCCAATTCATTGCCTCTGACACTTAAAGTGTTATAAAGTAATTACGTTAATAAGATACTTGTTAGTCTTCTTTGCACTGTTTTATAGGTCGAACTCATTAGGACTGATCCAATGAGTATTTTTATTCTACACATTGATCCTGCTGGTCTGTGCATCAGCAGTACTATCTGGCCTTTTGTTTAGAGAAAAGCATAAACTTTGATGGGTTTCAAAACTCTTAGGCAAAAAAATATTAACCTCATTAGCTGCAGTGCACTGTAGGCCCTTGTTTAGATACATGGATGCCTGAGAATTCTCCAGCACAACATCCATAGGATTAAGTACAAGATCGACTACAGTTATTTGAAATGGCGATGACTGTTAACTAACTACTGAGCATGACATTGCATGAAACAGCTTGCCTTGTTTGTGTGTGCTGTGTGTTTAAGCCTTTCAGTTCTGGGGGAAGGGCAACACATTGACATACAATGCTTTTGCTCACCCCTCTAACATTCAGGTGGTTAATGTATGGGATTTATGTTGTACCTGTCCCTTTAAATAACAAATTTGGCTGATTGATGTAATGCACTGTAATTCATTTGTTTTGTGGCCTTTTGAGGTAGTTTAAGTCAGTGGTTCTCAGGCTTTTTTTTCTTCAAGGCACCCCTAACACACACACACACACACACACACACACACACACACACACACACACACACACACACACACACACACACACACACACACACACACACACACACACACACACACACAACACACACAAAACACAACACACACACATATACACACTGGAAATCTCAGTGCTCCCTAATATCTTTCAGATCAGTTATCACAGAGTATTGAATTGTACAAATGCTTAAATATGTAGTTAATTTTAGGTCTTTCAATCACAATAACAAAATTAAACATATAGTGAATGTCAATTTCCATAAATATACAACTGAAACTCAGTGGGGAACATTAAGTGGATTTCGGTGGCACACCAAAGTGACATGGCACCCTGGTTAAGACAGCCTGTTTTAAGGAATGTATGCACAAAAAACTGGAGCATCATTGGATAAAACCAGCTGGACTACAGGGTACAATTAAAACATCCCAATGATTTAAATGGGGCTTTTTGTTATTTGAGCACAAGAGCGCTCTCTAATGCATTGCTTTGAAAAGCATTGTAGATCTGTCTAGCATTCAGGGGGCTAAACACCCCATTTAAATCAATGGGAGTGTGATGGAATAATGATCATGCTGGGAAGACACCCTGTCTGTTTTCATTGACCCCCTTTGTCTTCACTATGTTATAATATTCTTGCAAATATTATCGTTCTCTGTTGTGTGCATGTATTAGAGTTTGTTGGCCTTTTACTAACATTGAAGGGGTTAATATGTACGGTTGATATATAAAGTGATGGTACCATGGAGTGTAGCTAGTACAATAGATTCAGTGTTATCAAATAGCCCCCTGTAGATCACTAGCACTACTTGAGGAAAGGCATTTAACAACTGGACAGATACAGTGGTATAGATAGCCTATGTCAGTTAAATGTCTGTTCCTTCCCCGCAAAGGGCTAGCTATGCAAAATATATATATATTGTAAATGGTAGCTGGGACATCCAGTCCTAGAAGGGGGGTGGAAATTAAAGTCAAGGAGAGAAACTGAGGGAGAAGTGAGAAGACAGAGGAGGATATAGAAGCAGGGACAGGGCCTCTGTAAAATGCAGAGAGGTCTACAGCCAGTCTGGATTTTGACTGGCCCATGTGCTTGCTAAAGCAGTATAGATGAAGCTGGGAGCAGAGTGTGTCCTTACTGGAAGAGTTAGTGTGAGTGAATATTGAAGTAGCCTAGTCACTCCTGAAGTTGTATGCTGTAAGCCTAGCTGCAGCAGGTGCAGCCACGGAAAGTATCCTGATGTTGTCATGACAAGGTTGGGTGCCATAAAGCTAAAATTCAGTGGTTATGGCGCAAGAATAAGAAAAGTGTACTGTCGATAATCTCTTGGGATGCCTTCTCCAAATCCCGTGCCAGGACTGCAAGGCACAAAGAAGCTTCATGCACACCAGCACCTGGTGAATGTGCAGTAGGCTGTTTACCCCACGCCTGCCAATTTTGGGTCTGTGTTCATGCTCTAGAGTAAACCTAAAATGTCCTGTGAGCATTAAGGGGAAACCCTACCAATCCATACAACTTCGCTAGTATACCAAGAAGAGAATATTAGAAGTGTGTCGATATTATAATTTACCTCTATGTATTTGCTTGTAGTTGCCCTCTGTGTGTGTTGTAACCTCTCTAAAAATGCAATGTATATCTTTTTGTCTAGCTGGATAATCATATCCCCTGTTCTTAACCCATAGTCTACCAATCAGCCACTCTGTCTCCCCCTTCCCCAAGCTAATGCCAGAACTGTTGTGGCGAACAGACCCAAGTGTATTCTGGGTTGGCAGTCTTTGAAAAGACTAGCTACAGGACTAGCCATGAGACAGAGTGGGAGGTGTCAAGGGGACAGGGCCACTGGACTGCAGGTGCAGGACCACCTGCCCCATCACAGTGAGCTTTGGGACTAAATGGGGAAGGCACAGAGCTGCCAGTGCAGCATTTTTGCTGTTGGCCTTTAATTCAGGTGGCTGTTTTTTGAGGGTATTCACTATGTATGATCGCCAATGCACAGATTCCACAAAGTCTTTAATGAGAGCAAGCTGTGCCCCACAGCATGCAAAATAGAGGGAAGTTACACTGATGTCTTCTTCTCCTTCTTATTAGATATTGTTAATCTTTTGAGTGGCAGAGGGCTACACAACACTCTGCAATGCAATGCGTTGCGTACCCTTCTGCCGCTCAAAAGGTTATACAAAATACATAGAAAGGAAGTGTGTAGATATACTCATACACTTCCCAAGTACCCACTCCTTGGTTCAAGTGACTTCAAGGGGAGAATGTTAAAGTGATAGTAATGTCCAGTAATCATTTTATGTTGTATTGTAGATTTAAAAAAAAAAAAAAAAATATGTGCAGCAAATCCCATCTCTCAAACCTTTATGTTTTGAGAGATATTCGCATCTAAACTTCCCTCCTCCCTCCCCTTCACCTGATGTCAGCTGTGAAGCTGACAGCAGGAGATTCCATTCGACCGATCCGTGGCGGTTCTTCAGCAGAGCTGAAATCACGTTATTTCAAAAGGACTACTTCATTGGAACGGTCTACAATGGTCTTCAAAGTGTGCCTGGTTTGCAAACACAATTTGTAGGCCGTTACAATGAAGTAATTATTTTTAAATAACGCTATTTTGGCTCTGCTGAAGAGCCGCCGGTCGGTCCCGGGATCTCCTGCTGTCAGAACAGCGCTGACATCAGGAAAATGGGAGGTAGGGGGGAACTTTAGATGTGACTATCTCTCAAACCATAAAGGTTTCAGAGATGGGATTTGCTGCACATATTTTTTTTTTTAATCTACAGTACATAAAATGATTATTGGACATTAGTATAGCTTTAAGCATAAGTTGCCTAGGAGATTGATGTTAGGCAGGCGTAGCACTAGGAACTTGGTTCTAGTTCTAATAAATAGTGGAATCATATTAGTACCCCCCCTTTAATTCTCCTCTATGGTGCTGTTGGTTTGCCTCAGAATTACTCCATCTTGCTTTTGGACATAAGGCCATAAGTATCTGTAACCCGGTTAAGAATACTCCTTTGTGCTCATTATCATCTAATAAATGATGTTTCAGACAGAAGCCCTGGAACTCTGTGAGTGCACAGTGTGTGTCTGACATTTGTCCTTCGTTGGCAAGCACTGGAGACTTGTGATACACTGCAGGCATCTGCTAAAGTCCCACAACACAAAGCAGAGTTACAGTCAGTAAAGGGCAATATAGTATGAATAGGAAGGCCTTTGTTTTGCTTTAGCAGGAAACATCAGTCAGTGGAAATACAGTTTATTTTGATTTCTCTTCAATCCATTTCTCAAAATATTAATTCTTAGGGTAACAGGGGTTGTAATGCTTAAAATTTAGTTGTGCATGTGTGGTTTTGTGTATATGTAGGGTATGTGTGTGATTTTGTGTGGGGTATTTGTTCAGGGGTATGAATGTGTGTAGGTGTATTTGGGCATGGGTGTGTGTTCAGGGTGTTTGTGCAGCGGTGTGTAGGGGTGTGTGTGTATGTCTAGGTAGGTGTATGTTTAGCTGTGTGTGTGTGTTTTATAACAATTTATATATTTTTTTTTTACAAGTGAGAAATGTTATTGTGTCCTTGAAAGAGAAAAAAGAGACATGTTTCACTTAATTTTAATAAATGAATTATTTGAAAGGGAATGTAATAATCACTCTATGACATTTTGTTTGGTCACAGACCAGGCATGAGAAAAAGGATAGTTGGACAATAATTGTTTCCCCAACCTACAGAAAAACACAATAATCTTATAAACCTTAAAGTGGATCTGTCACCACTTTACAAGTTATGTTCAGTAGGTAGATTCCTTAGCGAATAAGTTTAAAAGGTTATTATTTAAAAAACAAACAAAAAGTTATTTGTGCGAAAATTAAGCTTTAAAGTGTGCCCTGCATCCTACTTCCAGCTAAACTGCCCTTGCCGCTCTGCTTCTGCTCCAGGCATTCTACCCAGCATCCTCCGATGACATAGGCGTCCTGTTAGTAAGCTGGAGCGATCTCATTGGCTAAGTATCAATCGTCATTGGAGGATGCTGGGGAGAGTGACAGGAGCAGAGGCAGAGCGGCAAACTGCAGCAAGAGCAGTTTAGCTGGAAGTTTAATTTTCGCACAAATAACGTTTTTGTTTTTTGTTTTGTTTTGTTTGTTTTTTTTAAATAATAACCTTTTAAACTTATTCACTAAGGAATCTACCTAATGGACATAATTTGTGAAGTGGTGACAGATCACTTTAATTTTTGTCACGATTTTAATATATGTAAATGAATTTCTGTCAATGAAATTTCACTTTAAAATTTGAAACATAGATACAGAATTTGGAGGCATAAGAGAACCATTTGGCCCATCTAGTCTGTCCATATTTCGTTCTGTTAAAGGGACACCAATGTACTATAAAAAAACTTCTATTTTTATAGAGCTTAAAAAAATAAACTATGTCCCACAAATCCTGTCTCTCAAACATCTATGGTTTGAGAGATATTCACACTAAAAGTTCCCCTGTCCCTCCCCTTCTCCTGGCATCAGCGTCTAGCTGACAGCAGGAGATCCTGGTCTGGGGACCAGCCGGCGGCTCTGCAGTAGAGCCAGAATTGCGTTATTTAAGAAGAATTACTTCATTGGAAAGGTCTAAATAGTGTGCCTGGTTGGAAGCACACTTTGTAGACCTTTCCAATGAAGTAATTATTTTTAAATAACGCAATTCTGACTCTACTGCAGAGTCACACAACTCTAATCTCCTTCTGTCAGCTTTACAGCTGACATCAGGAGAAGGGGAGGGAGGGGGAATTTTGAAAGTGAATATCTCTCAAACCATAGCGGTTTGAGAGATAGGATTTGTGGGACATAAAAGTAGAAGATTTTTTATGGGACATTACTGTCTCTTTAAAACCTCAATCCTTATTTGGTCCTTGCTTTTGTATTATGTTCAGAATAGCCTTATGCCTATCCCATACATGCTTACATTCCCTCACTGTATCAACTTCTACCACTTCTACTGTCAGCTATTCCACTTATCTAACATCCTCTAAGTGAAGAGGCCATAAGGCCAAATTATTTTAACTCCTTGAATGGTGGAGACAAAGAGGCAATTAGATTCACCATCACATTAAAAACTAAGTTGCTTCATTTCCATCGTTAAAAAAAATTAAAAGTTGCACTCTACTATATGATGTAATTTACATTTTTTTTTAGAGCAGAGCTATGTACTTCAGTGTGTAAAATATAATTCAGCAACTGTAATAGAACATCAGTGATAAGTATCTGCATCACTGTAAATAAAGGCATCAAGTTAGATTCAGTTGTAGGTGAAACATTTATTACATTATCTTATCTCAAATATGTAATTACTGAACAGAACATATACTCCCACAAATAAAACTTTAGTCATAGAAAGGCAACATGTTGAATAAGTCTCTGGTACTCAAAGGGTTAATGTGCCAGAGAACTAGTTTAGATTATATTCTCTTTGAAGTTGTATTGCCATAATGTTAATTCCTTGAAGGCAGTAAAGGTTCACAACGCTTTGACATGCAATACGTTGCACACCTCTCTGGTTAACTGCAATAATTTACGTAGAGAGATACAACAGAGGTAAACATGATTTTATCCAGCTCAGGGGGAAAGGGAGCCTTTCAGGTTCCAAATTTCGTGATTTCGTATGTTATGATCATTCTTATTATTAAAGTGCAACTACCACTGCGTAACAAGGTTATCTTAAATTACTCCCCATCTGGCGACTAGCTGCTTAGTAGCGCTAGTCGCCAGAATTATTACCTTACTAAATAGATTTCTCCTTTCTTCCCCGGCTGACAGGCAGGACGGAGAGCGGACATCTTGCCATAGTGATGTCCGCGCGCCTGCTCTGTCAGTCCCTTCCTGAGCCGAACGGCTCCTAGCAACGCCTCCTAGAGCCGACTGGGACTGACAGAGCAGGTGCGCGGATGTCACAATGGCAAGATGTCCGCGATCCGTCCTGCCTGTCAGCTGGGGAAGAAAGGAGAAATCTATTTAATTAGGTAATAATTCTGGCGACTAGCGCTACTAAGCAGCCAGTCGCCAGATGGGGAATTATTTAAGATAAACTTGTTATGCGGTGGTAGTTCCGCTTTAACTCTTAGACTTTACTGACGTTTTTAATTAAATGAGTGAATAAAAAGACATACCTAGACAATAATCCTATATAATAATTCGCTAAAACGTGTGTAACGCCGCAATCATGCGCAGTAGAGACTGCTGCACGTGCTGCAGTCATGCACTGTAGAGACTGCTCGCGCAGCGGCTGATACAGAGCTGGGCGCTCCGAAGGAGCGTTCAGCTCTGAATGAATGAATGAATGAATATGTTTATTTATATAGCGCCACAAGTGTACGCAGCGCTTTACAATTTCAGTGTTTAAACAATACAGGGTTACAGGTGCTTTGTAGAGTGAAACATTGGGTGCGAGGTCCCTGCCCGAAAGCTTACAATCTAAAGTGGTAATGGGAGACATACAGAGTACATTAGGGTCAATTGCCGAATACAGTGCTAGTTCTGAAGATGATAGAGGACATCAGTAATGTAAATAATTGTTGTACAACATCAGTGCCTTCTAGCATGCTGCGATTTTATCCAAGAGGTGCATTTTCAAGTGAGATTTGAAGGTTATCAGAGAGGTGCAGTGGCGCAGGTTGGATGGTAGAGCATTCCATAGATACGGAGCAATGAGAGAAAAAGGTTTGATACGTGACAGAGCTGTAGAGACAAAAGGAGCTGAGAGAAGACAGTCATTGGCTGAACGTAAGGGGCGGGATGGGGTATAACGGGAGATCAGAGTGGAAATGTAAGAAGGAGTAAAGGAGAGAAGTGTCTTGAAAGAGAGAAGTAAGATTTTGTAAGGTAACCGGAGTTTGATAGGCAGCCATTGGAGAGTTTTGAGGAGGAGAGGGGCAGGGACAAACCTAGGTGACAGAAGAGTAATTCGTGCTGCAGCATTCTGTATAGATTGAAGTGGTTGGAGATGGGAAGCAGGGATGCCAGACAGAAGAAGGTTAGAGTAGTCTATGCGGGAGAGGATGATTGCATGTATAAGAATTTTAGCTGTGGAAGAACAGAGGAAGGGACGGATTTTTGCAATGTTACGCAAAAGAAAACGACAGGATTTAGTAATGGCATTAATATGAGAGGAAAATGAGAGAGAGTTGTCAATTATCACCCCTAGACACCGTGCTTCTGATACTGGATTTATGGTAGTGCCATTTACAGTCACCTGGAAGGGCGCTACAGTGCCAGGTCTAGGTGGGATGAGGAGCAGCTCAGTTTTGGACATATTGAGTTTGAGGTGCCTATGAGCCATCCAGTCTGAGATAGCCGAGAGGCAATTTGTAACTTTAGCCTGGATATCAGAAGTGAGTTGAGGTACAGATAAGTAAATCTGGGTGTCATCTGCATAGAGGTGATATTTGAGACCAATGAGCTCTGTATCAGCTGCGGCATGGGCAGTCTCTACTGCGCATGACTGCCCCGCGACCGGCTGGCTGTGGCACTGTGGCCCATGTAACGGGCTCTTCAACTAGTATCATATATTAGTGCAGCAGCAGCTAACATACTGTGCATAAGAAAAGACAATACAACAACCTGATTGATTCGAAATATACCTATGACATGGAATGCTAATGGGCAGAGCAGTGAGGGACTGCAGCTGCTCTCAGCTGCCCTTCGTTAACCCCCTAAGGACCAGATGACGTGATATGACCGTCACAGTCCTTATACCCTTAAGGACCGGTGACGGTCATAGCACGTCATATACTTTTGACTTACAGCGATCTACCGGGAGCTCTGTAAGTAAAAACGGAACGGTCTCTCTTAGGCCCCAAAGCGGTGAGACGGTAAACATAACAGGTCACGTGTACCAGCGCGCCGGCAAGGATCAAAGCGGTCCTTAAGGGAAGGTAACTTCCCTGGACCGCTGGTCCTTAAGGGGTTAAGTCTCTGTTTCCTCAGGTGAAATGAAAAGCACACACACGAATACACACACATACACATAGAGATGCACACATATACGCAGTTACACACACATACATACACAAATGCACACATGCACACTAACACAAACATACACATAGCCATGCACACATATACACAATCACACACACACTCACATATACATACACACATGCACGCAGAAACATATATATATACACACAATTACACTCACATATAAACATGCACTCCCACACTTATAAAAACATATACACACATAGAAACATACATGTACACACTCATACTCATGCCCATACACACAAACACACACACATGCTGTATTTAAAGGGGATCTATCATCACTAAACAAGTTAGCCTTAATAGTTAGATTATATAGCAAAAAGGTGTAAAACTGTATCCATTTAGGTTTTTTAACCCCTTAGTGACCGCCGGCACTTAACAACAGAGTTTTTTTTTTTTCCTATTCTAGTGAATGACTTCCTGGACTTACCAGGTACGTCATCTGTCACTAAGTGACATTTTTGTATGACGTACCTGGTAAGTCCATCGTCTCGATGGGGTTAAATCTGTATTTGGCCAAAATTGAAGTAATAAAAGCTGCCCTGCACCTGCTTCCGGACAGACTGCGGTTATCTGCTCTGTACCACAGTCTGTCATGCTTCCTCACCTCCCCTCACTCTATCCAGCCTCCTCCGATGATGGAGGCTTTCTGCCTGTAAGCTGGAGCGAGTGACCACTCCAGTTTACAGACAGAGAGCCTCCATCATCAGAGGAGACTGGATAGAGGGAGGGGAGCAGAAGAAGAGTGATAGACTGTGGTACAGAGCAGGTAACCACAGTCTATCCGGAAGTAGGTGCAGGGCAGAGTTTATTACTTCAGTTTTACACCTATTTGCTATATAATCTAACTATTAAGGCTAACTTGTATAGTGATGATAGATCCCCTTTAAAGGAGCAGTAAACTTTTTTTTAATGAAAACATATTTTACAGAGAATTTCCTGCTGAATAAAAGAAGGTCACTCCCATAGTTGTCACATGTTTTATTCAACATTTATAGCAGTTTAAATAATCAGGAAGTGAATTTACTGTGTTTACGTCCTGAAGTTCTGACAGGAAGTGACAGGCAATTTCTATCACATTCTATGGAGAACTGTATGTCTCTCACTTTTCTGACTTTCCTCTCCATTAGAATCTAACAGGAAATCTAATTAGAATTTGACCACTAGAGGGCACTGCTAATGTAAAAAAACATGGGTTTAAACTGGAAATATAAATCTCTCAGCAGTGGGAGTACCCTTATTTTACTCAATAGGAAAATCCCTACAATATATATTTTTTCATAAAAAAAGTTTACTGCTCCTTTAAACACACACAAACACACACACACGCACACACACAAACACACACACACACACACATAAACATACCCACACGCTCACATACACACATATACATATAAACACACATACACACAACTATAAACACACACATACACTTAAACACACACACACATGCACTCACATAAACACACACAAGCAATTTTATTTCTTCTCTGTGTTTTGTCCTAGAATTGCTTCACTTTACTTACAGTTATGTTTTCTCCCTTTTTTCACTTCAAAATGCAATGTCTCATTTCTCTTACAACAAGCCCGTCTTCATTTTCTTTTTCCTTAAAAATTGTGACCTCCTTTCTGGAGAATTGTAACATGTTGCCAATTTTAAATGTAGTATGTACCCCTTTTTGAGAACTATGGTGACACTTATGTGGCCTTGGAATAAAACTGGCTGCCTAACACTAGAATGCAGGCTGCTCATTTTTTAAAGGGATAGTAATATTTCGTTTTATCTTTATTTTATTTTGTAGGCATTAAAAAAACATGAAGAACGATATAAGTATTATCTCTCAAACCTTTATGGTTTAAGAGATATTCACAAGCAAAGTATCCCCCCCCCCGTTCAGCCATATCAGAAGGGAGGTGCCCAGGTAGACTGCAGAGAGGGACAATCTTCAATTAAGATAAGGGAAAAAGCTGAAAAACTTGTCAAGTGGGGAAGGGCTTTCATTGTTTTCATACAAAGAAGATTGTCCCCTGCTGTTATCTGTCTGGTCTTACAACCAGATTCACATCTGAGAAGAGATGGCTTACACTAGGAAAAAGGGACGGGAGAGGGAAACTTTGCTTGTGAATATCTCTTAAACCATAAAGGTTTGAGAGATAAGACTTATATCATTCTTCATGTTTTTTTAATGCCTACAAAATAAAATAAAGATAAAACGAAGTATTACTATCCCTTTAAACCTTGAGAACCCAAGAGTGTACACCCCATTGCTTTGTAATGAGTTGCCCACTCCTCGGGTCCTCAAAGGGTGAAAAAGGCAAGTACTATGTTTTACTAAGTCTCCTAAGGCTCCTGTCAGCCATTTGGTGAGATCGAATAACTAAACTGCTGTGTGTAACAAGGGGTCTTGGCTAAATAAGGGAAGTCTTTTCCTTCAGCCACATGCTTTACTTGCTATCAGCAAAAGTATGTTTTGTAAATCCCAATATTTACAGTCTATCAACCCCAGTCAACTATACTGCAAGTCCTCCAGTTCTTACAGTTTATTCTATTAACACGATTAGTCAGAGATCTATTTGGAACTCTTTCCTGACCCCTGAATGGCTCTTTGGCTGATCAGCCAGGGTGTGCAATGCAGCCCTGGCTTGCTCAACAGATCTTCTCCTCCAGGCACAGCTTTGCTGAGAGGTCCCTCTCAAGGGGGTAGTTGTTCATTTAAAATAATTACTTATTTAATTTGCATCTCTTTAACCCCTTGAGTGCCAGAGGAGTTTTGTACTCTCCCCTGGTAATGAAAGCATTAAAGAGATCAGTATGTTCCTAGTTGTGAGTTTAAGAGTTAGTCGTGCCATGTGTACTCCCACCAGTTTTGATGCTGTTCCTTCCATCCCTCAAACTGTAATTCTTGTGTGCCAGAAACTTTATAACGGGAAGAAATATATTCATTTAATTGGAATTTCTTCCCGGCCCGGAATTGAAAACGGGTCTGGACAGTGAAAAGCCTGCATGGTTACAGGCCCTCTGCTCTAGTAATCATTTCATTCCTTCCCATTCACTCTTTTTACCTACCCTGATAAAAATTAAAGCCAGCCGTTAACATAGCCAGTAGCACCAAAGTGAATACCGGTTGTTAAACTAACATCTTTAACTTGGTATTTAAAGGCCCTACCAGCTAGAACTCCAAAGGACGTTAAGCCACAAAAACAGTCTTGTGGCTGAACATCCGTTTTGTGCGTTTAGTTCCCAATTGGGAACTGAAAAGTGAAAAACAATTATTGGTGCTTGACATACTGCCAAGCACTGATCGTTAACTGATCCATGTTACACTTACCTGTCATCCACTGTCCTTCTGTCTTCTCTTCTTACTTCTGCCTTCTCTTCAGTCTTGTCTTCTCCCTGTAAAATAAAATAAATGTATTAAAATCAAGCATGAATGAATACATTCCAGAACCCCTTGAGTGGCAGAGGGGTACGCAATGCATTGTCACTGTCGCTCAAAAGGTTCAGTATTAGTGCTCCATAAATATACCCATATATGCCTCCATATAAGGGGCCGAAGAATAAATGCCAATGAATAAAAAAGCTACACATATACATAAATCAATGCGATTCATTAATGCCCAAAATTTAACTTAGCTTTTAACTACGTGTCTCCGCCACTTGGAGCGGCCGCGAGGGTGGTGGCGGCAGAGACACAAATGTCCCACGATGCTCCTCTTCATTTGTGTACGGGCCAATGCCCGTAACACACTGAGGGCATTTGAAGTGAGCGTGCCTTTATATATGGTCAGGCTCACTTCAATTGTCCTCACTGCCATTAATTATTTGTCTCCGCCGCTTGGAGCAGCCGCTAAGGCAGCGGCTGCAGAGACACAAATGTCCCACAATGTTCTTGAAAATGATCGGTTGGGATGTTCTTCACATCCCAGCCGATCATTTTCAAGAACATTGTGTATATATATATATATATATATATATATGTGTGTGTGTGTAGTTAAAACTGCATTGAACATCAATGAAACCAAAAAACATAAAATTGTATCCAAAATGTATATGGTATAATCAATAAAATAACTTACATCAAGATTCATCCAACAGGAGTACTGGTCCAAAAGAAACTCCTGGCCAGGAAAGAAGTGTCCTGCAACGCGTTTCACACTGAATATTACATGCTTTATCAAGCAAATGGATTTCTCAGGCTTTATTGCATATGCATTTTGGTTTCATTGTTGTGCGATGCGGTTTTAACTACACATATACTTTTTGTTTAACAATATAATATATAGCTCTGATTCACTGACTTTTCTGAGGCATATATTATACCAAATGTATTATATTGTAATATTTGAGTCAATAAATTTATTTGATCTATTTTCCACATTTTTCTCTCTGTTTATTTTACATTTTGTAATACTTTGTGCATATTTTGCCGTTACTTAGGGCTTCCATTTGGTGGAAAGATTTTCAGCGCTAAGCTCAATACACAAACTATGTTTATATATGTAACATGTAACATGAAAAAAATGTATATGTTAAAGCTCAGTTATTCGTGGTTACTGTAATTTTGAAAATTGCAGCATTATAAACTTTTAGCCCTTAGTGCACAGGAGCTCCTCCTCTCTGGGCTTCTCCTCCCCAGAGTTGGTACTGTGAGCTGATGATTAGTAATGTCTGCTGTGTTGTCATACCCACTGCAGTATATAAAGATAGGGAAGGTTCGCTGTAGAAATAGGGTTGTTTCTGAATTCAAACTTCCATTGACCTCAGCTGGCCTCCAGCTGTTCTTGAACTATATATCCAATCATTCTCATTTGGCCTTTGGCAGATGAAGATGATAGAGTTGTATCCGGCAGCAGCTGGAGATTCACAGGTTTCCCTCACCATGTTAAAGATAGAAATTAAATATGTACTGCAGTAGAGGCTTGTTTGCACAGAGCCGTGGTTATTTAGACAAACACAGCTTGTTGTAGCAGCATCAAACATCTTTTTAATCTTCAGATTCAACACTTGTTAAATAAAAATATTTGAGGAGAGATTACCCTGTCTGACTGGTGGTTTTCTCGGAAGTTTCTTTCTACTCAAACAGAAAAAAGGTAACATTCCTGATGAAGAATTCTTTCAACAATCCTCTATGGGGCTGAAGTACTAAGAAGAGTTGGAACAGTCCTGAAGGAAACCAGTGTCCCCAGATTCCCACTGATTTAAATGTGGCTTTTATTCTAGAGAAGAAAACTGTACTGGCACAAATCTGTAGTTGGATATGGCTACACAGCAGCCCAGATAAAAAGATCCCCACTATAGGATCCAAAAATGTAAAGAATGAATTAGCAATATCTGAGAGCTTCATAAGTGCTGAGATATTGCTAATTAGTTTTTTACTCTAGAGAGGTCTCCAATGTATTGCTTCACGTGTCGGAGAACTCGAAAGGGTGAATGTATAAAAATGATCTAAATGAGTGCAACAATGTGAATGTATAAAGGTGCATCATTTGTCCAAAACTTTAGACCATATTAAAGTAGAGTCCAGTTTGGACACAATTTGCTATCAATTATGGCACAGTTTGCATCTTTTTTTTTTTTCCTAACATCACGTGCACCTTCTTAAAATGTCCTCTATTTCATACTTTTACTACCTTTCTTGCAGGTGGTACAAATGCAGTTATACACAGCCTCTCATTCTGAGAAATGAGAAAACACTCACAGGTCTTTTTCCAGGTGAAAATAAAGGTGCTGGTTTATTCATCAACGTTTCGGACCCACTTTGGGCCTTTATCAAGATAAAGTGGGGCTGAAACATTGATGAATAAACCAGCACCTTTATTTTCACCTGGAAAAAGACCTGTGCGTGTTTTCTAATTTCTCAGAAGTGTATTATAACTAATACAAAGGATGGCACCCAGGCATTATTGATCTACAGAGTGAGTGCAAATCATTGGACATTTGATATATACATATATATATATATATATATATATATATATATATATATATATATATATTAACCCCTTAAGGATCCATGACGTGCCAGGACTTTCACGGCTGTCCTGCTCTTAAGGACCTGGCACGTCATGGAATTCAGGGCTCCCTGCACAGCTGCACACTGTTCTGGGATCCCTGAATCCATTAGCGAAAAAAAAAAATGCCCCATGGTCCTTAACTGCCAGCAGTGCAGCCAGCCCTTAATCCCTTAAGGTCCAAGAATGTACATGTACGTCATGGGTTCAAAGTGCCTAAAGGACCCATGCCATACATGTAGGTCATGGAATTCAGGGCTTCCCCAGGACTGCATGCCGTTTGCGGAGCCCTGAATCGGATCTTCAAAAAAAAAAAAAAAAAATGCTCTGTGGTCCTTAAGTGCTGCCCGCGTGTGTGCCAGTCCTTAAGGGGTTAAATTACCACTACAGCCTCTGTCCACTGTGTATTGCTTTTGACATAGTAATTACAAAGTTCACAAAAATGAGGGGAAAAAAAGACAGGCAATGACTCACCACTTTGTGATAGATAGATAGATAGATAGATAGATAGATAGATAGATAGATAATATATACTAGCAATGTGGGACGGTTCTGCCTGTCAGGATATATAGGGAATTAATCCACATACATGGATGCAAGACAAACACACACAGAGACACACACGCAAATGCACATGCATGCACTGAGATGCATAAAGAGCGACACAGTCATTCACACATACATGCAATGCACAACATGCAGACACATAGAGTGTGATACAGACATGCAACACACACAGTGAGGAACACACAGGCACACACAGAGACACACACACACACACACAGAAGTGAGTCATAAGGGGGTGCCTTATGTGTCATTGTAATCTGTTTGTGTTTGTACTTATGCCTCCACTGTGGCATTCATTCATGTAGTTAAAATGCATGTGTTAATTGCACGTACTATGGTGGAAGGTGGATCGTGCTGGCTTCCGGGGTGTGAGTGAGTGTGAGTGAGTGTGTGTGAGAGAGTGGCATTCATTCATGTAGTTGAAATGCATGTGGTAATTGCACATACTATGGTAGAAGGTGGATTGTGCTGGCTCCTGGGTGTGAGTGAGACTATGGTGGAAGGTGGATCGTGCAGGCTCCCGGGGTGTGAGTGAGTGTGTGTGAGTGCGAGAGTGAGTGAGTGCGTTAGTGTGTTATTGAGTGTGTGTGATTGAGTGAGAGTGTGTGTGATTGAGTGAGAGGAGTGTGACAGTGTGAGAGTGTTTGATTGTGTGTGAATTATTGTGAGTGTGTGAATTATTGTGAGTGTGTGACTGAGTGTGTGTGATTGAGTGAGTGTGAGTGTGTGATTTCTTTGCAATGCGTTGTGCACCCCTCTGGCACTCAAAGGGTTAAGTTATGGTAACATAGCAATATAACACATGGTGGCTCTTCAGCTGAGGCAACGTAGCAATATGCTGAGGGAAGAAATAGAAAGTGGTGTTTGAGGCTTGCCCTCTGTAACATACAGCAAAGCATCTCTCTCCCTTTAAGGAGAAAGGGCGGGAATCAGGAAGTGGAGGAGTGACAGTTGAAAACAGATAGTTAGTAAGGCTGACTGAAGTGATGGAAAGGGTTAAATAAAAGAGTTGTTATTAAGTTTATCCCTGAGTTTGTATTTTATGGAAACATTACACCCTCGTACTGAAACAGAGTGTATGGAGGGTTACAATTATCTGTGGGAGATGAAACAGTGTGTTTGTGGGGTCATGATCCTGAGGGAGAAGTTATTGATATCCCCTACTTCAGGAGCGAGTGGCAGCTATATTTTTTTTTGTCAGTTGGATAGCGGTGGGCGGACTGGAGGGGGCGGGCCAACTCCCTGTATGATAAACATGCCCCCATTGAATCACCCAATGGGAGTTGTGTCTCCTAATGAGACATAAATTATGTAATGAGGCATTCTGTTCAATGTGTGTTGGTTTTCTGAGGAGACATAAATTATGTTCTGTGTGTGAGGTACCATAAATTATGCAATGAGGCTTATTCTTTTATATATATAGATATATAGAATTACTTGTAAACACTTTAAGTGGCTCCTGAAAATACATTTCCCTTGAGGTCATGACACACCTCAGTCCAACACTGATGAGGCCATATATGAACATAAACTTTATGTATATATGAGTGTGCATTATTTGTATATAAACACTTACTCTAGTTGAATGTGTGTGACCTATGAATGTCCACACATGTTCCTGGTTGCCAAACATATGTTTGTGTGTCTTTTCTGGATATCCCTGGAAGCAGACAGTTTAGTCAGGGCCTCCTGTTAGAATGAGTATCTCCCGGAGAGGGAAGTGCGATTGCTCATTTCCTGTGTTTAGAGAATGTTGTTGTTCTCTGTGGCTGTATCTGAGGCTTGTGTGGGTGTTAAAACCAAAGGCTTACTCAGGGGAACTCACCTTAACCTTCTCACCTACACAGGATGAGAATCCAGTGCTTTTTCATTCATACGTGGGCTGCACAAATCCTCCAGCCTGTGCTACAGAAACTCTTTCCAACTGACTTACTCAGTGTTTTGCGAAATTCTGTCAGTACTCAGCCATGCGTGGCTTTGTGCACTTCACATCCACTTTCACACAGAGATGTCTGTATTACTCATGGGGCATACACTGAACTAGATAAACTACAGCTGACACAGCTTTTCTACTTCAACCAGATTCACATTCTGACTGCAGCACAGGGCTTTGCAGATGAAACGTGCCCACAGTGGGTCTTATACGTAAAAGAAAAGATGAGAAATTCAGGAGCAAGCCACTTGTATTTTGGGGGCAAAATAAAATGACTATTGATTTAAATGGGACTCTGCTATTGGAAAGCAATGTTTTGGAGACCTCGCTAGATTTCAAGAAGGTAACAGCTCCTTTTAAAATCAGTGGGAAATTTTATTCTCCATTATGGTGTAGCTGGTTTGCTCCAGAAATGCTCCTCTTTTCTCTTATGCATAAGGATGGAGACATGCCTGTCAATGTATCTAACAAGTGAACAACTCCCATACAAAATGTACTCAAACATTTAGTTATTGTGCTGAGAGCTTTAAGTTTACGTTTAGTTGCTGTGCTGGAGAGCTGTCAGTCTAAGATTAGTTGTGCTGGAAAGCATTTAAGTCTACGTTTAGTTGCTGTGCTGCAGATATTTCAGGCTGTTTAGAGGATGTGCGGCAGAGCTATTGATCCTATGTTGGTGTACTGCAGAGATTTCGATCCTGCTTATTTGCCTTCCTGCAGAGGTTTCAGTCTATGTTGAATTGCTGGATTTGCTATAAAAATATTGCAGCCTTAAATAGCACGTGGAAAATGTAGAGGGTGCCAAAATGACATTAAAATGTTGATGTTTAAAATGTCATCTTATCCTAACCTCTCCTAAAATACCCAAAGTACCCTAACCTAAGAACTGTAACCTGCCCTAGTCTAACCTTAACCTGACTACCTAGGTACCCTAAAAAAATTAAACCAAAACCACCCCTCATACCCTAACAACTGTAACCTCAAACTACCCTAACCTATCTATCTAGCCCAGAACAATATTTAGAATTGTCACAGTTGGCTTAAAGCAGAGAGGATGTTAATCCAGGGAACTATCTGAATGCCATTTGGAGTCAGGAAGGAATTTTTTTACCCACTCGACGCTTAATTGGAAATGGCTTCAATGGGTTGTTTGTTGTTTTTTTCTTGCCTTCCTCTGGATCAACAGGGGTGATTTGGCATGGGCTGGACTTGATGGACACATGTCTTTTTTCAACATCATCAACTATATAACCTAAGCACCCTAACCTACCCCTACCCTATCTACCCCTAACCTAACTGATACTGAACTGGATAGGTACTCTTTTGCAAAGTCGACATGTTAAACGTCTACACTTTAACGTCATAGTAATACTTGAAATTACATAGATTTAATTCAATAGATATTTAAACAATAAATTAATTGTGCCATTTCCAAACTCCCAAACCTTTATGGTTTGGGAGATATGTCTGCAAAGTTCCCCCTTCCCTCCCCTTGTGCTGACATCAGCTTTATAACTTAGAGACATCGCAGCCCATAGACCATACTGTGGCTCTTCAGCAGAGCCACGATCGCGGTAGTTACAAAAAAATACTTCATCTGAATGGTCTACAACATGTGCTTGCAAAACAGGCACACGACGTAGACCATTCAAATGAAGTATTTCTTTGTAACTACCGCAATCACGGCTCTGCTGAAGAGCCGCAGGACGGTCTATGGGCTGCGATCTCTGTCTCTAAGTTAGAAAGCTGACGTCAGCACAAGGACAGGGAAAGTGGAACTTTCCAGACATATCTCCCAAACCATAAAGGTTTGGGAGTTTGGAAATGGCACAATTAATTTATTGTTTAAATATATATTGAATTAAATCTATGTAATTTCAAGTATTACTATCACTTTAAATGTGCTGTTTTAATGCCCATGTAATTTTCAACACAACATTTTGATGCTCACAATTTAGTACTCACCAGTGCAAAAAGATACCAAATTGCTGTGCTGCGGAGTTAGAAAACTGTCTTCTGGTACTCTGCAATAGCTTTAGTAAGGCAAGTGCAATTCTTGTGCTGAAGCCTGCGATCTAAAGTTTAATTGCTGTGTTACACAGATGTTAATCCTGGATTTTGTTATGATTCTGTAGAGCTTTCAGTCCTGTTTTGTTGTGGTGCTGCAGAGCTTTCAATCCTAGGGCCCCTTTTACACTGGCGATATTATTGCAGAGACAGCAGTGTAGGTTTATACTGAGAGAATGGAATGCTGGGAAAACCATGCTACATTATTGTGCTAAAAACAAATGCAACATTTTCACGTGATCCCATGTTGCTACAAAAAAAGTAGTGCAGCAGTCATTTCAGTCTAAGTTTAAAACTGACCTGTCACCTTGATTTTTCATTTGCATATATGAAAACGTCATTCAGAACTTCCTATGTGTCCGTCAGATGAACAGATTAGGAGATACTGATATCTCTTAAACAGTGCATCTGTTGGTCTCTGGGCTAACATTATTTAACTCTTTGAGTGCCAGTGGGGTACACAACCCATGCAATGTATTGCATATACCTCTGGCATTCAAAGGGATCTAATATGCAAACCTGAACTCGGCTCGACAGGTCCACTTGCAAATATTCCATTCAAACACTGATATGCTGCAGAATTTGCTATTTAGGAATTGCAGTCTAAGTTTAAAGCTGAACTTTCACATGTTAATAAGTCGCCATTCAAATATTAACCCCTTAAGGACCGGCCAAGCGCACACGCGGCCGGTACTTAAGGACCATGGACCCTTTTTTTTTTTTTTTTTTTTTTTTTTTTTCTCCATCAGATTCCAGACTCCCCGAACGGATCCCATGATGTACATGTACGTCCTTGGTACTTTAGAGACATCCACCCCCTGACGTAAATATGTGTCATGGGTCGTTAAGTAGTTAAGCATATGGCCACTAGTTTGAAAATACGTGTCTTACCTATAACGAGTGGCAGATTCTGCAGTTTAGTGCAGTCTGCACCCCCGCGCCGTCAGTCCCTTCCGGCTACCATGTGGCACTCTGCAAAGCTTTACAGGAGACCAGGACTGGCAGCGCAGGCGCGCAGACAAAATGTGTGCACTGTTACCTGGCTTCCATTCTCCAAAGGGTAAAGATGTCTTTAAAATCTGCCACTTATAGGCAAGACACATATTTTCAAACTAGTCGCCATATGCTTAATGATTGAATGGCGACTTATTAACACGTGCAAGTTACGCTTTAATAATTACGCTGTAGTGCTAAATATAATCTCTATAGACTATATCTGAAGTTGGGACGTATGAAATCTTTCTTCCACATAAAATCCAACTGCTCTTTAGGATACAAAGCAATTTCTGCAATCAGCCTCTGAGTGCCCAAACTATCCCATGCTTGCTAAATAGGCTCATCATTAAACTATTACATTTCTCCAGCCATTGTAACCAAGGAATGCTAAACACCAGACAGGAATACTATAAACATTTAGACTATATGCAATGATGAAATTAGAATTTTCTTTCTTTCCCATAACCTTGATGTCCCTCAAGCCCTCCCTGTGTTCCTGTGAGGATCAGTCCATCCACATAACACTAAAACCTAAGGGAAACATTGCACCAGTGTTTAATCATTTGAGTTCCAGATAAATGACCAAACAGCGTTCAGAAAGATTGTGTTGAGCACCCCTCTGGCTTTCTGGAGCCAACCAGTAGCATAGTGGGGCAGAATTTAAAACTCCTATAGCCATAAATTTGGCTTTTAACCCCTTCAATGCTAGATGGGTCTCCCATGCTTTACTTCACAATGTGTCGATGACCTCTCTAGTATTCAAAGGGTTAAAATTCCCATTTAAATAAATGGTGATTTGGGGAATTTTACTTGTCGCCTGCTGTGCAGTTAGTATGCTCCAAAATAGAACATCTTCATTTTCCTGACTATCGTCCATACAGTTAACCCTTTGAGTGCCAGAGGGGTACGCAACGCATTGCAGAGCAATGCGTTGGTACCCCTCTGGCACTGAAAGGTTTAAAGATAAAGTCATAGACGGCAATAACTCATTAACCGTAAGCTTTTTTGCAAGTCAATCACGGGTTTCAAAATTTCAAAAGCGTTTATTGCCCATTTCATGCCTTGTTTTGAATTTACTAAAGAATATCACGTGTCAAGACCTTTAATCCCAATCTGAGTGATGTGAGCACACGCAATATGTGTTTATATTCATTTCTTGCCCTGATAAATACCTTGGGGAGAGGGTGCAAGAAATGGAAACAGTTATATGCATTTTCACACATCTCAGGATTGTAGCACGTTGTATGCAAGGTAGCAAGCTGAAGGATACTTTAGTATGGCATTTTATAGATGTGTTGTCTAACAAATTCTCACAGTGATGTACAAGTTACTGAGATATGTTTATCAGTGTAAACCTAGGGCGAGGATCCATAGTCTCAAGGGAGATAAATGGGCTAGGATTTAAGCCTGTTTGATCACATGCGCGTTACTCTGTCAATCTGCTAATTTGATTGACACCTGTGCTTGAGTAAGAATGCCCGTAATGGTTAATTATCATATTATAATAAGTCGAAAGTCCATGACTCTCAGCCACAAACTCTAGAGTTGTGTGCAGAGTTTCCACAGACCCACTGTGTCAAGCCTGAGACAGAGGGTCCAAGGTGAGCTGCATTGCACAGGACAGGAAGCTAAACTGAACTGCAAGAGTTCAGTCTCACAGTTAGTCTCTTCCCTGGGAAGCATCTGGGGTCCCTTTTCAAACTCCAGTTATGCTCTCCAATTGGTCTGCTGGGGCTCACAATGCAGCCCCAGCTTTATCTGCTGGTCTACTCCCACGCGAGCAAATCTACAGATGGGGCACTATCTGTATCCCCTTAATGTGCTCATCAACACTACAAATAACTGCAATAACAAATAATATTCCCACTATAAAGGATAAAAAAAGAAAAAAAATGCACATTTAAAATATTCAAAATGCCATTGATAGTTTGAACAATAGTGGCGCCAGTCTTGATGCTGACAGGTACCCAGTTGGTTACACATAGAAGGTAATTTCGATAGATATTATTCATTGTTTTTATATATTGGCAGAAACTATTTGTTATTACATTTTATTCCTTTAATAACATTTTATTTGGATACATTTTCTAATATATATAGCAGATTTATTAGATTTGGTTACTTTTACTATCCGTGGTGCTTTGAATATTTTAAGTGTGAATGGTAGTGTCCCCTTAAATTGTGACCTGCTTGTGGCCTCACGTGTGGCCTCTGATGCACATAGTAACATAGTGTTATACACACACATGCAATGATACCCAAGACAGTATTACATGGATGATATTAAATAGCCACACAGTAGTATAGTTTTATAGTAACTTACAAATTACTGATCAACACTAATGCAGTGATACCCTCAGGCTTATATATATATATATATATATATATATATATATATATATATATATATATATATATATATAGTAATACAGTAATACAATACATATAGTAAAACACAGACATACAGTCTTATCTACAGTCAAAGATAGGGAACTATCACAAGGTCAGTAGAACTGTAACAACCTCCTGCTACAGTTCTATCATCTGTGTTCTGAATTCACCATTCTCCTGTTTTTCACTACTGATTCTGTTGCTTGGGGTGGTGGGGACATAGTTGACTCCCATTCCATGCGAGCACCAAATTAATATTATTGGCCCCATAAGTCACGTGCAGATCTGCCTTACTGCATCATTACTGCGTTCCTGCATGAATGCTGGACTTTGGCGCATTCATGCAAGGTGATAATCATAGCTCAGCACTAGTGACATAACCAGTGTTTCGTGTTGTCTAACCTGTGTGAAAGGGGCCATAGATGGACAAAGGTTTATGCAGTTATACAAAGATGCACACATACTGTCTTATCTGCAGTAACACAGAGATACACAGTGTTATATACAGTAATAATTATAAAGGCATTCTTATTTACAGTACTAAAGACATGCACAGGTTTATTTGTATAGTAATACAGAGATACACGTAAGGTTAACCAGAGTTGTGGAGAGATACACACAGGGTTATACACAGTAATACAGACGTACAATCAATGAGCATTTGGTGAATTATTATGTGTCTCCTGTGGTGTGGTTGATTTACTCTGGAATTTGCTCGTTTTTGCATATGGTCTCAGTAATGCACAAACAATGCAAAGTCAATAGGAAAGAAGCTACACCACTCTTTCCAGAACTGCTGAAGAGGTTACGTGAGTGAAACATTCACATTTTTCCTGTTGCATTTGCCAAAATCTATGCTGCTGAATGTAATACAGAAAAAAAACAATCACTAAAATGAGCTCACCTCCCCTGCATGGAGGAAATGAATCATCCTGTATAATTCCTTGTAGTGAATATAGTGCGGGAATAAGGAGGAAGAGAAAGGGACTCCAACAAACAGACTGCATGAGTGTGAGAGCAGGTAGCAGGTTTATGGGGGAGACGTGGAAAGCATTACCGTTGGCTCTGGGGGAGGGATTTCAACATTTGGCACTCCAGCTGTTAGACACCACATCTCATGATCCTCAGCAGGCCACATGCCACCTAGAAATGCTATTGCCAAGGGAAAAAAAAATAAATACTTAAAGAATTTATTTTTTTTCCACAAAACAATTTAGATTATAAAATAGTTTGTTTTAACCCTTTTAGTGCCAGATGGGTATGCAATACTTCGCTCTGCAATGTGTTGCGTACCCCTCTAGCACTCAAAGAGTTCTGATTTACAGGGTGTTCACCCATTTCTACCTGTCCAATATCACCTAAAAAGGGAATTCTAAAAGGTATGTGATACACAGACGTGCTGAGAGCGCTTCTCCATTTGCACAGAAACCTCCCCTCCCTTGGACTCTTTTGCCTCAGTTGTTAGGAAAGCTTTAGCTCCTCAGTTATCTCAAGCTGTTGTTGTACTACAATACCAGTCATCCTCAGGTGGCCAGTGGCTGTTTAAGAATGTTGGGAATTGTAGTTAAACAACAGCTGGAGAATTGCAGGTTGCCAGCTCCTGGTATGTACTCAAGTATCTGCACTGGATTTTACATGCAGAATAAAAAATATTCGAGGAATTGTTACTTTATGCTTATTTTAATTTTTGGAAACCACTGTGTGGAAATCCTGGGCGTGACCAGCAATAGGAGGACTTTATACAGTACAGATAATTACTATTCTTGTACACTAAGGAGAAACTCTCACATTCAGGAGCAAGCTGCCTGTCTGCCTTCAGGGGACTGCCCATTTCACAGGAGAGGGAAAGGATTCAAGCCCATGTGTTCGGAACCTTTCGAGAGGAGGACCCTTTAATACAGTTCAATGTTAAACGGGCACTGTAACCAATTTCTTAGCACTACACCTGCCTACAGCCAATTTACTAAGCCACTGATGCCTAAAATTATCCCTTTAAAGCGGAACTACCACCTCATAAGTTTATCTGAAATAACTCTCCATCTGGCGACTAGCTGCTTAGTAGCGCTAGTCGCCAGAATTATTACCTTATTAAACAGATTCTCCTTTCTTCCCCGGCTGACAGGCAGGACAGAGCGTGGACATCTTGCTATAGTGTCATCCGCACGCCTGCTCTGTCAGTCCCAGCTGGCTCTGGGAGGCGTTGCTAGGAGCCGTTTGGCTCAGGAAAGGACTGACAAAGCAGGCGCGCGGACGTCACTATAGCAAGATGTCTGCGACCCGTCCTGCCTGTCAGCTGGGAAAGAAAGGAGAAATCTATTTAATAAGGTAATAATTCTGGCGAATAGCGCTGCTAAGCAGCTAGTTGCCAGATGGGGAATTAAGATAAACTTGTTATGTGGTGATAGTTCCGCTTTAACACCACTTGTGCCAGAGGATGGTAATATGGAAGTGTCTGGTCTTTCCGAGGCATACCATGTAAGCTATAGGGGAGATGTTCAGGGTATGCTGGCATGAAAGTTTTATCTATGGCAGAGTGTATGTGATGGTACACACTAAATCAATCATACTGTCTAGTACACACCCCATAGTGCAGCCACTGGTATAGGAGACTGTTGCCAGTGGAGCTGCATTGGTGGGTATGTGCATTCTCATCTCTGACATGTTGGGCTTTATGCACAAATGGAGCATTTCAGGGGCAAACCAGTTTCTCACTGGGGACCAATATAAATTCCCATTTGAATGTTATAAAAGACCCTTGAATGTTAGAGAGGTCTCCAACGCTCTATGAACCTATAACATGAAATAACTTAGAGATATCAGTACTTGAACACATAAAACAACATATCTCCACAGTCAGACACAAATGGACACAAACATATGCATACATTCATGCATACACAGTCATATATATACACATATACATACAGTATTGTACAATTTTATATATATATATATATATATATATATATATATATATATACACAGTTAAGTACACATATCCTTGTATACACGCAAACATATACAAACATGTTCCTTTACATAAAAGCATTTTATTTTTACTTTTTTGGGGGGTGGGGAATCTGTTCCTACTTTATTTAATACAAGGCTCCTTCATCGACTGAGGTTCCCTGCATTGCAGTCTGGAGCAGCTTTTACTTTGAGTGCTCTCCGTTGTTACCCAGAGTTTAAGCAATCAGTACTAATAGTCAGGTGCAGAAGGAGTTCTATATAGAGGTGCAGAAGCAGCTCCAAATGAAACTCTGTAACCCCTCGTATCAAGCTGTCTGGTGCAGTGTGGCAGGCCAGAGGGAAAGGCTTTGGAGGTTGGTTGTGGTCCACAGGCCCCATATTTGACACTCCTATATTAAAGTAAGATTGAAAGTATTAACATACAAAATTCAGGCCCAATACAATATGGTGCACTGTCTTTTATTAGTATTGAAGAGGTAGTAATGTTGTCATTTGGACTGCAAGTGCAGAATGTCTATACTTACACCCTATAAAGTAATATATCTTAAAAGGATAGTAATGTTTCACGAAAACAGCAGCTCCAATTAATCTTCATAGTATTTGGGCCATAGAGAGTGTTATTTCAGTTCTGTCAGAGTTGTGGTTCAAAAGTAATTGAAGGATAAAGTTTCCCCCTCCCGCCCCTTTTACCTGGTGTAACACTGCTCTCCTCAGATGTGGAATGCAGTCCATAGACCAGACAGATAACAGCAGGGGACAATCTTCTTCCTATGAGAACAATGAAAGCCCTGACCCCCTTGACAAGTTTTTCAGGTTTTTCCCTTATCTTAATTGAAGATTGTCCCTCTCTGCAGTCTACCTGGGCACCTCCTTTCTGATCTGGTTGAACAGTGTTACATCAGTAAAAGGAGCAGGAGGGGGATACTTTGTCATTGAATTACTCTTGAACTACAACTCTGACAGAACTGAAATAACACTCTCCAAGGTCCAAATATTATGATGATTAATTAGAGTTGGTTTTATTATGAAATATTACTATTGCTTTAATAACCTTTACCTGCACTTATGGACACATCAGGTACTTAAGGAACTTAACCCTTTGAGTGCCAGAAGGGTTCGCAGTGCATTGCTTTACAATGTGTTGCGTACCCATTTGGTACTCAAAGGGTTAAAATAGCAAAGTCCCTTTCTAAATATCTACTGCAGCACAAAAGAACAAAGGTGTTACTAAACATAAGCTATTAGATATATTTATGAAACCTGAAGCAGGGCTTAACCCCTTAAGGACCAGCGGTCCAGGGAAGTTACCTTCCCTTAAGGACCACTTTGATCCTTGCCGACGCACCGGTACACGTGACCTGTTACGCGTACCGGCACGTCGCTTTTGGGGCCCAAGAGTCTTGGAGCAGTCAATTATAGGCCCCGTTTTTGATTACAGCATTTCTGGAAGAACTCTGTAAGTAAAAAGTACGCGACATGCTATGACTGTCACCAGTCCTTAAGGGTATAAGGACTGTGATGGTCATAGCACATCATCTGGTCCTTAACGGGTTAAAGGGATAGTACTACTTAAAATGTAAAAAAATATATATGTTGTAGGGTTTATGCCCCGAGTAAAACAAGTGTACCTCCACTACTGAAAGGTGTTTTAGTCAAAGGATATTACAGCTGAAACTTAAATATGTTAGGTGCACTGTCACAGTGGCCTGAAATTGTACAGTGGCGCTGTTGCTATACCATCGTATGGACATATCTAGTCAGTTAACGATAAATCTCCAGAGGATGGTGTAGCAACAGTACCACTGTACAAGTTCAGGCCACTGTGATATTGATCTAGTTGTTAGTATTGATTTTGTTTACTTATTGTGGATATTCTTTGTGTATCTTTATTTAGGGATTTAACAGTTCTTTTTCATAATCGGTACTGTCAACTATAAATGTATTTTTAACCCCTCAAGAACTGGAAGGTGCCCAGAGTACATTTCACACCCCTCTGGTCCTCAAGGGGTTAAAGTACATTTTGGTGGGCATTTTTTGTAGTTAAACACCACTTCATATTTAATATATTTAATATAAAAATGCCTACACTTGTTACTTTTTTTTTTTTTTTTTTTTTTAATACTTTTTAACCCTTTGAGTGCCAAAGGCGTACATAACTCATAGCTATGCATTGTGTAAACCCTTTGGCACTCAAAGGGTTAAAGGGTTAGTAATGTCTAAAAAAACTATTCTTCATTTTGAAGAGGTTAAAAAGTTGGCTTGAATTGAAAAAAAATGTATCTCTCAAACCGCTATGGTTTGAGAGATACAGGCATTTAAAGTTCGTGATTTCCTGCTGTCAGCTGTAAAGCTGTCAGCAGGAGATCCGTGTCGGTCAACACAGAGGCTCTGCAGCAGAGCGGCAATGTCGTTATTGACAACGAATGACTTCATTGGAAGGGTCTAAAACGTGTGCTTGGTTTAACAGAGCCTCCGTGTTGGCCGACACGGATCTCCTGCTGACAGCTTTACAGCTGACAGCAGGAAATCACGAATTTTAAATGTCTTTATTTCTCAAACCATAGCGGTTTGAGAGATACAATTTTTTGCATGCAAGCCAACTTTTTCTCTTCAAAATGAAAAATTGTTTTCTTTAGACATTACTAACCCTTTAAACAATTTTCTCCCCATCAAGGGTTCTCCCTCTACTTGTCTTTAGAGAAAGGAGCCCTGCTCAGAACACATCTGACCAGAGAAGCAGGGATAATGGCACCATATACCGCTATCTCTGATAAGAAAAAATAGAAGGAGGGAGCGGAGGCAACTCTCAGAGATTCATGTGGGTTAGTGTATACAGAGCTCTCAGCTCTCTGTATTCATACTGTTCAGGTTCCTGGGGGCCATAAAAAGGGGGACTGTTGTCCAGGCTCAGACTATAACCCTTAGAGCAGTGGTTTTCAACTGGTATGCAGACATCCACTAAGGGTACCTCTTCTTTTCTATAAAGACTTGGAAAAATGTGAATATTGAGTTTCAATTATATATTTATGGAAATTGTTATGCACAAATTGTTATTCAGGTTTGTAAGACCTAAAATAACAATATATTTATGTATTTGTACAATTCAACACGATTTGAAAAATATGGTAACTTATAAAATATTAATTGTGACAGTTCCAGGCTGCGTATTAGGGGTGCCTTGAGCTAAAACGATTGAGAAACAGTGCTAAGGGGTGTAAATTTATTGTCAAGTAAGGCTTTGTACACCCCTTTAGTAGGCAAAGATTTAAGCCCTAACTACTGTACTAGGTTAACAGTAACCCCCAACTATTCTTCTTTAAATTCAGCCTACCAGTTTGTTCTGCCTCTGGTTACTAGTGGCCTCCCCGCTTCCCACTATAGATTCAGACATGCATTTCAGAGGATACGTTCGGCAGAAATGGAGGCTGTGGGTCTTGATAGTCCACATGAACAACACTGTATTAAGTTAGGTCTGTAGCTTAAGTCACAGGACCTTATGTTGAAAGGTGCAATTCTGGACCATACCTACTGGGCCATAGGAGATATATGAAAATTCCCATTGATTTAACCCTTTGAGTGCCCGAGAGGTATTAAACTCAAAAGGTTAAATAAGGCCTATAACACTACAGGGGTATTCTCCTCATTGTGAAACAATGTGCTATAGACCCCTCTAGCATTCAGGAGGTTAAAAGTCCCATAAAATCTCTAATTAAAATCTATATATATATTAAAAAAAAGTCCCATTTAAATCAACGTACCTTTCACAAATGTTTATTTGTTCACTGTGGTGCTGTTTTGCACTTTTTGAATAATGCCAACAACCGAAACTTCTGTAGCCCAGCCTGCAGGACAGCCACAAATGTCAAATTTTAATACCTCAGAATGGTAACAGGATCTGTTTGGGCTGCACGGCACACACCCTGTTTTTTTACTGTCGGCTCCCATAGAAGCAAACAGACAGTACATAGCATGCTTCTTCTGAGGACTGTCTCTATGAATTTAAAATCCTAATTTAAATGCCGGAGCCAGTGACATTGGGATATTAGGACTGAGAGAATGTACCTGAAAATTGGTTTATTGGATATACACAATATTAGGTCATGTAAAATTTGTAATACTCTTTCTATATGCCAAAATAGCATAATGGAATGTATTTTTTCACTAAAAGGACTAAGATTTTTTACATGTGTCACAGTGCATAGGACCATAATCATATCTCCTAAAAGTCAACGATTCAGTGTTACCAATATGATTTTGGTGTTGGATCACACTGTAACCGGCTGCATTTCCAATTATATGATTTTTGCATGAACTTCGATTTCTGATCATGTATCATTCTGAAATGAGACTTCATGAATACATGAGCCTTCTGCATGTGTGACAACTGGTAGACTAGAGTCAAAGTGACGCCTCGCGTGGAACAAGGCTATCTTAGCAGACAGTTTAGATGTGGGACTGTGACTGTCAGTGGACAGTTGAATAAAGCTGTTTTGGTAGACAGTGTATGCGTGGTACTGTGATTGTCAATGGACAGTTGAATGAAGCTGTTTTGGTAGTGTAGGTGTGAGTCTGTGACTGTCAGTGGACAATTAAACAACGCTGGAGCATAAAAAGAAAAATTATTCTGAGGCAAATCAACTGCACCATAAGGTACACATACACATTCTCATTGATTTAACCTCTTGAATGCTAGAGAGGACTCCAATGGACTGCAAAGCATTTAAGGCAGGGCTGGGCAACATGAGGCCCTCCAACTGCTACCAGACTACAACCCCATAATTTCCCACCTGTTGGGAGTTGTAGTGTGGCAGCAGCTGGAGGGCCTCACTTTGCCCACCTTTGATTTAAGTGGTTAAAAGCACATTTTAAAGCAAAACTATCAGCAGACTTACACTGAGCCCAAATCCTTAATACCTTAGCGATATGCATATACATACTTGTCTTTTACTGCATAAGTCCCGTATTAGTGAGAAATAGACCTTTTTCAGCAGACAGCAGCGGCAGGAATCTTGCTGTAGGCGCTCTCTGCTCCTGCGTTGTCAGTCCCTTCTGGTACCTTAATGTACAAAGGAACTTCACTCACCAGTCGTGGAGGTGAAGGGGATGGACAGTGCAGACTCAGAAATGCCTTCTCTTCAAATGTGTGAGCTGTTGCCAGTCTGCCTAGAAAGGTCTATTTCTCACTAATGCCAGACTTATGCAGTAAAATACAAGTATAAAATACAAGTATATGTATATCACTAAGGTATTAATAATTTGGGGCTCAATGTAAGTTTGAGGATAGTTCCACTTTAAGGAATTGGAATTTGGGGTTGCAGCTGGTTAGCTCCATCTTAACATTCTTCTTTATATGTGGCCCACCGAAACGTTGTATCTGCATCACTCACATACTTACTCTGAACAGACAGGTGAAGTGAAATTGATTCTGATGGCACATATACAGGGATTTAGTTTCACAGAGTAGAATAAGAGGACATGATCTGACTATGGTGAGAGGGAGATTAAGCGGACTTGTTACCTTGATTCAAGTTTGTATTTTTGAAAACTTAATTTAATAACTGCTTATGTCATGTTAGCCAAAAGATCAATAAATGTACATGTAAGGAGATATTCATACTTGGTACTGTATTCTGATGTACGCTAATTGCAGTACCTGTGCAGTAGCAGTCACATTTCTTATGGACATTAACATTTTCAGTGACTTTTCATATGCTAATTAAATATTTTCAGTGATGTTTCCTATGCTTATGAAGGTTTTTAGTGACATTTCATATGCTAATGAACATCTGTACTGCACCAGGAGACTTTCACTTTTCCCAGAAATAAAAGTGAGAATATTTCCTAAACTACACATCCGTTTGACTTTTAGTTAAAATGATACATAGACAGTTTTGAATTAAGTTATCAAATTCAATGTAACAGGTTCACTTTAAAGAAAAAAAAGAGTGCTAGACACTTGAAATCACCTCCCAGTGCAAGTGCTGTGTAAGAACTCCTGGGATAAACACTTCATAATTAGATAGAAAAATGGTTAGACCATGGACTAGACTACGTTACAGATGATAACTGCTATCATTGATTTTATCTCATGGATATTGAAAAGCCTATGGAGAAATAAGAAAAGAAAAGAGGGAAAGAGGTAATATGATAGAAACATTTAAATATATTATCTAAAATTAGAGGGTGAAAACTCAAGGGTGAGGTACCTAAGCACTACTTTTCAGAAAGGATGATAGACTGATGAACAGTCTCCCAGAAGTGGTGGTTGGGACAAATTATGTTACGGAATTCAGAAATGCTTGGGATAGACATAAGTCTTTTCTGAGAAGTATGTAAGATTATTAGATAGTGAATTGGACAGACTGGATGGACCAGTTGGTTCTTTTTTGTTGTCAAAATCTAGGTTTCTGTGTTTAATCCGTAGGTAAAACCCATGGTAAAATTATTAACTCCAATGCAATCCAGGCTTATATTGGCTAACTACACACACAGTGGAAATGGTAGAGACTAATACAATAAGTGTCTAAGAAAGCTTGCAGTAGATATAATGCTTTTCTGATGATTAAACAAGTATTAGCTTTTTTATTATCTCAAGTGTGGAACACAGGAACCATGGGGTAAGGTTCCTCTCCTCTAGAGGGAGGACACTTAAAAAAAGGCTTTACCCCCCCTCCCCTCAATTTCAAGTGACCTGGCCTCAAGATACAGCGTGTTGGCAATGTTCTCTTAGTTTAGACTTCATTTTTATGTTTATTCTAAGGATATGGGACTGATTAATCCTCCATTAGGTGTACTTCCATTAACTGGCTTCTCCGGAGTTTGAATGATCAGTTTACAAGTGTATTTATGGACTATTTCCCTGTGGAGATTGACTTTATTTATGTCTATTCCTCACCACTGAACTTCTCTGAAGTTCTTTATTTAACAGGGAGTCTGAAGACTGGTAAGTTAACCATTTATGTTTTATGGTCTTATTTCTTATATCCCTGCTATTACTTGGCACACATTGGGATGTGGTGCTCTTGCCTATTATGCACTCAGTCATACTCATTTTCCTTGCATTCTATGTCTCTAAAGGTGGCTGTTTATTTAATATGGGGTTTTTACCCTTTCTGTACTTGAGCTATTCTTGCACTATTATAACTGCGCTTTCTCCTCGTTTTAGAGCAGATAATTTTATTCTGTTTATCTTTTCTGTTATTTCACTATGTATATATTTGTTTCAGTCTTTATTTCCTTTCCATTTCTTTTTTTGGTCGCGACCCCTTTAAGAAAGGGTGCCTGCGCGACGGCTATCTTTGTTTCATAGCAGTTTGTGGAGAATCTTTACAAGGACATATATCTGCACCTGTTTCACTTACAAGGGTCAGAGAGGGCTCAAAACGAATCACTGGGCCACTGTATCACATGGTCAGTTTGGGGACAATGTTCAGACCATTTAAATTCACCATTTTTGTGCATTAGTGGAGCCACCATTTGCTGGGCATGTGTAATCTGAAACTACATTTCCCAGAATCCCCCATTGCCCAGGATTTCTGAAATGGAAAGGGTGTTTTTTTGGCAACAGTTTTGCTCATTGCATTGACTATGCAGAGACTGGTCTCTCTTCTCTACCTTACCAGTTTAGCCGCTTGCAGTCATATAAGTACCTTTTGGGGTATTTCTCTACAATTTCTTATACTGTTTAGCTACTTTGGACTACTTTGTCCTACTTTGTGGGTTTTCTCTGAACATGTCAGATCCAAGGGACACATGGAGAAACCCAAGACTAAAGATTCAGGGGTCCCTTTAACACACTGTTCCTCATGCCAAACTGGACTTCCATGGGAATATACAGGCACCAAATGTCACTCTTGTACTGTGGCCTCTACTACATCTCCAAGGCAATTAACAGCAGAACACGAGCCAGTGTGGGTTGCGATTCTGATTTCTTCAGTTTCTTCTATTTCTTCTTCTATCCCCTTTCAGACATACTGATCCTTTCATTAAGGGCCATTCTAAGTTGATATTGATTGGGGCGACAAGTATTCCTCCTTTTCCTTTGGGGATACCTGTGAGAAAGATCTTCGCCCCCTCAGCTGTTGAGCTCATCAGAGCAGTATTAGAGACCCTGCAGGATTCTGAGGCCTCTTATTCAGGATCTTCTACACAGGACATTTTCGAACTGCGCAAAAAAGGAGTCACCAATTTTAACTCCCCATCACTCTCTGGACCAGATTCTTCTGAAAGAGTGGAAGCCTGATAACAGCTTTCAGCCTCAATCCCTTTTCAGGCTGAGGCCTTGTTACGGTCGGCTTCTCCACCTGCGGTTGATCACCCAATATCTCGCCTTGCTAAAAACACCTCCCTGCCTTTGGCAGATGTTGCGGGCCTTAAGGATCAAAATTATAAAAACTTAGATTGCGTATTGCAGGTGAATTTTGCAGCCACCAGGGCTGCCCTGTTGCCCATTTTCTCTATCGCTTGGGTAAATAAAGCCATGGCTTTCTAGGATGAACGGCTATCCAATACTAGTTTGGAGCATTGAGGGTCCAACCCTTTCAGGCCTGCCCTACCCTGAAGCTCAAACAGGCTTGACAGAATAAGAAGTCTGCTCAGAAGCCTAAGGCTGAGAAGTCTACCTTCATATGATTCGAGTGGTCCTGGCTCGTCTCTGACCGGGGGGGGGTCGCCTTCATCTTTTTCAAGACTCATGGGAGTATTCAGTGATGTACCAGTGGATTTTGTGGGTCATTTCAGAAGGGTACCACAATCTAAAGTCCCTTCTACCTCACCTTTTCTTTTTCTCCATATTTCCTTTTAACCCAGTTCATAGGAGTCTGTTACTAGACACAGTATCCTCCCTGCTGGAAAAGCAGATCTTGGCCCATGTTCCAGTCCAGGAAGGATTAATTGATTTTTAATTCAAGCTTTTTGCAGCTCCCAAGAAGGACAGCGGCTGCCATTTTAATCTGTACTTGAAGTGTCTCAACTATTACCATCTATCTCTGCACTTCAAAATTCATTCTCTGAGATCTTTTATTGCAGCCATGTGTCTGGGGGGATGCCTTGCTTCCCTGGAAATCCAGGGTAAGTGCTTACTTGTCCTGATTCATCCAGACCATCACCATTTTCTACACTTTGTCTTTGAGAGAAGTCACTACCAGTTCAGTGCTCTTCCCTTTGGTCTATAGCCTGCTTTTAGAATCTTCACAAAAGGATATTCTCAAGAGCTGGTCACGACAACTCTCACTTGTCTCATGCCGTGTCCCAGTCTCCACAGACAAAAGAAGATCTTTGTTGGTGGTTAACATTCCAGGTGTGGAAAACGTGGCTTCATACATCACCTGGATTGTGGGAATTGGAAACTAAACCAGAGTGTGTTTGACCAGATTTCCACTGCTAAGGACTTCCATCAGTGGACCTCGTGATGTCCTGTGAGAACCTGAAGGTTCCTCTGTTCTGTACTAAGGAAAAGGATCCCCTAGAATTTGTGATGGACGCAATGTCCATACAATGGAATTTTCATCCAGCATATGTGTTTGCACTGTTTCCCCTTATTCCAAAGGTGTTGAGGAAGATCAAGATGGCTAGTGCTCAAGTCATCCTGATCACCCTTTTTTGCCCCTTCGGGCTTGGTTCTCAACATCTCAATCTGTTCATCTCCCTTTCTCCTGTGATCAGATCTTTGTCATCCTAAAGTGGAAAGGTAGGTTTGGATGGGCAAAGTACCCCAGGCAAAGGGGTCCTCTCTGAGTCTTTATTCAGGTGATGTCCTTCTTTACTCTTGCTTTTGTTTGTTTATCTTACATTGCTAAACTTTGAAACTGAGGGTTGGGGGTAAAGCTGAAGCGAAGAGAGGAGTCTCTGCCTCAAAGAAAGCCTTTACATTTTTTTGAAGTGTGCTGACCTCTGGTGGAGGGGAACTTTACCACATGGTTCCTGTTTTCCAAGTGGACTAAAAGAAAAGGATTTAACTGTAAAGTCCTCTTTTAAAATAGGGAAAAGGGCTAAGTAGATGAGTCAGCTGGTTCTTATCTGTCATTAAATTCTGTGTTACTGTGACACTGAAAGACTCACTGGCTTATTCCCAAACATTAGGTTACTTTATTGTCTCACCAGTGACTTTGTTTGTATCTGCATGTTGTGTACAGACAAAGCTTTAAAATGTTTGCTGTTATCACAAGTGATGCATTCCGTGGTTTGGAACATATTTGCAAAACCAAAAGGAAGAATAGGGAAATCATTACTGGTGTTTTAAAGAAAGATTATGTAACTGTAAACTCTTTGGATTTGAGAGCTGCCTCCAATGCATTGTGAACCAATGAGTTAGAGACCTCTCTAGCTTTCAAGGGGTCAAAATATTCCATAAACAAGGAGGAAGCGTGAATGTGTTTTATGATATAAATGAACATTGTCTGTGACTATCTACTTACAGGACCACCTAACACGCTTTCAGGGCTTATCAAGTATTCTACTTTACTGGATTCCAGTGGGGGAATTGTCTGACCCAGTGCCTTTTTATATACATACATACAGGCAACACGCAGAGCTGTTTCTTGTTGTTTAATGAAAACTGCTTGGTAGGAATCTAAAGGTCTATTCAGCGTTCAGACACGTGGGCAGCAAGTCTGGTGTTTTTACTCAATTGCCTTGTGCATTTCTCCTGGATACTGAGGGGACAGCAATAAAGACACAAGCTTGTGGGATGAATAATATATGTTTTGTGAGTTGCTTTCCATCTTTGTAGTTGCTTTGTGAGTGTTTTCCACCCTGAGGGATGTTTTCAAACGGATGTTGAGACGAAGCTATTGCCTAATTCTGAATCTAATAATATCATTTTTTTTCTTGTACAGTTCTTATAGTTCATGTGTAGTACATACAGAATACTGGTGTTGGTGTAATAATATAATTCCACACACATTAGGCTATGGAACCATTTTCTCTAAATGCATAATGCCTATGTAGTAAGCTATCTATACTGAAAAGTGTCCTTCTTTTGCTCTAAGGGGAAGGAAGTGTGAGTTTGGGTATTTGGGGTGTTATTTTTCTGTGGTCCAGGTTTAACAATTTTTACATTAACAAGGAACAGAAGAAAGTGGTGTAACATTAAAGGGATAGTAATAATTAAATATTACTAATCCCTATAATAAAGCCCTAGTAAAAAAAAAAAAAACAACATATTGCCCCAAGTGTCATCTCTCAAACCTTTATGGTTTGAGAGATTATCGCTTCTAAAGTTGGCCCCTCCCTCCCCCATCCCCGAAGTCAGCTTTGTAGCTGACTGAAGGGAAATCCGGTCATTGATCATCAGGCGGCTCTGCAGCAGAGCCGCGATCGCGTTAACTAAAAAAAAAACTTTCACTAAAACGGTCTTCTACATGTGCTTGCAAACCAAGCACACGTAGAAGACCATTTCAGTGAAAGTTGTTTTTTAGTTAACGCGATATCGGCTCTGACGCAGAGCCGTCTGATGATCTATGACCAGATTTCCCTTCAGTCAGCTACAAAGCTGACTTCGGGGAAGGGGGAGGGAGGGGGCAACTTTAGAAGCATTCATCTCTCAAACCATAAAGGTTTGAGAGACGACATTGGGCGAAATATGTTTTTTTTTACTAGGGCTTTACTATAGGGATTAGTAATTAGTAATAGTATTACTATCCCTTTAAGATGGCAATAAATCACTTCTAAAATCGCTTCAGGAGGGAGATGCATTAAGGTGGGATAAAGCGGTCATAAAATGGAGGTAACTTCTCCGAAGTGATGAACGCTCCAATTCCTGTGCTATTCTGTGGAGCCTGTGCACCAGACTCTCAAGTTGGAGAAATATTAGTGCATAGGTTCCATAGAGTAATATGGGAATTGGAGAATGTATCACACTGTAGAATTGATCTCCAATTTATCACACCTTAGTGCATACACCCCCAGTTCTTTTTAATACATCAGCCTTAATATGTTGCCTGCAATCTTATACCCTTTAAGGGTGCAAAATATTGCTTTGTTTTCCTCTCTGGCATTTAAAGGGTTAAATTAAGAAACAATACATGTTTGCACCTGTAGTATTGACACAAATATATTAAAGGTTATAGGAAGGCATAAGTGTGATTATTTACTTTTGACTGGAAGAGGCAGGAGAAGATGGAGGACATTGTGCAAGAAAAGGAGAGCCTTGTAGACAGGAAAATGCTCTAGTTGATAAATACAGTTACAACATCCCTCAAGTAGTCATCAGGGATTTTCACTATAAGTTGCAACAGTCTCAGATAAAGTACAATGATAGACATGTGAAAGGCAGTGCTGATAAGAAAATACTTCCTGAAAGAGATATCAGTGTTTGTGGTTATCACACCTTCATTGTTCATCAAAAAGCCCTGCACGTGTCACTGGCCAAAAGTTCATTGTGCCGGAATAATAATAATTGATTATGTGTGTTGACTCAGACCTTGTTTTATGTCCTGGTGTAATGTATTGGTCACCTAGCCAGTGCTCAACTTGCTAAAGGGAAGAACTCACTGACAGTAGTCTTGTCTCACTGCATGCCTCCCAGCACTTCAAATAGCCAAACTTTTGTTTTAGGTGGTGTTGATGGGGTTGTGGCGGATGGGTATGGCATTGCCTAGAATATTAGGTCTTTCATGACTTTTTTTATGTATCTGACTAAATTAAGTATTTTTTTTACACAGACTAATTTATTAATACATATATTGATTTTTAAACAAATAATGATGTGGATTTTATTGCAGTGGAGCAATGTGATACACTTATATACACAACAGAGGGACACCAGGGTGAGAAAGAGGGACAGATGGATTTGGGTCTCAGAGGGCTGTCCCTCCTAAAAAAGGGACACTTGGGAGGTATCTTAACTGTTTGTCAACGGCGTTGTGCGATGATATCAGTGGCCTTGTGTGATGATGTCAGTGGTCTGCATCCTAGATAATAAACTGGTCTGATTGTAAGGTGTCACAGGTTGACAGGCCCCCTTGGATGGTGGGCCCTGTCACAGCTGCACCCTCTTCACCACCTGTATTACCCCCCGGTGGGAGAGATAGAATGGCATCAAATGTCAAGTCTTTCTCTGAAAAAAAAAATAAAAAAGCAAACATGTCAGCACAGAAAGTACAAAGCAATTAAACCCATTTTTTACTAGAGAAGCAATGCATTGGGGAGCCCTCTAGTATCCAGGTTTCCTCACAGAAATGTATCTCTTTAGCTTTCACGATAAGGCCCTAAAGAATGACTGGGTCTTCCCCATGGAAATCCACTGACAATGAGTTTTATTCAGCTTCATACAACATATCAAGAATGAGTAGCTTACTCTGGAAGGATTATATATATATAAATAAAATATTTTTGCATTAGAACTTTGCTGTAGTCTTTAGCTCACTACTTTTATTTCACAATCTGATAAAGATAAGAGGTCTTAAGAAAAGGGCAACCAGACCTCTCTTTATTTGCTGGACAGCCATGCAGCTTTTTACTTCAAGGCAACTGGTGGTGCTTTTCTGTATAGCATTTCCTGTTCATACTGCTAAAAGCTATTGTCTTTTGCAGAAGTGTGAATTAACACCTTAAGGACCGGTGATGTGCCAGGACCATCAGATCTGTGCAGACCTTAAGGACCAGTGATGGTCCTGGCACGTCATGGAATTCTGTGATTGCAGTGTGGCTGCATGCCGCTCTGAGATCCCAGAATGCATCGGTGTAAAAAAAGAGCCTCGGTCCTCTAGAGCTGCCCACCCCCTGACTGCGCTTTCCTTACAGGAGTAAAGGTAGACCACAGGTAAACACACACACACTCAGACATGCTGTATCAAGGCGTCATACCTAGGTAAGCCTATCTGTTAAATTGTTTCAGTGAAAAGAGCCATTCCTAGGCACACACCCTTTATAACTGCTTAGTTCCTATGTTCAGAGCTCTTTGGCTCATACACCAAGAAGTGGTCAGTGTGGGGATGTCTGGGCATTCCGTTCCTTTGAGCCCAAGTGCAACCTATATACAACCTGTGCATAGTGGAACTAAGTGCACATCCTATATGCCTACTAGTATAAACAGAATTTGTACTGAGATCTGTACTCTGGAGAGGTTGCTTGCCAACTGATGCACACGGTATAGTGTATGCTGTAGTCAGTGTGACTTCACATCTGCACAGATCATGCACTGCACTCCATTTTGCATCTACTTCAATCTTTTTTGTCCAAATCTAACTTAGGACATTCATTCACTGACACAATAAGGATAAACATTGTACAAATGATATACCCTATAAGTGTACAAATCCTATATCCTGTATCTTTCTGATTCCTTTATTTTCTACTCTGTTTATCTTATCCTGCCAAAACTCCCACCCAGCTTTGTGATCTTCCACACATCCTGTATGTCTACTAAATCCTGCTAGGTTATATATAGATTCCCTTCAGTTCATCTGCCACTGGTGAGCAGAAAACTATTCTAATTCAGGTCGATAAAGCATCTCACTGAAACAGGAAACATCACTTATACACAACGGAAACTCATGTTCTGCTCTTGATTAATTAGTTCTATGAAATCATTTAAAGTCCCAATGTGCGTCCATCTTTAAAGGGATAGTAATACTTCGTTTTAACTTTATTTTATTTTGTAGCAATTAAAAAAACATGAAGAATGATATAAGTCTTATCTCTCAAACCTTTATGGTTTATGAGATATTCACAAGCAAATTTCCCCTCCCCGCCCCTTTTACCTAGTGTAAGCCATCTCTTCTCAGATGTGAGTCTGGTTGTAAGACCAGACAGATAACAGAAGGGGACAATTTTCTTTGTATGAAAATAATGAAAGCCCTTCCCCCCTTGACAAGTTTTTCAGCTTTTTCCCTTATCTTAATTGAAGATTGTCCCTCTCTGCAGTCTACCTGGGCACCTCCCTTCTGATCTGGTTGAACGGGGGGGGGTACTTTGTTTGTGAATATCTCTTAAACCATAAAGGTTTCAGAGATAAGACTTATATCATTCTTCATGTTTTTTTAATGCCTACAAAATAAAATAAAGTTAAAACGAAGTATTACTATCCCTTTAAGACCAAGCCCAAAATAAAATATATTAATAATAATGCAACAGTATATAATGAAATAATAATAATGCATTGTCCCAAAGAGCCATGTGCCCAAAGAAGAACTGGAGCAATTCTGGAGCAAACTAACTGAGTCTTTGGGTAAAAAAATCAAAATTACCATTGATTTAAAATGGGACTTTAATCCCTTGAATAATAGGTGGGAGACTACTGACATTCAAGGGGTTAAGCCCCATTTGAATCAGTAAGCCTCAGAATTGTGCCGCTTTTTCTTTGTGCAATGCATTAAATGACTATTGCTGATTAGTACGTGTATGTCGTTAGCACTAGCAGTGCTATAGTGCCACCCATTACTAAGACTCCTCCCTTATCCCGGCAGGTCTCTGGATGGAAGGCTCCAAGTGTCTCATCGGAAGGGTTTGCCCCACGTCATATACTGCCGCCTCTGGAGGTGGCCAGACTTGCACAGTCACCACGAGTTGAGAGCCATGGAGATGTGTGAATATGCCTTCAACATGAAGAAAGACGAAGTGTGTGTGAATCCATATCACTACCAGAGAGTGGAGACTCCAGGTACTACCCAAAATTATCTAGTAGTGCAGCCACACCCCAACACAGACGGGGCAGATAAAAATCTAGTACGGGGTAGACAATTCTGGTATTTAAGTGTAGCTAACAGTGCACATTTTCTGACTATCCCTACTTGATTGCAGGTTGATCAATGAAAGTGATTGAGCCATTCATTGATTCACCTTTGCTCAAGCAGAGCTGTCTTGAAACCATACACTGTGAGTGGCACGTGAGAACTAGAGATGTCTACCCACGGTCTAGCAGCTGGAAGCACAGGAAGCAGGTAGAAGAAGATGTCATAACTGAGCAGGAGGAGAAATTATGAAGAAAAGTCATACATCCGTTAATGTACTAAGATGTTTCTGCATCAATACAAAGACTGAAATTGATTTTATAGCCCTTCACCTGCCAACTACCAATACACTAAGGTGTTTATAAAGAAAATACCAACTTAAAGGCGCTTACACACAGGAGGGCAAAGGAGCAGTGCATGGGCGTTTTGAAGCATGCTTTTCTTCTGCTTCTTGTTTAAACACATTGAGCAGGTAGAAGATGGAACGGTGTGAAGTTATGCAATTTCCCTGTGAATGCTTTAAGGCAGGCATAAGGGGCTTGTAGGCATCAAAGTCTTAAAACTGGAGATGAATGTCCACTGACGCCACAGGGGGGATTTGTGCATTCGCCCCAGTGAACAGCGGAAGGAGTTGTTATACTGATCAGAGGAAGGAGCTACAAAGAAATGCTATACTGAGCAGAAGAATGAAGGGCAAAGTTATACTGTGCTGTAGGTGGAGCTATAAGAAAATGTTATACAAGCACCAGAGGTATAGGCATACCTGGTGCCACAGGGGGAGATGTATGATGCGATTTATGTCAGAAGAGGGGCGGGGATTAATTTTGAGTGAGGGTGGGGCCTCAAAAACCACAAGAAAAAACTGAAAAATAGCCTGGGAAGGAGGGGAACTTGGCAGGAGTGTAAGGAGCATGCATCGAAGACACAGAAGTGGGTAGAGGTTTATTTAAAACTCCACACACCCGGAGAATCAGCCTCTGCTTCAGAGACCCGGTAATTAGAAGAGAAAACCGGAGTCTCCGGGGCAAATCCAGAGAGTTCCCAGCTATGGGTATAGGTAGAAGTTAAACACAGCAGTAGGAAGAGCTGTAGGGAAAAGTTATACAGAGCAATAGGAAGAGGTATAGGGAGATATACAGAGCAGTAGGAGTAGATAGCTATAGGGAGAAGTTATACAGAGCACTAGGAGGGATATAGGGAGATGATATAAAGAGCAATAGGAGGAGCTATATGGAGAAATTATACAGAGAAGTAGGAGGGGATATATAGGGAGACATTATAAAGAGCTGTTGGAGAGGTATGGGGAGAACTTATACAGAGCAGTAGGAGAGGTATAGGGAGAAGTTATACAGAGTAATGAGAGGGGTATAGGCAGAAGTTATACAGAGCAGTGGGAGGAGCTATAGGGAGACTCTATATAGAGCAGTAGGAGTGGTATAGGGAAAAGTTATGCAGAGCAGTAGGAGGGGTATAGGGAGAAGTAATAGGAGGAGGTATGGTGAAACGTTTTATACAGAGAAATAGAAGGAGTTATAAGGAGAATTTATACAGAGCAGAAGGTGGACCTATAAGGAGAAGTTATACAGAGCAGTAGGAGAGGTATAGGGAGAAGTTATATAGAGCAGTATGAGAGGTATAGGGAGAAGTTATACAGAAGACTAGGAGACGTTGTAATCAGTTATAAGAATCAAAGGGTGAGGGGGTGTTATATGAAGAAGCAGATGGACTTGGTTATATAGGTTTAAATTATATATGGGCCAGTGGGATGAGTTATATGGAAAGGTTATAGCGAGCAATGGTGGAGCTATAAAGAGATGGTATATGGGATAATAAGGAGTGAAATATAGTGATGGTGTTTGGAGTAGTTGGATATGATATGGGATAATAAGGAGTAATATACAGTGATATAGTGATGGTGTTTGGAGTAGTTAGATATGATATGGGATAATACGGAGTAATATACAGTGATATAGTGATGGTGTTTGGAGTAGTTAGATATGATATGGGATAATAAGGAGAATATACAGTGATATAGTGATGGTGTTTGGAGTAGTTAGATATGATATGGGATAATAAGGAGTAATATACAGTGATATAGTGATGGTGTTTGGAGTAGTTGGATATGATATGGGATAATAAAGAGTAATATACAGTGATATAGTGATTGTGTTTGGAGTAGTTGGATATGATATGGGATAATAAGGAGTAATATACAGTGATATAGTGATGGTGTTTGGAGTAGTTGGATATGATATGGGATAATAAAGAGTAATATACAGTGATATAGTGATGGTGTTTGGAGTAGTTGGATATGATATGGGATAATAAGGAGTAATATACAGTGATATAGTGATGGTGTTTGGAGTAGTTGGATATGATATGGGATAATAAAGAGTAATATACAGTGATATAGTGATGGTGTTTGAAGTAGTTGGATATGATATGGGATAATAAGGAGTAATATACAGTGATATAGTGATGGTGTTTGGAGTAGTTGGATATGATATGGGATAATAAGGAGTAATATACAGTGATATAGTGATGGTGTTTGGAGTAGTTGGATATGATATGGGATAATAAAGAGTAATATACAGTGATATAGTGATGGTGTTTGGAGTAGTTGGATATGATATGGGATAATAAAGAGTAATATACAGTGATATAGTGATGGTGTTTGAAGTAGTTGGATATGATATGGGGTGCTGATAAGTGGATTCATTGGATGAGTTGTAAGTAGAGGTTATAAGGCAAATCAGGAACTTGGGGAGGGATAAACAAAGCAATAAGAGCTGTTACATTAAACATTATGTTAGAGGAGATGTTATTTGACCAACATAGTTTGGATGTAAACTTGAAATTTAAAGTTCATTTATCATCTGGTAGTTACAGATTGTTAGACTGCAACCCTAGGGAGCAGACACCAACTAAGCCAGTGTTCCAATGATAGCCCAGCAGACCAACGGGGATCTGAAAAGAGATCCCAGTGCTCCTCCAGTGCATTGATGCTGTATCACACACTTCAGTTTCCTTTCTTGTGCTAAGAAGTTCTCCATATACCTGCTTTATTGGTCTTCAAACTTGACTAAAATATCCTATTGATGACTCTTATTTACGGTCAGTGGTGTGAGGCTTACATCTGTGAAAGCTCCCTCAACATTCTCTTATTGATCATTGCTGCAGAATCTGTTGGCACTTAATAAATAAACAATAATTTTAATTCTAAAATGTTTTATTCTGCCTGTCACCTCTTTTTCCCAGTTCTCCCTCCAGTGCTGGTTCCACGACACACCGAAATTCCAGCAGAATTCCCTCCTCTTGATGATTACAGCCATTCCATCCCAGAAAACACGAATTTCCCAGCAGGCATTGAGCCACAAATAAACTACATTCCAGGTCTGTCCATACACATTTTTACACATATTGCATCTCTCTTAATTAGCATCTGTTAGGATTTTTGCATTGTATATTCAACAATGAGCAATGAGAATGATATGCACAGTTTCTCCATAGAGTGCCTTGCAGATCTCCTTTTGCTGAAACTTCCCTGTTCTCTTCTTTGAATGCAGTGACATTGCAGCATGCTACAGGCAGCTGCTTCATACAATGCTGCAGTCATTGCGAACAGACACATTGGAGGCCAAGCCTTGTTGGTTGTTTTTTTTGTTTTGTTTTGTTTTTTTTGCAGATAGCTCCGCTGTAGAAATGCTGTCATAAAGTATTCATTGTTAACATTGTCTAACACCACAGAATTTAAATATGGAATTGCATGCCTTGACATGAAATGAAAACACTATGGGGAGATGCACTAGGGCATGATAAAGCATTGATAAACGTAGCTGGGAACTCTCCATATTTGCCCCGGAGCCTCCAGTTTTGACTCTGCATTACTGGGTCTCCTGGCAGAGGTTGATTAACTGGACGTGGGGAGTTTCTAATGAAACTCTGGGGAGTCCAGAAGAAAAAGTTCCCAGGTATGGTGATAAAGCAGAGATGAAGTCCCCATTGATATCACTTCTCCAAGCCCAATGTTATTCTATGTAGGCAGTGCACTAAGCTTTCTCAGCGGAATAACATATGAAATGGAGACGTTATCTCTGCTATATCACCTCTTTATCACAGCTTAGCGCAACCCCCACCCCCATAAGAAACTGACATAAACAGAAAATACTTCTTAGTGTGTCCTAACACCTTTATGTATCTTTGATTTGGTATAGTGTTCTTCATTATTGAAATGTTAAAGGGATAGTAATGGTTAGTTTTAAGTTGATTTAATACTGTAGACATTAAAAAAAGATTAACATCAATGTAAGTCTTATCTCGCAAACCTTTATGGTTTGAGAGATATAACTTGCTAAAGTTACCTTTTCCTGGCTGTTTTACTCAAGTCTGCCATCTAGCTGACAGCTTCAGATTCCAGTTATTTAGTAGTGTGTAACTCATTGGTTTTAACAGCAAATTAACCCTTTAAGGACCAGGCGGTGTGAAACACGTTATTTTGTAATGTGTATCCTACCTCTCTGGTCCTTCAAGGATAAATAAGACCCCAAATAATAACACCCCCCTCATTTACCTTACTGTGGCCAGAAAATCCTAATGGCCTCCATGGAATTTGCTCATGTGCCTTTGTTTGATAGATAACATCTTCAGTGAGCTTTGGAAGTCACTGGAGGCAGACATGACAGTTGTTGGGAGCTTTCTTCAGAGCGAGAAAGCAGAGAGAGAGAGAGAGAGAGAGTGTGTGTGTGTAATTAACCCTTTAAACACCAGAAGGATGCACAACATGTTCAACAGCCTTCTGGTTTGTAACCCTTTGTGTGACAGAGAGATAACCAATGATTGCACTGCGTTGGATACCTTTCTGGCACTCAGAGAGTGAAAGGGTTAAGATTACCAAATGCAGTGAGCAGAGTTAGAGGTCCTACTGTGCTGCCATGAACTGTCATATCTGCTTCATTGGACATGACACTGAGGACTGACTGAACATATATCTCTCGAACAAAGACACAAGGGAGAAATTCATGGGGGACATTAGGATTTGCAGGTATTAGTAAGGTAATTGTGATGGGTTAGTATTATTAGGAAGTCATAATTCTACTTAAAAGTGCTATTTTAACTATTTGATTCAGAGGGGAGTCTGACTTTCCCTTCTAGCACTTAAAATGTTATACCTTTCTCTTGTCAGATAGTCTTGGCTCTGATATGTTATTAATATGTTAATTAAATTAATGTTGCATTTTATTGTTTCTATAGAAACTCCTCCCCCAGGTTATCTGAGCGAAGACGGGGAAACAAGTGACCAAATGAATCACAGCATGGACCCAGGTAAGAGTGAGTGGGAGGAGCTAAGGGAATTTAGGGGCTTGATGGAGAGGATTTTCATATGTAAACTAAATCAATTATCTCTTACTGCATTTCAGGGTCTCCTAATCTGTCTCCAAACTCCATGTCACCTGCACACAGTAACATGGGTAAGAACTGATTATGAAGGTTTTATTGTAAGGCTCATTTTGCACTTATATTGATACCTATTATCTCTTCTTGATATCCATATACCTAATTATAATGTAATCTCTTTCAAGACAGGGATCTCCTGCTGGACGGAGATGGACTAAAGTGTGATAAAGAGATGATAATGCGGAGATGACTTCTCCAATTCCTATGTTATTCTATGGACCCTATCCACTAAGAGATTTCTTAGTGCATAGGCTCTATAGAATAACATAGAAATTGGAGAAGCGATAAACTGGAGAAGTCATCTCCACATTATCAACTCTTTATCACCCCTTAGTGCAGAAGCCCCTCATGTTTTCTTATACTGCACTAAGGGGTGATACAGAGGTGATTCATTTATCAATATTAGATTTGTAATTATTTCCTGTATTGGTCATTTTAGCCCTTTGAGATCCTGAGGAGTGAGCAACACAGTGTAAAGTTGTGCCCACGTGAGCTCCAGACAAATTTTATTGCCTAACACCCAGAGGGTTTGGCCATACAGCACTGGTGATATAACCTGCACACCACCACTGCTTTTCCCTTGTGAAAGGGGCCTAGTTGTTTGGAAGTATATATAGGATTATTCTTGGTATTTTTATTGTTTTGAATTATACATTTGGAATATTCTTTGTTTAGAAATATACACAGGGATATGCTGTATGAAGTATATACAGGATTATGCTGTGGTGCTGTTGGTTTCCTGTATACACAGGATCATGTTCTATGGTGCTGTTGTTTTGAAATATATGATTAGAGAAATCTCAGTGTATTCTTCCTGGTAAATTATGCTATTTTGAAATAAATACAGAAATAAGCTATGTGGTACAGTATGCACCTTTACTTATTGAGTACACATTAGATAAACAGATTTTACAGATTTCTCATTTATTATAAAACTCTAATTTAACATTTGTGTCACACTCACTGATTTCCCCTTAATTAGTACCAGATGTACAAGGGCTCCGGTAAACACAGGGCACACCCCCTGAGCTTTAGTATTAATTATAGGATTGGAAGGGGTGCAACAGATAGTGCTAAAAAGTAGGAGTTTATTTTGTGTAGGTGAAAACTGACAATTTTCTTATTCTACGTCTTTTGTCAAAACTCCTGGTAGAAGACGTTCCTAGCATCAGACTACTTGTAGGACACATTTTCATGCTGTGGATTGATTTTATATCCCTAAATGTCAGGCTGTTTTTTCTGCAGTCCTTGCCTGAAAGCTCCATGTTGTACAGACTGTGTTCTCACTCGCTGATCTACTAAAAATGTGATGCAATTCTGGAGCAAATCAACTGCCCTACAAGGAACTGATAAACATTCCACACATTTCTATTGCTTTAAATGAGACTTTCAACCCCTTGAATACTAGAATGGTCTACAGTGTATTACTTCAATGCTTTGATACCTCTTTAGCATTCAAGGGATTAAAAGACCTATTTAAAGCAGTAGGAATTTGTGGAATTTCAATTAGCTCTCTGCGGTGCTGTTGGTTTGCTCCAGAATTCCTCTGATACATCAGCCTCTGTGATGCTGATGTACTAAGAAGCAATGAAGTAATTCGGGAGCAAATCAACTTCACCTTAGGGAACAAATAAAAATAACCCATTCATTTAAGTGGGGGAATTTAAACCCATGAATGCTAAAGAGGTGTCCAATGCATTGCAAAACAATGTGCTGTGATCCCTTCAACATTCAGGGGTTAAAAGACCCACTTAATCAATTGCAGCATTTATTTGCCCTTTGTGGTGCAGTTGGCTTGGCCCAAAATGACACCGGGGGGGAAATGCACTTAGGGGTGATAAAGAGGTGATAAAGCGGAGATAACTTCCCCAGGGATATCATGTCTCCAGTTCCTAAGTTATTCTATAGAGCCTGTTCACTAAGATCTCCAAAGTTGGTGAAATGTTAGTGTATTGGCTTCGTGGAATAACATAGGACTTGGAGAAGTGATATCACTGGGGAAGTTATCTCCAATTTATTACATCTTTATCACCCCTTAGTGAATAACCCCCAGTTCTTAGTACATCTTCATCACAGTTCTAGAGGTATCGTCAGAAAACACTGACTGAAGAACTTTCACCAGATGAACTCGGCTCAAAGTGCACAATACAGCAGGCAGCTGAGACCTTCGTCTTAAAGAAAATGTTAGATTAAAATACAACTGAGCTCAACTAACGACCTCTGGTACACACAAAACATCCTTCTAAAACCAAAACATAGTCATGCAGCCTGCTTCTTATAAATAACTGGAAGGTGACACAAGTTTAACCCTGTGCTCTTCTGCCTTGTACTACAATCATTAGGGCAGTTATAGGGTTAGATAGTGAATGACACAAGACAGAGAGAATATCCACATTGGTTTTAAACTTTTATCAGAGGTATGAAAATGATGAAATTCCATCAGTTCATATTTGTCTTGATCTGTTTACTGCACACGTTGCTCTTTAGAGACATTTTCAGTGCATTATGGAGCCATGTGTTGCAGTTGTCTAAAGCATCAAAGATGTTAAATGTCACACATTTTCCCTGAAAAGGTAGCAATAATGGCAATAAATCCTGCCCTAATTATATGGCTGTATGGCTTGTGTATGGTGCCATTGGAGTGAATGTACAATGGAGACTCCCTTCTAAATCAGGTGCTGGAATAGATTTTCAACCCATATTCCTACCTAACAGCAATTTACTGAACTACTTAAAGTGTTAGTAATGTCTAAAAAAAAGTTTTTTGCATTTAGAAGAGCTTAAAAAGCTTGGCTAAATGCAAAAAAACATATCTCTCAAACCGTTATGGTTTAAGAGATACAGGCTTTTAAAGTTCACTGTTTCCTATGTCAGCAGGAGATTCGTGTCAGTCAACACGGAGGCACTTGAGAAGTGCCGAGATCTCGTTACTTACACGGAATCCCTTCATTGGAATGGTCTAAAATGTGTGCCTGGTGTTCAGGGACACGTTTTAGACCATTCCAATGAAGGGATTCCTTTTATGTAACAAGATCTCGGCACTTCTCAAGTGTCTCCGTGTCGACCGACACAAATCTCCTGCTGACAGCTTTACAGCTGTCAGTAGGAAACAGCGAACTTTAAACGCCTGTATCTCTTAAACCATAGCGGTTTGAGAGATACGTTTTTTTGCATTTAGCTCAGCTTTTTAATCTCTTCTAAATGCAAAAAAACTTTTTTTTAAAACATTACTAACAGTTTAAGCCAGAATAATTCCCTTTAATGCATCTTGTACAAAGGAGAGAACAGTAGGGCAGTGAAAACATTTCGGGGTAGTCCTTTCATCTACAGTTTAACCCTTTGAGTGCCAGAGGGTTATGGAACGCATTGCTGGAGAGGTATCCAGCTCATTTCATTGCAGTGCATTAAATACCACTTGGACATTCAACGAGTTAAGTCAGTGCACTAAACAAGGTGTAGAGGAAATGGCATGCATGGACATCATATCCTTGTTCATGCAATGGAGAGGGTGCGGGGGCTGGCTGGCATAAGGGTATACCAGTGGCGGTGGTGGAGACAGAGACTAACGTGAGTGGAGCTGCTGTGGCAAATTTGTACATTCACCTTATTTTCTCTAATAATACCTGAAGTAAAGCAACAATATTTGATTAATGCCCCTGATAGACGGCAAGGCAATGTTGATTATTAATTAATTTATTTTAATTCTGTATATTTTCCAAATACTAAAAATTCTATTTGCAGATGTTCTCATGTAACCACCTCTGCTGCATTCATACCAGCAAAGCACTGAGCATCAGCAGAGTAACTACATGGAGTACAGAGGGTACAGTTGTGCCTGGGCCCAGCATCCAAGGGGGCCCTCATCTGCCCCAGGGTCCAGTAGGTTCTAGTTATGCCTGCAAAAATATTTTTGTGGTGGGGGATCAAAAATGATTGCACCTGGGCTCTCCAATGATTGTCACTTCTGAGCAGCGTTCCTCTCTCTAGTTCAGTGGTTCTCAAACTTTATTTTTCTCAAGGCACCCCTAACACGCAGTCTGGAATCAGCACCCCTATAAATTTATAGGCCATTTATCAAAGACGTAATGATGGGTACAAGTGCATATATATATATATATATATATATATATATATATATATATATATAGTTATTTTTACTTGCCATAATCGGGGGGGGGGGGTTAAAGTAGAGCAGCCACCGATTGTTAAATGAATATACTGCAACTGGGAGCAGTCAGTTATCCCAGAAGCTTGAATGCTGGATTTGGTGTAAGCCATTATCCAGTCATTATTTTTGTGAATAGGCACCTTACGTGTGTTGGTGGTGGTCAAATATAGTTTTTCTGTCGTCCAATACAAGTTTCTGAACTTACATAATTTGTCCAAAAAAAGTTATATACTGAAAAACACTTCGCTCATCACAATTCTACACAACAGGACCATAGGTGAAATTCAATAAAAGGAAGAGGTCCAGTTCTGGAGCAAACCAAGTGAAATTCCCCACATTTCTATGATTGAAATGGGGATTTTTACACCTTGAATGCTATAGAGATCTCCAATGCATTGCGAAGCTCTTTAGCTTATTGAATTCACCTGATGTTGCAGTGGTTTTCAGCCAGGGTGTCATGCCACTTTGATGCCCTGCCGACATCTACTTACGGTGCCCCTTTTTCTCTATAAAGGCTTTGACAAAAATTTGAATGAAGAGTTTCAAATTGTTATACACAATATGATTTTGCAGAAACACCAAACAGGAGAAGAAGAACAAGGGGCACCCCTGTGCAGATCAACAGGATAATAGGATTTTAGTCTTACCTGTTAAATCCTTTTATCTTAATCCTTACAGGTTACTGGTAACTTTGGGTAGGCGATCAGCCCCTTTAAGTAGGCAGGAACAATTCTGAGAAGTGACTGCTGGGTGGAGCCTACCTCCTCTCCTTAGCTTGCAGCTAGCCAATCCCCAACCAGTAAGATTTGTTCCTTGGTCGAGACACAAGGCAAGAGAACAGTTCTGCTATAGTTTTAGCTATTTTATTATTTTTCTGTTAGCTATGGAATACCACCATTAGGCAGATTACCATCATTGACAATTCCCATGACTCAAATGTGGATAGCTCAGTTTACCAGGTGCTTTTGTGGACCTAAGCCCTGGGGGGAAAATCTTGGCAGCAAGTTCTTTCCTCAGGAGTTGCCCTCTGTGGCTTCTTCTTGACATATGGTAATCTGAAGACAGAAGACCTGCTGAAAAAGGTGAGCACCATTTGAGTGCCGAGGTCCACATGTCCCATGCTTCCCCTCTGCACAGGGGTCTCATTTGGAGTTCCTGTTACATACTCATTGGTTTTATCTGTATATCTTAATCCATTAATTGCTGGTTAGCACGTTTTGTGGGGTCTTTGGGCACTTTCCCTACTGGGACCAGAGTTTATTGGGTCTACTGTTTTATTATAGTGGGCTTTTGAGTAGTTTTATGTTTTGGCATTCACCTCATTAACTTTATGTTCCGCGCCTTTAAGGTACGCGTTTACAGCATAGACTCCATTGCTCCATTCACTTCTATGGGACTTTACAGTTTGGTACATTTCTCTGCAACCGCTCCACGTAGCGAGGTCAGAGATGGCTCATTTTGTGGGTTTGTCCTTGCTCTGTCATCAGGCCAACGTTCTGGGCATGTTGGAGGCTTTAGGGGGCTCACTTCGCGCGCTCGTTTCTGATTGGCTCCCGTCACGGCAGCCATTTTGTGTATATGCAGATCAAGTATCCTACGCAGGGCTTGGATTCTCTTTCTCTCCTCCTGAGTTTAACCCTTCGCCTACCACATAAGTCTTATTTAGTGTTTCTGGGATGCATTTATTTATCATACACACTATTTTGCGGGTGTTTTGATACTTTGACCGTTTGCCTCTGTGAGAATGTCTACTCCGTTAGACCTTGGGGCTAAACCTAAGGCAAAGGATACTGGAGTGTCTGTCCCCCATTGCTCATTGCTCCTCATGTCACTCCGGGTTACCTAGAGAAATCTCAGGTCATGTTTGCCCAGCAAGCGCTGCTGCCCCTGAATCCCCTGTAGGGGCCTCCAACCATGCACTAGAGCCAGTATGGATACAAGAGTTTAAGGCTACTACCAGGTACCTCCGGTCCACCTTACAACGCCTTCCATCCACTTTACAGGGGGTCTTCCACTCGTGGCAGGAACCCACTCCTATCAGATCTTCCAGGCCTAAACCGCCGGGTGTACCTGATGTGTCTGATTCCTCTGAGGAGGAATTATTGGTGGACTCTGATGATGGCCGCTGTTGTTCCATTTTGGATCTGAAAGATCTCAACTCCTTTGCTTTCCGGTCCCAATACCGCCAGGAGTCTCTGAGCACAGTGATACCGGCCATGTCCCCTGGGGAATTTCTGGCCTCTCTCGATCTTCAAGATGCCTATCTGCACATCACCATTCATCCAGAGAGCTGACAGTATCTCTGCTTTGCCTGCGACCAAGGGTATTTCCAGTTTTCTGCCCTCCCCTTTGGCCTGACCATGGGTCCTCAAGTCTTCAACAGAGTCCTAGGAGCATTGATCTCCGTCCTACATCGGAACGGCATCAGGGTGACTCCATATATGGGCGACCTCCTTCTGAAGGCCTCTTCTCTGGAACTCCTTCATCAGCAGGTGCAGTACTGCATTCATGCTCTCTACCATCATGGGTGGATCATAAATTTGGACAAGTCAGACCTTGTTCCTCCCAGAGGATGGTCTTTCTGGGCCTCCTCTTCGTCACTCAGAGAGGGATGGTATTTCTCATGGACGATGTAGCTCATCAAATAGCACTGAAGGTCCAGGCTATCCTGTCTCAGGATCTGGTTCCAGCCAAGAAGTTGTCATTCTTGGTGGGGAAGTTCATTTCCACCATAGAAGCAGCCCCGTTTGCCATGGCTCACACCAAGGAACTTCAGAGGTTTTTTAATCCTGTCATGCAGGGGCCGTCCAGATCTCCTGGAGAGATCCCTATCTCTCCCTCTTCACGTGGAGCAGAGCCTCACGTGGTGGCTCAACCTGAACAATCTCCTGAAAGGCAGATCTTTCCTGGTGCCCTATTGGACCACAGTGACGACGGATGTCAGTCTCTCTGGACGGGGAGCAGTGCTGGGGCACTTGAGTGTTCAGGGCCGGTGGTCTCAGGAGGATTCTCTCTTTCCTATCAATATCTTGGAGCTTTGGGCAATATTTCATGCCCTACATCACTGGACACGCAACTGGAGGATTACCGGTCAGGGTGCAGTTGGACAACCTCTTCGACTTCCCCCCCCGTCCGGATCTTCTTCTACAGGGTTACCTCTGGAAGGAAGACGTTCATCATCTGGCTTTGACAGCATGGAGATTGAATCCTCAGTTTTGAAGAAGAAGGGATTTTCTTCTGGTGTAGTGGCTACTATGCGTAGTGCCCATAAGCCTGTTTCCTCTAAAGCCTCCCATAGTGTTTGCTCTCCCTTTCTATCTTGGTGTGCTGACAAAGACCTGTTTTGACTTTCCTACAGTTCTTTCCTTCCTCCGGGATGGTGTGGATATGGGTCTCAGTCTGAGTTCTCTTAAGGTTCAGACTTCTGTGCTGTCTGTCTTCTTTCAGAGCCGTCTTACTATCATTCCTGATGTCAAGGTTTTTTTCCAGGGTGTTGCTCATACCTGTCCGGTGTTTAAGTTCCCTGCTCCTCAGTGGAACCTTAACTTGGTTTTCGGAGTACTTCAGTATCCTCTTTTTGAGTCTTTGGCTGCCATCCCTCTATGTATGCTGATGTGGAAGATGGATTTTCTCCTGGCAATTGTTTCTGTTTGCCGAGTTGCGGAGCTGCATGCCCTGTCTTGTAGACCAACCTTTTTGGTCTTTCACAAGGACAAGGCGGTGCTTTGCACCTCACAAAAGTATCTCCCGAAGGTGGTGTCTGAGTTCCACATTAATCAGGAGATTTTGGTTCCTTCCTTCTGCCCTAACCCTACTTCTGACAAAGAGAAGGATCTTCATCTGTTGGATGTTGTTCGTGGTCTCAAGTTCTATGTGCATCGCACTGAGTCCTTGAAGCAGTCCACTTTTTTTCTCATTCCTGAGGGTCCTAGGGCAGGGAAGCCTGCTTCCAAGGTAACCATTGCTTCTTGGATCAAGTCCATGATACGTAAGGCTTACGAACTTCGGAAGAAGCCTGTTCCCTTCAGGGTCATGGCTCATTCTACAAGGTCTATTGGGGCTTCTTAGGCCTACAAGAACCAGGCCTCAGCTGATCAGTTGTGCAAGGCGGCCACTTGGTCTTCTGTGCACACTTTTGCTAAACACTATCGTGTGGATGTGCTGGCATCAGCTGATGCCAGCTTTGGGAAGAAGATCCTGGAGGCAGCATTGCCTGTCTAGGATCTCATTAGTCTCTCAGTATTTTCTCACTTTTGAGCCCTATTGGCTCTAGTTCAGTGTGCTGTGTATCAGTACCTGCGGTTTGTTTTACCCCTTTTCAGTGTCCATTGACACTTTGCGGTTCGTGTTGAGCTATTTATGATCTGTAGGTTCATTGGTGCTCTGGTGACTTTGGGGGCCTGCGCCTGGTCCTTGCCTTTCTTCCCACCCTGGGGAACTTAATGGTTGGACATCCCAAAGTTACCAGTAACCTGTATTGGATGACAGAGAAAATAGGATTTTAGTCTTACCTCTTTAATCCTTTTCTCTTAGTCCATACAGGTTACTGGTCTCCCACCCTGTCAGGGGACCATGTTTGGCTCTCCAGTGGCAGAACGTAGGGGTCCTTTTGGGTTCATGATCACAGGAGTCTTCCTTTCCCTTCTTACTGCCTATTCAATAGTTAGTCTGCAAATCTTACTGGTTGGGGATTGGCTAGCTGCAAGCTAAGGAGAGGAGATAGGCTCCACCCAGCAGTCACTTCTCAGAATTGTTCCTGCCTACTTAAAGGGGCTGATCGCCTACCCAAAGATACCAGTAGCCTGTATGGATTAAGATAAAAGGATTTAACAGGTAAGACTAAAATCCTATTATCCTGTTGATCCGCACAGGGGTGCCCCTTGTTCTTCTTATCCTGTTTTGTGTTTCTGCAAAATCATATTGTGTATAACAATATGAAACTCTTCATTCAAATTTTTGTCAAAACCTTTATAGAGAAAAAGGGGCACAGTAAGTAGCTGTTGGCAGGACATCAAAGTGACACAACACCCTGGCTGAAAACCACTGCAACATCAGATGATTTCAATAAGCTAAAGAGCTTCGCAATGCATTGGAGATCTCTATAGCATTCAAGGTGTAAAAAGCCCCATTTCAATCATAGAAATGTGGGGAATTTCACTTGGTTTGCTCCAGAATTGTACCTCTTCAGTTTATTTAATTTCACCTATGGTTCTGTAGTGTAGAATTGTGATGAGTGAAGTGTTTTTCAGTATATAACTTTTTTGTAAAAATTATGTAAGTTCAGAAACTTGTTTTTTTAAAGCGGAACTACCAACCCACAAAAAGTTGCCCCTGAAGAATTACCCATCTGGCAACTAGCTGCTCAAAAGTACTAGTTGCTTGAATTATGACCTCCTTATAGAGAAATTCTACTGCTCCCGGGACTGAAAGCCAGGAAACAGCACAGACATCTTTGCATAGTGAAGTCTACGCGCCTGCGCTGTCAGTCACTGCTGGTACCTTCCGGTACCTAGCAACGCCTCCTAGAGCAGACTGGGACTGACGGCGCAGGCTCGCAGGCGTTTGTATACCTGTACAAGAACACTAACACCTCCTTAATGGGATAGTAATACTTCGTTTTAACTTTATTTTATTTTGTAGGCATTAAAAAAACATGAAGAATGATATATGTCTTATCTCTCAAACCTTTATGGTTTATGAGATATTCACAAGCAAAGTTTCCCCCTCCCACCCCTTTTACCTAGTGTAAGCCATCTCTTCTCAGATGTGGAATGCAGTCTATAGACTAGACAGATAACAGAAGGGGACACTCTTATTCCTATGAAAACAATGAAATCCCTGCCCCCCTTGACAAGCTTTTCAGGTTTTTCCCTTATCTTAATTGAAGGTTGTCCCTCTCTGCAGTCTACCTGGGCACCTCCCTTCTGATCTGGCTGAACAGTGTGACATCAGTAAAAGGGGCGGGAGGGGGACACTTTGTCATTGAATTACTCTGGAACTACAACTCTGACAGAATTGAAATAACACTCTCCAAATTCCAAATACTATGATGATTAATTAGAGCTGCTTTTATTATGAAACATTACTATCCCTTTAAAAGGGTTCACTATGGAAATGTTTCCAGGTCTTGGGCGACCATGAAAACAGCACATTAAAAATGACGCCTGAATCAAATGGGTGACATGAGACTGTTGCCCCAATCAAAAGACTGACATACTCATGTCACCCACTTAAAGGTCACATTAAGTCTGCTTTCTCATGTCCTCCTGCCCAAGGGCTTGTACTGCATTCGCCAGTATCGTCAGGGAAGACAAATACAGGAGTTTGTGTAGTATCCATGGAATAGGTTCATATGCTGGTAGTCAACAGTGAGGACTAGGAGGAACTGTTGGACATTAATGTCTCTTACCTCCTCAAAGAATCACTTTTGATGAATCGACTTGTGAACAGATCAGTAACAGATTTGCTCATCTCTAGATGTTAATAAGGAATTTTGTACCAGCATGTAGAAAAATAAATGGGAGACCCTACATGAATAGCCAAATACTACTTTTCACATTTATTGTTACCATTGAATACCTTATATCAGGATTCATTGCAGGAACAATTTATTTTTACACAAAATCTCTGTGGAACCCTAACGATGAAAACAATTAGCTCATTGAGTGCTAGAAAGGTCTCTCAAGCATTGCTTCGCAATACATTGAAAACCTCTTTGGAATTCAGGGGGTTAAGACCCCTACAATTCACTGATTTCCTGCCTGAGCTCCCTTAAATCCTTGTGGGTCACCCGCCCCCAACCCTGCCTTGCCTTCCCTTCTATGCAGACGACCAGGGCTCAGCCGGAAGGCAGAATTGCACAAGGCAGCATATGGTGCACAACAAGGGACATTTAATCCTTTGAGCGGCAGGGTTACAATGTCCGGTGCTGTGTGCACCATATGCTGTCTTGCTAAGTTCTTCCTCCTGGTTGAACCTGGGTAATCTGCAAGCTACTGATTCATCCATCTCGTCCTAAAAATTAAAATACGGCTCATTTATACATAAACGAGAAACAGAAAAATACTGAGTCTGCAGTGCACATTGGAGTAGATGTGAGGACCAGGAATAGCGACCTCAGCACTGTCCACCATTACTAATTTAGAATGATAAAATAAACATGACTGTGAGTACAAAAGAACAATTATGGTACTGGGTTACAGCCATTGCGGACTCCAGAACATCATGAAGCCCATGATAAATTATGATGCCACAATTAATCCAAAACTAGCAAAAATGAATGAGAAGAAATATAAAGCGGCATATGATGCAACAACATTGGGTATTTTAACCCTTTGAGTGCCAGAAGAGTATGCAACACCACACTCTGTCTGCACCAAAAGCCGCCTTATATTTCTTCTCTCCTTTTCTCTCCTTCACTCCATCTTTCTCCTTCACTGCATCTTCCTCCTCCACTCCTCCTTCTCTTTATAAATGGAAACTAATCCCTTGTTTTATACTCTTTACTGCCCATTGCTTTCAATGTAAATAGGCCTAAACACATCCCAGTGCACTATTTGATACACAGCTAACAGGAGGTGTGGGTGCCTAGCTTGCTGGCAAAACTTTATTTGGGACAATTCTGAAAATGGCTATTTCTCTAAAAGATAAGGGAATGTCAGCCTAAGGTCGGCAACACCCCTCCTGCAAGATATACACAGCTATACTGGTTCCCAAGCCATTTGTCTTGTCAGCGAACAGGTGATACCCTGACTGAGTGGGCAAAGACAAAAGGATGGTACATACATCTGATTTGTGTGTATATATATATATATATATATATATATATATATATATATATATATATCTCAATCATCTGTATTTGCAGAACAAAATATTATGTATCAGTATTATGTGTGCACTATAAAACATACTTATATATCCCATTATCATTGATACATATTTATTCATTCATTGACCATTCATAGATAGCATGAGTGCCCACAGAGCCCACCTGTCCACAAACAATCTGACCCCTGTTATTATGGGAGTGAGAGAAAATAGATCTGCATCTCAGCATCTATCTATCTACTGTATTGGTATACTAAAAACATCTGTTTACATGAAATGGATATATTACATAAGCAATAACCCATCTGATAACATGGATGTACACAGATGTGTATTATTTAGTTACTGTGCTCTGACAAGGCATTATATGAGTCTCACCTCACCTCTGCATGCTGGAACATAAGGTACGCAGCTTGTTACTCTCCCTCTGTTCTTGGACTGTAGCTTCCATTATTAGTTGGCAGTAGGAGTTGTTGTTTACCAACAGCCAGAGAGCCGCAGGTTGTCCACCTCTACCACTGATGTAACTGTGACTGCCTTCATTAGACAGCCTCATAGTCTGGCACACAGCAGGGGGGTGAGTTCATTTCAGAGTGTGCCATACATTGGCTGAATCCTGCCATTATAACTCCAAGAGATATTTTAGAAATGAAAACACAGAAGAGTTACTAAGGGAACTGAAATTTGAATCTGAAAAGAAAACACCATTAGTGTGATTGTGCTGAGGTCCATGAGGTTGTGGTGGTGCCACCTGTCTGCTGTGGAGTCTTTTGCAGCACTGCACGGCAGATGGTTATCAGCTATGAACCGCAGACTGGAGAAAACTACTCAAAAACCTTGTTCATCAAGCTAAAGATGGGCAGTTTTGGAGCAAATTCACTGCACTACAGGGTTCAAATAAAAATTCTGCAAATCCCTATTGATTTAAATGTAACTTTTAAGCAATTGAAGGTAAAGAGGTCTCCCACGCATTGCTCTGTCAAGATGAGTGCTAAGCACTTTTATCTAAGAAGAAGCTCACTTTGAAGTTTCTTAAAGGGAAAGTATACCTTATGAAAACTCAGATCTTAATTTGTATAAAGTATCAGTATACTTTTTTTTATGAAAAAATATATTATGTTTCCTGTACAGTAAAATTAAGGTACTCCCACTGCTGAGAGATGCATATTTATGTATTTTTTACATTAGCAGTGCCTTCTAGTGGTCAAATTCCAATTAATTATTCTGTTACATTCTAACGGAGAGGAAAGTCAGTGACTTAAAGTTCTCCATAGAGTATGATAGAAACTGTTGAATCAGTTACAACAATCAGGAAGTAAACACAGTAAATCCACATCCTGATTATTTGAACTGTTATAACACTTGAATAAAACAACTGACAGAGGTGGGAGTGCCCTTGTTTTACAAAGCAGGAAAAACTCAATAACATATAGGTTTTCATAAAAAAAGTTTACTGCTTCTTTAACAGATTAATTTCCTAGGTAGATGCCCTTCTTTGAGAAGTCAGGTATAATTGTTTATATGTTACATTATATATATGCACCTCGCAGTTTAATGTATATAGTGATCTCTATTGAAGCCTGCCTGTAGGTCACACCTTTCACGATAAGCAATGGGTATAGGAGGCATAGGGAGAAAGAGAAAATTATACAGATCCATAATACATAGATATAAATAGAAAAATAATAAAAAAAATAATAAATATAATAAAAAAAATAATAATACAAGAAATGTCATACAACATGTGCTAAAATATATAAATTAGAAGGAAATATTATGGAACATTTGTAATGTGTGAGGAATCTCAAGTCCTTATTAAGGCCAGTGTGTTTGGCGTTGAAAAAAATGATCATGTTAATATCAAATGTCTTTCCTTCCTATGTAATTTTGAAGTTCCCTGTGAGAATTTTGATTTAATGTCATGGATATGTGATGTTTTAGTAATGTGTGAGGAATCCCAAGTCCTTTTTGATCCTGGGGGTGGATCCACCTTAAGGACCACATTGACGTCATTTGGTGACTGATCACTTGTGCCGGCACGCCAAACGGGGATCTTGGAGCAGTCAATTTCAGACCCTGCTAGTGCTCGCATCGCTCCCGCAGGAGCACAAAAAACATGACATGCCAGGACCATCACCGGGCATTTAGACAGGGACACTGATGAAGGTCCTGACACGTCACTGGTACATAATGGGTTAAGGCCAGCGTGTTTGATTTTGAAAAAAATTATCATCTTAATTTGAAATGTATTTCTCCCCTGTGTATTTTTGAAGCTCCCTCTGAGTATTTGGATTTTAAGATTATGGATGGATTGGTTTCTCTGGGTAATATGATCGACTGGGGTATGGTTCTTTGTTTTATGGTATTTCTCAATAGAGTTCCTGTGTGTATTCATCCTTAGATTTAGTGGTAGGCCTGTTTCACCAGTGTAATGTCCACATTCACATTCAATGCATTGTATCATATATACAGCATTTACTGATGTAAATGAATATAATCATTTAACCCCTTAACCCTCAGAGTGCCACAGGGATATGCAACGCATTGAGAAGCAATATGTTGTGTAATCGTCTGGCATTTAAAGGGTTAAGGACCAGTGATGTGGCAGGACCTTCACCAATTTCCTTGCCTAAAGGACTGGTGAAGGTCCTGGCATGTCAAGTATTTTGTGCTACATTTTTCTTAGCTAAAAAGTTATCCAATAACTAGATGAACATGTACAGCATCTGCCAATAAATTCCAGAGGCAAGTAGTTCCACAGCCTTACAGCCCTTACTGTGAAAAAACCTTGCCTTTATTTTTTTTTAACTCAAATGTTATTGGTGATTTTAGAAATCAGGGCAGAATGGGTACAGAATAGAGAAAGGGAGGAGACTGGGAGAGACAATAAAGGAAGCAGGAACGCATCAATCATAACAAAGTTTACAAATACAAACAGTGCATTATCAAATGTACAACAATCATATGATCTAGCGATAACTCATCTCAAAGAAAGGTTATATCAGGGCTTATAATTTTAAGTCCTTTACTACTAGCCAGACCTCAAAAGTTACTTGCCACTGCAAGCCATAACATACCCACCAGGCCGGGCCGGATTTGCCATAAGGCAGAGTAGGCATCTGCCTACAGGCGCACCCTGCAGAGGGGCGCCTGTAATTGGAATCAATTATTTTTATTTATTTTTTTTTATATAAAAATAAATAATAAATACCCGCTGCCTGCCTGCCGCACGGTGAGATCCTGCTGTTGCTCCCTCGGTGGCTCTTTAGTAATGCAGAGCGCTGGGAGATGACATCATCTCCCAGCGCTCTGCATTCATAAAGAGTAGACCGCGCGGGAGCAACAGGAACTACAGGTTTGTGCAGCAGCAGGCACAGACTTCTGCTGCCGCTGGATCACCAGGGAGGTAGGAAACGGGGCAATGTGGGGTTGATGGGGGTAAGTTGGAGCTGATGGGGGTAATGTGAGGACAAGTTGCAGCTGATAAGGGCAAGTTGGAGCTGATGGGGCAAGATGGTGCTGATGGGGGGCAAGTTGGTGATGATGGGGGGCAAGTTGGAGCTAATGGGGGCAATGTGGAGATGATGGGGGTAATGTGAGAGCAAGTTGGAGCTGATGTGAGGGCAATGTGGATATGGGGGGTAATGTGGAGATTTGGAGGTGGAGGTGTCCAGTGGAGATGGCCAATGGGCGGGGGGGGGGGGCGCTTCAGATTTCTGTGCCTACAGGCTCCTGAGATGTAAATCCGGCCCTGCCACCAGGGCTGAATTTCTACTCGCCAGGGCTAAATTTTCACTCTCCATTGGCTAGTGGCGAGTGGAAATTTTGAGCCCTGGTTATATATAATGAAACATTCGTTGATTGACCAGATGGGCCTGAGGAAGCTAAGGGTAATTGCTGGGGACTAGGCTTCAGTCAATGACAGAATTTGGAAAGACGTGGTGTAAAGGAAAGCTACAGGAAAAATATGTGATGGCCCAGGGAATTATGACCCTTTCAGAATCCTTATGTTATGAGAGAATTCTGGAGTCCAGTGTGAGTGGACTATAAACCTAAGCGGACAGGGGAGAGTATGAGAAGAAGAGATAGATAGGGAAAAGGGAATACAAAACTAAGGAAAAGACAAACAAACAAAAAAAAACCAAAAGGCCAAAAGGGTCAAGAGGTATTGAGGGGGAAAGGGCAGATGATCTGACTCAAGGCGTGACTTGGCTTATCTATCTGGAACCAGGGACGTGTCATTAAAGATAAGCCAAGGCTCCCAAACTTGGGAGAACTGTGCCTAGGAATTAGAAAGAAGGCAGGTAAGTCTCTCCATGGAGTAAATCCTTCAAATGCAGGATTTGGGGATCCTGAAGACAGGGTTGCTTCTACTGCAAAACTAGAGTGTTTCTGGTAGCCAATAGCACGTGGGAAGTTAATTTAATTTGAGAAATGGGTACATCTGGGGATCGCAGACCTAGAAGGAACCATCATGGCCCCACCCTTGCCTTTATTGTAGTCCAAATCCCTTTTCACTGTCGTCCAATACAGGTCACTGGTACTCTGGGAGGCGTAAGTCCCCTTTAATAGGCAGGAACAACTATGCAAATAATTTGCAAGGGGCGGAGCCTCCCCTCTTACTTAAGCCACCTTCTGGCCAGAGCCACTTTAGATTGATTTGTTCCTGGTGTGCTTCCACACCAGGTAGAGAACATCTATGCCGATCCCTTGGGATTTCCCTCTGGCTTACATCTTCCCTCCTCTTCCTCTATTGGTCAGAGTTATCCAGAAGTTGAAGAGGGAACATTGTCCTGTCATCCTGATTTCTCCAAACTGGCCTCGCCAGTCCTGGTTTCCGGAATTGATGGCCATGTCAGTGAAGGATCCAATCCCACTTCCAGCCCGTCCGGACCTGCTTCTTCAGGGGTATCTGTGGAAAGAGGATGTTCACTCTCTCCATTTGATGGCATGGCGGTTGAATCCTCGATTCTAGCAAAGAAAGGCTTTTCTCCTTCTGTGGTATCGACGATGCTCAGTGCTCGTAAGCCTGTGTCTTCCAAGATCTATCATCGCATATGGTCAACTTTCGTGACATGGTGCTCTGACAAGAAGTTGTCACTTGACTTCCATCTTCCCACTGTCCTGGCCTTCTTGCAGGACGGTGTGGATAAGGGGCTCAGTCTGAGTTCCCTCAAAGTTCAGACTTCTGCCTTGTCTGTGTTTTTCCAGGAACGGATTGCTGTCCTTCCTGATGTGAAAGTCTTCTTCCAGGGTGTGACTCATGTTCGACCTGCCTTTAAGAGTCCTGCTCCCCAGTGGGATCTCAATTTGGTGCTGGGAGTTCTTCAGCGACCACCGTTTGAATCCTTGGTTTCCATTCCATTACGTCTTGTGACTTGGAAGATGGCCTTCCTCTTGGCTGTTGTGTGAGTCACCCATTGAGTGCTGAAGGTCCACTTGTCCCCACAGTGTCCCTTTGATGGGCTTGTATTTGGGAGTTTTAATACACTCCAGCACTCATAGGGTGTTTTTATTGCATTATTACTGTTTATGCAATTTCTGTGTTATTCTCTGAGTTTTGGAGCATTGGGTATTCATTTATTTATGTTTCTCATGTGTTTCATGCTTGTTTGGGCACTTTTTGATGTTTTACTAAACTTTATTAAAAATGGTGTTCCGCGCCTTTAAGCGCGGCTTTTTCCCGCTCAGACGCAAGGGCTCCTTTACTCTCTATGGGAATTCACAGTATGGGACATATCTCTGGAACCGCTTGTCACAGCAACTTCAGAGAGGGCTCATTTTAATTCTAGGCTCCTGATCTATCATCCGGAATGTGTTTTATTCATGTGGGGTGTTCAGGGGGGCTTCGGGCAATGTTTGGGGTACTTGGACAGGAAAACTACATTTCCCATGAGCGCTTGGTTCGCGCTCGTTTCTGATTGGCTGTCATGACGGCCGCCATTTTGTGGTACTTTTCCTAGGCGAGTACACTACGCAGGGACCGAGCCTTCTCTCTCCTCAACAGATTAACCCTTCGCTGGCCAGATAAGTCCGTTTTTAGAACATTTCTGGGGTGAAACTTTAATCTTAACACTTTTTCTGGGTGATAGTGTTATTGGTGGGGTATATTGACGCTGTGAGCATGTCTACTTCACTGGAGCTAGGGGCTAGACCCAAGTCTAAGGAGGATGGGGGGTCCGCTACCCCCATGGCGTTTTGCTCCTCTTGCCACATTGGGCTGGATGGCGATAATGTGGGGGATCTATGCCCTAATTGTACTGGTCAAGATAGCAACCCTGGGCTTCCCAGCCATGCTATTGAGCCATCTTGGGTGAGGGAGTTTAAAGCTGCCACTAGGGATCTCAGATCCACGCTTCAACTCTTTCCCTCTCAGGTACAGGGGGCTCTCCAGGTCTGGCAGACCCCCTCTACTATCAGGACCTCCCTGCCTAAGCCACAGGGAGCTCCTGATATCACTGATTCTTCTGAAGAAGAACTTTTACAGGATTCTGATGCTGAGGAACGTACTGTTATTGAATCTAACAGGTCCATTGGGGACCCCTATGAGTGTGACCCTGAAGTTTCGGCTGAGGGTCTGATCAGAGCGGTTCTGAATACGCTCAACCTTCCTCTGACTCAGGAATCCACTTATGATCCTACTGATGTTTTTCAGAAAAAGCCATCTAAACCAGTTGTTTGTTTTCCAACTAACCCTACTCTTGCCCGTCTGGTCTCTGAGGCATGGAAGAATCCTGATAGATCTTCCTCTGTCTCCAAAAAGTTTGCTAAACTTTACCCTTTTCCTGAGGCGGAGCTGGCAAAATGGGTTCATCCTCCCAAAGTGGATGCTCCTGTGTCTAGACTCTCCAAATCTACTGCTTTGGCTGTCTCAGATGCCTCTGCCTTGCAGGACTGGACGGATAAGAAACTAGAGCTCTCTCTTAAGTCTATTTTTGCCTCCATTGGCACAGCCATGCGCCCCACTTTTGCTGTGGCATGGGTTAATAGAGCTATTGCGGCCTGGACTGAACGACTGACTGAAGCGGTTCGCCAGGATGCGCCTGTATCTGAACAGTTGCAGCTTCTTGCTAATATCACTGAAGCTCAGAACTATGTTGCTGACGCTGCCTTTGATGCTGTGCGCATGATGGCGAGGGCCTCCACTTCTTCTGTGGTGGCTAGACGCGCTCTTTGGCTGAAAATTTGGTCTGCTGATACAGCCTCTAAGAAAGCCTTGCTTTCCTTGCCCTTTCAGGGGAATTTGCTTTTTGGGTCTGAACTCAAAGAAATGATCAGTGAGGCTACTGGCGGTAAAAGTACTCTTCTACCCTCAGTCTTTAAGAAAAAGTTTCCAGCCAAACGCAATCCGTCCTTTCGTTCCTTTCAGACTGAGACACGCTCCTCGGCCCAAACGGGTCCTCCCACTACGCGCTCCTCCTCCAAGCCCAAACAGTCCTGGAGGCCCAAAGTTGCCTCCAAGGCCAAGACCTCCAAGACTGCTTCGGCATGACTCGCCGAACCCGGGTCCGCATCCGGCTGTAGGCGGTCGTCTCCGCATCTTTCGCCAGACTTGGGAGGAGTCAGTGGCGGACCCATGGGTTCTTCAGGTGGTGTCAGAGGGATACAGGATCCCTTTCTCTTCCCTTCCTCCTTTTCGGTTCCATTTTACTCGTCCTTCTCAGGAACCCACAAAAAGGCGTCTGTTCGACGACGCTATTCAGGATCTCTTGGACAAAGAGGTCCTGGAGGCGGTTCCTCAGGGGGACACAGGTTCAGGATTTTATTCCAACCTGTTTGTGGTAGCCAAAAAGGACGGAGGAGCCCGTCCCATCTTGGATCTCAAAGATCTCAATGCCTATGTGGTGACTTCCCACTTCCGCCAGGAGTCCCTGCGCTCTGTGATTGCAGCAATGTCTCCAGGGGAGTTTCTTGCCTCCCTGGACCTTCAGGATGCTTATCTTCACATCCCTATTCATCCAGAGAGCAGGCGGTACCTCAGGATTGCCTGCCACAGGGGACACTTTCAGTTTGCAGCGCTCCCCTTTGGGCTGACTTCAGCCCCTCAGGTCTTCCAGAGGGTGTTGGGCTCATTGATAGCGGTGCTCCATCAGGATGGGATCAGAGTGACCCCCTACATGGACGATCTCCTTCTGAAGGCCTCCTCAGCGGAGCTTCTCCTTCAGCAATTACAGATGTGCATGCACACCCTGAACCGTCATGGCTGGATCCTGAATCTGGACAAGTCGGACTTGATTCCATCTCAGAGGCTTCTGTTCCTGGGTCTCCTGTTCGACACTCGCCAATGCATGGTGTTTCTTCCAGAGGACGTGGCTCACCAGATAGCTGTCAGAGTGGCTGGAATTCTGGACATGGACGAGATTCCAGTTCCGAAGTTGTCGTCCTTAGTGGGGAAGTTCATTTCCACAATCGAAGCAGTACCATTTGCCATGGCCCACTCCCGGGATCTTCAGAGGTTTGTGATCCAGACGTGCAAGAATCATCCAGATCATCAACATCTGTCTGTTTCTCTTCCTCCTCATGTCGAGTCGAGTCTGCACTGGTGGTTAGATCTCTCTCATCTCCTGAAAGGGAAATCCTTTCTAGTTCCTCCTTGGACCACAGTCACTACGGATGCCAGCCTTCGGGGCTGGGGTGCAGTCTGGGGTCGCTTCAGTGCTCAGGGGAAATGGGGTCTGGAGGAATCCATGCTCTCCATCAATGTTCTGGAACTTCGAGCTGTCCGGCTGGCCCTGAGGCACTGGGAGTCTCAATTGACCGGTCTTCCAGTCCGAGTGGAGTCCGACAACGCCACGGTGGTGGCTTACATCAACAGGCAAGGCGGCACAAGAAGCGGTTCCGCCTGGTGGGAGGTCAAGGATATTTTGTCTTGGGCAGAAGATCACGTGCCTGTCATCTCTGCGGTTCATATTCCAGGCGTGGACAACGTCATGGCAGACTTCCTCAGTCGTCATACCGTCGACAGCGGAGAATGGGCTCTTCACCCAGAGGTGTTTCACATGCTCACTCAACGGTGGGGGATGCCTGTGGTGGATCTGATGGCTACCAGACACAACAGGAAGGTTCCGGTGTTTTGCTCCCGGTTGAGGGACTCCCTTGCTCTAGCAGTGGATGCCTTGTCAGTGCGCCGGGTAGCAGAGTTACAGGCCTTGTCTTGTAAACCTCCTTACCTGGTGTTCCACAAGGATAAGGCTGTGCTTCGCACTACCAAGGAATTCTTACCCAAGGTTGTGTCTGAGTTTCACATCAATCAGGAGATTGTGGTTCCCTCTTTCTGCCCTAATCCTTCATCTGACAAGGAAAGAGATCTCCATCTGTTGGATGTGGTGCGTTGCCTCAAGTTTTATGTTCATCGCACCGAGTCTATCAGGAAGTCTGACGCTCTATTCGTCATTCCTGAGGGGCCTAGGGCAGGAAGACCGGCTTCCAAAGTTACCATTGCCTCTTGGATTAAGGCTACCATCCGTGAAGCCTATAAGTTGAGGAATAAGCATGTTCCCTTCCGGGTGACTGCCCATTCCACCAGATCTATTGGGGCCTCTTGGGCCTACAAGAATCAAGCTTTTGCTGATCAACTGTGCAGAGCGGCCACTTGGTCCTCTGTGCACACCTTTTCTAAGCACTATCAAGTTGATGTACTGGCTTCGGCTGATGCCAGTTTTGGAAGGAAGGTCTTGGAGGCAGTCTTGCCTGTGTAGGTCTTCCGCTCTGTGATCCTTAGTGCTTCTTTACTGTTGAGCCCGGTTGGCTCTAGTTCCGTGTGCTGTGTTAGTTCAGGGATTGTTCCCTTGGTTGGTGTCCGTTGACACTTACAGTTTGGGCTATGTTATCAACTGGTCATAACAGTCCTAGTGACTTGGGCCTTGCGCCTGGTCCTTGCCTTACTTCCCGCCTCTGGATCAGCTCAATGTTTGTACATCCCAGAGTACCAGTGACCTGTATTGGACGACAGTGAAAATAGGATTTTAGTCTTACCTGTTAAATCCTTTTCACTTAGTCCATACAGGTCACTGGTCTCCCACCCTGTCAAGGGACCAGTCTTGGCTCTCCTGTGGCATTCAGTGGGAGACCGTTCGGGCATGCTCACAGGAGTCTTTCTTTTTGCTTACCTGAGGTCAGTTTTAGGGTCTCAAATCAATCTAAAGTGGCTCTGGCCAGAAGGTGGCTTAAGTAAGAGGGGAGGCTCCGCCCCTTGTAAATTATTTGCATAGTTGTTCCTGCCTATTAAAGGGGACTTACGCCTCCCAGAGTACCAGTGACCTGTATGGACTAAGTGAAAAGGATTTAACAGGTAAGACTAAAATCCTATTTTCTCTGTTGTCCAATACAGGTTACTGATAACTTTGGGTAGGCGATACACCCCTTTAATTTAGGCAGAAACAATTCTAGAATTGAATGCAGGGGGTGGACTTCAGAGATGGCTCATTTTAATTTTCTGACCTTGCTGTATCATCCGGTTCACATTGCAAGTGTGTTGGGGGGCTCAGGGGGCTTCGGTTACTGTTGGGGTACTTATTCTGGGAAGACTACATTTCCTATGAGCGCTTGCTTTGCTTGCTCGCTTCTGATTGGCTTCCGTTGCGGCAGCCATTTTGTGCCTTTTCTAGTATGAGTATTCTACGCAGGGCTTGGACTCTCCTTCTCTCCTCTGCTGTTTAACCCTTCACCTGCCAGATAAGTGTATTTCAGTGATTTCTGGGGTGAAATTTTAATCTTACACACTGTAATTGTGTGACTTATTGTACTAAACGTTGTTGACACTGTGAGAATGTCTACTCCATTGGAGCTTGGGGCCAGGCCTAAGACTAAGGACGCTGGGGTTTCTGTGTCCCCTATTGCGCATTGCTCCTAATGTCATTCAGGGTTACCTAGAGAATTCTCAGGTCATTTATGCCCAGCATGTTCTGATGTCCCTGAGCCTCTCCCAGGGACCTCCAGCCATGCATTAGAGCCAGTTTGGGTGCAAGAGTTCAAGGCTGCTACCAGAGACCTTCGGTCTACATTGCAACTCTTCCATCCCAGTTAGAGGGGGTCTTCCACTCATGGCAGACACCTTCTTCAGTCAGATCTTCCCTGCCAAAACCGCAAGGAGTACCTGACGTTTCAGATTCCACTGAAGAGGAACTGTTGGTAGATTCAGATGTTGAGGAATGTTCTGCTGTGGGTTCCTCTCAGTTTTTTGGGGACCCCTTTGAGGGCTGAGGGCCTGATCAGGGCTGTCTTAATCACCCTAAACATTCACCTAGTTCAGGAGGTTTCTTCAGATCCCTCTGATGTATTCCAGGACCCTATAAAGCCTCATACTTCTTTTCCACCTAACCCCACTCTTGACCGCCTTGTGTCTGATGAATGGAAAACTCCGGACAGAAAGCCTTCTGTTTCCAAGAAGTTTGCTAAGCTTTACCACTTTTCTGAGGCAGCGCTTGCTCAGTGGGTTCATTCCCCCAAAGTGGGTGATCCTATATCCAAGCTTTCTAAGTCTACTGCCTTGCCAGTTTCTGATGCGTCCGCTCTGAAAGACTGGACTGATAAGAAGCTTGAGGTTTGCCTCAAGTCCATTTTTGCCACTGCTGGTACTGCCATGCATCCAGCTTTTGCTGTGGCGTGGGTCAACCGGGCCATTGCAGTCTGGACTGAACACCTCACCCTGGCTGTCTGACAGGGTGCTCCTTCTTCAGATATGTTGCGGCTTCTTGCCAACATCTCTGAGGCCCAGCACTATGTTTCTGCTGCCTTATTTGATGCCATCCATTTGGCGGCAAGGGTTTCCACCATATCTGTGATCTCCAGACTAGCTCTTTGGCTCAAGATCTGGTCTGCAGACACTGCTTCCAAGAAAGCCTTGCTTTCCTTGCCCTTTCAGGGTACATCCTTGTTTGGGGCAGAGCTTAAGGATCTGATTAGTGAGGCCACAGGGGGTAAGAGCACCCATCTGCCCTTGGTCCCCAGGAAGAAAACACCTCTCAAGCGTAACAGGTTTTTTTCGTTCCATCCAGACTGAGACATGTCCGGCGAACTAGGCAGTTCCCTCAGCTCCACCTGCTTCCTCCAAGCCCAAACAGCAATGGAAGCCTAAGATCTCCTCCACACCTAAGGCTTCCAAGACTTCTCCAGCATGACTTGCCGAACCTGGGTCCCCACTCCGCTGTGGGTGGCCGTCTGCGTCACTATCACAGCGTATGGGAGGGTTCAGTGGCAGACAAGTGGGTTTTACAGGTGGTGGCGGAAGGGTACAGGATCCCTTTCATCTCTCTTCCTCCTTTTCGCTTCTTTCCCTCTCATACGCCCCAGGGCGTAGAGAAACGCCGTCTGTTCAAAGGTGCTATCCAGTCCCTTCTGGACAAGGATGTTCTGGAACCTGTTCCAGTTCAGGACAGGGGTATAGGTTTGTACTCAAACCTCTTTGTGGTATCCAAGAAGGACGGTGATCGCTGCTATGCTCCCGGGGGGATTCCTTGCTTCTCTGGATCTTCAGGACCGATAACTACACATCGCCATTCATCCAGAGAGCCGGCAGTATCTCAGATTTGCCTGAGACCATGGGCGCTTTCAGTTTTCAGCTCTTTCCTTTGGTCTGACTACAGCTCCTCAGGTCTTCAGTCGTGTCCTGGGAGCTTTATTTTCCGTCCTTGACCGGGACGGCATCAGAGTTACAGGTTCAGAACTTCATTCATGCTCTCACCCATCACAGGTGGATCATCAACATGGATAAGTCGGATCTTGTCCCATCCCAGCGTCTGGTCTTCCTGGGCCTTCTCTTGGACACTCAGCAGAGCAATGTGTTTCTCACGGAAGAAGTGGCTCACCAGATCGCCCACAGGGTCTCAGCGGTTCTGGCTCTCGATCCAGTTCCAGCCAAGAATCTGTCCTCTCTAGTGGGGAAATTCATCTCCACCATAGAAGCGGTCCCATTTGCCATGGCTCACACCAGGGAACTCCAGATATTTGCGATCCAGGTGTGCAGGGGTCAGCTGGACCTTCTAAAGATGTCAGTGTCCCTTCCTCTTCACATCGAACTGAGTTTATCGTGGTTGCTCAACCTCTCCAATCTGCTGAAGGGCAAGTCCTTCCTAGAATCCTTCTGGACCACAGTGACAACGGATGCCAGCCTCACAGGATGGGGAGCGGTCCTGGGTAGCCTGAGTGCACAGGGTCGGTGGTCTCCGGAGGAATCTCTCCTTCCTATCAACATGTTGGAGCTTCGGGCGATATTCCATGCCCTTCGTTATTGGACTCCCCAGCTGGAAGACTGCCCTGTCCGGGTACAGTCCGACAACGCCATGGCCGTGGCTTACATCAACAAACAGGTCAGAACAAGAAGTCTCGCCGCTTGGTTAGAGGTCAAGGCTATTTTGTTCTGGGCAGAAGAACACATTCCTGCCATATCCACAGTGCACATTCCTGGCATAGACAACGTCATGGCGGACTTCCTCAGTCGACACACAGTGGACAGCAGAGAGTGGGAACTGCATCCAGAGGTGTTCACCCTCATCGTTCAGAAGTGAGGTCTTCCTTGCATCGACCTGATGGCTTACATCTTTCCTCCCCTCCCCATGTTGCACAGGATGTTACGGAAATTGAGATTGGAGTGCTGTCCAGTCATTCTGATTGATCCGTACTGGCCTTGTCAGGCTTTGTTTCCGGAGCGTCTGGATCTGTCTGTGGCAGAGCCATTCTGGCTCCCTTGTCGCCCGGATCTTCTTCTACAGGGTTACCTGTGGAAAGAGGATGTTCTTCGTCTAGCTTTAACGGCTTGGAAATTGAATCCTCAATACTGAAGAAGAAAGGTTTTTCTTCTAGTGTGGTGGCTACTATGCTTAGTGCCAGCAAACCTGTTTCTTCTAAGGCCTACCATCGTGTTTGGTCGACCTTTCTATCATGGTGTACTGATAGGGACCTTTCTCAGGATTTTGATCTGCCTACAGTCCTGGGCTTCTTGCAAGACGATGTCGATAAGGGCCTCAGTTTGAGTTCCCTTAAGGTTCAGACTTCTGCTCTCTCTGTTTTCTTTCAGAGGCGCATTGCTATTCTTTCTGACGTCAAGGTTTTCTTTCAGGGCATTGCTCATACCTGTCCTGTCTTCAAGACGCCCGCTCCTCAGTGGGACTTTAATTTGGTCTTGGGCATTCTTCAGCACCCTCCCTTTGAGTCCTTGGCTACTATTCCTCTACTCCTTCTGAAGTGGAAAATGGCCTTTCTACTGGCGATCGTGTCTGTTCGCGGTGTCGTGGAGTTGCATGCTCTGTCTTGTAAACCACAAGGATAAGGTGCTGCTTCACACGTCTCAGGAGTTTCTTCCGAAGGTGGTCTCTGAGTTTCACATTAATCAGGAGATTGTGGTGCCCTCTTTTTGCCCTGACCCCACCTCTGACAAGGAGAGGGATCGCCACTTGTTAGATGTGGTGCATTGTCTCAAGTTTTATGTACATCGCACTGAGTCTATCAGACAGTCTGACGCGCTGTTCATCATTTCTGAGAGTCCCAGGGCAGGAAGACCTGCATCCGAAGTGACTATTGTGTCCTGGATCAAGTCCACTATTCGTAAGGCTTACGAGCTGAGGAAGAAGCCTGTTCCCTTTTGTGTTACGGCTCATTCTACTAGATCTGTTGGGGCTTCTTGGGCTTACAAGAATCAGGCCTCCACTGATCAGTTGTGCAAGGCTGCCACTTGGTCGTCTGTGCACACCTTTTCTAAGCACTACCGTGTTAATGTGCTGGCATCGGCTGATGCCAGTTTTGGGAGGAAGATCCTGGAGGCAGTATTGCCTGTCTAGGATCTTCTTCGGTTCTTGGTGCTTCCTTCTTTTTTGAGCCCTGTTGGCTCTAGTTCAGTGTGCTGTGTAACAGTTCTTGGGGTGTTGTTACCACTGTTCAGTGTCCATTGACACTGCATTGTTGTTGGCTATCTCTGATCTGATGCTTCTGGTGACTTTGGGGGCCTTGCGTCTGGTCCTTGCCTTACTTCCCACCTCTGGGAAACTCAGTGGTTGGATATCCCAAAGTTACCAGGAACCTGTATTGGACGACAGAGAAAAGAGGATTTTAGTCTTACCTGTTAAATCCTTTTCTCTTAGTCCATACAGGTTACTGGTCTCCCACCCTGTCAAGGCACCATGCTTGGCTCTCCTGTGGCAGACCGTGGGGGTCCTCCAGGGTCATGCTCACAGCAGTCTTCTTTCCCTTCTACTATCTAGTCAATGGTTAGTGTCTCAAATCTTTCTGGAGCTGATTGGCTAGCTGCAGCCAAGGAGGGAAGGTAGGCTCAACCCCCTGCAATCAATTCTAGAATTGTTCCTGCCTAAATTAAAGGTATGGATTGACTACCCAAAGTTACCAGTAACCTGTATGGACTAAGAGAAAAGGATTTAACAGGTAAGACTAAAATCCTCTTTTAATCAATGCCCTTATGTTTTTTGCTCAGCCCTCTGAATAGTCTTGCACAGAGTGCTTTGTATTGGCCTTGAATATACATGTATATAGAAATCATGTCCCTCCTTAGTCGCCTCTTCTGTAATGTAAACAAACCAGTGGTGGGTGTATTGTATGAGCTTCCAGGTGCAAAATAATTTTTGGGCCTCAATTCATTGTACACTACTGAAAAATCTAACCATTTTCTAATTACACCATTCAGTGGGTTCACAAAGTTGGCAGGGTGCTTTGCCCCAATGGTAGTTCAGTCCTGAAGCAAACCCAGTTTCTCTAATCTCTCTCTCTTCATACCTAAAATAAACATTTCTGCCATCCTCTGTACCTTTCTAATTCAACCCATTGCTTCACAATGTGTTGGACACCTCCCTTTCACTTAAAGGGTTAATAACTAGTGTGAATCAGCGTGTTCAGGACCTCTGAGGCTTCTGCTGGGAGCAGGCAAGGGGGTTAGAATCTATATATAATCTATTTTTTTTAAAGGCTAGTTACATTTTATTTTCACTTAAAGGGATAGTAATGTTTCACAAAAGCAGCAGCTCCAATCAATCTTCATAGTATTTGGGCCATGGAGAGTGTTATTTCAATACTGTCAGAGTTGTAATTCAAGAGTAATTGAATGATAAAGTATCCCCCTCCCACCCCTTTTACCTAGTGTAAGCCTCCTACCCTCAGCTGTGGAATCTGGTCACCGGACCAGACAGCTCACAGCAAGGAACAATCTTCTTACTGTGAGCATAAGGAAAACCCTGCCCCCCTTGACAGGTTTTTCCTTATGCTCACTGAAGATTGTCCCTCTCTGCAAGCCATCTGGATACCACTTTTCTGTTCTGAGGTAAGCAGTGTTACATCAGTAAAAGGGGTGGGAGGGGGATACTTTATCATTCAGTTACTCTTGAACTACAACTCTGACAGTATTGAAATAACACTCTCCATGGCCCAAATACTATAAAGATTAATCGGAGCAGCTTTTATTATGAAACATTACTATCCCTTTAACATATTCTGCAACTTGTCAAATTGCCTGCACTTTTTTCTTTTTTTATTATTTTTTTCATCTTCACCTAATTTTTCTTATACATTCTCATGTCCCTGACAATGAGTTCCCTGAATCTGCTTCCAGAGTTTTCTGGTCAGTCAGCCATCAAAGCAGGACAGTGATACAGTGTAACACTTGCTGTGCAGCACTGAGTGCTGTATATACTATCTTTTTACATAGTGTCTTGTTTACAATGTATCGCTATATCTTATTTCACAGTCATTGACAAAAAGCTCTCTGGAAATAGATCCATGGAGCACAGTATCAGAGATATAAAAGTATACAAAATAAATATAGGTGAAGATGATATCCTATAATATAAAAGGCAAGAATGTTTGTCCGATGCAGTCATACGCAGTAGAGACTTCCTGAATGCAGAGAATGCTGGGAGTTCTGTGCTGGGAGCATACTGTGCGTTTGGGCAGTCTCTACTGCACATGACTGCATCGCATGCGCCTCCTCACGCAGAGCAGGACCGACCTCTTTACCACACCGGACCTTGGCTCGTGTACATGGGCTTTTACACTAGTAAACACAAAAAAAGTATAATTCAGTTGCTTACTATGTAAATTAAAAAAAAAGTTACTATCCCTTTAACCTCATGGATGCTATCACAAATTAACCTATGGATGCTAGAGATGCCTTGGAAAAGTCTGTAGACTTCTAAGGGTTAAGTACTGCATATGCATGTGTATTTGCACAGTAAAGTGGCTTGTCAGCAATTCTGTAAGAATAATATATTACGATAGCACTGTATATTAATATTAATATAAACATGCCTCCGAGTGCTCTCCTCCCAGTCCCGTGAAACTTGGCCGGATGCAGGGTTTAGGTCAGGCAGTTTGGGTTGGCGCAAGGCCAGCACTGGATATACGAGGGGCCTGTCCTTATCAGAAAGGTTGCAGCCTTGTGGGGGCGAAGTCGTTCTTTGTTTAACTCTCAATGCTCTTTGCTTCAGAGCAGCACATTTTGAAGAGAGAAGTTCCCTCTAGATCTCAATCTTCGCTATTTATCCAGTTCAGAGTTGGACTACATGAGACTCTTCAGGGCTGCCTACAAATGCCATCATGCCAACGGCTGGCGGAGAATTAATGAATTTGTAATCCATCAACAGTTAGAGGGCCTCATGTTGCTCACCCCTGTTGCCGTTCGCTGGGAAGATAATGATATGGGGGGGAGTTTTTAAAGTGGTAGAATTTTCTATTTTTAAGGAGCATTAAAATGTAATTTGACCAGTTTGCTGGCACTCAAAGGGTTAAACATCACTCCTATGGCTATGTTCCTATGAACAACTGTGTCACAGTGATGAGAATGCCACTACGGGTTGCCTTGGCTTCTTTTACTTTAGCAAAAATCCAGCATACAGTAAAGAAGAGTCCCATAGGCTAACACTCAATCTGAGTTTAGCCGAGACATGAAATGATAAATATTAATTTCTTTCCAACACTGCTAAAGATTTTCTTTTTTTTTTTTTTTTTTTTGGCAAATCCACCAGTCGGGGTGAATGAGAGGAAATAAATGCATGCACCCTAAAGCACACAAAAAATGGGAAGTCCCCCTTTAGCTAGTACCACTCATTATGACTGTGCTAATTACATAGAAATACTTGAGTGAAGACCTCATATTTACATGCATACGTTTATTTGAGTAAGAGCTGTGATAGGCAATGAGGCTCTCCCTAAGGACCGCATATCTGGCCCTCAGTTCCATCAAAGGGCTGGCCATTATGGTTACAAATTCTAAATAAGGGTTAAAAAAGTCTGATTAACTCCTTGCATGTTAGAGACTTCTTTAGCACCAGAGTGGTTAACCCTTTGGTTGCTAGAGAGGCATCCAATGATTTGTGCTGCGATACGGTGGTTACCTAACCTCCTTTTTTGCTTTATATATACTGCAAGTGCATCATTTGTAAAGACAGATTGCTTCTACTAGTTTCCTTTCATTTTCACTGATATTTTTGCACTTTTACAGGCCGGACAGGGAACTAACTACCTGAATTTCTGTTTCCAGAGAGCATTTTGTCAGGGACTGTGATGCAGATTTACACTGTCCCTGTGGCACTGTGTTCTGTGTGCTGTAGTGGAGGCAGGCTTTTCTGCTACAGGGACTGTGATGCAGATTTACACTGTCCCTGCGGCACTGTGCTCTGCAGGGCTGGATTTACATCTCAAGAGCCTGTAGGCACAGAAATTTGAAGCTCCCCCCACCCCCGCGGGCCATCTGCACTGGATACCTCCACAATGCCACAATGCTCCTAATCTCCACATTGCCCCCCCCCCATCATCTCCATATTGCCCTCTCATTGCCCCCATCATCGCCACATTGCCCCCATTAGCTCCAGCTTGCCACCATCATCTCATATATCGCCTTCACATTGCCCCCATCATCTCCATATACCATATTGCCCCCATCAGCTCCATACTGCCCCCATCAGCTCCATATACCATACTGCCTTCACACTGCCCTCCATCAACTCCACATTGCCCTCACATTACCCCCCATCAGCTCCATATTGCCCTCACAATGCCCCTCATCAGCTCCATATTGCCCCCATCAGCTCCACATTGCCCTCACAATGCCCCCCATCAGCTCCACATTGCCCTCACATAACCCCCATCAGCTCCATATTGCCCTCACAATGCCCCCCATCAGCTCCATATTGCCCCCATCAGTTCCACATTGCCCTCACAATGCCTCCCATCAGCTCCACATTGCCCTCCACCCCATCAGCTCCAACTTGCCCCCACCATCTCCACATCGTCCTCCATTGGCTCCAACTTGCCCCCCATTAGATCCACATTGCCCTCACATTGCCTTCCCCCATTGTCTATTTCCTACCTCCCTGGTAGGAGATCTGTATGTGCCTCCTTCGGCACAGTCTTGCACCTGATGGAGCTCCCGCGCGGTCTCCTATTCAGGAATGCAGAGTGCTGGGAGATGATGTCATCTCCCAGCGCTCTGCATTCCTAAAGAGGCGACGAGGGAGCTCCATCAGGTACAAGACTGGGGGGGGGGGCAGGCAATGTGAGTGGGTGCCGCCGGAGCAGCCAGCGATGTGGCTAGTTTTTTTTTTTTTTTTTTTAAAGAATATTAAAAAAAAAAAAAAAAAAATACAAATGGCAGGCGCCCCTTGTTGGCGTGTGCCTGTAGGCAGGTGCCTACTTTGCCTAATGGCAGATCCGGCCCTGGTGCTCTGTGTGCTGTAGTGGAGGCAGGCTTTTCTGCTACAGGTACTGTGATGCAGATTTACACTGTCCCTGCGGCTCTGTGTGCTGTAGTGGAGGCAGGCATTGCAGCGAAAGGGTTAAGGACAAGAGGGATGTTCAACTCACTGTTTCTAATCTGTGTTGCACACCCCTCTGGTCCTTAAAGGGATAGTAATACTTCGTTTTAACTTTATTTTATTTTGTAGGCATTAAAAAAACACGAAGAATGATATAAGTCTTATCTCTGAAACCTTTATGGTTTAAGAGATATTCACAAACAAAGTATCCCTTCCCTGTTCAACCAGATCAGAAGGGAAGTGCCCAGGTAGATTGCAGAGAGGGACAATCTTCTATTAAGATAAGGGAAAAAGCTGAAAAACTTGTCAAGGGGGGAAGGGCTTTCATTGTTTTCATACAAAGAAAATGGTCCCCTTCTGTTATCTGTCCTGTCATACAACCAGACTCACATTTGAGAAGAGATGGCTTACACTAGGTAAAAGGGGCGGGGAGGGGAACTTTGCTTGTGAATATCTCATAAACCATAAAGGTTTGAGAGATAAGACTGATATCATTCTTCATGTTTTTTTAATGCCTACAAAATAAAATAAAGTTAAAACGAAGTATTACTATCCCTTTAAGGGATTAAGGTGCAGCAGTGAAAGTGTTTTTGAGCCATATGATTAGAAGTGCTTTTTTGTGGTTCAAAAGTGTTATTGCTGTGGTACCGGGAAGTGATATGTATTAGAGAAAAGACTGGGGGCTGCTGTGCCAGTGTGTGAGGGCTGCCCAGGGTGACTCGTGTAAGTGGGTAAGTGGTGTCACTATATATAGAAAATCAAACCCACCAATATGTTCCACAAACCCCATACTGTTATAAACGTACCTTCTTTAAATCTTCTAACTAATGGGGTGAGCAACGTATGGGCCTCCAGATATTGTTGAACTAAAACTCCCATCATCCTTAGATTGTCTGACATTATAGCAAGCTGGGGCGTCCACAGAAATTTTTCCAGGGGGCGGGGCAAAGCTATAATAGGACCCCAAAGACCAGCCCACCCAGCCCCTATGTTTTTATGGAGGACGGATGCCCATGGTAGCAAGAGATATGTGTATCTGGGTTAGTAGTTTAGGTTAACATGTTTCAGTTTGCATGTTGAAGGTTGCTAGTTATGACTGGTTCCATTTTATATCTTTACCCTGTTGCCGTTTTTAGACCTGCAACCCGTCACATACTGCGAGCCAGCCTTCTGGTGCTCTATCTCCTACTATGAGCTGAACCAACGGGTAGGAGAGACGTTCCACGCCTCCCAACCTTCCATGACGGTGGATGGATTTACAGACCCTTCAAACTCAGAACGTTTCTGCCTGGGACTGCTCTCCAATGTGAATCGGAATGCTGCAGTGGAGCTGACTCGGAGACACATCGGTAATTCTTGTGAAAACTTTGGTCTGTGCGGTCACTGTACACTTCCCTCACTAGTGATCTCCTCCATAAGGCAGAATGCTAATGCAAGTAATACATTTTGCCCTAGACTATGATCAGAAGTTTGTAGCTAAAATACAGTGAAAAAGTTATCATCTACAATAGCATTGTGAACAATATAAGAGTTAATAAAAGTGCAGTGTTTATTTGTTTGGACCATGTATGTAAGTTGTAGCCAAGTATAAGTCTGGGGAAGAGGTAACTGCTGCAAAGGGTGAAATAGGCTCTGCGCACCTCGTAATCAGCGTGGAATAGAGGCCCCACTTATCTCAGGATGCTCTGTCATTGAACCTAAACCCCATCATATTATGTCTTCGTCCCCTCTATATCTGGTGTATTCACACTGCTTGTTAGCAGCAGTTTTATGAACTATGGGAGTTAAAGTAAAGAGATACTTTTCATCTCATAATTTAGTTATATGTGTTTGTAATGTCCAAGAAGCTATAAAATGTGTCTATACGTCTTTTAACCCTTTGAGTGCCAGGGGGTACACAACGCATTGCTTTGCAATGCATTATGTACCCCTCTGGCACTCAAAGGGTTAACCGGAAGTGGACAAAATATAAGAACCTGTGGTGCCATCCAGAATTTTTAGCAGCCAAATTGAAGTGCAATTCAATAAGCTAAAGAGATATGTTTTGGAGAAAACCAAATGCATCATAGGGGATACTGAAAATTTTCCATTGATTCCACTGAGGCTATTAATCCCTTGAATGCTAGTGAGGTCTCCAACGCATTGCAAAGTGGTTAAAAGACCAACTGAAATCAATGAGAATTTGGAGAACTTTATTCCCCCATTCCCCCCCCCCCATGGTGGCCCAGAATTACATCTCTTTTAGTTTATTGAATTGCACCTTTGGAGGTTCAGGAGGCAATGAATGTTTGAATGTACAGTGCATAGAATATATATATAAAAATACCCTGTCCCCGTCCCCCCCAAAAAAAAATTAGGTTCCAGAAGTAAAAACTACTAGGATTTTTCCATCACTGCACTAGTAAATAATACTTTAATTACTTCATTTCATTATTTGAGCAGCTCATTTTGTCACTACTTGCTCACATACACCACATACCCTCACACGGGTTTAATCTACCACTGTACTCCATGGTTGTATGAGGAGATGTGGTGCATTCCTCCCACCATTTATGGCCAAAGAGGACACTTTTGTCTTAGGTGATGTTACTGGGGGTGGGGCTGGTAGGCAGGGCATTACCAAGAAATTTTAGGTTATTTCATTACCTATTGAGACCTCTCTGTGTAACTGCATAAATACTTTTGAGCAAGACCAACACAGATTAATTTGTAAACACAGATACTGAAGATTAATCAAACATGAATGTGAGTTTTATTGCTGTGGAGCGATGTGACACATTTATATACACCCCACACGTCAGATCTCCTAGAAAGAGGGACACCAGGGAAGGAAAGAAGGAAGAAGGACAGAGGGAATTGGGTCTCAAAGAGGGACTGTCCTTCCTAGAAAGGGACACTTAGTAGGTATGGTAGTGTGTTGGAGAAAATAGTGATAAAATGAGAGCACACACTTTATTATCACCCCCAAAAAGATTCTGATGCAAAAATATGGTATATGTATATGTATATATATATATATATATATATATATATATATATATATATATACACACAGATTGCTGGATAGACAGCACTCACAGGACTTCTTCAATGATAAAAACAGAAATGTTTATTCGTATCGATGTTTCGGCCACATTTCGTAGCCTTTATCAAGATTACAGACATTCTCTGTGACTCCCTTTATTTATACCATATACACACCTGAATGCCAAGAAAAACGGCACCAACCCCACACCACAATTAACACACTTAATTGCACACGTGAATTATGTCAAAAATTATCTATTAAACAGTGATAATGAAAGTGATAATCCATAATAAGCGACTGTTAAAATCAAAAAACAATCCTTCATGTAATCACATGAAAATGTAACAAGGAAGTCAAGAAACATTAATTAGTTAACTATGTTGCGATATATGTATATAACATAATAAGATTACTTCCTCACATTACAATGTTACACAAAACTGATCACAAAATTGTAGATCTAGTCAGGACTTACTGACCGTACCGAATTAACAATGTGAAGAGATAAAATCCTAATCTTTTTCCGATTGACTGAGCACAGGGTATTTAAGAGGCTGTCTTGTTGTGTATGTTATCTTGATAAAGATCCCTGAGTGGGATCGAAATGTTGATCCTTCAAATAAATATTTCTAGGATTTTATTAAGCAGTCCTGAGAGTGCTGATTCAAGGTTATTGTGACTTAAAATATTATTGGCACCCTGGCACTTACGCTGGGTGTTGAGAGTGCTTCCTTTTGCAACGATTATATATATACACACACACACATACAGTTCGGGAGTTGATACATTTTGATTTATCTGCTAAATGACCTTGTAAGTATCGTCTAACCCCAGAACTGTATGTATTATCTATTCTTTTGATGTGCACCCAGGTCATTTTCTCATATCTACAGAGAGTGCTTTCCAACCTCCAAACACATTGCAATACAAGTGCTGGATGCCTTTCTAGTATTTAAAAATTTAGATCAATGAGAATTTTTGCGTGTTCCCTATTGTGCTGAGGTCTTGCACTAGAATTTCTCTGGTTTGCTTTTATACATAAGGCCTATTGGGTGCATGATTTAGAGTAGAGCATGTCAATAAACATGAGCACAAAGTGATATATTTTCTTTCTGGATTATCTTTGTTTCTGCTTCTTGGAAGGAATCACATAAAAAAAGGTACAAGTGGTTGTCAGTGTCATCGGATCTCAGCTAGTGCAGTCAGAGAAGCAAGCCCCACTTTGTGCTTCATGCACTGGATACCATTGTGTATATACCCCTATGTTTTTTTATAGAAAAAAAACTGTTTTTGGCCACAACAACTGGGACAATTCTGCCTTCTGGTTAATTCAGCGGTTACAAAAAATATTTTCCATTCTGGACTTAATGTGAAAAAGAGGACCTCCCACTAGATGAATCCTGTCCAACATTCACTGCAGGCTCTTAGTGTGTAACCTCAATACAGCAGAGCTCTCCTACTTCCGAACTAAGAATTGCCCTGATTCAGCCGGTCACACACTGAGACTGGAAGATGCTCACTGGCTGCAAATCGGAACTAGTGTGTTACCTTCCACCCTTTTGAGTGTTGGAGATGTATCCATAAACTGCAGAGCAATGCGTTGGTCACCCCTCTGGCACTCAAAGGGTTACAGGATTTGAATAGAGTGTATATTTTTGATCCATAAGTTCTCATAAGCAGATCTTTTTTATGTTTTTGTATTGTACATTCTGCTTGTACTGTCATAATTCTGTTTGTCCATTCCCTATTGTACAGCAGTGTAGAATACGTTTCTGCTTATAATTATAGTAATATTAATTATAATAATACCTAGATAATGATTATATTTTGAAGTAATAAAGATCATGTTTATATATGTGCCCTTACATTGCCTTACCAGGGCTGTTTTTAATAAACAGTGAATGAGTAAGCCACATCCCTGATCTGAGAAGCAAGTAAGATAAGAGGCTGGGATGAATCTGTTTTGAATTGGAAGGTGTCCAGTAGTTTTAATATGGTCCATGTCACACACAGATGTCTGTCTGGTCCATTCCCACATCACTGTATACTGATATATGTTTCCTTTTGCAGGGAGAGGAGTGCGCTTGTATTATATTGGAGGAGAGGTGTTTGCTGAGTGCCTCAGTGACAGTGCAATATTTGTTCAGTCCCCGAATTGTAACCAGCGCTATGGTTGGCATCCTGCCACCGTCTGCAAGATACCACCAGGTAATGGTTTGATTGCAGTGTAACTAAAAGGTGGGAGACAGTAAGGTCCCTGAATTTTCAACAATGTTTGTAGGGATAGTATTCATATACACTGAGCCATCTTATTTCCCATACTGTTGTACTTTACATTTTGTAATTAAATGAGAACATCTGGAATGATAGAGGTTGTATATAGACATAGTACCCTATTCATCAAGATAAAGAGGTGCAGGTGCACCATAGGGGTAAAATTAAAATTTCCATTGATTTACATGAGACTTTTAAAGCTGTGGTATGTATTGTAGACTTCTCTAGCATTCAGATGGTTAAAAGCCCAATATAATTCCAAGGGAATTTTGCACTTGGGCTGCCCCAGAATTGCTCCTCTTTAGCCTTATGACTGAAGTCCAGAGTGACAGTCCTCAGACACATGCACTGCTCCCCCACATACAGGCATATTTATCAATGGAAACATTGTTGTGAATCTGCATAGCCTTCAAAAGAGTGTTTTTCTTTATTTTTTTAATGGAAACCGCAACTGCTTTGATAAAGTCCAGTTCTTCCATATGGGAAAGCTGATTTGCTCCAGAATGAATCCACTTTTCTATTGAACATAGGCCTATATGGAGTAAATTAATTGCACCATAGGGGAAAAATAAAAATTAATGAATTCCCATGAACTTGAATAGAGCTTTTTAACCCCTTATATGCTAGAGAGGCCTCCAGCGCATTGCTTCATAATGCAGTGGAGACCTCTCTAGCATTTAAAGGGTTAAAATCATAATTTAACTGGAATTTTTATTTGTCCCCTATGGTGCAGTTGGTGTACTGTACAATAACTCCAGTTTGTCTTTATAAATATGGCCCATACTGCCATCTGAGTCATAGTTCTCAATCACACACTGCTCACCGCCAAGAATGACAATTCCCAGGCATGCAGTGCAGCCCACACAAAGACAGACATACAGTTCAGCCCACACACATGCAGTGCAGCCCACAGAATAACAGATATGCATTACAACCCACACAATGAAAGACAGACAGTGCATCCCTAACACATGCAGTGCAGCCCACACAATGACAGATATGCACTGCAGCCCATACAATGAAAGACATACAGTGCAGCTCACACACATGCACTGCTGCCCAAACAATGACAGATATGCATTGCAGCCCACACAATGACAGACGTACAGTGCAGCTCACACATTCAGTACAGCCCACATAATAACAGATATGCACTGCAGCCCATACAATGAAAGACATACAGTGCAGCTCACACACATGCACTGCAGCCCAAACAATGACAGACATGCAGTGCAGCCCACACACATGAATGGCAGCCCACACAGTGATAGGCATAGAATGCAGCCCACACAATGAGAGACATACAGTGTAGTACACAGAATGACAGACATGCAGTGAAGCCCACACACATTTAGGGCAGCCCACACAATGACAGATATGCATTGCAGCCCACAGAGTGACAGGCATGCAGTGCAGCCCATACACATGAAGGGCAGCCCACAAGCCCACACAGTGACAGACATAGAGTGCAGCCCACACAATGAGAGACATTCAGTGCAGCCCACACACATACAGTGCAGCCCACACAATAAAAGACACAGTGCAGCCCAAACACATGCAGTACAGTCCACACAATGACAGACGTACAGTGCGGCTCACACACATGCAGTGCAGCCCAAACAAAGACAGATATGCATTACAGCCCACTCAATGACAGATGAATGGCAGCCCACACAGTGACAGGCATATGATGCAGCCCACACAATGAGAGAGATATACAGTGCAGTCCACACACATACAGTGCAGCCCACAGAATGACAGACATACAGTGCAGCCCACACACATGAAAGGCAGCCTACACAGTGACAGACATAAAGTGCAGCCCACACAATGAGACACATACAGTGCAGCCCACACAATAACAGACATACAGTGCAGCCCAAACACATGCAGTACAGCCCACACAATGACAGACATACAGTGCAGCCCACACATGCAGTACAGCCCACAGAATAACAGATATGCATTGCAGCCCACACAATGAAAGGCATACAGTGCAGCTCACACACATGCAGTGCAGCCTAGCAATGACAGATATGCATTGCAGCCCACACACATGAATGGCAGCCCACAGAGTGACAGGCATAGAATGCAGCCCACACAATGAGAGACATACAGTGCAGTCCACACACATACAGTGCAGCCCACACAATGACAGATATACAGTGCAGCCCACACACATGCAGTACAGCGCACATAATGACAGTTATACATTGCAGCCCACACAATGAAAGACATGCAGTGCAGCCCACACATGTGCAGTGCAGCCCACACAATGATAGAATTGCATTGCAGCCCACAGAATGACAGACATGCAGTGAAGACCACACACATGCAGTGCAGCCCACACAATGACAGATATGCATTGCAGCCCACACAATGTCAGACATACAGTGCAGCCCACACACATACAGTAAAGCCCACACAATCATAGACATACAATGCAGCCCACACACATGCAGTACAGCCCACACAGTGACAGACATGCAGTGCAGCCCACACACAAATGCAGTGCAGCCCACAGAGTGACAGACATGCAGTGCAGCCCACACAATGACAGACATGCAGTGTAGCCCTCCCAATGACATACATACAGTGCAGTCCACACAATGACAGACATGCAGTGTAGCCCACCCAATGACATACATGCAGTGCAGTCCACACAATGACATACATGCAGTGTAGCCCACACAATGACAGACTGCAGTGTAGCTCACACAATGACAGACATGCAGTGTAGCCCACCCAATGACATACATGCAGTGCAGTCCACACAATGACATACATGCATTGTAGCCCACCCAATGACATACATGCAGTGCAGCCCACACAATGACAGACATGCAGTGTAGCCCACCCAATGACATACATGCAGTGCAGTCCACACAATGACAGACATGCAGTGTAGCCCACCCAATGACATACATGCAGTGCAGTCCACACAATGACATACATGCAGTGTAGCCCACACAATGACAGACTGCAGTGTAGCTCACACAATGACAGACATGCAGTGTAGCCCACTCAATGACATACATGCAGTGCAGTCCACACAATGACATACATGCAGTGTAGCCCACCCAATGATATACATACAGTGCAGTCCACACAATGACATACATGCAGTGTAGCCCACACAATGACATACATGCAGTGTAGCTCACACAATGACAGACATGCAGTGTAGCCCACACACACTGACAGACATGAGATGACACTTCTTGGCTACACACTGCTCTCCATTACAGTTATACTGATGCTGATGTACGAAGAAGAACTGGAGTAATTCTAGGGCAAACCAGCTGCACCACAGGAGACATATAAGTCCATTTCCATTTATTTAAACGAGGATTTTTAACCCATTGAACACTAGCGAGATCTCCAACACATTGCTTCAGAATGCAATGGAGACGTCTCTAGCACTCAAGGGCTTTAAAGCCCCTTTTAAGTCAATGGACATTTGGAGAATTGTTACATCTCCCTTATGGTGCATTTGCTTCATTCCAGATTTACTACAGGTGGGAGATGCACTAAGGTGTAATAAAGAGTTGAGAACATGAGGATAACATCTCCAGCATGATAAAATCTTGTTTTCCTATGTCATGCTATGGAGCCCAAGCACTAAGATCCATCCAGTTTGAAAGATGTTAGGCTCAATAGAATAAGAACTGAGCATTTTATCGAGAATTTAACTCTACTGACACTTTATCATACCATAGTGCATTAACACCCCCAGTTCTTCTTAGCACCTCTGCCTCAAAATCTTTCTTTGTTGGTAAGCTGACAGACTTGTTCAATGTGGAAGAGTGAATTTTTGGATCTCCAGCTGTTGGGAACTTTAACTTGAATGGCTGAATGGTGAAGATGGGAGTTGTAGTCCACAGAAGATAGAGACCTGGAAGTTGATTATCGCTGGTGTAAGAACAGGACAACAAATCTCATTAGATCTTACATTTTGATGTGTTTCATTCCCAGGACCCTATAACAAGAAACCTATTGCATGTTTTTGTCTTTATGCAGGGTGTAATCTGAAGATATTTAATAACCAGGAGTTTGCTGCCCTCCTAGCCCAGTCTGTAAACCAGGGATTTGAGGCTGTGTATCAACTAACCAGGATGTGTACCATACGTATGAGCTTTGTCAAGGGCTGGGGAGCAGAATACAGGTCAGTGTCTTATAGTGATAGATCCTTTTCTCATTTGCATTCTTTTATCCAGAATTCCTATCTGCAGTTGCATGATCTGCCACTGTGCTGAGCCCTGCAGATTTGGGGATCTATGATGGGCCTTCAAGTATTCTAACTTTGCATTATTACATTCAGTATCACAGACAGATAGTCCTATTCAGTATGGCAGATGGATTGGGTGACTGTCTTGGCTTTTAACCACTTGAGAACCAGAGAGGTTGGCAAATCATTGTGCAGTACTGCATTGTACTTCCCTCTAGTACTAAAAGAGTTATAATTGCCGGAAAAACATCTCTCTTCTGAAATCTATTTTCCAGTCCCTAATTGTAGAAGTACTGTTATGTTTGTTTGGGGGGTCGCTTTCGCAATGGAGGCATCTGTGGCGATTCCACGTACAGTTCCAGTGTCCAGGGAGTTGGTGCTGCTGTGACAGATGTCATTATATGGAGGGCGTAGCACACACACTGCCTGCCAAATCGAAACATTCTGCTATTGTGGGAGCTGCAGAGACACCCTGTGCAGATCCCAACTATGGCTCTGCTGATTTCCAGATGTTCAGTGACCATTGTGCTTTCATTAACCCTGTAATGGCTGGATGGTTTGCAGCATGTGGCACAAAGAGAACACAGTAAAGGCAGCCTGGCTGGTGGTGGAATTGGTTAAACTTCATCTCCATTTTTGACAGCCAGTTTCAGTCCTGGCCAGAAGCCAGAGGGACTAATGGAACCCAGATGTGCCTCTGTTTGGCAGGCCTCATTACTGATCCTGAGGTTTCACTCTCACATTTCACTCCTTCCTTCCTTAACTCATTCAGAGCCACGACCCACCAAAGTCCCAGGCAGAGCCGTTGTCCCTAATTAACTCATTGTAAAGGTGTCTTCTGTAAAAGGAACGTTCTGACTGGCATCAAAACAAAAAGGTGTCTTTATAGTCACTTCAAACAGGAGAAATATTATCCTTCAAAGAGCTGCTTATTAGAGTTATGTCAGAATTTCCACATTTTTGTATCCTTACTAATCAGTTATGTGACAACTTAAAATAATTTTACCATTTGTCAACAAAACATAGTAGGCCAGTGCATGGTCATCTCTGCTAATTGTCTGGGTCACTGCTAAAGGTCAACTCTTATCAACCCACAAGTCAGGAGTGGGCAACTTGTACATCTGTAGCTATTGTCAGACTCCAAGTCCCTTCATCATGAGCCTGCCGTTGGAATGCATAGGTTGATGGGAATTGCAGTTCAACAACAGCTGGGCAGCCACAGTGTGCCCTCCTCTTCCCTAAAAACTAATTGATGTTTCCTCCAGAACTTCGCTACAATTGTCAATTGCATTGTTTTCTCTCCACAGGCGTCAGACTGTGACTAGCACCCCCTGCTGGATTGAGCTGCACCTGAATGGGCCTCTACAATGGCTGGATAAAGTTCTCACCCAGATGGGTTCCCCAAGCATCCGCTGCTCCAGTGTCTCCTAGGTAGGAGTGTCCAGGTCACAGGATTTCTCACAGCCATGGACTACGAGAGAAATGGGACTGTGCTCCAGTACTAAAACGGAACATTGCCTCTCAGTCCATTCAGCATAAGATACAGACTGCAGACCAAAGACAAGCATGTGTTGTATATCACTTCACAGAATGGTTACATAAAGAAGCTGAGCTTGTCTTGGTGAAACTACAGATATTGTGTTCAAAACATCTTCGTAATGAACCTACATAACTTCCATATCTTAGCTGGGGCTGTAAGGAAATCCAGTTATTACTGCACTTCATTATCATGAGTAACCCAACTGCTGCTCTTCCCTTTTATTCACATCACAGATATGTGAACTAGAACCAGTGGTTCTGGAATCCATTGCAAAAACAAATGGATTGAGGTTCTACACGCAGAGACAAGAATCCATTTACAGTTAGCTGTGTTCTGCTTCCAGACTATGCCATGCCTCATCCCAAATACTTTGACATTAGAAAGACATGAGACATATTTGGAGTTAACGGAAGCAGCTTTCACTGCACATTTTATAAACTTTGTGGCTGTATGGTTCAAGTGATAAGGTCATTTCTGCAGACCTGAATGGAGCTGAAAGATCTAAATGTTCTTTATTTCATTTGACTATAATTATCCAATGAATTATTCATTCTCTAGCTAGCCAGCTATTTGTGTTGTTTGTAAAAAGCATAAAATCCCAGCACCAAGGTGCCATACATAAAGAGACTTCACTGATTAACAAAACAAAAGGTAAAAGACAGACCTCCTCTACTTCATTTAGTGCTACTGAGTGAACCTGTTTATAGCATTTGCTACTGGGCCAGTTAGAGTCCTGAGGGTACATATCCAGAGTATTACACTAAAGCTGTTCATAAAAAGTGATTAAAGTGTTAGTAATGTCCAAGTAAAAATATTTTGCATTGTGTAGAGCTGAAAAAGTTGAATTGAATGCAAAAAATGTATCTCTCAAACCGCTATATTTTGAGAGATACATGCATTCAAAGTTTGATGTTTCCAGCTATCATCAAGCTGTCAGCAGGAGATCCGTGTCGGCCGATATTGAGGCTCTGTAGCAGAGCCACAATCTCGTTATTTAAAACAAATGTCTTCATTGACAATGTACTTGCAAACCAGGAACACTTTAACAGGGTTTTTCCATTGTGATCACAAGGTAGCGATGTTTCTAACTAAAAAGAAAAAAGTTTGACTTCTAAGTAACTATAGTAGGAAGCTCCACCCAGCAATGGGCATACTCTTGTTTTTACTCATACTGCCTTTAACCCTTTGCGTGCCAGAGGGGTACACAATGCATTGCCCTCTCTGGAACTCAAAGGGTTAAGGCAAGCCCTAACTGCCATGTCATATGACACACTTGTTCTCTTTAGATACCTGACTTTAGGGGAACACCTGCAATGGGTGGGTAGGGAACCTCATACTCGGAATTCATTCGCCTCTTTAGAGCACAAATCAAACGTGTGGAATTAGAATATGCTATACGCTGGGAGGCATCACTATGAAGATGCACAGGTTTTGGTTTATCTTTTACTTTTGTGTCGTTAAGCCTTAAAGGTGAACTGACATGAAAAATAACATGTTAAAGCTCAGTCTTACTAGTCAATTGTCAGCATTATAATTTAAACCCTTAATTGTACAGGTTCACCCCCAGATTCTTGTCCCACCTGCTGCAAGTGGTAAAGCTGCTGTGTTACATTGGCCATGATTGGGAATTATCAGCTTCCTCTCCAGAGCACTAGCCCTTGTGAGGACAAGCCGATTGAGAGCTGTAAGTTTATGCTGCTATCGTCATAGCTAGGGATAGAAGAGATTAACCTCTTATGGACCAGTGACGGTCCTGGCACATCACATAATTTTTACTTACAGTGCTTCTGCAGGAGAAATGTAAGTTAAAACGGAGTCTGAAATTGACTACGCCAAGAGCGGTGTGGTCTCTCTCTCAGACCCTCGCTCAGAGCGCCGGTACATGAAACCGGTCACGTGTCCCGGCTTATTGGCAGGGATCAAAGCTGTCCTTAAGGGAAGGTAACTTCCTTGGACCACTGGTCCTTAAGGGGTTAATTTATAGGAGACTGAGTTTTAACAAATACCATTTTTCATGTTAGTTGCCCTTTCAATATAACAGTGCTGCTGTATGTTGGCAAAAGTTTGTTGGTGTTTAGGAGTAGGCAGTGTTACCATCAAATTCTTTTCCCACTAACCCTTCCCGCCTATATGTCCACTCAGTATGTTTGGACAGGGAGATTGTTTTATTTGCACCTCTCAGACAGTAGAAATATGGGAACAAAGGATTCTTTATAAACATATTGGATGCTCCAGGCAGTCTCAGATTTAGAAAAGGGAACTGTTACATTAAATCACACTAGCTCGCAGCTAGAGAACACAAATAATATCTTGTAACCCTTTGAGTGCCAGAGAGGTGCTCAACACATTGCAGAACAATGTGTTGAACACCTGACACTCAAAGGGTTAATTTGTCAGAAAAAACAGGATATATTTGTCTTGTATGCATGTTCCCTCCATTCTGTCAACATTTGCTGTCTTACACAGAAGCATCTCACAAACCCCCAGAATATGTGTGTGTATATATATATATATATATATATATATATATATATATATATATATATATATAATATACATGTGCAGTTTTACTTGAGCTGGGAAACAAATACGTGTAATGTAAATTAGGTTATTGTGACATTCACAGATGTACATAAAAAAACTTCCACACATCCAAGAATTAAAGATGCAATATCCCGTACTTGCTATTTTCAGCAGGCAGAGAGAAGCCATTTTTTTAATTTGCATTCACCATTTCTTTGTCAGTGGGCTGTACCGTACACAATGTAAACCAGAGAAGGAAATTTGCAGTGGAAAGGTAAATTGATTCCAAAATGGCATATGAAACTTAGGTTCTATTAATGTATTGACATATTTACCTATATTTTTGTGACTATTAGCAGCACTGGTCTGTGACATGCTCTGTGATAGCCTCCCATACATACAGCCCTGTACTACACAGTGATACATATTTTTAGCAGTTTTGTTTTTGCTTTCTAGCCTAGCCTTGAACAGAGAGCAGCATCTAGAGATGAAGTCACTATATACTGCTATAGTTTTACTATGATTTCACTTTGTGACCTGAATCTTGAAGTCTTTCTACTCATTATTAGAAACAGTTTCACTACAGAGGTCATCAACACATTACAAAGCAATGCATTGGAAACCTTTGTAGAATTCAAGTAGTTACATTAACCATAATGAGCTGGTTTCATTAGTGATTATTCACTACCTGGTTATTTTATATATCACATAGATCCCTATTTCTGCAGTCCGGGCTCCTGCAATTGTCCTCCCTTGCACCTCAACACAAAATTAGCAGTGCTGACTATTCCCTCAAGTGCCTGAATCTGTTCTTCATGGGTGTGGGTGGGTGTATAACACAGTTTGAGCGCAAGGAGCACACTTGTGTGTATGCGGGTAATACAAGCCATGGGTAAGGAGTATGTGTGTGTGTGAATACGCAGCAGTGGCTGAGTGTGTTTGTGCATCACAGGCTGAGGGCAAAGAATGAAAGAGAGAGATAGACTGGCTTAGGGAAAGGAGCTTGTGTGTGAGAGAGAAAGAGGGAGAGAGTGTGTTTGTCTGTTGGCTGCAGTGCAATAAAGTTGTAAAATGTGTGAGGTGTTCAAACCCTTTGCATTTTTGTAGCATGGAAAAAAATTGCTTATGGCCTGTAACAAATTATTTGTGTTTATTTGTTTGTTTGTTTTTTTATATTATCTGCAGTTTCATTCTTTATTTCCGACTTTTATGTATCCATTTTAATCTTAGTATATTTTTATTATTAATCTTGGAGTGTATTTTCTAAGAAACAGAGCATTACCAGTCTGTCTGAATTCCTGTGTATTTATTTAGAAAATGTTTTACCAGGAAGAATACATTGAGATTTCTCTCGTTTTCAAGTGCGTCCTGCACGTAAATTATCATTCAGGTATATACATTTTATAAAATCCCAATTACACTCTGCTGGTTGGTGGGCACTTCCTTTGAGTGTCAGAGAGGTACTCATCTGGCACTGAAAGGGTTAATAAGCTTATATTTCCCTGTAATATATATCTGTCACTAAAATATGTTTAAACTAAAGATCCATGTTCAGAAGAAAAGTTAATCAATTTTGAGGCAGTCAAACTACATCTATGGTTCAAATACAAATTTCCATTGATTAAAAATTGGAGTTTAACCCCTTGAGTGCTTTTCAGTGTTGTGGAGGCCTCTCTAGCATTCAGGAGGTTAAAGGTCCAATTTAAATCAGTGTCCCCTGTGGTGCACTTTGTTTGCCCCAGAAATGCTCCTCTTTTTATTCAACACAAGGCCTCTAGGCAGTTTTAGGAGTTCTGCTTTTCAATCCAATCTCAGATCCATGTTATTGATTACTGCAGTCTCCCTTTACAGAACTCTAACATTCTGATAGATGTAATTACGCTGTCGGCCCTCCAGATGTTGTTGCACTACAATTCCCATCGTCTTCAGTGGACCATGGGAGCTGTAGTCCAGTAACAGCTAAAGGGCGGCAAAGTGCCTGTTCACAGGTCCAGGACTATTTCAGGAATATGGTCAACGTGGACAGTTTGAAGACCTCAGGATCTCCTTCCCCTGATGGTCTGGGAACAAACAATACTGTATCCTCAATGTGTAAAGATAGTCCTGAAACCTCAGTATTTTGTCTAGCAGCTGCAGGTATCAGTGCTTAGCAATGTGTGAAGATAAGCCTGAAAACCTCAGTATTTTGTCTAGCAGCTGCAGGCATCAGTGCTTAGCAATGTGTGAATACACAACATTCTAGTAAATTAATCTAATGTAAATTCAACATTTTGTGAGGTTACTATAAGCTTGAGTAGGAAAGGAAAACAGCTGTAGTTATTATTTAACCCATTTTGTGCTGCAGAGATCTCCAACCCATTGCTTGAGCTTTCTAACATACAAAGGTTAATAGGAACCGTCTACTTTATACTTTTCTAGGGCCCATGATAGGATACAGTTTGACACACAGATTGTTATTTATGGGAGGAGTGTCCTCTGCAGTAAAGCAAACAGGTACGGGAACATGATGGGGGCAGTATAAATAATAAAACTGGTTAAATGCAAACAATGAAAATTATAAATGATTATTTTAAAGAAAGTAATTATTCAAGTGGACTTTTCACCTTGAATTTTTTTAACATATTTGAAAACTTAAATCAGAACTGCCTTTGTGTTGTTTAACCAAAGGTCTGACAGATGTATAGTCTAGGAGATATTCGCACATTTATTTCAGGGAAAAGTGAAAGTCTCCTGGTGCAGAAGCAGCACTTCATTAGCTTATGAAATGTCACTGAAAAGGCTTCAGTAGCATTTGAAATATCACTGGTACTGCATGGGTACCACAATTAGCATACAGTACCAAGTATAAATATCAGGGGGGTTATGTACTAATGAGAGATAAAGAGGTGATAATGTGGAGATTACTTCTCCAGTGATATCACTTCTCCAGTTCCTATGTTATTCTATGGAGCCTATGCACTAAGATCTTTAGAGCTGGAGAAATCTTAGTGCTTTGGCTCTGTAGAATAACATAGGAACTGAGTAAGTGATATCACATATCCACTTTATCACATCTCTATTACACTTAAGTGCATAACCTTCCTCCCCGATCTTTTGGCTAACATGACACATGGGCAGTTTTTAATGAATTTTTCAAATATGTAAACTTGAATCAAGGTAACAGGTCCATTTTAAATGATACTTAGATACAGTTAACAATAAGGACATGTTTCAAAACATACAAAGAAAATACGAATTAACAGTTTCCCTTTAACCAATCATAGTACAACATGAATAAAAACTAAAACTCTAATAAAAATCTGACCATTGGCCAGCCTAGGATGATGGGAATTGTAGTCTAACAACAGCCTGAGCATCATTGTTCCCTAATTTTCTAGTTAGTTGTGATATTTTTGAGGATATTTGTAAAAACGTTAGTTATTTTACCTTTCTGCTCATGTTTTGTTTCTTTCATTCCCATTGTGAATGTAAATAAATGTCTTTACAGTTTATGTTGACTTATGTTGATTCCAGCAGCTATTCCCTAAGCTCTATAATTATCTTCCTTTGTTCACAGTCCAGAAAATAAAGAAAACCAAAATGAATATGAGAAAACAGTTTGATGTCAGAGGGATGTCCAAAGCATTGTGAAGCAATTTTTTGGACACCTTTCTGGCATTCAGAGTTAACGAGGTAGTGGCTCCAAGGACAGAATTGCAATAACTAGAAAAACTCATGTGTTTCTAATTTTTGTTCTCCCATCTCTTACTCACCCACTCGCTGTCAGTAAGGAAAAAATGAACACCGAACACAGTGAGCTCAAAAACACAGTCACCCTTCCCTTGGCCCTACCGTACCCCTAACATTAACTATAAATATTACAAATACTAGTCCTAACACTATCCAATCACCCATACCCCATAGCTGTAACACTTACCTGGATGTCTTGACATCCCACGGTGTCTCCAGCACCCTGGTCTTCTTTCCTTCTTCTTCTGTAAGCTTCTATCTTCTTTTCTTCATCTGTCATCTTCTTCATCTGTGCTCTTCTGTATTCTTTCCTCAAAACTTGTTGCAGCCTGTAATAAAAAACAAAATTAATTAAAAAGCTGAAACCCATGTATGTTCCCTCCCGGCAGAGGTAGAATATTAGAAAAATCCCCTCTCCTGATACCTTTTGGGCCGTTGCCCAATGCCAACTGAAGGAAATTTGAACAGGGACTGCCTTTCATATATCTTTCAAATTTCTTCTCACACTCCCAGTGGCCGGAATGTGGGCTTACACAGGGCACGTAACATGCCCTCCAGTATCCTCACCTCCCAGTCAATCTGCTTATAGCTCGTCCCATCATTCCTCAAGTTAGAAGCTGACTGGCTGGGAGGTGTGTTTACTCCAGGGTTCTGTGCCCGCATAAGCCCACATCCCAGCCAATGGGAGCATGGGAAGAAATTTAAATTGGGAATGGCCATATAAAAGGAAGTATGTGTTAAAATTTCCATCATTGGCAACGGACTGAAAAGAGGATGGCTTTTTCTTCTACTGGCGGTGGCAGGTGGAACATACATGAATTTCAGGTTTTTGGGTTTTTATTACAGGCTGCAACAAGTTTCGAGGAAAGAAGACAGAAGATGACAGATGAAAAAGATGACAAATGAAGAAAATAAGATAGAAGCTTACAGAGGAAGAAAGAAAGAAGATCAGGGTGCTGGAGCCCCTGCTGGATGTCAGACATCCAGGTAAATGTGTACTGTTCGTGGGATGTGTTACCTTTAGGGTGGATTAACCCTTTGAGTGCTAGTGGTGTATGCATCGTTGTATGAGTTGCATACCCCACTGGCACTCAAAGGGTTAATTTTTGATCCTTGACTGTATTGATATTGGGCTTTAAACCCCATATCAGTACATCCACGGGTCATTTAGCATTTTTTATTATCTTTTTTTACACTTCACTTCCATGTTGGTGGTTTTTAATATGCGTTAGGGGACTCGGCACCAACTTTTGTTGGCACAGATTTTTGGCGATATAGTTGAGTCTTTATGTTACTACCCAACACTTGGTATTGAATCTCAAATTCAGCTACTTTAACATTGCTTCCTATGGGCGCACATTTAGCACCAATAGTGAATTTTCCCCTTTCAGTAATGTGTCACAGCGCAGGTAGTTGCATACCTGACTGTGACTTAAAACTACAGACCGTCCTTTTATTTATCGTGGTCAGTTGAATCAAGACATAAGTGAGAGGGATGCAGTGCGTTCATACTATGGCTTAAATGAAAGGTCTTAGACTTTAGCTGGATTTTAGGATACAAAGAAAAGGGACATTAGAAAAATAAAATACAAATGCTAAAGTAAATTTTTATTGTCCTGTAACTTTAGCATTTTGACTGCCACCGACACTGATTTGGATTCTGTTTTGCGCTTGTTCTTAGGAACCGATCTGAATAGTACTGTAAATTCAGCTCAATCGGAGAAAACACAGGTGTGAGCAACAAACTTGACATCTTCCACTTCCTCTAAAATACAGGCTTCTTGGAGCAATAAAAGACAAATGATGTGACTTGAACATAAATATTTGAACTTCTCTAAGTATATACTTTCATAATAGAAACATTTCTGTTTAATCATTAGTGCTCTTTTAATCATTTTGAGTGGCAGATGGTAAACTCTCTTGCACTCAAAGAGTTAAGCAACAGTTATGACTGAAAACGGCAAGAATGGTCCTTACTTACTGAACAGCAAGTTCCTTCTTTATGCACCACAACACCCACCCCCTATTGTACATTCACACACACAGTAGTTATCAAGGTGATGATGTGCCCAGTCTGAGCTAGATTCACATTTTTATATGCACTTTATTAAGGGTATAGTTCCATTACTGTTAACCCTTTAAGAACCAGAGAGCATTACTTCACAATAAGTAGCATACCCTCTGGTCTTTAAATGGCTAATGGGAGAACTTCAGGTCATCAGTAGGGTTTTGTTTTATTATGTTCATTGTTCCCCACTGATATCAGGGGAGAGTTGCACTTAGAGTCGATAAGAAGCCAGGCTGGTGATATGATGGCATGTTTGCTTCGATTGCATCTCAACATATGCACTTACATTCCAATAGCTGCCTATGCTGTTGCAGTTCAAAGTTCCAACTTCAACAACCTGAGGTTGGCAGGGATCTTCTTGTAGCTATCTATGGACCCAGGGGACAGGGCAGAGACAGCAGGTGCCCTCCTTTAAACCTTTCAGTGCCATAGAGATGTGCATTACACAACTCTCTGGCCCTGAAAGGATTATGTTAAAATCCACTGCTACAGTTGATTCATAAAGAGAGCCATCAGAGAAGTTAAAAGATGAAGGCTGGTACTATGTTAGCCATAGAAATACAGGAGGCAGTTATAGTCAGCTGATACATTTATTGACTAACTAAGCAGATTTAGGATGCAAGCTTTCTAGACCTCTTAGGTCTCTTCCTCAGACATGGTCTAAGAGGTCTTGAAAGCTTGCATCCTAAATCTGCTTGGTTAGTCAATAAAGGTATCAACTTGACTATAATTGCCTCCTGTATCAGAGAAGTTGTTACTTTACATATAACAGCTTTTCTGCCATTCTGTACTTAATGAATCAGCTGATCAGCACTTTCAAAATCATTTATTTGTTACAAAGTGACAGTTCCACTTCAGATTGTTACAAACAGCAAAACCTTATGTCCAGACAGTTCATCTGGTGTGTAGAACGTTATACTTCCACATGCTGTGGGGAGGGCAGAGTCTCAGGCTACAATTGAACCATAATAACTTGAATGAAGCAACTGTCAGCAGTGGAAGTACCTTTCACCTCTTGAGGATCAGAGGGGTGTGCAAGGGGTTAATATAAGAAGACAAAGAACACAGAGAGATGACTATTACTTGGTGTGGCAGAGCTTAGATATGATGTATTCGATTTGCTATTGAGATTAATATCCTCTCCAGTTTTTGATGCACTCAAGCCTCCCATCGTCCTCAGTGTACCATAGGCTGGCTGAGGATGATGGGAGATGTAGGCCATCAGAAGCTGGAGAACCAAATGTCGCCTACCCTCTGCTGCAGATTTAGGGCCGTATACGCAAAAGAAAAGAGCAAATCTGGAGCCAGTCAACTGCATCCTGGGACTTGAGGTCAACTTTCCCACAGTTTTCCATGATTTAAATGGGATTGTAACCCAGAGGAGAGGACTACAGTGCAATGAGTAGGCAACTTCTCCAGCATTCCTGGAACTGCGGGGGATTTTATTCATCCCTAACGATGCAGATGGTTTGCTCCAGTAGAGTTCCTCTCCTACTGAACATGTATAAAGGCAAGGGCAGCAATTCCTGGGCATACAACGCCAACACATGGGACAAATACAATTCCCAATGATTTTGATGAGGCTTTTAACCCTTTGAGTGTCAGAGGGGTATGCAACGCATTGCAAAGCAAATGGGATATTTGGGAATTTGTGCATTCCCCCATTGTGTGGTGAAGTTGGTTTGCCCCAGAATTGCTGCACTTTTACTTTGCGTATATTACCACAAGAATAGCAGCCATAACCTTTGTGTTTGGAATACAATCCTACATCTAAAGAGCTGATCGGTTCAGCTTGTTCTGTTACTGATGTCAGAACGAAAGGTTATTAGTGCAGATTTTGGATAAATGTATCCGATCTGGATCATTGTACAGTTATATTTTTCCCCTTACAGTCCCATTTAACTGACGCAAGGGTTACAAGATTAAAAGAAAACTATTGTGTCCAAAACTCCCTCACTTGCAATTCACCTTTTAATGCTTCGAATTGAAACATTTCCACTTACTGCTTCCAAGTATATTGTAATAAAGTGATTGTGTCCAGACCTGGAGGAAGCACGTGCCAGCAAGAGACTGAGGCAGATCTAGCTGGAAACTCCAGCATCTAGAACTGTCCTTTTCCAGTGACATCATACTATGAGTAACACATTTTAAAATCAGTTCTACAAACCCCCTAACTGGGAGCCCAGTTCTGGAAAAAAAAAAAACTTGGAGCCTGTTCCCCCGTAGTAAGGATTATCAGTCATCAGTGGCTTCGGCCGAGCAAAATAGGGAAAATAACTCAAACTCATAAATAAAGTGTGCTGATCTCTGTGGATTTACTAATGAAATACACAGCGGTGATATCATTCTTTCCAATAGCTCATTTTGAACTAATAGATAACAGATTCAATTTATAAAGTTATAATTGGCAAAGCTTTTACTTACTAATAGATACTTTACTTTCAGCATAGCACTTTATTTTATAACCGGGGCCTTATGCAGGAAAATAAACTGGGATCAATTTTGGACCAAACCAAAACTGTATCATAGGGGACAAATGAAATTCCCCATTGATTTAAATGAGGCTTTAACCGTACTGAATATTCTAGAATTCTGTAATGCATTGCTTTGAATTGTGTTGGCGACCCTCTAGCATTCAAAGAGTTAAAAGCCCCATTTAACTGTGGTGCAGTTGGTGTGCTCCATTTCTTTGTCCATAAGGCCCCAAGTACTTAAAGGCAAACTTACCTTACACACGTGTTGCAGTTCTGCTTTTACCAATAAAGGAACAATACACAGGATTTATTGGCGTATACAGAAACAAGACCGTCTCATTAGGAGTATGGCACTGAATGTCTACATAAGGACAAATACAAATTCCAAGTGATTTAAATGCTGATTTTAACCCAGTAATGGGCAACAGGCAACCCAGGGGCCACATTCAGCCCTCACAGGTATCCCCAGTATTCTCTGGTACACGATAAGGGGGAGATATTTTCCCACTCACACACTATTATCACCTCAAAATCACACATCCTATTTCTTTTGTTCCTCCCTTTACACTACCCACCTTAACCCCGTGGGTGCTAGTGGTCTCCAACACTTTGCGGAGCAAACCATTGGAGATTTCTCTAGTAAACAAGGGATTAAACTACTTTATTAAATCTGTGTTTATCCATGTGCAGCTGTTTTGATAGACTTGGAGGTCCACATATGGAGTCCTTGGGGTGACCCTGGTTGTCGGTCACTATTTTAACTCCTGAATGCCAGAGAGGTCTCCAACACATTGCAAATCAATGTTGGAGACGTGTCTAGCATTCAGAGAGGTTACAAATCCCATTTAAATCAACTGGGCATTGTATTTGTTCCTTTTGGCATAGTTAGTTTGTACCAGAATTGCTCCTCTTCTGTCTTTATATATAGTTAATGGATCCATGCGTCAGAATCAACACATTGGACAACATCTATCAGAACCTAGAAAACAGTATTTTCCTTCCAGGTGTTATATTTATCACTGTCACTGCCCACTGCAGAGGGTTACTGCTGACATGTCTAAGGTGTCAGTAAATTCCTACATTAATCACGGTGGTGGATTTTCACCTCTGTACAAAATCAGTTTGAGGCCAGACTCTTGCAGGTCCCACTGAGAAAAGGTTCCAAATGGGACTTCATATATGAAGAACTGGCAGTTTGCACAGGTCAAAAATAGCCTAATGACACAAGTGCTTCTTTACAGAGATGGACAATTAGACAGAGGAGGGAGACAGGTTCTGTGCAGAACATCAATAAAAAAAGAAAGAAAATAACATGAAAGATGATGTTTATGTCAGCAAATTAAAACAAAAAGAGACTGATCAAACTAAAGTAAAAGGTATCTACATAAATGTATTACTGATACTTAATCCCCTGCACACCACTCTGGTCCTCAAGGAGTTAATTAAGATATTCAGATACATTTCATAACCACTAGCATTTATTTATTGAGCACCAGCAGATTAATTATATTAAAAGATTGGAGGATTCAGGTTATGATTTTTAACTGATCCCCATCAGCAAACAAATATTTATATTCAAAAATAATAAACAAGTAACCTTGCAAGTCCAAGGTTCCAATGTTCACCATTCAGGAACTAACAACCTGTTTAAAGGAGCAGTACATTAAAAAAAAAATAAAAAAAACTCTACACATTATTTTCCAGCCCAGTGATACAAGGTTATACCTTGTGCTGGCAGCTGTAGTTTGTATCACATTCTTTGGATAACTGTTTGTCTGTGATTCACCACTTCCATAGAATGGAACACAATAACTAATTGAAATCTGACCACTAGATGGCACTGTTAATGCATAAAAAAGACTTAAATTGTAATAACTGCCCAGCAGTGGTAGTAGCCTTGACTTATTCTGCCCTACTGCGAGATTATATAAAAAAAAGTCAGTGCTCCATTGCCATCCTACTGTCAAGTCATCTTTTTTTTTTTAAGTTGCTCCTACAGGTAAGTAGGGTTGTATGTGTATGTACTGTATTAACACCATATTTGTTCCTATAGTGCTACCTTAAGGAAATATTTGTCCAGCCTCATTTAATGCGAGTGAATATCTACTTTCCAAAATGGTATACCTTGCATACCTTCCTTCATATCTCTAACAGTTATGACCATTTTAGAAAAGGCAGCCATTGAAAAAGAAAGAAAAAAAGTAAGTGTAGTTCTGTGCTTTTGGCACCCACTACAGTACGTGACCTCATACCAATGCCATTTTTCTCATAAGAGTAGTAGCTAAGGAATACCACTGGAAACCACATAGCTTTCAGTACATTTGAAGGGATGTAAATTTAAAAAAAAAACAAAAAAACAAAAACAAAACAAAAGTACATTTTTTTGCTTTAGCGCCATTTTCTAGAAGCATTTGTGCACACCAGGCTAGTGGTAGAAAGGCAAGTGACCCATCATTTGATGTAGTGTATCTGGAAATATATAATTTGATATACTTATTCTGCTGTTTTAGGGTAGTTTAACCATGTAACCACTGGAATGTGCATTTTAGTTCTTTTGAAAATACTATTTTGTGCTCCTGGTAATTAGGGGTCTGTGCAGGCCACGTATTTTGGTAAAACTATACATATTTGATATTTTTGCACTTGGGGATTCATGGCTTTTTCAAGTAATTGAAACTTCGCAATCAACAAAGATCTTAACATGTGGTAAGGGAACAGAATGCTTCTGGAAGAAGACTGAAAGAACGGAGACCCGAACCTTGATGGAGCCGAGGCTGAGAACTGTGTTCACACTATCCTGTAAGAATGCAAAGACTTACAGAGGTAAAAGGTCTGAGAAGACATCCTTATCAGCACACCACTGGTAAAAGATGGACCAGATCCTACAATATGCTTTGGAAGAGATAGGCTTCCTACCTTGGATTATGGTGGATATAACGTCCTGCAAGAAACCCTTTTCCTTAAATAGCAGTGATGTCAAGGCTAGCCTTTCCACCAGCTGGTAACATAAGTGGCCCTTAGTCATAAGATCTGGTCTCTATGGAAGGCGGAAGAGTTCCTCAATGGGCATATTGAGAAGATCTTCAAACCAGACACAGCAGCGCAAGGAAGGTGTTATTAGGATGACTAGAGAATTCTCCACCTTCCTGATCACCCTGGAAATCAGAGGAAGTGGAGGAAACATACACAGGCCAAATGAAAGTTCCACGGAATGCACATGACATCCGTAATAAAGGCCAAGGAATCCTTTTGTGTTGGCACAGAGTATTGGAACCTTCCTGTTCTCACGGAATGCCATCAGATTTATCGATGGAAGACCCCAGTGGTGAATGGTTTGAACACTTCTTGGTTCAGTTCCCAGTTTCCTGGCTCCAGAAAGTCCGTGACCACATTTTACACTCTTGGGATGTAGACTGCTGATGTGGATACACATCTTTGAGAGGACAGACCACAGGAATTCCATCTTGAATCGTGTGGCTCATGTGGTGGTTGAGAAATTTCAAGATAAGACCGTAGCCTTCATCCTTTTTGGGAACCACAAAAATAATTGAGTAAAAATGTGAAAAGCATTCCTGGGCCCCCACAAGTTATGTGGACAACGGTTTGTCAGCCTTAGGATTTTAAGCAGACTTCTTGCTCTGCCAAGCCTGTCTGGGCTTTGGAATGTGGCAAGTATGGGAGGTCTGATGGAGTTGAACCTTCTGTGCCTTGAACTGGCGAAATCCATGCATCTGTCTGGTAAAAAAAAAGGGACAGAAGGACACTCTTTCCTCCAGTGGCATCACTAATGACCTTGTTAAGAGAGAGATTCTAGCCCACTAAAGGGAGAAAACGAAAGCTCTCTTAGAAGATTGGTCTGCCTACCAAATCCTGAGCCAGAAGGTATTATGAGGGTTTTAGGAGGAATAGATCATCCTATATAATAATTTCGCTAAAACATGTGTAACGACCAGTCATGCGCAGTAGAGACTGCTGGCGTGCTGCAGTCATGCGTAGTAGAGACTGCCCATGGCGCAGCTGATACAGAGCTGGACGCTCCGAAGGAGCGTCCTGTTCTGTACCAGCCGCGGCGCGGAAAGTCTCTACTGTGCATGATTGCCCCGCGACCGGCTGGCAGTGGCACTGTGGCCTGTGTAATGGGCTCTTCAACTAGTGTCAGAATAATTTACTTGCCTTTTTACGAAAGGGTAAGTAGTAATTTAGACAAGGGAATTGCTGTTGATGTAGTATATCTGGATTTTGCAAAAGCATTTGATACAGTGCCTCACAACAGATTACTGCATAAATTAAAGGGCTTTGGTATGGAAGGTGATATCTACATGGATTGAGAACAGGTTAAATGATAGAAGGCAGAGAGTTGTTGTAAATGGAATCTTTTCAAGTTGGTCTAAAGTTGTAAGTGGGGTGCCACAAGGTTCAGTCCTGGGCCAAATGCTTTTTAATTTGTTTATTAATAAGTTAGAAATGGGACGTGAAAGTAGCATCTCAATATTTAATGATGACTCTAAGGTGTGTTAAGAAATGCATAGAGCAGTCCAGTTCCAAAATGACAGGCAAGTCCCCTCTGCACGGGAAATACCAGATAACCCCAGATGTACATTTCGGCCTTTCAATGAGGTGCACCTGGTTTCCCTAGGCACTGAGAGCAAGGGGCCCACATCTGGAGTACCCTTTATGGTTAGGGAGACACCCTAAGAATCTTTCAAGCAATAAGCCAAAACATGTGAGAGACTAAGCACCAACAAAAGCACTGTTGCCTGTTCTGCTGCTAACCATCACTCAAAAGCATCACATTCTAGCTCTTTAGTGCCATTAGAGAGGAGAAATTTCCACATACTTATTAGACAAATCCTGCCCAAAAGGGCAGTTCAGTTCCAAAGTGACGGGCAAGTCCCCTTTGCACAGGAAATACCAGCTAATCCCAATCATACATTTCAGCCTTGTTTGGGCTTTGTCAGTGAGGTGCACCTGGTTTCTCTAGGCACTGACAGCAAGGGGCCCGCTTCTGGATTACCCTTTACTCTTAGCAAGACACCATAAGAGTTTTCCAAACAACAAGCCAAAAGATGTGAGAGGCTATATTTTTGGCCAAACGCTAAATAGGGGGGAATCAGTTGGAAGAGGGGAAGCCCATTGTGTTACAGCCTCAGCAGTTAAAGGGTACAGTTTAGAGATAAGCCTGTTAAGGAAAAGCCTTTTATCTGGCATTTAACATTCCTCCAATAAAACCTGACCAAAGGTGCGGTTAGGAGTGAAGACTGTGGAGTTTTGCTTGTGTCTCAGGAAGATATCCAGAGAGGTGGATCCCCAAACAAAGGCCTCAGACTTGAAGGGTCTCCAACACCGCCTAGGGGTAAGGGTCAACCTCATAGGGCAGTGGCGTAACTATAGAGGTTGCACCTGCCCGTCACTTTAGGGGCTCGGCTGGACCCTGCGACCCATCCTCCTGGCGCCCGCAATCTCCCTCCGGCACTCCAGTAATGCAGAGCACTGGGAGATGACAATCTCCCAGCACTCTGCATTACTGAAAAGGACCAAGCGGGAGCTCAACTCGTGTAGAGGTCTCTCCTGCCATGCCACTGGATCACCAGGGAGGTAGGAGATGGGGGCATTGCAGAGATTGGGGGGCAATGTGGAGAGGGCCAATGTGGTCCGGGGAGGGGGGCCCATGGCACTTCTTGCACCAGGGCCCGAAGGCTTCTAGTTACGCCTCTGTCATAGCGGTTTCCAAAGGACAAGGAAGAATCCATACCTTCTTCCTCAGAGTCTGTCCTCAGCAGATGATTGCCCAACGATCTGTCTCCTGAAGGATAAATGTGGCTAATAGGGGCAAGGGCTGCTATGGGTGAAAGACCCCAGGAATGGATGCGACATAAGTCTTAACCAAAGCTGGCTCTTCATCAGTGCTGGAGGGCCACAGAGATGTAATAGAGGCCACAGTGAAAGAGGGACATAGAGCACCAGAATATTCCCGTGGAAGTCCAGTATTGCTTGAGGAACAATGAGCTAACGGGTTAAGGAAGCCCCTGAATCTTTTGGGTTGGGTTTCCCCATGAGTCCCTTGGGATCAGAAATGTCCTTAGAGAATAACTTTTAAATACGACAAAGTAGCAGAGAGTTGTAATAGCGTTACATGTTACACTTAAACCCCAGGAAAGACCCCAAAGGTAGTTATCTGACATACAAAGGGTTAAATTGGAGAAGAGAAAGAGAGCTAACCTCTGCATAGTAAAAGCAACGGAGGAGTAAGATGGTAGCCAAATCACTGCCCATCCAATCATCAAAAAAAAAAAAAAAAAAAACAGTCCGGGAACTGGAGGATTCTGGGAAATTTTGTTTTTTTTCTGTGTCCCCTCCCATGGCGTTTAAATATTATGGGTTATATCCCTTCCTCAAGGCTGGCAATGAAAATGTTTATAAGGAGGTCTCCCCCCTTGTGTATCTAATCTTTTTTGCATTAGAGTAGGAAGTTCAGATGTTAGTTGAAAAAACATAGGAGCATTTGTTACATTTTATTTTCCACATTACCTTCATGGCTGCTGCAATGCTGCTGGAGAGAGACAGACAAAGGGAGATGAAAGGTAGGAAGATTCTTTTATATGTGTCTGAAGGTAATCAAGAAAGGCCTCTGCGTTGCAACTGGAACACAAGTCTTGAACTGCCTCCACTATTTAAACACCAATGTGGTTTGCTCCCCCGGATTGTTTGAAGAAGGCTGCTGGGCAGGGTATGGCAACCCAGATTTCCTGTCATGGATGAAAATGTCCAGAAATTGGATGATCTGGACAAAGACCCATCCAAAAGAGAGGAAGATGAGGACGTGTAAAGCATGCAGGATTTTCTCTCAGCATACTCTTCTGAAGAGGAGGGTGAAATTATTGGACATGAAGACACTTTTAATATTGAAAAATGGAACGGTTCTTGAAGCATACAAGGAAAACCCTGGGTCTGCTGGAAAGACAAAAAGAACCTATTTTGGTTGTGGCCTTCCTGGATAACAAAAAAGTCATCACCAATTTGACAGGTCCCCTGTGCCTCGACCGGGCACACCTGTCCAAACAACTTCTTCCCAGCTGCCAAACCACCGATGTCAGCCCTATCTCGAAGATTCGGTCCGCTAACACCCTTTCCCCAAGAAAATCAAAAGACACATGTTGCTTGAGGTAAAACCAGGAACTCCTTTATTTGGACACACACACAGGTTTTATATATATGTGTGAACACAGTCAACCAATATCAGATGAGATTCACAAAACACCCAGTCTTACTGAGACTTAATTACGGTAACAAACAATATAATACAAACGCACAGTCCTCTATCAGATCTGCTAAGGTAATTACATTTACATCTGTAGCTGACGTAATACAATCGGTTTCACAAAGCAACAAATGGAAACACATAATCCCAGGAAACCTACTTTGCATACAAACAATAACACAGCACACAATGGGTGAGGCAATAGGACATTTGACTCCAAGTCTCCAGATGCTGTCCCAGGTAGCCACTGCCCCACCCACAATATGTAATAGAGTCTCAGGCCTGGTGCCACCTTGGAGTCCAGCTGACACCCTTCTGCATTTTGTAGTTTGGCCCATGCTTCTGTATGGCCAAATGGCTGCTCCCAGTCTGGGCCCCCCTAAACCAAAAGGGCCCCTGGTTCACAAGTCCCGTCACTTATCTCCCCCCAGATCAAATCCGGGAGACCCAGCGTGACCCTAATGGGTTCGCCAGAGCCTGCACGGGGCGGCCCCATAAAATCCACGTCCGCCTGTCGAATCCATTGGGGTAGGCCATTCTCTCTGGGTAGGCAGCCCACCTTTGGAGTGTGGGCTCATGGAACCTTCCAGGTAGAGGAGGCCTGGCCCACAGTCCATGGGTAAGAGGCCGGCCTCCATGCCTTGCCAGTAGGTAGGCAATTTTAGCTCCATCGGCAGGCATGGGGAACCACTGACTTGTACTGGGTGGGTTGGAGTCTCTAGTACTCCTAACAGGAGGGCCAAGGGGTTTACATCATCTGGGCCATGCCGCGATCCCTTTTCAGCCTCCATAACACAATCTCAGGGCCCAGCCTTCTCAGGCCTCTCAGCTGGCACAACTCTTTCTCAAATCCCCCACCTACAATCAACAAAAGGCATAGGCCCACTTGGCTCAGGGCCATCTGTCCAGCATTCCCGGGGACCCCAGGTGGTGACCACAGACTCCTCCACCTGTATTGGTCAACAGTCCCCCGTCATTTAGATCTTGAAAGCAGCCTTTGAGACAATAAGATTCCAACAGAATAAATCACATGATCAGAGAAGACAAGCTTCCTCTTAAAAGATTCAGACCAGCATTCAGGAAGGATGGATTCCGCAAGAATCTGAATTAAACAGAACGAGGATCAGCGGGCCCTGCTTTCAGAACCAGTAGGGGGTAGTCTACAACAATTTCTACCCTACTGGAAGAAAAATACAAGTTTAGACAACTGGGTACCTCAAAATAATGGAGCAGGGTACCCGCTGTAGCTCAACATTATTCCCTACAAAGACGTATTCAAGACTTCAGAACTCCCATTGAACCATGACAAATCCATGGAGCTAAGGAGATTGACTGAAGCCTTAGCCTAAAGCAAGGTAATTCAACCAGTGCCACAAGACCAAGAAGCAAAATAAATTTACTCCATAATTTTCCTAGTACCAAAGACAACTGGAGGGTTCAGAACAATTCTGGATCTGAAGTATGTAAACCGCTTCATGAAATATCAACCCTTCAAAATAAAAAAAACAGTAACATCAGTACCACATGCAGTGCGCCGAGGGGCAGCACTGACTACAATAGTCTTAAGGGAAGCTTATTATCATATTCCCATAAAAAGGTTGTATTAGAAATTATTAAAATTCTATTCCGAAAATCAGCATTGGCAATTCAAAGCCTATGCTCAGCCCCATGTGTTTTTACAAAGAATCTTGAAGTAACCAGAGTAGGGATTTCTATCATCCCATATTTAGACAATCTACTATAGGTATCAGAACAGTCTCCAAGCAACCCAGCATACTTCCAGGGCTGTAAATCATCTAAAGGATCTAGGCTGGAGAGTAAGTGGCCAGAAAAGTCAACTGATACCTTGTTGAAGATTGAAATTCCTAGGGTTAATATTGGATACCAACAAGAGCATGGCATATCTATCTCCCCAAAGAATCAACAGTATACTATCCAAAGTGAAAAAATTTCAGCTCGACACCTACTCTGACATCTCAGGATTGTATGAGTGTGTTAGGTGTTTTAACTTAGTCCATACAGGTGGTTCCATGGGATTGTTACCATATGAGACCAATTCAGAGATGGTTCCTAAAGAACTGGAACAAAAACACAGACAACATGTCACAAAAACTCAAGATAATGGCAAGGGTAAAGAAGTGATTGAAGTTATGGATTCAACCAGCAAATTTAAGAAAAAGGATTCATGTTACAGGTCCAAATAAGGGAAACGGTCACAATGGGTGCGTAACAGGTTGGGGATGTCACTGGAGAATGAAGTTAGTACAAGGAATCTGTATGGAGAAAGAAAAAAAAATATCCACATAAATGACCTAGAGTTAAGAGCCATAGACCACTGCCTAAATGAACTCAGAAGATTCCTGAAGAACAAACCAGTAAGAGTTCAATCAGACAGCCTCGTACCAGTAATGTGTATCAGAAACCAGGTGGGAGTAGGAAGCTATTGCTCAAAGAAGCAGAAAAGATCCTGAAGTTGGCAGAATTAAATTTGGCAAAGTTATCAGCCACTCACATAGCAGGATCACTAAACTGCATGCCGGACTTCCTGAGGAGGAACACCATAGATCGGGGGAGTGGTCTCTGAACTAGGACATTTTCAGGGAAATAGTCAAAAGGTGGGGGAACTATCAGTGGATCTAATGGCATCCCATGCAAGCTCAAAATGCAAGTTCTTTTCATGCTGGGAACATCCTACGGCCTTGCTGGTGGATGCGATGATATTCAAATGGGACTTCAGCGTTGCATACATCTTTTCTCCTACTCCAGTGATCACAGTGGTTTTGAGGAAAATGAGGGACAAGACCAACATAATTTTGATAGCTCCAGATTGGCAAAGTAGAAACTGGTACTCAGAGCTGATGAAGTTATCAATAGATCAACCATGGCCCCTACTGATCAGGGAAGACCTCCTACAGCAGGGCCCAATTCTTCATCAAACTCCTGGATTTTTTAAATTGATGGCATGTAGGCTAAGAGGGCATCTTTAAGATTAAAAGGATTGTAATAAGAACGATCATTGCGGGTCAAAAAGCACCACCTCAAAAATCTATTACAGAGTATGGAAGATCTTCAGAAGTTGGTGCCAAAAAAAAGGAATGAACAGATTGTGAGTCTTCATTCCTCAGGTTTTAGAATTTCTTCAAGAGGGCTATAAAAAGGGGTTAAAGCCAGCTTAATTGAAGGTACAGTTGCTGCCAATTTCTACCAGAGTAATTTGCAGAAGAAGATCTGGTAAAAAGATATCCAAGGCTGATGGGAAAACAAGACCAAGGATAAGAATTGTAGTTCCTTCATGGGATCTGAATACGGTCCTTGACCAACTAGCGGGATCAGCCAAATTTGAGCAGCTGCCAATTAAGAACACATCTGCCAGAAGAGAGAGTTACAAGCACGGTTATCAAAATCTCCATATTTAGAAATACTTCAAGACAAGGTGGTTCTAAGAACCCGACTGGTTTTCAGAACAAAGGTTGTGTCAGATTTTCACATAAATAAGGAGATCGTACTGCCATCATTCTGTGCCAATCCCATGAGAAAAACAGGCCAGCTTTTACACACTCCGGATCTGGTAAGTAATATCTTCATTTATTTGGACAGAACAAAAGATTTCAGAAAGTCAGAATCCCTGTTTGTACATCAGGGTAAAATACAAGGAACAGCTGCCTTTAAGGCATCAATAGCTGGATGGATTGTGGAGTGAATCAAACTGAAGCTGGAATGGATCCACCAAAAGTTTTGAAGGCTCATTGCACTAGAGCAATGGCAGCATCTTGGGCCTCCAAAGCTACTGCTTCTCCAGAAGAAATTTGCAGAGCTGCTACGTGGTCCTCCATATCCACATTTAAACGCCAATACCTGCTAGATGTTCAAGCATCAGATGATGCAAAATTTGGAAAAACGTGTTGCAAGCAGGAATTAAAACCTAATGGGTGAGACTGCTCTTGTATATACATATGAATCATCACGTTTATAGTACTCATTTATAAGCTTATATTCATACTACTGGGAGTTAATTATTAAAAGTGTTATTTTGTACAGTATGGGAATACTAAACCATTCATTATTGTTGAAATCCCACCAGGTAGCGCTCTGCTGTGGAATATCCCATAATGTTTAAAGGCTGTGGGAGGGGACACAGAAAAAGGGGTGAAATTTACTCACTGATATTTCCTTTTCTTCTGTGTGTCCCCCACGGCGCTCCCACCTATATTTTTTAAGCTTTGACAAAAAAATAGGATTTTAGTCTTACCTGTTAAATCCTTTTCACTTAGTCCATACAGGTCACTGGTACTCTGGGAGGCGTAAGTCCCCTTTAATAGGCAGGAACAATTATGCAAATAATTTGCAGGGGGCGGAGCCTCCCCTCTTACTTAAGCCACCTTCTGGCCAGAGCCACTCATATTGATTTGAGACCCTAAGAACTGACCGCAGGTAAGCAAAAAGAAAGACTCCTGTGAGCATGCCCAACAGTCTCCCACTGAATGCCACAGGAGAACCAAGTCTGGTCCCTTGACAGGGTGGGAGACCAGTGACCTGTATGGACTAAGTGAAAAGGATTTAACAGGTAAGACTAAAATCCTATTTTCACTGTCGTCCAATACAGGTCACTGGTACTCTGGGATGTACAAACATTGAGCTGACCCAGAGGCGGGAAGAAAGGCAAGGACCAGGCGCAAGGCCCAAGTCACTAGAACTGCTATGAACCAGTTAATAACATAGCCCAAACTGTAAGTGTCAACGGACACCCATCAAGGGAAAACAATCCCTGAACAAACACAGCACACTGAACAAGAGCCAACAGGGCTCAACAGTAAGGAAGCACTAAGGATCACAGAGCGGAAGGCCTAGACAGGCAAAGCTGCCTCCAGGACCTTCCTCCCAAAACTGGCATCAGCCGAAGCCAGTACATCAACTCGATAGTGCCTTGAAAACGTGTGCACAGAGGACCAAGTGGCCGCTCTGCACAGTTGATCAGCAGACGCCTGATTCTTGTAGGCCCAGGAGGCCCCAATAGATCTGGTGGAATGGGCAGTCACCCGGAAGGGAACGTGCTTATTCCGAATCTTATAGGCTTCACGAACGGTAGCCTTAATCCAAGAGGCGATTAGTAACCTTGGAAGCCGGTCTCCCTGCCCTAGGCCCCTCAGGAATGACGAATAGAGCGTCAGACTTCCTGATAGACTCGGTACGATGAACATAAAACTTAAGGCAACGCACCACATCCAACAAATGGAGATCTCGTTCCTTGTCAGATGAAGGATTAGGGCAGAAAGAGGGAACCACAATCTCTTGATTGATGTGAAATTCGGACACAACCTTCGGTAAGAATTCCTTGGAAGTGCGAAGCACAGCTTTATCCTTGTGGAACACCAGGTAAGGAGGTTTACAAGACAGAGCTTGTAACTCTGCTACCCGGCGAACGGAAACAATAGCCAAGAGAAAGGCCATTTTCCAAGTCAAAAGACGTAAAGGAATAGAAGCCAAGGATTCAAACGGGGGTCGCTGGAGAACTCCCAGCACCAAGTTGAGGTCCCACTGGGGAGTAGGACTCTTGAAGGCAGGTCGAACATGAGTCACACCTTGGAAGAAAACTTTGACATCAGGAAGGATAGCAATCCTTTCCTGGAAAAACACAGACAAGGCAGAAGTCTGAACCTTGAGGGAACTCAGACTGAGCCCCTTATCAACGCCGTCCTGCAAGAAGGCCAGGACAGAGGGAAGATGAAAATCAAGGGATAACTTCTTATCACTGCACCATGCAACAAAGGTTGACCATATGCGATGATAGATCTTGGAGGACACAGGCTTACGAGCACTGAGCATAGTCGACACCACAGAAGGGGAAAATCCTTTCTTTGCTAGAATCGAGGATTCAACCGCCAAGCCATCAAACGGAATGTGTGAACGTCCTCCTTCCACAGATAACCCTGAAGAAGAAGATCCGGACGGGCAGGAAGTGGGATCGGATCCGCCACTGACATGGCCATCAACTCCGGATACCAGGACTGGCGAGGCCAGTTTGGAGCGATCAGGATGACAGGACAACGCTCCTGCTTCAACTTCTGGATAACTCTGATCAATAGAGGAAGAGGAGGGAAGATGTAAGCCAGGGGAAATTCCCAAGGGATCGACAAGGCATCCACTGCTAGAGCAAGGGAGTCCCTCCACCGGGAGCAAAACACCGGAACCTTCCTGTTGTGTCTGGTAGCCATCAGGTCCACCACAGACATCCCCCACCTCCGGGTGAGCAACTGAAACACCTCTGGATGAAGAGCCCATTCTCCGCTGTCGACGGTGTGACGACTGAGGAAGTCCGCCATGACGTTGTCTACGCCTGGAATATGAACTGCAGAGATGACAGGCACGTGATCTTCTGCCCAAGACAAAATATCCTTGACCTCCCACCAGGCGGAACCGCTTCTTGTGCCGCCTTGCCTGTTGATGTAAGCCACCGCCATGGCGTTGTCGGACTCCACTCTGATCGGACGACCAGTCAGTTGAGACTCCCAGTGCCTCAGGGCAAGCCGGACAGCTCGAAGTTCCAGAACATTGATGGAGAGAAGGGATTCCTCCAGACCCCATTTCCCCTGAGCACTGAAGCGACCCCAGACTGCACCCCAGCCCCGAATGCTGGCATCCGTTGTGACTGTGGACCAACGAGGAACTAGAAAGGATCTCCCTTTCAGGAGATGAGGGAGATCCAACCACCAGTGCAGACTCGACGCAACATGAGGAGGTAGAGACACAGACAGATGTTGATGATCTGGATGATTCCTGCACGTCTGGATCACAAATCTCTGAAGTTCCCTGGAGTGGGCCATAGCAAATGGCACTGCTTCGATCGTGGAAATGAACTTCCCCACTAAGGACGACAACTTCGGAACCGGAATTTCGTCCCTGTCCAGAATCCCAGCCACTCTGATGGCTATCTGGTGAGCCACATCCTCTGGAAGAAACACCATGCATTGGTGAGTGTCGAACAGGAGACCCAAGAACCGAAGTCTCTGAGATGGAACCAAGTCCGACTTGTCCAGATTCAGGATCCAGCCATGATGGTTCAGAGTGTGCATACACTTCTGCAGTTGCTGATGGAGAAGCTCCGCTGAGGAGGCTTGTAGTAGGAGATCGTCCATGTAGGGGGTCACCCTTATCCCATCCTGATGAAGCACCGCTATCAAGGAGCCTAACACCCTCTGGAAGACCTGAGGGGCTGAAGTCAGCCCAAAGGGGAGCGCTGTAAACTGAAAGTGTCCCCTGTGGCAGGAAATCCTGAGATACCGCCTGCTCTCTGGATGAATGGGGATGTGAAGATACGCATCCTGAAGGTCCAGGGAGGCAAGAAATTCCCCCGGAGACATAGCTGCAATCACAGATCGCAGGGATTCCTGGCGGAAGTGGGAAGTCACCACATAAGCATTGAGATCTTTGAGATCCAAAATGGGACGGGCCCCTCCGTCCTTTTTGGCCACCACAAACAGGTTGGAATAAAATCCTGAACCTGTGTCCTCCTGAGGAACCACCTCCAGGACCTCTTTGTCCAAGAGATCCTGAATAGCGTCGAACAGACGTCTCTTTACAGGTTCCTGAGAAGGACAAGTAAAATGGAACCGAAAAGGAGGAAGGGAGGAGAAAGGGATCCTGTATCCCTCTGACACCACCTGGAGAACCCACGGGTCCGCCACTGACTCCTCCCAAATCCGGCGAAAGATGTGGAGTCGTCCACCTACAGCCGGATGCGGACCCGGGTTCGGCGAGTCATGCCGAAGCAGTCTTGGAGGTCTTGGCCTTGGGGGCAACTTTGGGCTTCCAGGACTGTTTGGGCTTGGAGGAGGAGCGTGCAGCGGGAGGACCCGTCGGGGTCGAGGAGCGTGTCTCAGTCTGAAAGGAACGAAAGGACCGGTTGCGTTTGGCTGGAAACTTTTTCTTAAAGACTGAGGGTAGAAGAGTACTTTTACCACCAGTAGCCTCACTGATCATTTCTTTGAGTTCAGAACCAAATAGCAAGTTCCCCTGAAAGGGCAAAGAAAGCAAAGCTTTCTTGGAGGCTGTATCAGCAGACCAAATTTTCAGCCAAAGGGCGCGTCTAGCCACCACTGAAGAAGTGGAGGCCCGCGCCATCATGCGCACAGCATCAAAGGCAGCGTCAGCAATATAATTCTGAGCTTCAGTAATGTTAACAAGAAGCTGCAACTGTTCAGAAACTGGAGCATCCTGGCGAACTGCTTCAGTCAGTCGCTCAGTCCAGGCCGCGATAGCCCTGTTTACCCAAGCCACTGCAAAGGTTGGACGCATGGCAGTGCCGACAGAGGCAAAAATGGACTTAAGAGAAAGTTCCAATTTCTTATCCGTCCAATCATGCAGGGCAGAGGCATCAGAGACAGCCAAAGCGGTAGACTTGGATAGCCTGGAAACAGGGGCATCCACCTTTGGAGGATGTACCCATTTCGCCAGCTCAGTCTCAGGAAAGGGGTACAGTTTAGCAAACTTTTTGGAAACAGAGGAAGACCTATCAGGATTCTTCCACGCCTCAGAGACTAGACGGGCAAGAGAAGGATTAGTTGGAAAACAGACAACAGGCTTAGATGGCTTTTTCTGAAAAACATCAGAAGGATCATAAGTGGATTCTTGAGACAGAGGAAGGTTGAGCGTATTCAGAACCGCTCTGATCAGACCCTCAGCCGAAACTTCAGGGTCACACTCATAGGGGTCCCCAATGGATCTGTTAGATTCAATAACAGTACGTTCCTCAGCATCAGAATCCTGCAAGAGTTCTTCCTCAGAAGAATCAGTGACATCAGGAGCCCCCTGTGGCTTAGGCAGGGAGGTCTTGATGGTAGAGGGGGTCTGCCAGACCTGGAGAGCCCCCTGTACCTGAGAGGGAAAGAGTTGAAGGGTGGATCTGAGATCCCTAGTGGCAGCTTTAAACTCCTTCACCCAAGATGGCTCAATAGCATAGCTGGGAAGCCCAGGGTTGCTATCCTGACTAGTACAATTAGGGCATAGATCCCCCACATTATCGCTAGACAGCCCAATGTGGCAAGAGGAGCAAAACGCCATGGGGGTAGCAGACCCCCCATCCTCTTTAGACTTGGGTCTAGCCCCTAGCTCCAGTGAAGTAGACATGCTCACAGCGTCAATATACCCCACTAATAACTCTATCACCCAGAAAAGGTGTAAAGGATTAAAGTTTCACCCCAGAAATGTCTAAAAGTGGACTTATCTGGCCAGCGAAGGGTTAATCAGTTGAGGAGAGAGAAGGCTCGGTCCCTGCGTAGTGTACTCGCATAGGAAAAGTGCAACAAAATGGCGGCCGACATGACAGCCAATCAGAAACGAGCGCGAACCAAGCGCTCATGGGAAATGTAGTTTTCCCCATACAAGTACCCCAAACAGTGCCCGAAGCCCCCCTGAACCCCCCACATTAATAAAACACCATCCGGATGATAGAGCAGGAGCCTAGCATTAAAATGAGCCCTCTCTGAAGTTGCTGTGACAAGCGGTTCCAGAGATATGTCCCACACTGTGATTTCCCATAGAGAGTAAAGGAGCCATGCGTCTGAGCGGGAAACGCCGCGCTTAAAGGTGCAGAACACAATTTTAATAAAGTTTAAGAAAACTTTCAAAAGTGCCCAAACAAGCATAAAACACATAAGAAACATAAGTAAACAAATATACTAAGCTCCAAAACCCAGAGAATACCACAGAAATTGCATAAATCTAAAATAATGCAATAAAAACACCCTATGAGTGCTGGAGTGAATTGAAAACTCCCAAATACAAGCCCATCAAAGGGACACTGTGGGGACAAGTGGACCTTCAGCACTCAAAGGATGACTCACCTTTCCTGCAGGACTTCTGTCTTCAGGTGACCATGATAAGGGAGGAATAACCCAGAGGCCATTCCTCAGCAGGGGAGCTGCTCCACACAAGCTGTCCCCTCATCAGGGTTTAAGGTCCACAGAAAATCCCTGGAAGCTGCACCAGCCACTTTAAAGAGGGCAATTCACAGCCATGGTCACCCTCCTAATGGTGGTATTCCATATTTGAATAAAAATAATAAAACTCTAAGAAGCATAGATGTTCTCTGCCTGGTGTGCAAGCACACCAGGAACAAATCAATATGGGTGGCTCTGGCCAGAAGGTGGCTTAAGTAAGAGGGGAGGCTCCGCCCCCTGCAAATTATTTGCATAATTGTTCCTGCCTATTAAAGGGGACTTACGCCTCCCAGAGTACCAGTGACCTGTATTGGACGACAGTGAAAACAGACTAGAGATGCAAGGGGAGGGGGAGAGGGTGGGCATTTTCATTGGTCCTATGCCAGGTGGAGGGAGAGACATAACCCATAATGTTTAAATGCCATAGGGAAACATAAGGAAAGGTAATAATCGGTGAGTAAATTTCACCCTTTTCCATGCATTACTTATACTGAGCAAATGGTGGCTCACCAGTCACAAAACACATTTGCACTGGACATAGAACATGCTGGCCATGTGATAGAGCATGGTCCGTGGTGAAGTGAAGAACCTTCTTTGCCACTTCTGCCATAAATGGGTGCAGAGATATATCCCATTCAGGCTTGTGAAACAAAGATGGCCACCAAAAATTAAGGTGTAACAACTAAATGTAAGGTGTCAAAAAAATCACACAACACCTGAGCAGAGTCTAAAAACAACCTAGCAATAAGGATGGGAAGTTTAGATGATGGAACAAGACACAAATAGCCTTAAATCGTAAAAGATTAACTTTAAAAAACAACGAATAAAGTATAGCAGCCACCTTTATGACATATGTAAAGGGAAGGCAGCTCAAAAGGAAGAAGAGTACCAAAAGATTTCACTGTAAGTGGGTGCCAAAGTATAGTGGGAATTAATAGAAAAGGACTCAAGTCTTCTTTCTTCAGACTCCCATTCTTAAAAAAGCAGAACTTCATAGAAGTTGAATAATGTGAAAGACCTGACAAACTCCACAGGAAAATGTTTCAGAAATATTCCTGTGAACGAGCAATCCAACTCCAGGAAAGCGAGTAAGTGGAGCCAACCTAATAGGGGATTCTAAAGCTCCAGATGTATGAACAAATGTAAAAAATATAGACCTAAAAGCAGTGCCGGCTTACTCCTCTTTCATTGAGAGGCCACTTTAATCTGGAGAGGTGGGGAGGAGGTGGAGGAAGAGGAGGGAGATTCTGCTTCCGAGGTTGTTTTTTTTTTGTTTTTTTTTTTAATTCCCTGCCCTCTGGAGGAGGGGAGTTCAACCCCCATGCGCGCTGCACATCTGGCTTACACGGATACTAATGCTTAACGTGGAAAAATTATATACTACAGGGTTTACCCTGCTCAGAAAAACAAGGGCATGCAACTTTTATTTCAATTGCAACGGTTACATTTGAAACTCCCCCAACTGGTTTGTACTCCTCCAAATATTTAAAACCCCCATGAAATCTACATTTTTTTCCCTTTGATGAAAAAGCAACCTTACCCCTACTCGGTAGCAAGAGGGCGAGCGTTGCCATCTTAATTACGTTTATAATGATTGGCAATGCTCTCCTTCCACCTTCTACCCTAAGCCTGTCCCCAATGTTTCCTCAATGGCTGTCCCCCACTGGACAGCCTATGATAAAAGCCGTAGTGCTGGCAACTCTCCAAGGTGTTCCCCTCTTATGTCACAGTGTGTGCAAAACCCCGACCGCTCCTCTCCTTCCCTGCTTGCTCCTCTTGTCTCATAATTCTCACCGTGCTCAGAAGGACTCTGCTACTTCTTAGATTTGCATCTTTTTCCGACTGCTGGCAAGATTGGAACACAAGAGTGATCGGAGTTCAGTGTGTGGCATCTGAGCGCAGCAAGAATTAACCCTTTGAGTGCCTGAAAGGTACCCAATACATTGCGTTGCAATTCATTGGATACCTCTCTGACACTCAAAGGGTTAAGAGAAAAGAGCCGCAGCTGGAGCAAGAGAAGAAGGGGAGCTGTTAGGCTTTGACAGAGCGCGAGATGAGAGGAGAGCAGCCAGCGGCCCGAATTGCTCCAGTCCTCCTCATCCTCCCCTTCATGCAGGGCACCTACCAACCTCTGCCCATCCCTAGCAGTGTCCAGGGTTAAGAATTGCCAAGCTTTCCTGCCTAAAGATGTCCTAGAAGAGCTGGCGAACAGGGGATGTCCTGCAGAGCTGTGCTGTACAGCTTGTACCACAGAAAGAGGAACTGGTGATGTCACTGGGAATTTTTAAAAGCCCATATCTAATAAAGTACTGAGATTTTTTTATTTATTTATATAAAGTTACATCCAACGACAAGTAGTCTTGAGGGGAAAAGTTCCACTGAAAATCAGTTGACGATAAAATGCCATAGCATACCGTAGCAACAGAGCCACTAGAATTTCAGGTAATAGAATTACTGCATCCAAAAACTGGAAGTTTGTGCTGCAGTAAGTTTTGAATAAAATATATCTCTCAGTAGTGGGAGTGCACTTGTTTCACTCAGAAGGATAAACCTTGCAAAATAGTTATTTCCAATATTAAATATTACCATCCCTTTAAACCACGGTATCCTTGGAGACCAATTCATGTGGCTTTCTACTTCCCTCCAGTTACCAGGAAGAATCCAGAGCTCATTGGAGGACAGGCATCCTCAGAATTGAATAATACACTTGGATGGATTTATTTAGCACTTATACAATATACACAGGAACAGAGTGTTGGTGCTACAATAACAAATATAAAATAGTTTATTCAGATTTGCTGTTTTCTAATAAATATACAAGCATGATTATTATTACGGACAAACAAGGAGAAATGAAAATGTTTTGAATTAGAGTAAACACCATGTATGCCAATGCTGGGCAAAATGTGGCTCTCCAGGTGCTGGACTACAACTCCCATCATCCTCAGCAGGGCAATGCATGTTCAACAGCAACTCAAGAGCCACATGTTGACCATCACTGATGAGATGAATAGTGGCAGCCCCTCTAGTCATGATAAAGATGGGACACAGACAGTACCAGGCTATCTGTAAGTAAGTTACTTTAACATTGCCCCCACGTGTTCCTATTCCTCAGTTATCTTCATCAGAGGATATTCCTTCAATCTCATCCTGATCTCCTCCTATTGCCATCCAGAAAGCTTTGGCAACCTGAAAAAGAACCACACATTACAGGGTTACCACGAGTATTCAAAATTAGCATATGGATCTCAGTACTTAGCTTGTTCTAGTACTAAAAGGGGTTAAGCCTTTTAACCTTTTGTGTCTCAGAGAGGTATCCAATGCATTTCAGTGAATGCGTTGGATGAGTCTCTGGCACTCAAAAGGGTTAACCATTTGAGTGCCAAAGTGGTACGCAATGCGTTGCGTACTACTCTGGCACTCAAAGGGTTAAGGAGTAGAGAACTGTGCAATGCATCAGGCTGCTCACCCCTCTTGTCCTTGTAAGACTGTCACACCCTCTTTTCAGCAAACTATTGTGAGGTTTCCTCTTTACCTTTTCCGCATGCAATTTCCTCTGTTCATGAGGCAACGATGCAGCTTTATCTGGTGGAGATTAAAAAATAAACTAATTAATATAACCTAGTGGTTGTGTCTGGGTCTTTGTTTTTAGCGATTTACCAACATTTTCTAAAATAATCACAACTTTTCTCAGGTACCTTATTATTTAAAGGGATTGTAATGTTTCAAAATAAAAGCAGCTCCAATTAATCGTCATAGTATTTGGGCCATGGAAAGTGTTATTTCAATACTGTCAGAGTTGTAGTTCAAGAGTAATTGAATGATAAAGCATTCCCCTCCCACCCGTTCTACTAATGTAACACTGCTCACCTCAGAGCAGCAGGACTGTCCAGATATATCCAGAGAGGGACAATCTTCAGTTGAGTATAAGAAAACACTTGAATAACCTATCAAGTTGGGGGCAGGGTTTTCCTTATGCTCACAGTAAGAAAATTGTCTCTTGATGTGGCACGTTCGGTCCAGTGAGCAGATTTCACATCTGAGGGGAGGTGGCTTACAGTAGGTAAAAGGGGTGGGAGGGGAATACTTTATCATTCAATTACTCTTGAACTACAACTCTGACAGTATTGAAAGAACACTCTTCATGGCCCAAATACTATGAAGATTAATTGGAGCTGCTTTTATTTTGAAACATTACTATCCCTTTAAGTTAATTTCCAATAAAAACAAGGCAATAAAATTCCTCATAGCCCCATGCACCTCCCAGGGCCAATGCCCATGCAGACAGATGTGTGCGGTTCTTAGTTACCCTTCATCTCCTGCAGTTTGGTGAAAAGCCGGCTGAAGTTCTCCAGGTCTCCCTCCCCTGAGGTCAGACTGGCCAGCTCTCGGATATCCAAATCCAGCATTGGATCTAGGAGGAGAGAAAGAGCTAAAGTCTTGGCAGTGGAAACAGCGTAATAACCCAGGTATAAACAAAGTGTGCTTAACTTAGATGCTAAGGAGTCTCCAACAATTCAATGCAGAACATACCATAATTCTAACTGGTGTCGGGGGGAGAGGGCTTAAGTCGCTAAAATCTGTAAATCCCACAGACCACCTGCTGGAAGTGAATGGCTTCTGAGCTCTCTCTGTACATAGCAGCATTTCTGTTCTGTGATCAGGAGGCTGAGAGATTATATTAATCCAGGGCCAGATCAACACTTCAAATGGAACTAACACGTTATGACAACTTAATTCATTTTTAGGGGGGGAAAAAAAAAAAAAAAAAAAAAAAGCTTTCAAACTCACCTTACGTTGTGTTAGCCATTTTTATTCAAACTTATTTCTGAGATATTTAGCATAACTTCTGTAAATTGTGTACGTTAGACAGAACAGACTGGCACAGGCGTGTGCCAAACACCAACATTCTGCAGTCCTCGTCCTCTTACCTGCCAGCCCTTATTTTCTTCCTTCCTCTCACATACATCCATAAGTAACAGAGAGGGGATTCATTAGACACCAGTCTGATTTTACCCTTTGAGTGCTAGCGCATGAGAGCAGCAGTTTACAATGCCAATAACTGGTATATGGCTGTGCCAGCCAGTACTGTAAAACTTGCATAAACTGACATCTCAAACTATTATTCTAAATCCAATATTTAAAAAAAACAAACAACTAACGTGATTCTGAAACCTTTTTTTCCCCATGAACCAAAAGTTGTAATAAGGTGTTCGTTCCACTTTAAAAGGCATGTGTATCAATGCACAGGTTTAATAACCAAGGAGGAAAACAGTTGCACCAGACTGATTTCAATGGGCGTTTCCTCTCATTCATATTGTACTTTTTTCCTTAATATATGGGGAGTATCTATATACACATTAGAGCACAAACTAACATCAGTTAAACATCAAAAGTGCATACAACTCTAACAAAATAAACCACTTACAATATTGATGGTTGGGGGATGATGTGAATTTTAGTCCCCAACAACTAGAGCCCCAACAATTGACTACCTCTCCTTTAAGTATTCTAAAGCCCAATTTCCATTTTTACAATGTAATTGAATGCTATAAGATAACCGAAAGATACCCAAATCATAAGGGGGGGGGGGGTTGGCCATTGGATGGGTGAAGAGGAGATGTGAGTGAAACTCCAGCCATCCTGTTTGCCAAAGGTCTGCTGAAGAGGATTGAACGTCTACTAGGATTAGCTTGAGAGTCACAGGTTGTCAGCCCCAGAAATAAAACATGTGACAAGTGCAGACATAGTTTTAAGTCCTGAATCATGTCTAAGGACTCACCTACAATGGTATCGACTTGAGAATCAGAGCCGCTACCAGACATCCCGCCTCTTCCCTGCTCTGCAGCTTCCCCACAGGCCACAGATATCTGGAAAAGGTACAAGTAAGTAAGTATAAGTATGGATTGTCACTGCCTGGCACCTTAGCACTGCAGGGAATGGTAGACATTTAGATTGCGACAGTATGCAAATTAAATACTGTTACAAGTATGTAAGAGTAGCCAGTGTGTGAAAATCTTTATAGTGAACATGTCTTTCAGATTCCAATGTCCTATTTTAGAGGTGACAGTATGGAAAGCCTAGTAAATATGCATTGAGCTAACTTATGAGTTGGACTTTCTTTTGCTGTCAAATTTATATGTATAAACACATCATTTGATTTGATAATATAAAAAAAGTGAATGTTTGACTATACCTCACAAGGGTCCCTGTTTGAGGAGATCAGACTGTGTGTGTGTGTGTGTGTGTGTGTGTGTGTGTGTGTGTGTGTGTGTGTGTGTGTGTGTGTGTGTGTGTGTGTGTGTGTGTGTGTGTGTGTGTGTGTGTGTGTGTGTGTGTGTGTGTGTGTGTGTGTGTTCACATTATTATTATTTGTTTAAACTTCAGTATATGTTTATAAATTAGTCTGTGAATATATTTAAAGACAAAAATGGACCATCGGTTACTACAGTAGCTGTTAACATACAACATTTACAATGATTAAGTGGAGTAATGTTTCAAGAAACGCGTTAGGCGGGTTGTTGTTGCTTTAGTGATGTGCTCTATTTTTTTGTACCATTGCTTTTTATTGAATTTTTGTGAAATAAAGCCTTGATTTTATAAGACAGATTGTATCCTGGTCTCTGATACCAGTGTAGTACCATGCAATGCCCTCGTACTGTGCCTTCTTGTAAATATATTTAAATAAAATTATTAACATATGCACTTCAACTGTGAGGCATGTTGTTTGCCACATTGCCTGGGAGTAGAATATCTTCAGAAGGGTTAGTTTTATATAGATTTCTGTATTAAAATTAGCACATACCTGATCTCTTCATGGTGAGAGTCTTGAAACGAGTTGCCTTTATTTATGTGAGGAGTCATATACTGATACTGTTTAGGGAAGCAGTTTTATTCACCCAGAGTCATTGCTAGTTTACACATGTGAGTAACATACAACTGTGGTGGTGTGGTGAACTACACTGGATATATTACACTAGGAGCGCATCCTTGTTTTTTTTCATTTCTCTCTATACCTGAATTATGGATAGGAGATTAAATAACAGTTAACGGGATAGTAATATTTCACAAAAACAGCAGCTCCAATTAATCTTCATAGTATTTGGGTCATAAAGAATGTTATTTCAATACTGTCAGAGTTGTAGTTCAAGAGTAATTGAATGATAAATTATCTCCCTCCCATCCCCTTTAACTAGTCTAAGCCACTTCCCCTCAGATGTGGAATCTGGTCTTAAGACCAGACAGCTCACAGCAAGGGACAGTCTTCTTACTGTGAGAACAAAGAAAACCTTGCCTCCTTGTCAGGTTTTTCCCTTATGCTAATTGAAGATTGTCCCTCTCTGCGATACACCTGGACACCACCTTGCTGCTCTGAAGTGAGCAGTGTTACATCAGTAAAAGGGGTGGGAGGGGGATACTTTAGCATTCAATTACTCTTCAACTACAACTCTGACAGTATTGAAATAACACTCTCCATGGCAAAATACTATGAAGATTAATTGGAGCTGCTGTTTTTGTGTAACATTACTATCCCTTTAAGTAATCTGAAACAGCCACATCTGAAAAAGCTCTCAGTAGAGAGAATGTACAAATTCACCAGTAACATTCACCTTAGCCTCTAATGCCACCGACTGTATTTCAGGGTATGCACTAGGGTGTGTCATCGCTGTAGTGCATACTGGTAGAGAATCTTCATCTTTGATACTAGAACTTTCTGTACACCAGCCCCATAATACGCACAGGAAAAATCAGGCCAGCTGCATCCATAAGTGAGTGCCAGCCAACAAAGTAACCCATGTTAATACTCAGATGGTGCAATGTACCACATAAGGAAATTGTGCATAGCCACCTTGTCACCAGTGTAAACCTTTATAGAGGACATACACTCAATCGCAGATAAATGCCTTTAGATTTTTTCATTAAGCCTGGACAAAACCGGTGCATCCGATACACAGTTTTCTTCTGTAATCTTCATTCACTTATTTATCAAGCAGGCATGATCAGTATTATGAGCTTTGTAGTTTCAGATAAGGTATAAAACTCATGTTAGAAGCTATTCTTGTGACAAGCTCCTCAGGGATGTGTATTCATCTGCCCCTTAAAGATCCTTATTGGTAAGTCCATTTTGTTAAAGGGATAGTAATGTTTCATAATAAAAGAAGCTCTAATTAATCATCATAGTATTTGGACCTCGGAGAGTGTTATTTCAATTCTGTCAGAGTTGTGGTTCAAGAGTAATTCAATGACAAAGTGTCCCCCTCCCGCCCCTTTTACTAATGTAACACTGCTCAGCCAGATCAGAAGAGAGGTGCCCAGGTAGACTGTAGAGAGGGACAATCTTCAACTAAGATAAGGGAAAAACCTGAAGAACTTGTCAAGGGGGGCAGGGCTTTCATTGTTCTCATAGGAAGAAGACTGACAGATAATAGAAGGGGACAGTCTTACAACCAGATTCCACATCTGAGAAGAATTGGCTTACACTAGGTAAAATGGGCGGGAGGGGGAAACTTTGCTTGTGAATATCTCTCAAACTATAAAGGTTTGAGAGATGAGACTTGTATCGTTCTTCATGTTTTTTTAATGCCTACAAAATAAAATAAAAAAATGAAGTATTACTATCCCTTTAACACACACACACAAAACACAAACTCACATTTCCCTGAAGATCCACATGGGTCTCTGGGCTGTGGTTCACTGCGGCCAATGAGCTGAAGATCCCGAAGGCTTGTTCTGGAATAACACGGAGACTCAATTACCACTCAGTGTATCAGCAGGTTGACTGCATTCCTGAAATGCAAGCACAGAGGTGATCCTGGAGAGAGGGTTTGGGCTGCAGGAGCACAACTTTAATCTTCAATGCCAAAAGAGCTGGAGATAACTGCCCTATCTAAATGCTAGAAGTTCTTACACGGCCAGACCTACAAAGACATCATACACGCAAAAACCAGGATGTGCCTCAATTATGGTATTCATAAAGATATTTAGCGTACTTTTGTGCATACCCTTATAGTGATCATAATAAATTATACTCCTACTGCTCACCTATGCTGGGCATATGATTTTACTTAGTCGTAAGTTCTAAAACATACTAAAATGTGGACATGCTTAAAGAGAATAAGAATAATCATCATTATCATCATAAAGTCTTGCGAATATGATTGACAATCATAATCCACAGAAAAATGCATTGCAAATGACCAATGGCATCATTTTTGTGCTTGCAATCTCTTTGTGGATCCGGCCCTGTGTGTCTTGGCAGTGCACGCTACAATCTCCATATTATAAAGACCATGCCATACACCTTCTTATAGTGCATCAAGTTCAACTTTCTCATAACCCAATGACCTGAGATTTCTATAGCTTTCCTGCTACCAAATACGTTAGTCTTTATCTGAACTTCCTGTTTTGCATACGAATACACAGTATAACCCTGTAGGTTTCCTTTTGACAGAAATTAATATAATCTTTTTTCTTAAATGTACTCATTGTATCTGCCATAACCACATCCTTGGGCAAGGAATTCCATAATTTAAACAGACCTTACTGTATAAAAAAAAACAAAAACAAAAAACAAAAAAAAAAAAAAAACCTTCCTCTGCTGAAGTCAAAACCGCCTTTCCCCTGATCTCAAAGGGGTTATTTGATCAGGTCTTGGAATGAATAGCTCACCAAAGAGATCCTTGTATTGAACCCTCATATACTTGTACATTGTGATAAGATTATTAAAACTCACTGACCAGTATGCAGAGAAACAAAAGTAGCACAATGCTGGAATGATCCATTTGTACCACAGGGAGCAAAAAAAAAAATAAATAAATAAATAAAAAAATCCCTAATTACCCTTGGTTTAAACAGAACTCAGTGCTTTGGATGCTAGAGAGATCTCAAACACTTTGTTTCGCGATACACTGGAGACTACGCTAGCATTCAAAGTATTAAAGGTTTCATTTACATAAAAAGGGGATTATTGGTTCCATATAGTGCAGTTTGTATGCACCAGAATTGGCCCATTTCTGCCTTTGTACAATTGGCCCATTATGATAAAAGAAGAGTGAATACATTTCACCTAATATGTCATTCACTTCTCTGGCATTCAAAGAGTTAAAATGCAGGACAAGTGTAATGACAGAATCTTTTTGCAGGCTCACTCTTTAAAAGGGATAGTAATGGCTATAATAAAGTTGTGCTCCGAGTCTTCTATAATGGTTTTAGAACATGCAGCTCTAACTTTAACCCCTTAAGGACTGGTGGTCATGGGACATTTCCGTCCCATAATGACCGCATAGGTACACGTGACCTGTCACGTGTACCGGCGTGTCATTATGGGGCCTGACAGAGATCGCTCCGATCTTGGAGCGGTCAATTTCAGGCCCTATTTTTACTTACAGCACTCCCGGTAGAGCGCTGTAAGTAAAAAGTACGTGACGTACCATGACCGTCATCGGTCCTTGAGTAGTTCAAGGACCGTGACGGTCCTGGTACGTCAAGGGTCCTTAAGGGGTTAATAAGTTACTGTTAAAGGGATAGTAATATTTCATAATAAAAGCAGCTCTAATCAATCATCATAGTATTTGGACTTTGGAGAGTGTTATTTCAATTCTGTCCCCTCCCGCCCCTCTTACTGATGTAACACTGCTCAGCCAGAGCAGAAGGGATGTGCCCAGTTAAACTGCAGAGAGGGACAATCTTCAATTAAGATAAGGGAAAAAGCTAAAAAACTTGTCAAGGGGGGGAAGGGCTTTCTTTGTTTTCATACAAAGAAAATTGTCCCCTTCTGTTATCTGTCTGGTCTTACAACCAGATTCACATCTGAGAAGAGATGGCTTACACTAGGTAAAAGGGGCGGGAGGGGGAAACTTTGCATGTGAATATCTCTTAAACCATAAAGGTTTGAGAGATAAGACATATTGTTCATGTTTTTTTAATGCCTACAAAATAAAATAAAGATAAAATGAAGTATTACTATCCGTTTAAGTATTTCAAAAGCTACTGAAGCTTGAATGATCCACTCCGCTCCTTATGGGCTTGTCACGCTGCCTGTGAGAGTGGTCTAGATGGAGAGCGGCGAGGAACAAACTTCAATAAGCAAAAGGAAAATCCAGAAGGAAATCATTTAAGCTTCAGTATCTTTTGGGCTACTTAACAGTAAGTTGTTAAATATAGTGCTGCATGTGCTACAACCATTGTAGAAGACTCAGAGCACAGCTTTATTATAGCCATCACCATCCCTTTAAATCTGAGCCCCAATTCATGATTACCAAACTTGGTTTTAACCCTTTGAGTGTCAGAGGGTATGCAACACATTGCATACCCCCTGGCACTCAAAGGGTTAAGGGCGACTATACCCCAAGAATAGGTGGCTCTAAAAGGAACACTAATACCAAAACACTAAAGTGGGGTTATACACTTAAATACCCCGTACGTCACGCAACTCCAGATTTGTTTTCTGAATCCTAAAATATAGTCCTACGTATGCCAGAGTAGGGAACATTCCTATTGATTGTACAGGATTATCTGTAAATGGGCTGTAATAACAGTCTTTTGGTATACAAGAGCAGTGGGCACTAACCAAACATCAATTTTGCCTTATCCCTCAATACAAACAGTATTAATTTAATGTTCTCTGAACAGGACAATTTACACATGGGTTAAAAAGCAAGGTTAGGATTATATTTACAAATGCAGAATAAGAATGTATTTATTTATTTATTTTAAAACACATGCTACTAAGTAAGTGGTATTTAAAAATAAAATTAACCTATTTGTTGATACTGGTGTTCCTTTAAAGCGGATCACCCCAAATAAAGTCCCCCCACAAAAATTATTCATATAGCTATAAGCTTAGAAATAGTACTATTATCCAGCATAAGTGCAACATTATTAAGAAATTCTTCTTCTGAGACTGACGGCCAGGCATCATCGCGGACATCTTGGCTTAGAGAAATCTGCGCTGTCCGTCCCGTTCTCCTCTAGGAGGCGCTGCATTGTACCTTAAGGTAACAGGAAGGGACTGACAGTGCAGTTGCCTCTAAAAGCAAGAAGCCTGGCCATCAGTATCAAAAGTAGGATTTCTTAATAATGCTGTACTTATGATGGATAATAGTACCAGGGCTCAAAATTTCCACTTGCCACTAGCGAGTGAAAATTTAGCCCTGGCGAGTAGAAATTCAGCCCTGGTTGGTATGTTATGGCTTGCAGTGGAGAGTAACTTTTCAGGTCTGGCTAGTAGCAAAGGACTTCCAGTTTTAAGCCCTGATAGTACTATTGCTAAACTTATCGCTATATGACCAATTATTGGAGGAGTGGCCTTTATTTGGGTTGATAGTTATGCTTTAACCCTTTGAGTGCCACAGAGGTATCTAACACATTACATTGCAACATGTTGAACAGCCTTCTGGCACTCAAAAGGGTTAATATGTACATCAATATTATCAATTTAAGTTCCCATCACACAGCACTCCACACAAATCACTCACCATCATTTAATTCAATTTGATATAGATAGTAAATAACCTCCTTGGTGCAAGGGAGATATTGCGCACCCCTCTGACACTGAAAGGGTTAAAGCAATGAGTTGTAATAAATGTTTGGGAATCACTGATATAGCCTACATAGAAAATCCTCACCCTATAAACATTTTCAGATACTGAAATTGCACTGTGCAGCTACAGAATACAACACTTTTCCAATTCCAAGAAAAAAAAAAAAAATTAAATAAATAAATAAAAAAAATTATTATTATTATACACACACACACACACACACACACACTGCAGCAGAGTGGATACCAGTTTTATACTACACACATCCTTCTTGTGTAACTCACCACTCTTCATTTCCACGTTCGACCACACATTAGCATTTAAGGCCTGGACTATACGCGTAACACCCGTGGATTCTGGGAAATCATCTGCACAAGGAGAAGAGGAAGTTATCACTCAAGAAAAACTCAGAGTTGGTAAAGTGTCAGCCATGATCTCCCCTTACCATCTTCATCTGGCAGCTCTTCTGGGTTAAGTTCCACCAATTCAAACCCATGCTTAATGCACCATTCTTGTGCAGTTTGCCTGTTCACTCCTGCAAAGGAAGATTTCTCTTGATCAGTGGAACAACACAGCAATGCATTGCCGGTAGTACGATTCCCCACAGTATTTTGTTAAATCCCCTCCTGTAACCAAGGGGTAGTCAATTGCTGGACTCTCTCTCTCTCTCTTTCAAGAGTGTTCCTTTCAAAATTATGTACTGGCCCCTTTCACAGCCAGGTCACAGAGCAGATCCAGCATCTTACCAGTGTCACACACTCGTTCACACACCAGGATCATGACATCTAGCAGCCAGTCCTCCAGCAGAGGGAGCCACACCGACACTTTCTCCAGACCAGATACCTGAGGAACATTCAAAATTTAGTGCAATATATTGAAAGAAGAGGTGCAAATCTGGAGAAACCCAGCTGCATCATAGGAGAAATAAAAATGCCATTTCAACAGGACTTTAATCAAGGGGTGAACAACATTATAACACATTTAGTAGCCAGACAGAATATTCAGAAGCCAGCTTGGAGTCTTAGTGATCTAGTGTAGGGGAGCAATATATATTTTTCCCCATTAATAATTATTATTAACACCCCTGGGATATTTCAGCCTCAGTCAAATCCTTGAATGTAACCTCCAGATGATTGTTTCAGAGCCTTAAGAGGGAGAACGAGAGAAAGTATGTTTCAGTTTGAAACAGTGAGCATGTTTGCACCACACTGCGCACATGTGAGTGAGAAAGAATTTTTCTCTGCATTAGCTAAAGTATGTTGAGAGAAAAATAAAAATATACATTTTTTTGTCTGTCATTGTGTGAAAGAGTGTGCATGTTAGTAAGTGTTACAGGCAACCCTGTACCTTATGTACCAGCATATCAAAATGTATCACAGTCTATAGTGTTTTGTACATACAGGACTGAAACTTACCACTGTGCTGTCAAAGTATACAAGGAAAGCCTGGGCTGTCTCTGCTATCTGTGCAGTAACATGGGATGTACTGGGCACCACACAGATATTCACATCCGCAGAGTAGTACTTGTTATCTATCCTCCATGGGTACTGCCTTAGTCCTTCATTATCTTGTGGAAGAGCAGGAAACTGGTCTGTCCCAATAATCTCTGCACAAATCAAAGATATGAGTAAGGTTAAAAGACAACCCTGACTATAATGGATGCAATAAAAAACTCTCTCTCTCTCTCTCTCCTCTCTCCTCTCTCACCAAGAAGAACCAGCGCAAACCAACTTCAGAAACAGGAGACAACCCCATTTGTACCAATAAACCATCCTACGGATATTTATGGTCAGCAACAGCGCCACTGTACAATTTCAGGCCATTGATATATTGCACCTAGAAAAATGCAAGTCTGAGCTGCAATAACTTCTGAATAGAACACCTATCAGCAGTGACAGCACCCTCGTTTTACTAAGAAGGATAAACACCAATAATATGCAAAACATATAAGTGTTATTATCCCTTTAATATGGGGCTTCTGAATGCTAGAGAGACGAGACCTCAAAAGATTAAAAATACCACATAAAAATTAACTGGGACTATACACATTTATGCACCCAGCTCCCATAGGGTTAACCGATACATTCCATAGACTTGTCCATCTTTGCTGGAGTTACTGTGTCGCTTAGCCAGCTAGAAGAGATGCTTCTATTGGAGCCTAGGGAATAAGTTCTACTGACAATTGTGATAAATTCCACTGAAATTGAGATTCTTAAGTTTAAAAAGGTGCGTGAGTGTTTAACCTGTCATGTACTCTGTCTTCTCTCTCAATATGCTTGAAGAAGAGACCTGAACTGTCTTGAAAGCTCGCACCCTGAGCCACTCGGCCAATAAAGGTATCACTTCTATTCTACTGCTAACAGTACCACCTTTTACCATTAAAGAATGTACAAAAGCCTGGACACTTTAACCCTTTAACTGTCAAGGGCTCAAAGGGTTAAAGGAGGAATACCTCCTAATAAGAACACCCCCCCGCACACACCTTACTGTGGTCAGAAAATGTTAATGGCCCTTATGAATTCTGCTCAAGAGAGAACATCTTCAATCAGTCCTTGACGTCACATCTATGGAGGTGGACATGACAGTTGCTGGCAGTTTAACTGATGAAGGCAGAGAGCATTCGTTACTCACCCTTCTAGTACACAAAGGTTAAAGATTACCGTGTGGTGAGTCTTTCTCCATTGGTCCTGGAGGCAACCATTATATGCACCTCCATGAACAATGTATCCAGGACTGACTTGAAGAGGTTCTGTCTTGATACGAGCAAAATTCACAGGGGACCATTAGGATTTTCTTGCTGTAGTAAGATGTGTGTGTGTTTATTATTAAATGGTGATACTTCTTTAAAAGGAACACAAGTAGAGTCTAATAATAATAATAATAGTGATCTTCTGATAGCCCAGATTGTGAATTTGTGTGTGCATCTAACCTCCCAGTAACTGCCACAAAATCTCTGGAGACATGATCCAGGATGGACTGAAGATGTGATCCCTTAGTACAAAAAGCACAAGGGCAGATTTTCAGTAACCAATAGAATTTCCTGCCAATAGTAAAAAAGGAGTGTATTCCTCAATGACAGACAATGCAGTAATACATTATAATACAGAGCTACATAGAAAGGAGTAATCAGAAGTTGAGGGTTGCACCTCCACTAGCTTTCTGTGTGTATTAGCTAGAAGAGGTTTACTTGCACATTCACACTGTCTGACAGTGCAATGATCGCAACTGCAGGTGCAAACAAACTGAGTCTATGCATATTGGGTACACAGGATCCATGATTAACACTGCTTCTTGTATAGCGTTCCTAGTAGTGCTTCCAAGTTAAAGAACTATTCACTCCGCTCAGACAGTCATAAAACACAGAGTTGCCTTCTCAGACAGGCTGCTCCTCCAAAACAAATGTTATCCCAGAAATGTGCTTTCAACATGTGCCTTATGAGCCACAGTCGTTAGCAGAACCCAATGAGTGTGATAAATAAGCACTGGGCGTCACACAAAACAGCTCCTTTTGCTATGATCTGACTACTAGCTTGATATGCATTACCAGCCCTGCATTATACCGCTCCTCCCAAAATACTAACTTTATTATTTCACGCACTGTGGCTGATGTACTAAGAACTGGAGCAAACCAACAGTGCCAAAGAGGACACATAAAATCCCCCAAATTACCAGTGGTTTTGATGGAGGCTTTTAGCCCCCTTGAATGACAAGGAGGCCTCCATCGCATTGCAGAGCAATTAGTTGGACACAATGCTAGCATTTAAAGGGGAACATTCACATGCAAACAACTGAAGTCTGGATGATTTCGTAAAACTAAGTAAGCTTTGGTATTTTTTTTTAATGGATCTTACATCGTGTCGAAGATATCCGGGCTTAACGTTTCCCTCTTCCGCATTCTGCGGCACCCTGTGATGTAACGTTACAACAAGCTCCGTTACCATGCTACTGAGGCTGTAACCTCAGTAGCATGGTAACGGAGCTTGTTTTAACGTTACATCACAGAAATACCCTCTCGAAGGGAAGCATGAACGCGCTCCCTGGGGCAGCTGGGAGGGAGGGAGGGAGGTGGGAAGTCCTGCCGCTTCGTCCCGAGTTTACCGGGTGCCGCGGAAGTGGGAAATTTTAAGCCCGGATATCTTCAACACGATGTAAGATCCATAAACAAAACAAAACAAACAAAAGCTTACTTAGTTTTACTAAATAAATCATCCGGACTCCAGTTGTTTGCATGTGAATGTTCCCCTTTAAAGGCTGAAAGATCCATTTAAAGGAGTGGGGTCTCCTAAAATTAAAAAACAAAAAAAAAAAAAACAAAAACAAAACTACTTTTGCTAAACATTTTAACAGTTTAACCCCTTAACGACCCTTGACTGTCATAGTACGTCAAGGGTCGATTTGACTTAACGACCGATGACGTACTATGACCGTCATCGAATTCCGGGCTCCCCCCGCGGCTGCACACTGTTCGGGGAGTCCGGAACGCAACGGAGCAATAAAAATTTGCTCCGTGGTCGTTCAGTCGCGTCCGGATTCCCCGGTCGTTAAGGGGTTAACACCTCTCTAGCACTCAGTGGGTTAAGGACATGGTGTGTGTGTGTGTCTCTTGTAAAATGCCACCCCTTGGCTCCTTAACCCTTTGAGTGCCAGAGGGGAAGGCAAAGCAATGCTTTGCCTACCCCTCTGGCACTCAAGGAGTTAAAGGCAGGGCCAGATTTACATTTCAGGCACCCCTAGACAACCATAACCCATTACCCCACCCTCAGTCCCATCCAGTGTTTTTTGACATAGAAAATACTCTTGGCCTATTACAAACAATATCACCAATGCATAGGATATCGCTCTAGGATACAAGTGGTTAAATGATACACTGTAAAGGATATACAACTGATGCAGAGGCATTGATATTGTGCTGGCCACACCCATGATGTAGGTGTACCCAGCACAACTGAGGAGTCCATCCAAATTTGGAGCTATAGGCAGTTGATTACTCTGGCTATTGTGAAATCCGGCCTGTCTTAAAGGTTTAAAGGCATAGTAATACTTCGTTTTATCTTTATTTTATTTTGTAGGCATTAAAAAAAACATGAAGAACGATATTATGGTTTGAGAGATATTCACAAGCAAAATTTCCCCCTCCCGCCCCTTTTACCTAGTGTAAGCCATCTCTTCTCAGATGTGGGATGTGGTTGTAAGAATAGACAGATAACAGAAGGGGACAATCTTCTTCCTATTAGAACAATGAAAGCCCTACCCCCCTTGACAAGTTTTTCAGGTTTTTCCCTTTTCTTAATTGAAGATTGTCCCTTTCTGCAGTCTACCTGGGCACCTCCTTTCTGCTCTGGCTGAGCAGTGTTACATCAGTAAAAGGGGCGGGAGGGGGACACTTTGTCAATGAATTACTCTTGAACTATAACTCTGACCGTATTGAAATAACACTCTCCAAAGTCCAAATACTATGATGATTAAGTAGAGCTACTTTTATTATGAAAAACATTACTATCCCTTTAACTGATACAGCACTGAATAGCTTATGCCTGACAATTAAAACAGGTCTCCCTAATGTCAAATGAATAGATCAGAAACGCAGTGTACAATATTATCAGACTGCCTCCAGGATCTCTTCTAATTTTTTCCTTACATTTTCACAGATAATAAAAAAAAGCCAACCTCACCGACTTGTAGAAGCAGAATAAGCTGAGGGGACTGGGAGGGTTCAGAGCAGCTGAGATATTTACAGTACAAACCTTTTAGAGCAAAGTCTCCTAGCAAATATATATATTTATTTATTTTTCTTCTTGTAAATACATTTGTATGAACACACAATATCAGGAGAACCACAGATGTGAATTATTGTCTCCCCTCAATATGCAGTTCTAAGCTCAACCTTGTAGTAGGAAGCACTCCCCATTAAAATGAAAGAATTGTATTTGTTCCCTAGAGTGCTGTTTTGGCACAGAATTGCTCATTCTTAATACATCAGTCTCACTCTCTATGTACATCCCTTTCATCATACAACTATCAGCACCATTCACGTCTGACCATCACAGCCAAAGGCTCCATTAACCTTTAACTCCTATTCTCACACCCACTCCTTATTCCTCCTCTGCAGTGATATAATAATTAGATCAGGCCCCTTCCCTATTCCAACTGATTCTCTCCCAAGTTAGCACTTAATATACTCTGTGAATTGTAATATTCTCATTTAAACGGTCTTCACTTCTTGCAATAAACCCCTCTCTCGCTGCTCTAACCAGTGACTGACCTTTAGTGAATCCCAAGATATGGTGACAAACCAGATATGCTTGTATCTTGCTTTAAATACAATGCACGTTTAAATGTCTTGCTACAAATTCTCTCATTAACTCCTAAAGGAACAGTAAAACCTCATAACCTGAACCAAGTAAAGTGCTGGATATGTGCCCCTGACTACCACAAACTTGCTCCAGTAGCTCAGGAGTCAATACTTGGCATGCTGAATGGCTGATCCCATGGTGCTCCCTTAAGACAAGGAAGAAGGAGCCTCCTCCTTTCCTGTCCATGACTGGTGACTGAAGTTATGGAACTGACGACTCAAGCAACCACAGAGCCAATGCTCTTGTGACGGAGAGGAAATCCCACAGGATTTTGGCTCTGCACAAGTGCACTGGCTCTTTGGGGGGCCTGAGACATAGCATCAACTCCCATATCACCAGTTACTGATAGGCTCCTTCTCCTCATCTTTACTTGTCATGTGACTTGGTATTAACCCCCATACCTACCACTACAAGTCAAACGTAGTCAGGGACACAGCTAGAATTTTAGTTTCTTAGGAAGGTGTACTGTCATTTTAAGGTCTATCAGGGTGTTCAGTGCATTGTTACGCAATGTGTTGTGCACACCTCTGGTCATTAGCAGATTAATCTCTTCCTTTGGGGGATGCACATAACCTTTCTCCATTTCCCTCTACAAATTGATCCAGCTATCTTGACATCTTTTCACAATTATTCCTGGATAGCTTCTTCATGTCTCCTCCTGATAGACAAACCAATCCTCAAATGATTTATATCTATCTTGAGGTCTTTTCAACTAGTCCCATTCTTCCTTGTTGTACCCCATATTTAGACTTCACTTCAATTTCCAGTGAAACCTGCAATAATCACACTATCATGAAGCAAAATGTGGTGTATTACTGTTTTATGTTCAACAATCCATTGTGGCTACAGTAAACCTTTTTTTTTTTCTTCATATTATAAACTTGGGACTGCTGGCATAGAAAGGAACAACTCCGTTCACTTGAATACACAGGATGCTGGGCAAGCCCACTTGACTCTGTAATGATATCCTGGTCACTCATGTAATATCCCAGAATCTTTTGTGCACCATTTGCTTGATTATCATGGTTAATCAGGTGATCCAATGTTCTCAGCCTCGTGTGTACCAAACCTGGCTTGGCTCAGACTGACTCTGCTAGTAAGACCTCTGCTCCAGTTCAGCCCAACAAGGCCCAATCTCTGTTCCCTGATACTTCTCTGTTTGCCTATAACAGCTCTCTACTCATTTTTACACCAACAATTCCTGTGAAAGTCCACATGGCCTGACGTGCATTCTGCACCAGTGGAAAACAAATTCCAACATTATCTTCTTTATAAAAAGAAAAGCGAGCGTACTTTGGGTACATTTTGTTAACACACTCCCCTGTAAACAAAATCAGGTATTCCTATATAGCTTCAGTGAACTGAGAGAATAACCATACTTTTCACAGAAACACAAAATGTAAGAGCAAGATATTAAATAAGAGTGGTTCAAGTATTCACAAAGAAAGCAATTTTTTAACCTTTTGTTTAGAAGTTCTATTAAGTTTTCTTTACTTAAATAGAAGCATTCTGTAGAATTATGATAGGACTAGTTGAAGAGCCACTTACACAGGCCACAGTGCCACTGCCAGCTGGTCACGGGGCAGTCATGTGCAGTAGAGACTGCCCACGCCTGATACAGAGCTGGACGCTGCGCATGACTGCAGCACTTTTTACTGCGCATGACTGTGTCATTACACACATTTTAGTGAATTATACAGGACTAGTTGAACAGCCCGTTACACGGGCCACAGTGCCTCTGGCAGCCGGTCGCGTGGCAGTCACGCGCAGTAGAGACTGCCAGCGCCACTGCTGATACAGAGCCGGATGCTCCTTCGGAGCGCCCAGCTCTGTAACAGCCGCGGTGCGGGCGGTCTCTACTGCGCATGACTGCCGCACGCGCAGCAGTGTTTACTGCGCATGTCGGGCGTTACACACGATTTAGCAAATTATTATACAGGATATGTTTTAGAGTCACTTGGTATCGTTCGTTCCATATCAATGTTTTGGTCTGCAATGTACACTTTGTCCCCTTGTACCACATTTGCAAACTATGTACAGAATGCAAGATTGGCATGCACTGGAATGCCAAATACTAATCCAATGTATCTGAACCCTTTCAGTGCAATGTGTTTCATACCCATCTGGCATTCAAAGAGTTGGGAAAAAAAATACACGTTATCATACACAGTTCCCATATTTACAAGATATTCCACTCTAAAAATATTTCTAAACTATGAATAGGGTCTCAAAAGCATATGGACACAAACACTAAGGCCTTCATACAAAGATGGAAAGTGAACTTCAGTAACCCTGTCCCTTGTACAAGGACTTGCAGGATAACATGCCTTGAGAGCCACCTGGTGGAATAAACTCACAACCATACGAAACCAACTTACCACTTAATTCCTTAAAAAAGATGATGCATGAAAAGGTACACAAATTTACCAGAAAAACAACATACACAAAAAATACATATAATTTTAGTCACTTTAAAGGGGAATAATACCCAAAAGTTGCTCTTAAATGTATCACCTAGGTAACTAGCTTTCATACAGCAGCATTAGTTCCATTTACTGTTCTTGTTGGCATTTGCTCTCTCTCCTTTAGTCCACTGCATACTTCAGTTTCAATCTGATAACAACTTGAGTTATAAATTATTAAGGCTTATTGAGGCCTACTGATACTTGTGAGGTGGTGTAATCTATAGGCAAACTTAAACATAGATCACTTTATACAGGAAACTCCAGATTTAATGCAAATAATATATAGATAGACTAGTTGAACAGCCCGTTACACGGTCCACAGTGTGACTGCCACCCGGTCGCGGGGCAGTCACGCGCAGAGGAGACTGCCCGCGCCGCGGCTGATACACAGATGGACGCTACTTCGGAGCACCCACCTCTGTATCAGCCGCTGCGCGGGCAGTCTCTACTGCGCATGACCACAGCACGCGCAGCAGTGTGTACTGCGCATGTCGCGCGTTACACACGATTTAGCGAATTATTATATAGGATAGATAGATATACCAAGGGAACACAGGAATCACCTTTCAGAACCTCATTCAGCCACAGCAGCCCCAACTTGACCTTCAAGTTTCCTCTCAGAGGGGCAGACCCACCAACAGGGCAACCATCCCATGATACTTCTGTCTTTAACAGTAAGTGTTACCAGGTTATTGTACCCAATAATTCTACCTTTCAAATGAATGACCACAAAACATTTCAAGTTAGTGATCCTCAATGGGGAAAGCTTTGGGCATACCCAAATGTTTTCGGTCCTCTCACAGACCTTCGTCAGGGCAAATGACTAGGGAACACAGTATTTACTATTTAAAGGGACAGTAATGTTTCATAATAAAAGCAGCTCTAATTAATCTTCATAGTATTTGGACCTTCGAGAGTGTTATTTCAATTCTGTCAGAGTTGTAGTTCAAGAGTAATTCAATGACAAAGTATCCCCCCTCCCGCCCCTTTTAGTGACGTAACACTGTTCAGCCAGATCAGAAGGGAGGTGCCCAGGTAGACTGCAGAGAGGGACAATCTTCAATTAAGATAAGGGAAAATCCTGAAAATCTTGTCAAGGGGGCAGGGCTTTAATTGTTCTCATAGCAAGAAGACTATCCCCTTCTGTTATCTGTCTGGTCTTACAACCAGATTCCACATCTGAGAAGAGATGGCTTACACTAGGTAAAAGGGGCGGGAGGGGGAAACTTTGCTTGTGAATATCTCTCAAACCATAAAGGTTTGAGAGATAATACATATCATTCTTCATGGGTTTTTTTTTAATGCCTACAAAATAAAATAAAGATAAAACAAAGTATTACTATCCCTTTAAACACTTGGTGCATTGGGACTCACCTATCACCGGGTTGTGCGTGGCGCTAAGCAAAGATACCTCGTGTAATGGGTAACGTCACTGAGCCCCATTGTACGGCCAGGGACCCCGAATCTTTGTGGCCCATCACACACAACCCGGTGATAGGCGAGTCCCAATTCACCAAGGGTTTAAATAGTTAGTATGTTTTTCTACTGTGTTCCCTATTCATTTGCCCTGACGAAGGTCCGTGAGAGGACCAAAAGAGCTTGGTTTTTCATGATGTCAGAGACTTTGTCCTGGGGGACCATACAGGGTTAATTCTAATTGTAGAATTAGCTGAAATTTTGTTTAAAATGTGTTCAAATTACATCATATGTGAACAATGAGCCATTAGTCCAAGGTAGGGAGTGAGAAATAACTGACTGACATTTATGGTGATGAATTGAGTTGTGCCAGACATTCTTAAATGTTATCTTATGAGAAAAAAACTCCCCTATGAGAATGTCTAGAAAATGACAGAATTTATATGACGTTTCATGCCCTCTTACATACATCATTGATGACATAAAAGCTGATTATATGTAAGAAATTTAAGTAGAGTAAGAGCTCCACCTAGAGTCTTGAGAGCATTATGACTGGGATATCCGCATTCCTTGAATAATTTGGGATATATTAATATCCAATCAGGGCAGACCGGTGATGTCACGGTATAATGAGATGGATCTTTGTCCAATCATCAGACAAAGGTGGGGATAACTGATAAGGCAAAATTTGTCAATATAATCCCCAATTACTCTTAGTTAATGGTCTTTTTGACTTCCTAAAAGAGGGTCTTTGGACTCAACTTAACTGGCTGAAACAGAAAAGGTGACTTCCTGAAGGCTTTGCTGATCCTGCCATCTCACAGAGAAATACTAAGAAAATTGGATTGGTAACTATATCATTTATTCATTTAGATTCATTTAATCCAGAATTTTATAATTTTTCTTCTGTTTGAAGAACTTAGTTTTAAATTGTCTTAAGTGGACTGGCCAACCTTTTGGGATAATTTATAATAAGCTAGATTTAGCTATTAAATTCTGGAAATAATAGAATCTATATATATTTATTGGGAAATGTTATAAATTGCCAATCAGGGTAATACAGTATATAGCGTGGGTTATTTATATTAGCTAATATTAATCTTGGTATTCCTAGAGTAATATTTTGTGATTCTGGGAAGATTATAAAAGTTAATATTTGATACAGGGTATTCTTTGAATCCAGCTATTAACCCTTTAACCGCTATTTGTCTGCTGTTAGTGGTGTTTTCTTTGGAATTCCCTGTGTATGTGCCAGGCTTATATTTTGTAATTTGAAAGTATTATCTCAATAGACAAAATAACTGCTGGGTGTGGCATCTGTTTAAACTTGTGTATTAACCCTTGGAGTGCCTATAGGTTTTATATATAGGTTGCTGTAGTCAAAATTATGATAAATGTTGCATGAAGTAATTCTAAGTAGATTATTTGTGTGATTTGGTTTGACTATATTAATTGCAATTTATGTATTTTATTCAGAGGTATTCAATATTGAATTCAGTAGACAATTAAATTATAGTGATTTAAATCTGGGATTTTATTCCAGCTATTCCCTAAATTTGATTATTATTGATATATGATACAAGGAATTGTTAGAGGAATTCTTTAATTCATCTCACAACACTCCTTACATCATAATTGGCATAGTCTATACAGTTTCTGGGGCAGAGGTATTAAGAAACCCTGCAACCAACTGTATTATATTAATTGTAACAATCAATTAACCTATTCTATGCTGCTGAATACAATTATTGTTATTATACCTCTGAATATACCTATAGGTGGTTAACCCTTGCACCGCTGGTAATCTTTATGATAATAAGTGTGGTTTGATTTTCTGTGTACCTATTATAATTGCTAATCACTTATATAGTTCATTGTTGCTGATATTTATATATACATTGTATATTGTATTTTAATAAAATAGATATATTTTTGCACAAATATGAAGGATTGATTCTTGTGATCAATTCGTTACTGTGAAGTAGCGTGTCAATACATATTAAAGATAAAGTTCTCGAATTATTTTATATTGTCATTTGTCTATTTAAGTGAAGAAATCCAACCTGAGTGGTTCTCTGTTTAACCCTTTGGATACCTTCATATAAATAGCCCGACAATGATGAAACTGATGGAATAAATCTTTATACACATCCAGATGTGTGCAGTCTCGCTCAACAACCAGGGGAGTCCCCATGCTGAGTACATTCATATATTTACTATTAAGGGACGTGCACCATAATAATTTCAAAACTTTATTTACCTGATACATGCTTGATGTGTGCCACTGCCTTGTTTCTTATTATACACACACACACACACTAGTATTAGTAACCGGGTATTAAATTTGAAATGGGATACTACATGACCCTTGTACGGATTGCCTCATCTTTCAATAGATCAGAAGGCCCATCTGTCTTTCCGCTACTTTTGACTTATACTTGGAGCAACAGAAGTTGACAGCATGTTTGGGTACCTGCTGGAATGAAATATCACACACTGTTTTTTTTCCTGATACCTTATCTGTTGGTAGGGGCTGTCGCCATCAGGGATCTCTACTTTTAAAGTGTTTTTTTAAATTGTTTGTGTTGATATTTGTGAATACTCAAGAAATACTAAATTTTTTGCTTATTGGATCACAAATACAATGCTTGGTATTTGATCTACATTTCCTTGGAGTGCTTGTATTATAGGGCGATCTGAAGGTAGCTGCTTCTTTGTGTTCCATTATTTCTTTGGTTGTGTTTAACTATTTTTCCCTATAGAGCACCCTGGGGAAACACCATGATTGTGTGTAAGGGAATATATGGGGTAACCAGGTGTGGACACCTTCCAAGTGCATAACATACCATCAATGGGTACGTTATTTGCAATATTACTCTTTGGCTCTGTTTAAAGTATATTAAACAGAAATCAAAAGAAGTTTCTTCATTTGTTATAAAAAATAAAGGATTATTTTCAATGAGGCAGAATGTCATTCCACACAGGGTTACAGCTGGCACACAGATGTTATCATGTCACTAAAACGTGATTTAAAAAAAGTCTCCTCCTATAATGGTTTCCCTGAGACCTGACAAACCAAGACCATGCTTGACTCAATTTTTAATATTTGAAAACGTCACTAAAAACTGTCAGTGTGTAATGTTAGCAAAAACAAAGCAAATATACAGTTAAGGATATTCATACCTACTACCATATGCTAATGTGTGCTTTGGTACCCATGCAGTACCAGTGATGTTTCAGATGATAATTAAGCACTTAGTTACACCAGGAGACTTTTACTTTCACTTTTCTCAGAAATAAAAGTGTGTGTCTATCTCAAAATTAGACATCTGCTGGAATTTTAGTTAACATTATACATAGGCACTTTTGAATGAGGTTTACAAATGTGTAAAAAAATTCCAAAGTGAGCGGTCTACTTTAATCACACTTTTTACTGGGACAGATCATTACATAAACAATTCTGTACATCTACTGTATTCACCAACACACAACCTGTTCTACAACTCCATGATAAGAATGATCCTTGCCAATAAGCGTGTTTTCTATATCCATCACCTGTAAATCACATTGAATATACCTTTATTAAATTACTACATGTATTCATAATTATCATCTCTACATATGGCCATACACCTTAACCTATCAGCTGTAATTAATGACAGATTTATAATGGTACCAGAGTAAATCCAGTTTGTATATCCTTTTATAAAACCAGAAACATCAAGGACAGTTTGGGGTCCCAATTCATAAAAATGACATAATTGAACTAGAGTGCACAGACATTCTCTAAAGTGAATAAATGGATTTAAATTGTTTAGCTATAAATTACGACTAACTCAGTTTGGTTTGTTTACATTTAAAAAGAGCCATCTGCAGGGGGGATAGCTACTATATGAAAGGCAAATGCAAAGACTTGTCTAGGGGAGCTATTTAAGCTATTCTCAGACATGCTACTTGGCTACTAAGAATTATAGCACAGGTCATGCCATTTACCCAAAATATCATGCACTTCCCTGTAGATTTTCTTGCATGGAGGCGTGTATAGTGGAGGTGTGAATGATTATTAACACCATGGCTGAAATCTATATATCCAGTTATTGTAAAGTGGGATGAGGGGCTAACTACCCTCCATCACAGTGCTGATGCCATAAACCAAACTCAACTGTGTCAAAGCAACACAGATAAAGAAGCACACATAACTGTGACCACAAATTCAAACAGCAAAACCAGTATAATGAGGCTTATCCAAAACTATCATTGCCAGCTGTAATCTGTCAGCCAGAATCTAAACTCTGCAATATTGCTTGTGAAACCAATCAGCAAGGTAGCTCATAACTTGCTGTGCAGATCAGGCATGCTGCAGCTTGGATTTGATCAACACAGAAGCATGCCATTTTCTGGTGTATTGTGAGACACAGATAGCTAGTGTAAACAGCACCAACTTTATTCAGGTTATTAGTGCAGGATTCCAAACTCTGTTCTAAGGTTGCCCCTGTGAACTTACTTTAAATAAAAGGGCCAAACAAAGACAGACTAAAAGGAGGTTTTGGTCTGTATATTAAGGACTTTGAATTAGTTGTTATGCTGACAGATGATGAGATGAAGTATATGTATGGGGAAAAAACATAGGGCACATTTTAGCAAAATGTGACAACTGGTTTTAATATGGGATCTACATGGATAGGAGACACCAGATTGCCATTTTGGAGCCAGGACGAATAAAAAAAATGAAAAATTGGACACAGATTTAAGCATGTTTTGTTTACTTTCAACTAAATCAAAAGCGGTCGCCTCCAACATCACCAGAGGCTATAAAGTGCCCTAAGAACCATCACAAAGGACTCATCACCCACCCATCAAAGGACACCTAATCACATCACCCCAACATCAGAGGGCGGAATGCCTGTCTACTAATTCATCACAGGCCCAATGACACTATCCACAATCTAATAACACAGTCTATACAAAAATATAACCTATCCCCCAATTACGACATTCTACCAGGAACAAATCGGACGATATGGTTCCTGAATATTGATCCTTCTCAATAAGACCGAGCATAAGCTACTCCTCGTGACACTTAATGTATGCGATAATTCTATCCTTTCCCCCGTCATAAATTACCCCGAGGCCTACATTCCACCCATCTTATTCTGCAGTTCCCACAAATCCTTAATTAAATCAATGCCTATACACCGCATCCCTATAAGAGTTAAATTCTTCTTCAGTCATCCTTACTTGCAATCAGCTCCTCCTCATTGAATCCAGCGACACAGCTAGTAAATAACGCACAGGGAACGGAGGCCATGATTATCCTCACTGCTTCTTCCGCAATTTAGCCTGACCTACTTCCGCATAACAACCACCCAACTTCCGCATAGTAACTCCATTAATTCCGCCCAATCTCTCTGCCTGCGTTAAGATGATTTGTTCCACCTCCTTCTCTTAAGTCTGGAGCGCGTCCCGTTGCCATGGCAGCAAAGACTAGATCTGGTTTTTCGGTCTACATCATGGCTGGAACCACCCGGGGCACTGACCCTGTGGGCCGTCTCCTGGTGCAGGTAGTAACCGCTGGCTTCGCATTCTATACCCGGTTCCAAAAAACACATTCATAGGGAGATTTGTGATATCAACGTGCCGTTATAAATCTATATTCTGCATTAATTTCCTTTAACTGTTCAACCCTCTTTTAGCCTGGGGTTAGTGAACTGTGACCATCTATCTGCTGCTGGGCTACAGCTCCATTGTCATAGGCCGGTCAATAGCTGTTTAAGTATGATAGAAATTGTAATCCAACAACAGCTGGGGAGCCACAGGTGGCCCGCTCTCTTCTAGTGCAGGGCTGTCCAAGTTCAGTCCTCAAGGGCCACCAACAGGCCAGGATCTAAGGATTTCCCTGACTAAGCACAGGTGAGTTACTCAGTGAATTATTCATTGTGACTGATTCACCTGTGTTTAATAAGGGAAATCCTTACATCCTGGCCTGTTGGTGGCCCTTGAGGACTGCACTTGGACAGTCTTGCTCTAGGTAATGACTTTTTTTTACTGCATACATACTTGTGTATGATATATATATATATATATATATATATATTTCCAAAAAAGTACAAAATATTCCTGTACCATTGTAAATAGCAGATTCTGTGACGTAACTAGTAATTTAAAGGCCTGATGCAAACATTTGTTTGGGCCACTTAACATGATAATATTTTCCTTGGGCATAACCAGTGCCTATTGTGCCTTGGGACTGATGGGCCACGTCTCAGATGCAACCCATGTAGTTCCTCTCCTATCAACTGCACTGTACATTTCTACAACAGTGTGTCACACTGATGATCCCATGGTGGTTGGGGTGTCATAAAACTGTTAACATTGTCATATTGTAAAGGAAGACTATATCATAGGAAAAATAGGTTTTAAATTTAAGCAACATATACTAGTGTAGGAGTAATTCATAGAACAGTCCAGTATATTTATATATTTTATATATTTTGCATTGCAAGTTCCAGTATGTATTGCTCTCACCCTGAAGCCTGACTTTAGGTCACACCTCCTCACAACAAACCATATGATTCAAGCATCTAAGGGTTAAATAAAAGAATAATTAATAGCTGGATTAACACTTTGAGTGCCATGGGGTACACAATTTATTGCAAAGCAATACGTAGCAAACTCCACTAGCACTCAAAGGGTCAAAAGCAGAGTGACTTCTCTAAAGTTTAAAATCTACTATATTGCCCCTGTGGTGGCTTTGTGTCCGTGCAGGTTCAGGATGATCTGGAACATTTGAAGAAAAAACTAACCCATGCCAATGTTCAAGGGAGCGGAGAAACTGTGGATATCCAAGATCTAGAGACTGCAATCCAAAGAACAGAACATGGACTGAGGGTGAGACATAAAGAATACTATAGCGAAGCCTTATGTATGTTTCATTTGTTTGCTAATACATACGTATGACAGACAATATATCAATCATTGTGTGATTAAACTAAGGCAAAAGAAAAAACAATCCAGCGCTAATCAGTACAGATTACCAAAAAAATAAACCCTGTGTAAAGTATATACATACCTGGGAACTCTCCGGATTTGCCCCGGAGACTCCGGTTCTGACAGAGCTTTACCGGGTCTCCGGGGCAGAGGCTGATTCCTCCGGATGTGGAGAGTTTCTATTGAAACTCTGCCACATCTGCTTTTTCTCCCGTTGTGCCTCCGTCCCCAGCCTTCTGTGTGACACATTTAACCCTCTGAGTGCCAGAGTGGTACGGAATGCATTGCTTTGCAATGCATTCCGTACCACTCTGGCACTCAAAGGGTTAACACTCAAGTTAAGTCCCGCCCCTTTTTGACACGATTAGCTACCCTCCGGGTAGCCCTCAACTGAAAGTTCCCAGGTATGAGTATATATCATACCTATGTGTTGATTTATCTCAAAGCAATGAGGAATTTGTTGCATAGTTTGGCCAAATCATGTTTAAATTCGCTCACCATGCCACAGTACCTCATTTCTAGTGAGTCCTATCAAATACATTTAAATCCTATACAATAATTTGCTAGGATGTTTGTCAGAAGCCGTCTTGCACAGTAGAGACTACGTGCACTGCAGTCATGCTCAGTAGAGACGGCCCACGCTGCAGTCATGCGCAGTACAGAGTGCCCATACGTATATGTATGTTTAATCGTGTGCTTGGCTCTGAGTTTTTCTTTTATTTTTGTGATTAAAGTAATATATATAAATACCCCCACTGCCTATTCGATTTGTCTAATCCTTATGAGACTTGCACAGAGTGCAGGGTAGCAATTGGCCAGCCGATGTTGATGCCAGTTGTAGTGGAACCACAACTGCATACCTCCAAACATTTCAAATGACCAACAAGATACATTTTTGTTTTAGGTGGTGTGGCTGGGAGGTGGGGCATTACTGAGAAATTATAAGATATTTCATGACCTACTGATTCCTCTATGTGTAACTGAATACATGATATAGCGCAAGACTGGAGTATTTTATTTACACAGTGAGGAGAATGTGAATAGTGTCCGAGCTTCTTCTCGGAAGGTCTGCTCCTCTGACTGTCTGGTTGATCCTGTGTGAGAGATAGAGTCTGAACTAGGAGATTTAGAAGTCTCTCAGTTCAGTCTCCTGTGGCTGTGACAATGATCTTGTAAGTGAAGGCTTTTCAAACCTTACACTAGCAGTCTATTGGGCAGTGTGCAGCAAATGAAACCTGTGAGATAAAGGATCATTAAAGTTTCATTACAGAATAAACATATCAGGATTTTTCTTTTGAATAAACCAAGTGTACTGGGAGATGGTTCATTTAAAAGTTATAACCGTTCATAGTACTGTAAAATGAGTGACCTGATACTGTGCTAGTCTATGGAGAACTGAAGCCCAAGACTCATCTCTTCCATAGAATGCAATCTAAAAAAGTGCATTAACAGCTGGTGACACTGTTGCCAACAGTGTATTATAAAAACAACAACAGTTTGAGTAGTACTAACATTGGGGTGAAGTATCTCACTGCAGTGGGAATGCCCCATTTTACTCAGGGAGACACAATCTATAAAATATGTTGTTGTCTTTTCCATTGTAAAATTTTGCTCTATTTTTCCCACACCCTGCCCTCGAGGGGGCAGTTTTCACATTGCAGCTACTGAATTTTTTTTATTTATTTATTTATTTATTTTTTTACAAAGTTTGCTCCATAAGAGCGGACTTGGAAAAATCTAACCCTTTGAGTGCCAGGAGAGTATCCAACGAATTGCATTGGACACCCCTAGCACTCAAAGGTTAATTAATAGTTGACTTATAAAGAGAAAATATTTTGTTACTAGTCTAAAAGCCCGTGTACATGGTCCAAGGTCTGGGTAATGTTAAGAGGCCGCTACCTCACTGCTCCACGCAATGCAGTCTTGCGTAGCCTCACTCACACGATGTAATTATGTGCAGTAGAGACGGCCTGACTGCAGACAGTCTCTACTGCGCATGACTGCATCATGGCAAACATCCTAGTGAATTATTATGTAGGGATATGGAAAACGAATACTTTGGAGGGCTGTTTCCTCTGAGTACAACCATGGTACTTCTACTTCTGGAAGATGCAGAGTTCAAAAGTGATTATAGCTTAGCTTTGCATTTTCGGGGGTGCAGTACTTCCAAGGCCTTCCAGGTTATTGTGGCGATGTTGTTGCTCCTATGGATTTCTATTGTCACTGACATTAGCCCTCCATATTGCAATGGAAAATTCCGCAATGTCAAACATATATTACAATAGCCCTCTATGGATTTCTAAATAACCATGCCACCCTAAAATGGCAGGTATTCATCACATTACAAAGCAGTCTGTTGTGTACCCCCTGGCTCACAAAGGGTTAACATGAATTCTGTATCTCCTAGCAGATTTTACTCAGAGATCCTGGTCCCGGGACCAGCTAGCAGCTCTTCAGCAGAGCCGAAATAGCTCTATCTAAAAAGAAATACTTAATTGGAATGGTCTACAAATTGTGCCTGGTTTGCAAGCACACTTTGTAGATTGTAACACTGAAGTATTTCTTTGTAGATAGCGTTATATCGGCTCTGCTGAACAGCTGCTGGCTGGTTCCAGGACCAGGATCTCATGCAATAAGCTAGAGACTAATGTCTGTGAAAGGAGAGGGAGGGGGGAACTTTAGCAGCATATATCTCTCAAACTATACATGTTTGAGAGATCGGCCTGGCATCAATTAATTTATTTTTTAATATCTACAATATTACATTTTGTTAAAATAATCCATTACTATCACTTTAAAGCTTTAAAGGGATAGTAATATTTAAAATGTAAAAAAATATATGTTGTAGGGTTTATTCTCCTGAGTAAAACAAGGGTACTCCCACTGCAGAGAGATATTTTATTAAAAAATTATAACAGCTCAAACTTGGATTTTTTAGGTGCAATATCACAGTGGCCTGAAAATTTACAGTGGCGCTGTTGCTGCACCATCCTAGACTGCTCTGGTCTGTACACCATAAATCTTCATAGGATGGTGTAGCAACAGCGCTGCTGTAAATTTTCAGGCCACTGTGATATTGCACCTAAAATATTCAAGTTTGAGCTGTTATAATTTTTTAATAAAATTTCTCTCAGCAGTGGGAGTACCATTGTTTTAGTCAGGGACATAAACTGTACAACATGTCGTGGGTTGGGGAGCGATAAGGAACCCAGGTCCTTAAGTGCAATTGTCCGGTCCTTAAGGGGTAATAGGTTTTTAGTTAATAGGTTTTTCTGTATGCAGCACGTTAGTATTGTTTATTTATCATCATTTAGTCATTCTTTGAGTGCCAGAGAGGTATCTAACACACTGCATTGTAAAGTAGTATTTGGTGTGACTAATGTAAAAGTGCAGCTCTAAGCCTTGTCTAAGAGGTATTCTGCTGTCGCTGTGCTGCACGGTACTGTGGACAACTAGTGATGCTCTGCATTTTGACTGTCCAGCGAAAAGTGGACCTAGAAATCTTTAAAACAAAATTATACCTATAGTAATAAATGGTTCTTAATGTGTTTAAAGGGATAGTAATGTCAGAAAAAAGTATTAACTATATGGTAGATACAATTAAAAGAGTAAGTGCACTTATTCATATCTCTCAGACTGTTATGGTTGAGAGATCTAGGGAAATAAAGTTCTCCGCTGCCTCCCCTTTCTGCTTGACGAGCTGTAAAGCTGTCAGAAACAGATTCTGGTTGCTTGACCAGACATGGCTCCTCAGCAGAGTCGATATAACGATATCTAAAGATAAATACTTCCTCGGAATGGTCTACAACGTGTGCTTGCAAACCAGGCACACATTGTAGACTGTTCCAGTTAAGTATTTATTTTTAGGTATCGCTATGTCGGCACTGCTGAAGAGCCACCATCTGATCCAGGAACCAGAATCTGCTTCTGGCAGCTTCACAGCTCGTCAAGCAGAAAGGGGAGGGAGCGGAGAACTTTATTTTCCTATATCTCTCATAGCATAACAGTTTGAGAGATACGAATAAGTGCAATTACTCTCTTTTAATTGTATCTACCATATAGTTAATACTTTTTTATGACATGACTATCCCTTTAAAAGAGTTGTTTACCTAGGTAAGTGTCCTTCGTATAGCAGGCAGTTATATCTTTTAATATATTTTGTGCATAGTGCCTGCCATTACCTGAACTTTATGTGTAACATTTAGGTCTACGTATAGATTTCACCTCCACACACTGATTAATCAATCTGAATGAGGTTATCCATAGAGAGAGAAAGTGAGAGCTGTGATTCTTATGGGACATGAAAACCTTCTCAAGTCCCTGTTCAGTTATAGACAACAGAACAGATGTAACTGATGGTGGTGTGAAGGATAGTTCCTAAGCAAGTTCTATATTAAACAAAGTAATAGCAATTTATTTCAAGGGGAAATTTCCCCTTTAACCCCTTGAGTGCCAGAGAGGTACGCAACACATTGCTCTGCAATGCGTTGGGTACCTCTCTGGCACTCAAGGGGTTAATTAAGGGAGATAAGTGAACCATGCAAGCAAACATCATCTGAAAAGCAACATTCCTATTATATGTCTCCTGTAATTATGTGTCTCTTTTTGGCAGAAACACACTGAGGACTACCTCAATTATATCAGCTGCAATCCACTGACTCTCCTCCAGGATGGGACTAAGGAGAAATATACACCCCATCTGCTGAAATGGTGAGGGCTGGACACAGTGTACCAGGGTGTCTGATAGAAGCAAGGTTTTAACAACAAAGCTGTTTGCAAATTGGAACCTGATATTGCTTTTACTTTGCAACACAGCATTTTTTTTATCCACAGCTGAGATTGTGGGATTATGTACAACAGTGCCAGATTTTCCATTTGGCAGAGTAAACAGCTGCTTAGCACACCTAGGTGTGAGGGGTGCCTTCGCTGTTCTGGTTACACCCACTTTGCTGAGATGTGGGTGTGGTACATGGACCGAATTACCATTGTTGCAATAGGTGCTAAGAACTCCTTGGGAATTATGTACTAAGGCAGTGTTTCTCAACTCCGGTCCTCAGGACCCACTAACAGGCCAGGACTTAGTGATTTTTCTGCTAGAGCACAGGTGTGGTGATCAGAGGCTCATTCACATTGTTTAACTCACCTGTACTCTAACAAGGAAATCATCAAATCCTGGCCTGTTAGTGTGTCCTGAGGACAGGAGTTGAGAAACACTGCACTAAGGTGTGATAAACAGATGATGAAGCAGAGATAACTTCCAATATAGCAAGCTTGTCAGGCGGCACTAGTCACAGTGGGACATAGTAACATGATATGCGACTCACCAGAGCCATGTCTCTATTCTTGAAAGGTGCTGACTCTCAAAGACACACCGAGCACTTCTATCTCACGCGTTTCACACACAACCGTGCTTACTCATAGACTATGTGGAAGCATGGTTGCATGCAAAACGCATAAGATAGAAGTGCTCAGTGTGTCTTTGTAACTCTCCATTCAATAAAGAGATGTTTTTATTCTACGATCTTCTGGAAATCTAAGTGTGCGATTCATCTTTTCTTTTGCGGAGATAACTTCTCCAGTGATATCACTTCTGCAAGTTCTATGTTATACAATGGAGCCAATGCACTAAGATTTCTCCAGTGCTGGAGATCTTTGTGCATGGGCTCCATAGAATAACATAGGAACTGGAGAAGTCATATCACTGGAGAAGTTATCGCCTCTTTATCACACCTTGGGTACCTTACACAGGAGCTCCTGAGATTTAAATCGAGCATTGGTATCGGAACAGACTTTGCAGGCTCAAAGTGCAGTTTCTAAGCATGAGTCATGTCCATGGAGGCAGACATTACAGTTGCTAGCAGGACCACAAGATATCTAACTCTATGTTGCACACCCCTCTGGCCTTTAACCCCTTAAGGACCGTCCGATTGCATATCTGGCCGGCACTTAAGGACCACTGACCATTTTTTTTCTTTCAGTATCCGGTTCAGAGCTCCCTGAATGGCGTACAGCCGTACGGGGAGCCCTGAATTCTATAACGGTCCTGACACGTCATGGGTCCTTAATCCTCCCGAACTCATGAAGTGCCAGGACCGTCAAGGGTCCTTAAGGGGTTAACCCTTTGAGTGCCAGAAGGGTACGGAATGCATTGCAAAGCAATGCATTCCATACCCCTCTGGCACTCAAAGGGTTAAAGGGTTAAGCAGACCCGTATACTCTGCTTGTTTCAGTTTGGAAAATCTTCTACAAACAGCTATGTCCACCTCCATGGACATGACAGCCAGGACTGATTGAACATGTTCTCTTTTGAACAAAGGCAGAAGTGCTAAATTCATAGGGGCCATTAGGATTTTCTGGCCATGGTGAGGTAAGTAGGGGTTAATATTAGGAGGTGTTAGTTATTCTTTAACCCTTTGAGTGCCAGAGAGGTATCGCATTGCAATGTGTTGAATGCCTCTCTGGATCTCAAAGGGTTATATCTACCTCCATGAGTTGGGTAATGTGGACGGGCTCTTTATATTTGATTAATTCAGGGTATGCACTAACTGAGTGAAAGAGACCATGGGGGGGGGCCTGAATTTTGTTTACACTTCCTCCAGAGGTGCCATAGCCAGGGCTGGTGCAAGGATTTTTGTCTACACAGGCGAAGGTGCATTTTGATGCCCCCCTCCGCCAATCCAACACCCCCCTTCACACACTGTCCACCGCCACACATTGTCCACCACTTCCACATTGTTGTCCACCACCTCTACACACTGTTGTCCACCTCCACACACTGTCCACTTAAACACATTGTCCAAATAGTTGCCCACCATTACACACTGTTGTCAACCTCCCCACACTGTACTCACTGTTGTCCGCCTCTACACACTGTGCAATTCCACACTCTCCATACTGATGTATACTTCCACACACTGTCCATATTGCTGTCCACCTCCACACATTGTTGTTGTCCACTTTCACACTGCCCACATTGTTGTCCACCTCCACACATTGTTGTCCACCTCCACACAATGTGCACGTTGTTGTCCACCACCTCCTTGTTGTTGTCCACCACCTCCAACACTGTCCACATTGTTGTTCACCTCCACACATTATTGTCCACCTCCACACAATGTCCAATTGTTGTCCACCTCCACGTTGTTGTCCAGCACTGTCCACACTGATGTCCAACACCTCCACACTGTTGTTCACCACCTCCACACACTGTCCACATTGCTATCCACCACCTCCACACACTGTCCACACTATTGTCCACCACCTCCATACGAGAGAGCGCTTGGTAGTGTAAATCAGAGCTCCCTCGTGGCAGATATATATATATATATATATATATATAATTTTTTATTTTTTTTTTTCATATTAAAATAAATAAATTAATGGAGGAAAAAAAGCAGCCCCCCAGTTTCAGCGACCCTCTGCTGCGGCGCCCTAAGGCTGCTGCCTAAGCAGTCTTATGCTAGCGCCGGCCCTGGACATAGCTGGACAATGCAAAAATATGCACACATCACTACACCATACAATTGGACAAAATCCGGTAAGTAAAATCTTCAAATGTTTATTGAAAAAAATATAAAAACATAATGTATCCGAATGACTCACGAGATGACTGGGTACAAACTACCTTCTCATCAACGTGTTTCTCATGAACTTTGCTTCATCATGATGATCATCAATGATCTGTGCATATTTTTGCAACGTCCAGCTATGTCACCCCTGGTGGAAGTGTAAACACAATGCAGGGTTCCCATGGTCTCTTTCACCCAATCAGTACATACCCTGAATTAATCTTGATGACACAATGTTCATGCGAAACGCTCTGATGAGAAGATAGTATATATCCAGTCATTTCAGGTCGTGAGTTATTTGGATACATTATGTTTTTATATTTTTTTTCAATAAACATTTGATGATTTTACTTACCAGATATAGTCCAATTGTTTGGTGCAGTGATCTGTGCGTATTTTTTATACTTGTTGGATCTGGGAAAACCCTTTATTTGGTATGCACATCTTTACAGACATATCTGGATAATCACCACCCCTAAATGTTTCTTTTTAACCAGGTATTCCTAGAGCCACTTTACTTGTTCTCTATATGTTTTTCATAGCTGGACATTGTCTGTGCCAGTGGCTTTGCACAAGTATATGTATGTATTGAAACAGTTGCATTTGTACATGTGCTTAGGTGCAGATACACTTATTGTGAGCCACAAAGTAGGAGCTCACTGAGGCTGATGCACTAAGAAGTGTTGTCTGAAGCCAACCAACTGCAGCATTGTGGACAAGTAAACATTCCAGTTGACTTGAATGGGGCTTTTACCCAACTTAAGACTAGATAAGACTAAAGTGCATTTTAAAGCAATATATTGGAGACCTTCCTAGCATTCAGGGGGTTAAAGCCCCATTTAACTTGTGGGAAGTTAGGGAATGATAATTATTCCCTATGGTGCAGTTGGTTTGTCTGAGAATTTCTGCACTTCTTCTTAAAACATCAGCCTTCCCATGCGCTGTATCTATATTTCACAAATCATCCCCAATGTGACAAGGTGTTTTTCTAGTTCATAGAACACCGCTGTTTAATGTTTTCCTGCTGAGTAAAACAAAGGTACACCAACTGATGGAAGACACTTCATTCAGATGTTATTGCAGTCAGACAACAAGTGATGATCTGTACTCTGAAAATGAATACTGTTGACTGTGTCAATGATTAAGTACCTTCTCCAGATGTTCATCCCTGTATATCGTGATGACACTTTTGATGTGAGAAGCCATGCATTGTACATTCATCTGGTCATTAAAGTGATAGCATCCTTTTCTGACTTTTCATATTGTCTAACTACATATTATGTAAAGTCAATTGAATATACCATATTTGCTTGATTCTAAGGCAAGGTTTTTTCAAGCATTTTAGGCTAAATAAATGACCTTGCCTTATATTCAATCCTTTTAATTTGGATGCCCATTGGCTCATTAGAATCCCCAGTTCACCAATCAGCCCAATAGAACATCTGTCCAGAGAGCAGTTTGTTTGATTTTGCAGTCATCCCTGTTGACTGCCTCTCCAGGTCCTGCCTTTTCCTGTCTTTCAATGTGCAGATTCACATGGTACAACTGCATGTGTCTGCACATTTGAAGACAGGAATTGAAAGGGCATAGAGAAGTAAGCAATGGAGCAGGAGGGAAAGTCACACATACAGCCTACAGGATGGAACTTCTGCTTTCACTCAGGTTGAGGGAGGGGGAAGAGAGAGAGCAAGAAAGAAAGACTGACAGACAGTCTCACCTTTTATTCTGTGCTTTATTTTTCCATTAACTTGAACTCTACAGTTTGGGGGTTCCCTTACGTTCAGGGTAACCCAATATTTGGTCAAATGCAGTATTTTTTTTTCTTTTCATCTTTGCCCATTTTTTTACACTATTATGTCCATGCCAGGGAGCATTCTGAATTTGTTTCCAGAGAGCTTCCTGTCTGGGACTGTGAAAGCAGAGAGAGTACAGAAATATAAAATGATGCAATGAAACAATGTAGAAAAGCCTGTCTTTACAGCAGGTGTGTCAGACATGCGGACAACAGCATTGTGAGGCCCTCCATAGAAAGAAACGTTTTAAGTGTCGTTGAGCCATGAGTGTGATTCTTCTCTAGGTGTGAAGCTTAGCTACAGGGTTGATTCCTGATAAACTAGTACCTTCCTGCTGAGTATCTGGGAGCAGTTAAGGAGATTAGAAGACTATAATGGGGAGATTCACTAAGCCTGTAACGTAATTAGTGGCTCAGTCATTTTGATTGATTCACCGGTGATTAATTAGGGATATCTTGAAAACATGACCTGTTTGTGTGCCCCGAAGACTGGAGCTGAGAAACACTGCACTAAGCAATGATATGTTATTTTATGGAGCCTATGCAACAAGATTTTTTCAGCTTTGGAGATCTTATCATAAAGGGATAGTAATGTCCCACAAAAAATATTTTTTCAAATTGTAGTCCTTAAAAAGTTGAGCACAGCACAAAAAAACCGTATCTCTCAAACCGCTATGGTTAGTGATTTCCTGCTGTCAGCTGTAAAGCTGTCAGCGAGAGATCCATGTCGGCCGCAGTAGAGCCGCAATTGTGTTATTTACAATTAATTAATTCATTGGAATGGTTTAAAAAGTGTGCTTGCAAACCAAGCACACTTTTTAGACCATTCCAATGAAGAAACCAAGCACACTTTTTAGACCATTCCAATCAAGTAATTCATTGTAAATAACGCAATTGCCGCTCTGCTGCAGAGCCTCCGTGTCAGCCGACAGGGATCTCCCACTGACAGCTTTACAGCTGACAGCAGGAAATCACAAACTTTAAATGCCTGTATCTCTCAAACCATAGAGAGAGACGTTTTTTGTGCTGTGCTCAACTTTTTAAGGACTACAATTTGAAAAATATTTTTTGTGGGACATTACTATCCCTTTAATGCATAGGCTTTATAGAATAACATAGGAACTGGAGAAGTGATATCAATGGAGAAGTCACCTATATTCTTGTTTGCAGCTCAAACCAAACCACAAAATGCATTTTCTTTTCCTATATCTGGAGAACTTCCCAACTGTAGTGTCCATAGATAAGCTATGGCAACATCACCATCTAGCGGTGAGCATTCATACACTGAACATTGATTTAACCCTTTGAGTGCCAGAGAGGCATCCAACACTTTGCAATGCATCTCTGGCACTCAAAGGGTTAAAAAATAAACCCGGTTTTGGCTGTAGTAAATTTGAATGAAGTATCTCCCAGAATGAGAACAACCTTGTCTTCCTAAGCAGGAAAACAATTACAATATATGTATTTATATCATAATATAACAGTACAATTATTTATACTTATTCATCTGTATGCTTGATATACATTTTCTTCATAATGGAATACTTATAAGAGGGGTGGACAATCTTTGACATTCCAGCGGATGGAAACCACCCGTCATCCCCAACCAGTCTCCAAGTGCTGGAGAGCCAAAGATTGCCTCTCCCTAATTTATAATAAGGTGCCTCATTGTTGCACAATGTGTTAGAGGCCTTTCGCATTCAGTGGGTTAAACCCCCCCCATTTAAATCATGTTTTTTTTTTATTTCCTTCCCCCAGGTGGTGCTCCACTTTTTATTTCGGAATTCTGCCCTAAGTACTAAGAGTAGATCTGTGCTCTTCTAGGCCATAAAAGGGGAGGAGAGGGAACCTATCTACTGCTCCCACTGCCCTAGAGAACAAACTGAAGGCTACAGAAACCACAGGGGGCCAAACGTGACTCCCAGCTTGCCCACCACTGCTTTTATTCTAACAAAATACATGAGTGGATAGAAACAAATAGCTGTATTCTTCTAGCTAAAGAGCTGAAATTCTGGCTCAAACCAAATTCACCATGGGGGAAATGAAAACTCCCATTGGTATAAATGGGACTTAATGCTTTCAGTGTCAGAGTGGTGCACAACACATTGACTCCCTAGTGTCAGGCTACAAAGCCTTTCACTAGTGTCTATGGAGGTTGCAGGCACAACTCCTAGAGACTAAACCAGGGGATTTACACAGTTCAGTGTCTCTCATAGGACTAGGAAGAAAGCCCAGGGGGTGTCTTTTTTTCCATCCCCGCTGGTGTTCACAATGCATCCTCAGCTTCATTAGTCTCTCTTAACCCTTTGAGTGCCAGAGTGGTACGCAACGCATTGCAAAGCACTCAAAAGGGTTAAAGAAAGGTTTTACTCAGTATCTGAGACATGTAAATGTGTTTTGTAATCAGATCTTCATCAGAATGTAGTGATCCTGTTAACAGAATCCATCTGCACCCTCCTATTCCTCCCCATTATATGTATATTAATAGCTTAATCACTCACTGATTAGCAAAGGGCTTTCACCTATTTCTCGGGCTGCATTTCTGTGCGTGTCACAAACTTCATCTTTTTCTTTCCTAATTTAGGGGACCTCAGGTGGATGCACTGAAGCAGGCTCAGAAACAGATGCCCTCACATGTACCAGACACCAGAGAGCATGCTATGGGCACAGTCAGTCACTTCTCACCAGGGCAGCAGGTCAGATTCTGCATTCAATTTCCTTTCTTTTATGTAAACACCAATCAGAATGCACCATTCAACCAGGCTCATACACATACAAAATGTCAGAGATGGAGCTCTCTTATTGGCTACTGGCTACACCTACACCAAATCTAACTCAAAACTTTACCACTAAATCATCCAAATATGCTTCCATAATTTATTGTTAACCCTTTTAATGCCAACAGGATTGTGAAATGCATTGCAAAGCAACCCATAGCACTTCCTTGTGGTGCTCAAATGGTTAATTTTATGATTAGCTATGGCTTCTAATTAAAGGGATAGTAATGGTTTAATTTAAGTTTATTTAATATTGTAGCCATTAAAAAAAATAAGTACAACTATGTAAGTCTTATCACTCAAACCTTTATGGTTTGAGAGATATAACTCGCTAAAGTTTCCCCCTCCAGGCTGTTTCAGCGCTCTATGGGACAGCAGCAGATTTCGGTCATTTGACCGGACAGATGATCTTCAGCAGAGCTGAAATCACACTATTTAGAAATAAATACTTAAACACTACAAAAGTGTGCCTGGTTTGTATTCTGCATCTATCAATGTCGGCTTGGAGGCAGATGGCAAATTCAAGCATTCCACCTATCAAACCTATCAATCTTCAGGAAGACTGCTTTTTTCATTACTGTGACATAGTGGTAGCAGGAGAGAGATATACCGGGCTTCCCACTGGATGGGATTTTCTTCCCGTTCAGTGGGAAGCCGAAATAGAGGGTCACCCCCCAATATAAGGCAAGGTCACTTTTTCAGGCTAAAATACATGAAAAAAAATCCATGCCTTATTTCCAAATAAATACTTCAATAACCGAAATATCCATTATCTCACACACCACACCACTGGAAGGAATACAAATTTCCAATGACTTAAATGTGGCCTTTAATGAGAGCAGTTTTAAGAACCTTGGAGGCCCTTTGTGATATTGCAAATACAGGCCCTCTAATATAGGGGAACTTTTAGGATCATCTTAAAGGGATAGTAACACTTCGTTTTAACTTTATTTTATTTTGTAGGCATTAAAAAAACATGAAGAATGATATAAGTCTTATCTCTCAAACCTTTATGGTTTATGAGATATTCACAAGCAAAGTTCCCCTCCCCGCCCCTTTTACCTAGTGTAAGCCATCCCTTCTCAGATGTGAGTCTGGTTGTATGACAGTACAGATAACAGAAGGGGACAATTTTCTTTGTATGAAAACAATGAAAGCCCTTCCCCCCTTGAAAAGTTTTTCAGCTTTTTCCATTATCTTAATTGAAGATTGTCCCTCTCTGCAGTCTACCTGGGCATCTCCCTTCTTATCTGGTTGAACAGGGGGGGGATACTTTGTTTGTGAATATCTCTTAAACCATAAAGGTTTCAGAGATAAGACTTATATCATTCTTCATGTTTTTTTAATGCCTACAAAATAAAATAAAGTTAAAATGAAGTATTACTATCCCTTTAAGTTTAGTTGTAACTTTCCTTTCCCCTCTTTTTATTTGTGGGAAATGTGGCCACATTGGTGTTGTGCACCCAGAACAGCCCCAGTCCCCTAGCAATACAAATCATAGGAATTACTTGACTAGTTTCTTCCTGTTAAACTGACACAGTTGGGAATCTGAGGTGAGGCCTCTAGCAAATGATGGGTTACAATCTATTGAAGGTCTAGCTAGGATTCAGTGGGATAAAAGTCCCATTTAAATCACTGAGCATTTAGAAAAATAAAGTTAAAATGCGATGCAGTTGGTATGCTTCAGAATTGCTCTTTTGCTTTCTGCATGTGGCCCAAAGTGTTAAAATGTGGATGCTTTCACTTTGCTCTAACCTCAGAGCATATTATGAAGAGGCGCTCCCAGGAATAGTAAAATACATGTAGTTGTTTTACTAAACTGTATACATTAATTGCATGTCCATAAAAATGAACACCATTTAGCAGCTCCCACCTCCCAGCTTTCCTTCAGGTGAATTCCTGCTCCTCTCAGCCTCCCAGATAAATTACTCTGATACCTGTTTAAAATTACATATCCTGAAAGCGAAAACACTCACTGCATTTCTTATCTGAAAGTAAGTGCTGCTTTGCCAGCTGTTCTATTTGCCTGGCACGCTGGCAGGAGCAGTGTTATTATTAACTAGTTGTGGGTTCCAGCTGGGAAATTGCCACCTATAATTTGCCACCTTCTATCCTTCAAACAAGGTAAGCCTCAGTCAGCACAATAAAACCTGAGCCGTGTTTGTAAAGTGGTGTGATTTAGTTCAGCTGATCTTGTCATGGCAGCTGTACCAAGCATGTCAGGAATGTTCTAGAATCTGATGACTCCTTTTTACTGACACATTTTGTAGGCTTAGGCAACCTTATTATTCAAATATATGATGCATGCAGATAGATAGTTTTCACTACAATACAACTATTATGACTCCTTAACCCTGTGAGTACCAGATCTACACACACACACATACACACACAAACGCACGCAGAGTCTCTTCCATGCACACAGCCTCTCTTACTCAAACAAATACACAAAGTCTGTCTCACACACATACACAGTCTCTCTCTCACACACACACACGCATGCAAACACACAGTGAGTCTCTGTCAAATACACAAACATGCAGCCTCTTTCTATCACCACGCACTCTTTCCCTTTCTCCCATATCTCATACATACATACATACACACACACACACACACACAAATACACAGTCTTGCTCTCTCATGCACACACACACGTTCTCTCTCTCTCTGCCACACAAGAGCATCTCTAAGTTTTTCTCTCTCACACACACAACATCTTTCACTAGTGGTAAATGGTGCAACCTCTTTCTCCCACTCTAACAGTGAATGGTGAAAAACTCCCTCCCTGTTGTAGCACTTAAATTATTTATGGCGAAACCCCCTCCCACTGTCACTCAAATTGTTAAATGTGTGACACCACCCTCTTGTACTCAAACGGTTAATGATGCACTCCATCCTCCATTCTGGCACTCACATAGTTAATGGTTCACCCCTCTCCACCCTGCTTTAGCGCACTGGGACTCACCTTGATATGTGTACTCCCTCCTCCCCTATTCTGGCAATCACATTTTTGATGGTGCCTTCTGTCCTATTGTAGCAGTCACATTGCTGATGGTACATACGCTGCCTCTTTTGGCAAACACATAATTCTTATTGCAAGTGCCTCCCATTCAGGCAATCACATAGTTAATGGTGAGCAACCCCTGACTCCTTATTCTGGCCCTCACATAGTTAATGACATGCCTGTCTCCTTCCCTTATTCCTTTGTAAGCCTTTCCAGTCCTGATCAGCTCCCTGCCTGGTGACTTTGACCTTCAGCCAACCAGAGAATCTCTGTGAGTCTGTTCTGCATTGATCTCAAGTCACTGCCTCACTCCCCATCAGAAACAACAAAAAACAATGCAGAACTGACTCACAGAGACTCTGACTGGCTTGGGGTCTGAGCTATTAGACATGGAGCTGATCGGGAATGGGGAAAGGAGAGAATCATTTCATTAACCATCTGATTGCTAGAACAGAGGGTGGGGGTGTTGCACCATTAAATATGTGAGTTTCAGAATCGGCGTTGGGGGTGCACCATTATCTATATGTGTCTCTGGCAGCAGCAAAGAAACAGATAACCTTTTATATAGAGAGATTTATTTTAGAAAGGGTTGTTCACAAAACACAACACCATATTTGAAGATGAACTGTATTAACATTGATTGGACAAAATGTCCACGTGATAGTTGTCCTTTAACCCCTTGAGTACCAGAGGGGGTGTGCCACACATTGCTGTGCAATGTGCTATGCAATGCTTTGCACCCCTTCTAGTCTTCCAGGCCGTTGGAAGACAAACAATATTTAGATGCTATTAACAGCATTTGAACCCTATTTTTTCTTTTAAACAGAGGACGCTTAGAATGTGATGGGATGTATACACGTATCATTATGGGCCTTATACTCAAAAGAAAAGGAGTAATTGTGGAGCAAACCAACTGCATCCTGGGGACAAATAAAAATTACCTTTGATTTAAATTAGCTTTCAACCACTTCAATGCTACATAGGCCTTCAACACATTGAGAAGCAATTTGTTGGCGGCCCCTCTAACTGTCAAGGGGGGAATTCTGGGAAATGTTTCCCAGTTGGTTTACACCAGACATTCCATTGTTTTATATTTTGTAAATAAGGACATATGTCAGCTTGTCAGAAAAAAATACACAAGAAGACGTGTAGCTTGGGGGTCTGTTATGCAGGGAAGAAGTGACATGTGGCTGTGTATGGTGCATGCTGTGTGTTGTGTGTGTCTGTATGCTGTCTGTACATGTGCAGTCTTCATTGTGTGCATTTCATTAGATAATCACTGGGTTTGTGTCTCTTTCAGCACAAGTTGTCCCTGAGCACTCGCATTGTGTGTAATCCGGAGAATGTTGCTCATCGGGAGCTACTCAACCAGAGCTTGGGGATCAGCCTTCCGCTCATCACCTGCAGGCAGAAAACATCTGTGAGTTTACCACATAATCATTCTGTGATTTGGTATTTTCTACTTATTTATTTTTCTCGAACATGGTTTGTCCCTATGTGTTTTCCTATGGTTTGTCATAGGACAACATTGGGGCATATGTGCCAAGACAAACGGTTAGCAAATCTCATGCAAAATAATTGTGGTGTGCCTGGTATTTAACCCCAAGCAGTATGTTGCACAACCCTCTGGCACTCAAAGGCCCTTGATCATAACCACATGAGAGATGTACAGTACTGTGGAAAAGTCTTAGGCAGGTGTGAAAAAATACTGTAAAGTAAGAATGTTTTAAAAAAATAGACATGTTAATAGTTTATTTTTATCAATAAACAAAATGCATAGTGAGTGAACAGAATCAAATCAATATTTGGTGTGACCACCCTTTGCCTTCAAAACAGCATCAGTTCTTCTAGGTACACCTGCACACAGTTTGTTAAGGAACTCGGCAGGTAGGTTGTTCCAGACACTTGGAGAACTAGCCACAGTTCTTCTGTGGATTTAGGCAGCCTCAGTTGCGTCTCTTCTTGTAATCCCAGACAGACTCGATGTTGAGAAGGCTCTGTGGGGACCATACCATCACTTCCAGGACTCCTTGTTCTTCTTTATGCTGAAGAAAGTTCTTAATCACTTTGGCTGTATATTTGGGGTCATTGTCATGCTGCAGAGTAAATTTGGGGCCAATCAGATGCCTCCCTAATGGTATTGATTGATGGATAAGTATCTGCCTGAACTTCTCAGCATTGAAGAGACCATTAATTGTGACCAAATCCCCAACTCCATTTGCAGAAATGCAGCCCCAAACTTGCAAGAAACTTCTACCATACTTCACTTTTGCCTGCAGACACTTGTTCTTGTACCACTCTCCAGCCCTTCGGCGAGTACACTGCCTTCTGCTTCAGCCAAATATTTAAAATTTTGACTCATCAGTACAGAGCACCTGCTGCCATTTTTTTGCACCCCAGTTCCTGTGTTTTTGTGCATCGTTGAGTCGCTTGGTCTTGTTTTCAGGTCGGAGGTATGGCTTTTTGGCCGCAAGTCTTCTATGAAGACCACTTCTGACCAGACTTCTGCAGACTGTAGATGGGCGTACCAGGATCCCACTGTTTTCTGCCAATTCTGAGCCGATAGAACTGCTGGACATCTTCTGATTGCAAAGTGAAGTAAGCATGATGTGTCTTTCATCTGCTGCACTAAGTCTTCTTGGCCGACCACTACATCTACGGTCTTCAACGTTGCCTGTTTCTTTGTGCTTCTTCAAAAGAGCTTTGACAGCACATCTAGAAACCCCTGTCTGCCTTGAAATTTCTGCCTGGGAGAGACCTTGCTGATACAGTATAACTACTTTGTGTCTTGTTGCTCAGTCTTGCCATGGTGTATGACTTTTGACATGAAACTGTCTTCAGCCACCTCCCCTTGTTAGCTGAGTTTGGCTGTTCCTCACCCAGTTTTATTCCTCCTACACAGCTGTTTATGTTTCAGTTAATGTTTGTGTTTTATCCCCCATATTAAACTGATGATCATTAACACCTGTTTGGTATAATTGTTTAGTCATTCACCTGACGATGTTCCTACAAAATCCCTGACTGTGTGTAAGTGTACCTAGAAGAATTGATGCTGTTTTGAAGGCAATAGGTGGTCATACCAAATATTGATTTGATTTAGATTTTTCTTCTGTTCACTCAATATGCATTTTGTTAATTGATAAATATAAACTATTAATGTGTCTATTTTTGAAAGCATTCTTACTTTACAGCATTTTTCACACCGGCCTAAGACCTCTGAACAGTACTGTAATTGCTAGTTTTAATGTGGAAGTGCTACTTATAAATTCCTAATGTTAAAAAAAAAAAAAAAAAAGTAATTCTGGATTAAATCAGTTGCATCAGTGGGGACACAGCCAATTGTCCCAAATCTAGCATGTTTAACTCCTTAAATGCTAGAGAGGTCTCCAGCACATTCTCAAAGCAATGTATGGGAGACCACACTAACATCCAAGGGGTTAAAGGGATAGTATTGCCAACTTTTAAGAAAAGCAAATCTTGTAGGCATTAAAAATTTTAACTAAATGCCCCCAGTTCCATCTCTCAGACCTTTATGATTTGAGAGATATTCTGCAGTAAAGTTCCCCCCTCCCTCCCCTTTCCCTGATGTCAGAGCTCAAGCTGACTGCAGGGGAATCCGGTCCCGCGACCATCGGAGGCTCTTCAGCAGAGTCGAGATCACGTTATTTCAAATTTGTGTGTGTGTGGTTTGGTGACGAGCAAGAAAGAAAGAATACGTTTTTGGGATGGATAGAGTTGTATTTTTCATTAATGGAGTACATTATCCTGTTCTCAACATGCAAGAAGACATGGTATAGGCCTCAGGGGAAGCCATTGGAGGCTGCATAAGGTGCACAGGCCTCCAGATGCCTACTTGTGCTAAACCCTTGAGCATTTACAAGCACATTTCTGTCATGATGTAGTTCAGCTTTTACCAGAACATGTAATTTACATAACCAAGATTTTGGGCCTCATGCAGAAAGCTAAATATGAGCAATTCTGGAGCATATAAACTGCAACAAAGGGGACAAAAATATTACCAAAATCCCCACTGATTTAAATAGAGGTTTTAACCTCTTGAGTGAGAGATAAGTTTTACAATGTATTGGAGATGCTCCAGCAGTCAAGTGGTTAAAAGCCCCATTTGAATCAATAGGAATATGGGAAATGTTTATCTTGCCCTATGGTGCAGATGGTATACTCAATCATTGCTCCATTTTGCCTTTATACATTAGGCCCATTGTGTCATAGTAGGCTGTTAGCATGGATGACTATTATTTTTCTTGCAGGGCCAGATTTCCCATTAGGCAGAGTAGGCAACTGCCTAGAGCTTCAAATTATTAGGTAGAAACAAAACAAAAGCGAGAGGGGCACATCCTATATAATAATTCGCTAATTCGTGTGTAACACCGCGACATGCGCAGTAGAGACTGCCCGCACCGCGGCTGATACAGAGCTGGGCGCTCCGAAGGAGCGTCCAGCTCTGTATCAGCCACGGCACTGGCAGTCTCTACTGCGCGTGACTGCCCCGCGACCGGGTGGCAGTGGCACTGTGGCCCGTGTAACGGGCTGTTCAACTAGTATAGTATAATTCAGTATTGGACGTATATAAAATACATCCAAACTAAGTACTCACAATTGTAGTGGACAGGCATTCATATACCCGACAGACATGCAAGCAGAGACTACAAGCCCGTCTCTGCTTGGTACTACAGGATGTCTGTCACCTTCAGTGTTGACTCCACAGTGAGAACAATAAAAAGGAAAGAAACAACTAAAAATGCCGATCTTGCTATATTATATCTGTTTTAAAAAGCAGCATTGAATGTAACAGATCATAGGCCATTGCTTGGAGGCCTTCTCAGGCCCACGGAACTTTGTGTGGAAAGACTGAAATACACAGACTGTAATGGGCCATAGGCCGTTACTTGGAGGCCTTTCCCACAATAATAATTAATTTGGATGTATTTTATATAAATCCAATATATGTGCACCACTCTCTCTTTTGATTTGTTTCTACATGGTCATCTGCTTGGGGAGAGCAAGCTTGGGAGGAGCAGCTGAATGCTCAGCTGGAATATAATGTGACAGGGACAGTTGTTAATCCCAGAAAACGCTCAAGCTGTGGCTCATATATGTGACATTACAGCCATCTTCTTTGTGAGTACTATTAAAAACATTGAATATAAAAATTGATAAAACTGATCTGCACTAGTCGTTTTCTCCCCTTTTGCCTTTTATGTTCAGATTATTAGGGTTACCTCAGCTGTTCTGGCCACACCCACATTCTGAATTATGGGTGTGGCCAGTGCAATCTCATTGTCATTACGCCAGTTTATATATCCTTTAGATTCTAGAGTTCTCTAGTGTACTGCAAAGCAATGCTTTGGAGATTTATGTAGAAACCAAGAGGTTAAATGCTTTTTTGTGCTTGCATGTTATAGGCTAAGGGTATTTTTTGTTCTAGAGAACAGTGGATGGGACTGTGGGTTGGGTCATGTGAGGAGTGGATGCAGGGCTGGCGCTACCTATAGGCGAGGTAGGCTGTGGCCTAGGTCTCACATTCTCTGTTAGCCTGCCCGACTTTGACAACAGCCATTACCATGTGACAAGCAGCTATGCAAACATGGTGCATACTTGGTGTTTCTTCATCGGTCTGGATGCCACTTTTAAACCTGCACTTTCCTCAGAACAAGTTTGATAGTGATGCCCAGAAAGATGAAGAAACCCCCAGCATGCACCAAGTCTGCATCACCGCGTATCACATGGTCCCGACTGCTCTCAAGAGACTGGAGACGTCATGGAGGAGTCGGACTCAAGAGGTAAGAGGAGGAAAATGAGGAAAGGGGGGGTGTCAAGAGGGGAGACAGAGGCAAAAGAGGGTCAGTCAACACTAGAGGGGCATAAAGTCAAAAGGGGGGAGAGAGTCAAAATGGGGGGTCAAAAAGGGATAAAGAGTCAAACGGGGGAAGAAAGAGTCAAAGGGGGGGATCAACAGCCGAGGGGGGGGGATCAAGAGTTTCACCGGGGGAGAGAGTCAAAGGGGGAATCAACATTGAAGAGAGGCATCAAGAGTCAGATGGGGAAGAAAGAGAGTCAAAGAGGGGATCGACAGTCAAGGGGGGTGAGTCAAACACACTAACATGCTGATCCACAAAGATAGGCACACACACACACTGATACACATATACACATTGGCACACTTATAAACATAGAGAACATACACTCTAACACACTGATACACATATACACATTGGCACACTTATAAACATAGAGAACATACACTCTAACACACTGATACACATATACACATTGGCACACTTATAAACATAGAGAACATACACTCTAACACACTGATACACATATAGAGAAGCACACACACATACTTACACATTGTTATCCTTACAGAGACTCGCACACACTAACACACTTATATACATACAGGGAACACAACTACACATATAGAGAACACACACACAAATTGAAACTTATACACATATAGGGAACACACAAACACACTGACACTTAAACAAATACAGGGCGGGCATAAAGGGGTAGGACACAAGGGGCAGAAAATTAGGTTTTGCCTAGGGTGGCGAAAATCCTTTCTCCAGCCCTGAGTGGATGTGTGGCCATGGGCAGAGCCAAGGGAACCTACGATACCTTGACTAGGGGCTTTTTGGATGTAAATCTGTCTCTGTGTGCATGTCACAGGCCTAAGCAGATTACTGCAGCTTTTCACTGACAGTGCAGTGCACCTTTATTCCATGGATATTCATATAAATGGAATAATGAGGACAATGCACAAATATCGCAGATTGTTTTGTTTTCTATACAGTGTTATTGCTGGATAGAAAGAGATGCTGGGAGTAAATAAAACATGCTATACCATCACACGTAAAACATAGTAAAATTGCATCTGTTCTTTTCATGAAAGCCATCAAAATACACTGCTACAGAAAAGTAACCCGTGTGAACATAGCCTTAGACTGGAAGCCATCGTTGAGGGAAGAGCAGTGTGTCCAATACGTTGCTTTTTGTTGTGATCTATGACATATACCTTTGGGTATTTATCAGTGACGGATGTATTACCTTGCCTTGAGTGTGCGAGTAAGGGAAATATGAGAAAAACATGGGTTATAGCTGCCATTACCACAATACACATGCATACAGTGTTGTGTGTATATGCATGTGTCCACCCCATATATTTCTGTTCCAGTCTAAACTGGGCATATTAGAATGGCACATTTATCTGGTACTTGGTCACTGATGAATGAGTAAGTACCAGAAACCAATAAAGCCATTAATGAGAACAGGTAAGGAAATCCGGGTCATTACGTGCACATTCAGCCTTTAACCCTTTGATGAATTCCGGCTCTAAAGGAGGACTATACCTCATTATAGTAATCCCCCTCTACTTACATTTCTATATCTAGAAAATACTAATGCCCCCTATGATTTTTTCCCTGGTGTCTTTGTTGACGTGATAACATCTACAGTGCGTCCTGGAGGTGAACATGACAGTTGGTAGCAGGGACACATGTCATCAGACTCTACTCACAGCACATGGTAAACTTAACCCTTTAAGGGACGTATGTTCAAAAGAAAAGTGGAAGCGTTCTGGGGCAAACCATTTGCGCTATAGGGGAGAACTAAAAATCCCCATTGATTTAAATGGGGATTTTAACGCCTTGAATGCTAGATAGGTCTCCAACGCATTGCGAAGCATGGGGAATTTATAGTTCTCCCCTGTAATGTAAATGGTTTGCCCAAGAACTCCTCCACTTTTTTATGAACATACAGCCCTCAGGACCAGCGGGTTGTGCATCACACTGCTTTGCATTACCGTGTTCCTAAAAGGGTTAATTAGGCTCATGATCTGTTTGCTTCAGTTTGAAAAGACTGCCAGCTGCATGGAAATGGCATCCAGGGCTAATACAAGGCCTTATCTCTTACACAGAGGCACAAAGGCAATAGTCACAGAGTACAGTAGGATTTTCTGGCCAAAGTAGGGTAAGTAGGAAGTTATCATTAAGAGGTGTTACCTTTCCTTTAATTCTGAAATGGAAAACAGGGGGTAGATAGAGATAACCTCTCCAGTGATATCACTTCTCTAGTTCCTCTGTTATTCTATGCAGGCTATACACTAAGATCTCCAAAGCTGTAGAGATCTTAGTGATAGGCTCATAGCATAACACAGGAACTGGAGAAGTGAGTTCACTGGAGAAGTCATCTCCACTTTATCACCTCTTTATCAAGCCTTAGTGCATAACCTTTACTAAACCCATACGGTTCAGTGGCACATACTGATGAATTCATCAGTGATGTCTTTTAACTCTTTGAGTGCCAGAGCGGTCAGAAGAGTTAACTGAGTTTAGTATAACATGGTGGGTCATATGTGTAATCCAAAACAGAGAACCCCATTTGCACCATGGGAAAAATAAACATTCCCAATGGGCATTAACCCAGTTGAACATTAGAGCGGTCAGGCAATAGAGACACAGGCAGTGTTCCCTCTAACGTGAGAACAGGTGAGCGACCCAGCAGTGCTGAGGACTGTTTATACAGATCTGCAGCGGAATAACAGATGCACAGTGCTTCCCTGCCCATTTTAATTACTCTTTTAACCCTTTGATTGATTTCAATCGGTGGAATACTTTGGGATTTTTAGTTGCTTCCTGTTGTGCATTTGTTTTGCTCCACTTTTAATTTTTATGCCTATAGCCTAATGTTTCTAGTCAGCTAGAAGTCTCTACAGATGTCCCAGAAAACTGTGCACACTCATATATATATATATATATATATATATATATATATATAAAAACAGTAACTAGCAGTCATGGCTTCCATTTCTTAGTCTGCTCATTTTGGTTGCTACAGTGACCTGTATTCATTTAACTAAAACTGCTGTTCTCATTGGAATGTATTTACTAACTCTGTAATAGGAAGCGTGACAATTCCCCAAATCAATCAGAGGGGTGTACGGGGGGAGAATACAATTCAATAGGAAATAATATACAGAACTAATTGCGAGGGTATGTATAGTTGGAGCTGATTGGAGTCAGCGTTCCTTACACCTAGAATCTGGGGACGTACTGATATGCTCCATCTGGGATGACAAGAAGAGGAGGATTCTGCTGGTAAACAAATTAATCTTTGCAAAGGTCACCATTTGTTGTAAGTTTTTATCCAGCGCTTGTCATGTGGAATGGGAGATTGGCTGTCATCTCTCTATGCAGGGGCGCATGCCGAGCCTGCGACACTGCTTCTCTACCGCTCAGAAATCCCTGGAAACAACTCAGTGCCTGCTTGCAATGCCATGGACGGCTGCCTTACATCTGTCTCTGGACAGGAAGCGAGGGCCACCTCTGAATTCCAATAAGATGGGCTCGCGCTTTTCTGCCTGGCCCTCTGCCCACGTGCAAAACGTTAGACAGATTGAGCCAGAGCTTCTCTCTTTCTCACTCTTACTTCTCCCCCCCACCATCCCATCATCCTCCTCTCCCTCCTTCCTGCACCTCTGCTGTCACCCGCTTTGTGAAACAGATGTGGCGTTTGCAAAAGTTCTGCATGCGTTCTCTCTTCCACACCTGCCGTTTCTTTCTCTGTCAAGGTCCAGGGACCAAAGTACAAGAGATTGTTGGGGCTCCACAAGCAGAAGTGATGCTTATTCGGCTGCTTATGTAGGGACGCCAAGACTTTCGTGAAGTCCCCAAATATTGGAAGTTTGAAGTCTTCCTAAGGGCCATGGATTGCTTTCACTGAGTAACTGAATACTCATTATGTTGGGAAATGACACGTGAACGCTCTATCATGTTAGTCCCACCATCTCCTTTTTATATGGTAATTTGCTAGGATGTTTGTCAGAAGCCGTCATGCGCAGTAGAGACTGCGTGCATTCGGGCAGTCTCTACTGAGCATGATTGCACTGCATGAGTGAGGCAACGCAAGACTGCATTGTGTGGAGCAATGAGGTAGAGGCTCCTTAAACCTTTGAGTGCCAGAGGGGTATGCAACGCATTGCTTTGCAATGCGTTGCGTACCCCGCTGGCACTCAAAGGGTTAAAATTACCCGGACCTTGGCCCATGCACTTGGGCTTTTACACTAGTATGATATAAGGAGATTACTAAATCATTGGTCAGTGCAGTAGGATTTAACACCAGGGGTGGCAACACTGCTGCTGTCCAGCTGTTGTCAAACTAGAGTTCTGCTGTCCGGCTGAGGATGATGGGAGTTATAGTACAACAAAAGGAGGGCAGCAGTTCTCCAAACCCTGTTGTACATTATAATCAATGGGATATACTGTATGTATAAAGTCACGAGTGGAGCAATTCCAAGGAAAAGCATTTGCACCATATATTACAACTAAAAAATCCTTGATTTAAAGAATTGCAGGGTTTGTATTTATTGCCTATGGCACAGCTGGTTTGCTTCAGAACTGATCAAATTGTGCCTTCATATGTATAACTAGTGTAAAAGCCCATGTACACAGGCCAAGATCTGGGTAATGTTAAGGGGCTGCTACCTCACTGCTCCACGCGATGCAGTCTTGCGTTGCCTCACTCACGTGATGCAATCATGCTCAGTAGAGACGGCAAATTATTATATAAGGATTTATATAGAGAGATATATAGATATACTGAAGAAAAGGAATGGCATTGACAGGTTTTTCTAAAATAATTGCTTTACTGAATGTTAAGTAAACTTTTTGGCTTGTAAAGGGATAGTAATGTTTCACAAAAATAAGCAGCTCCAGTTAATCTTCATAGTATTTGAGCCATAGAGAGTGTTATTTCAATACTGTCAGAGTTGTAGTTCAAGAGTAATTGAATGGTAAAGTATCCCCTCCCTTTTCCTGATGTAACACTGCTCACCTCAGAGCAGCAAGACTGTCCGGATGGATTGCAGAGAGGGACAATCTTCAGTGAGCATAAGGAAAAACCTGTCGGGGGGGGGGGGTTGAAGGGTTTTCCTTATGCTCACAGTAAGAAGAGTGTCCCTTACTGTGATCTGTCTGGTCCCAGGACCAGATTCCACATCTGAGTGGAGGTGGCTTACACTAGGTAAGAGGGGCGGGAGGGGGATACTTTATCATTCAAATAGTCTTGAACTACAAATCTGACAGTACTGAAATAACACTTTCCAAGGCCCAAATACTATGAAGATTAATTGGAGCTGCTTTTATTTTGAAACATTACTATCCTTTTATCTTGAGCCTTTCCAGTCCATTTCTTCAGTTTACATGCAATATTGTTGGGAACCCAGGTACTAAGTATCAAAGAGGTGAGTACCTTCCAGTATTAACTGATATATATGCTAAGAAAACTTACAGCAATTCTGGGGTAAACTAACTGTTCAAAGGGGACAAATAAAAAGTTGCCCTGATTTAAATGGGGCTTTTGACCCTTGAATGCTTTTCAATGCATTTGTGACCTCCCTAACATTTAGGGGTTTAACCATTTGAGTTCCAGGTTGTGTCTAAAGGGTTAAAAACCCAGTTTAAATCAGTGGAAATTTGGGGACATATGTATCCAGTATGGTGCAGTTGGTTCGATCCAGAGTTGCTCCATTTGTACTTAGTACACTTAGGACACTGGGGCTCATTTATGAAGAAAAAGAAAAGGAGAAAGACCAGCTCAGTCTTAAAAGAACACTAATGTCATAAAATGAAATTGAGTTATTAACCCTTTAAGTGCCAGAGAAGTACACAATGCATTGCTTTGCAATGTGTTGTGTACCTCTATGGCAGTCATAGAGTTAAATCCCTTAATGACAAGAGGTTGGGCAACTTTGCTTCATAAAGGCATTGTGTACTCTTCTGGTCCTCGATGTGTTAATTTTAATTATCACATATTTCCAACTAGCATCTGTAAAATCTGTTTATTTTCTGTAAGATCCCTAAAATCTAATCCTAAACTTGCAATTAATGCATGTGTAAACTATCTTTTGTACACACCATTTGCTTAACCCTCTGAGAGCCAGAAGGGCATCCAACGCATTGTGAAACAATACATTGGATACCCCTGTGGTACTCAAATGGTTAATTACTTGTATGAATTGTATGCATTGATTGCAATTGTGTATTTATTCCCCACAAAACAAAAAAAAAAGATAATTTATACGGAGGCTAGCATGCAGTACAAGGTATTTAAGGTCTTTAAGTACGTATAACCTAAGATCATTTTTAGATGTTGGTGTTCCTTTAAGCACAAGAGCAACCTCTGTTTGTAAAGACAAAAGTGGACAAATTATGATGAAGACTTCTACACTAAGGGTGGCATGTATGAAGAGGAAGAATACATACAAATTGGTCACACTTGACCCTTGCATTACTAGGGTCAGATGTACAAGGTGTTTGGCACCACATTTTCCTTGTTTGCAAGTATCCATGATTCTGCCCAGAACAGGAGCATTGCTCCAAGGTTGAAGCTATTGCACAGGAAGGAAGAACACACACAGGGTTCATCTCCAAGCTAGTTGCCTTAAGCCCCCAGTCCCCCACCTCCCACACACACATACTCTTTACATTATCCCACGTCCAGCCCCATTCACTGTTGTTGCCTAGTACAGAATAACCCCTATTATGCATTAAAAAAAAAAGGGTGTTAAAGGGTAAACATACATGGTTCTTTGTTTATCAGAAGGACTTACCTAACAAAGTTGGGTGTCAGTGCAGAGGGATTCAGATTCAGTTTGTCATCCCCACAACTTAGTGGGTACGGCCAGAATGGCTGATATGCTTCTCACACTTTAGCACCCTAAGCCTAATGGGATGCTGGTCCCTGCTCACACTGCATCCACTACACAGTCATTTGCCTCATATAAATATCAGTTTTGTCTTGATACACATGCTCTATGATTAGTCATTAGACTCACAGGGCAGTTTTGGGGCAAACCAACTGCTCTGTAAGGGGCAAAAGACATTCCCCAAATTCCCATTAATTTAAAAGGAGCTTTTAACCCCTTTAATGCTAGGATGGTCTCCAAAGCAGTGTGAAGTAATGCACTGGAGGTCTCTCTGTCATTCAAGAAAATGTTATTTGTTCTGTATGGTGCAGTTGTTCACCAAATAATTGCCACATTTCACTTAGAATAGGTTCACATAGACACATATGATGTGCTACATTACAGCCTGATTCAACCTGCCCATGTCAAAACTAGCAGTGTAGGCCCTGCATTCCTCTGGTGATGATGTTACTGTGGGCATTATGGTGGTGGAGCTAATGTCGGCCTAATGGTCGACCCATTGGTGTCAGCCAAATGTTTGAAGGCCTAATGGTTGACCCATTGGAGTCAGCCAAATGTTATTGGCTGATACCCACAGTGACAGCCATTGATTCAGCAAGCATCGATCCAATAATCTATGTGAATGTTGTGCAGTGTTCCCATAAGCTGAACCAGTACTGAATGCAGAAAAGGTTCAGTCTACTGCATTTGGGCTCCATGACACATGGCTAAATTGCCTGTGTGAACAGCGCGATCTGCATCAATGGGGAACATCTTGGTGCATTCAACACAGAGTAACAAACACTGCATTGAAAACAGTTGTGTGAACTAGGCCTTCTAAATAAGGCCCACAGTTTTATAGTTGTGCAAGCATTAAACTGCTGTATTTGAGATTCCACGTATGCTGTGTGAGGTTGTTTGTATTAACCCCCTCAATACAGTGCACTATATTGTACCTCTTTCTGCTCCCAGGTGCCCACTGAGAAAATTGCCAGAGGTTCCACTGTTGGTACTCTATGTGTGCTGCCAGCCGCACACCGAAAGGATGCCACTCTGCCCCCACCACCATTGCAAGAAAAGGATACCCAGAAAGGTGACGGGAGAAAATACACAGATACCTGCCACAATGTCTAGACCAGTGTTTCTTAACTCTTTGAGTGTCTGAGGGCTATCCAACCTGTTACTTCTCAATGTGTTGGATAGCCCTTTGGCACTCAGAGGGTTAATATTTGCTACATGGACCACTACAGGATTTTCCTGCTTAAGCACAGGTGAGTTGGCCTCTGATTAAACAGGAAAATCCTACAGACACGACCTATTAGTGGTCCCTGATAAATGGTTGGAGAACTGCTGCTCTAGACTGAGGGCTAGTGGCACTTACTGCCCATTCAACCCTTTAACTACAGTGCTTTCTGCCATTCTAAAGCATGCTAGAAATAATACCTATTGGGTCAAATATATATATATATATATATATATATATATATATATAAAGGCAAAAGTGCAGAAATTGGCACCTTGGGGATTTACTAAAAGTTCATATTCATTCAGATGGGAATTTTAACCTCTGTTATAGAGGTCTTCAATGCATCAATTTGCAATCCGCTGTAGGACTCTCTAACTCAATGGAGAATGATCTAGAACTCAGTGTAGAAATTTATTTGTTCCCTGTAGCACAGTTGGTTTGTATCAGAAGTGTTCCACTTTAACAAATGGCCAGTCTGCATGAGTTACCTAAAATATCTAGTTTGGCCTTCATGTGTAACATCTAGTGGGTGAAAACGTCTGTCAGTAATTACTATCAGCGCTAATAGTAGTCGTCAGGGAAGGATACTGGGGGAGATTCACTTAGCAGTAATAAAGAGGTTATAAAGTGGAGATGACTTCTCCAGTTTATCACTTCTCCAGTTCCTCTGTTATTCTATGGGGCCTATGCACTAAGATTTCTTCAGATTTGGAGATCTTAGTGCATAGACTCTATAGAATAACATAGGAACTGGATAAGTGATGAACTCGAGAAGTCCTCTCCACTTTATAACCTCTCTATCACCGCTTAGTGAATCTTCTCCCCATGAAAAGCTGCATTTTCTTGCTTCATCTGCAGGTGGGTAGCAGGAAAGTGGTGTAATACAAACCTATGAATACAACTTTTTCGGGTCATAGTTCTCAAGTACACTTAACAGTGCAGGTTTTCTGGGTCTTCCAGCCCAAGACCAGGTTTGTAATTTTTCAATCTGATTCAAATAAGTTGTATGAGTATAGTATGGCTGTTGTGACAGTAAGTTTTTATGGTACATAAACTTTTGAATACACCAGTTTGTCAGCCGCCCCATCTGCTGGACTAGGTGTCCTGTGTGTAGTAGGTGTTGAGGTGTGGTGAGTGATTGAATGGTCACACACATTATATTGATAACACTGCTAATTCCTCAGGTATCCAGAGCTTGCTGCAGAGAGGTCTCATTCCTCCAGGTGCTCATCTTACCCTGATTCCACCTGCCATATTGCCCCAGTCTCTTCCCCTGCACAGTGGCAGGACACAAAAGGCAACTGTCTCGATGCAGACCACAGGTAAGATGACACAGCATTTTCTACAGATAACATTACTGATACAGAGATATATATGTGAGACACCTGGGTAGCCTGTCAAACATACACAGGTGGGGGGCTACATGTTAGGAATTGTAGTCCTGGTTTACAAGGTAGTACTCTTTTGTGGCATAACTTCTGCACTTGGAACTACAAGTCCCAGCATAACTGTAACTTTTCTGTTGTCCAATGTGGATCACAGGAATCATGGTGTAAAGTTCCCCTCCTCTGGAAGACAGGACACGTCAAAAAAACGTAAGGTCTTTGAGGCGGAGACTCCCATCTTCCCTTCAGTTCACCCCAGGCTACTTCCAGTTTCAAGTATCCTTCCTCAGGGCCGGATTTGCCGTAAGGCAGAGTAGGCACCTGCCTATAGGAGCACACCACCGAGGGGCGCCTGCCATTGGGATTCTTTTTTATTTTATTTTTTTTAAATTAGCCACCTCGCTGGCTGCGCAGTGGCAGGACAATAATTCCCCCACCCGGTGCCCATTCCATGTCGCCCTCACATTGCCCCCCCCCATTGTCTGTTTCCTACCTCCCTGGCAGGACAGGTCCGTGCCTCCTTTGCTCACTCGTCAGCTCTTTAGGAATGCAGAGTGCTGGGAGAAGACATCATCTCCCAGCGCTCTGCATTCCTGAACAGGAGACCGTCGGGAGCTCCAGCAGCTACAGGACTGTGCCAAAGGAGGCACAGATGACAGATTTCCTGCCAGGGAGGTAGGAAATGGACAACGGGGGGAGGTAGGAAATGGACAATGGGGGGGGAGGCAATGTGAGGGCAACATGGAGATGGTGGGGGCAAGTTGGAGACAAAGCTAGTAAGGGGAATGGAAAGTTTTAGTTATGAAGAAAGACTAGAAGAGTTAAACTTATACACACTAGAGAAACGGTGTCTTAGAGGGGATATGATAACACTATATAAATATGTTCAGGGCCCATACAAAAGGCTCTCCAAAGACCTGTTCATTTACAGAACAGTACACAGGACAAGGGGCCACCCGCTTAGACTTGAGGAAAGGAGATTTAATCTACAACAGAGGAAGGGTTTCTTTACAGTAAGGACAATAAAGGTATGGAATTCACTGCCTGAGGAGGTGGTGCTATTGAATACATTAGATGCTTTTAAAAGGTGCCTAGATACTTATTTAAAACAGCATAACATAGAGGGCTATGTACGTTAGTGTTGGGATTAATATTTAGTTAGGACTTGTTGATCCAGGGAGAAATCTGACTGCCATTTGGAATCAAGAAGGAATTTTTTTTTCCCACCATTCAAGGCAGAATTTGAAATTGCTATATTGACGGGGGGTTTTTTGCCTTCTTTTGGATCAACGATGGTAAACAGGAATAGGAAAAGGGTTGAACTAGATGGACGCAAGTCTTTTTTCAACCTAAATTACTATGTTAAAATTACTATGAGACGAAGGGGGCAATGTGAGGGTAACATGGAGCTGATAGGGGCAAGTTGGAGTTGATGGGGGGCAATTTGAGGACAATATGGAGATGGTGGGGGAAATGTGGAGCTGATGGGGGGCAAGTTGGAGATGGTGGAGACAATGTGAGGGCAATGTGGAGCTGATGGGGGCAAGTTGGAGCTGATGGGGCAATGTGAGGGCAATATGGAGATGGTGGGGGCAAAGTGGAGCTGATGGGGGCAAGTTGGAGCTGATGGGGGCAATGTGAGGGTAACATGGAGCTGATGGGGGCAAGTTGGAGTTGATGGGGGGCAATGTGAGGACAATATGGAGATGGTGGGGGAAATGTGGAGCTGATGGGGGGAAGTTGGAGATGGTGGAGGCAATGTGAGGACAATATGGAGATGATGGGGGCAATGTGGAGATGATGGGGCAATGTGAGGGCAATATGGAAATGGTGGGGGCAAAGTGGAGCTGATGGGGGCAAGTTGGAGCTGATGGGGGCAATGTGAGGGTAACATGGAGCTGATGGGGGCAAGTTGGAGTTGATGGGGGGGGCAATGTGAGGACAATATGGAGATGGTGGGGGAAATGTGGAGCTGATGGGGGGCAAGTTGGAGATGGTGGAGGCAATGTGAGGGCAATATGGAGATGATAGGGGCAATGTGGAGCTGATGGGGGGCAAGTTGGAGCTGATGGGGCAAAGTGAGGGCAATATGGAGATGATGGGGGCAATGTGGAGATTAGGAGCATTGTGGGGGTGTCCATTGGGGGGGGGGCACTTCAGATTTTTGTGCCTACAGGCTCCTGATATGTAAATCCGGCCCTGTCCTTCCTAGAGTAAGGGTGTATGGGCACTGTTCTCTTAGTTAGACATAATTTTTATTCTTAGTAATATGCAGCTGTATATTTGCCCATTAGGCAAGGTTCCCATTAACGGGTTTCCTTCTTCATGGATTGCCCAGTTCACAGGTTCATTTCTGGACCATAAACCTGTGGAGGCTGACATGACCCTCTAAGTATGTGCCTCACTGGTGAGCTTCTCTGAAGCTTTTAAGTGCACTGCAGATAGGAGTCTGAAGACTGAAGCTGCAGGTAAATTAACCTCTTGCTATCGTCCTGTCATTATGTCCCTATGGTGTGTGGTGTTTCAGCCTGTATTGCACTCTATTTTCACTCTTTATTATTATGTGTGTTCTAGAAGGCTACTTTTACTATAAGGGCTAGTAATCCCTTCTGTTCCTTATTTCCATTTTTTACATCTGGGTATTTCTCCTCCTTATGCAGTCAGATCCCTTACTCCTCGGAGTGTTTCTATTCATTTGCTTACTTTTTTGTTGTTTTTCCAATTTTATTTTATTTTACCTTTCATTATAATTCTTTGAAAATTTTACATGGCCCTTTTAAGAATGGGTGCCTGCATGGTGGTCATACTTATTTTATTCATGATTCCATTAAGAGACCTATCTCTGCCCCGTGAATCTCTCGTGAGTCAGAGTGGGCTTAAACTGCGTAGGATGACCTGCTCTTCATAACATGTGGGGACTCAGATGGGGGGGGGCATTTTCAAACAGGAACCACAATTTGCTTAAGATGCATGCAAAACTACCTGCATAAGAGTCTTTCTATTTCCTTTTTTTCCCTTTTGAGATCACTGTTAATTTCCTGTTCATTTGCAGTTGTGGCTCCACAGAGTAACAATCATAGCACATGCAGCACACAAATTTACAAGAAAAGTAAACAAGGGGCCTTGCCTTCTGTGCTATGTGGAGCCAGTCAGGGACCCAGAAAGCGAACTTTACTTAATACTTTCAAAATTCTTCCTGGTCGTTGGTATGGACACTCAGGGATGAATGAACCTTTCAAATGCTACATGGTGAACCTACCAAGTGCCTAGTGCACAATTCCATGAATTATAACTATAATCAGCCTTACCTTCCCGCTTAATTCTCCCACTGTTAGACTGGTTATTCAGTTTTGTTCATGTTTATCATTAACAAGGTGTTGATCCATTGAAACAATGACATGCATATAGCTATACATCTTCGTTAGCGAAAATATTCTGTATATGGAGCAGTTATGTCTACCATGTCATGTATAAAATTAATAAAATGTGTTAAAACAAAAAAGAAGCAAGAACGCACAGGTGAGCTCAGCAACAGCAAACGATCTGGTAGACCGCAGAAGACCACTGTGGCTGATAGCCAAAGCATGCTTGTGTTTATGAACAAAAAAAACGTTATCAACCATTGAACAGATCAAGAACACTCTCCAGGGTGTAGGCATAGCAGAGTCAGAGTACTATAAAGAAAAGACTACACTATCATAACCATAGAGGGTCTACCACAAGATGCAAACCACTAGTAACACTCAAGAACAGAGAGGCCGTGTTACAGTTTTCTAAAAGTACATGAACATTTTTGAGTTCTTGGCCAATGTTTTATGGACAGACGAGAGGTGGATTAACATGTACCAGAGTGATGGAAGGAGGGAATCATTCCAAAATTTGTTTGGTTCATCTCCCATCAGATCTTGCTATGCGGCCTGCCCATTTCCGTTTCAGATGCTTTGCTCTTTCAGTAACATCATAGACCATTGTTTACTGACAAATCCACGCACACATTTTTTGGTCTCTTTTTATTATGTTTAGAATCCGCTGCTCCATACTTCTCTGTGTAACCTTACGTTTTTGTATGGATTTGGCATTCAGTGTCCATGTTTCACAGCCATATGTAAGTACTGGGAGGATACACTGCTCAAAAACTATGCTTGAGGCATAGTGGTAAATTTGTCTTCAAGACAGTGCTACTAAGTTTTCCAGATCCTTGCCATCCCAGTTTTATTTGTCATTCAATTTCTATCATGTTGTTTCCATCTAATGACATTTCCTGACCAAGGTTAAACATACTTTTCTGCATCTTCTAGTTCTAGTCCATCTGCAGTGATTTTCCTTGGTATGGTAAATTTGTTAAACATGACATGTTTTGTTCACATTCATCCTCAGACCAAAATTTTTGCTTTCCTGTTGTAGCTTTTCAATGCGTTCTTGCTGTTCATTAGGACTACTGGCAGAGTATGATATCATCTGCAAAGTGTAAGTTGTGTAGGTAGTCTCCATTGATCTAAAGTCCCATAATGGATGTTTGTATTCATTATGTCGCACTATAACTTGTTGCACTGTCTGGATGTGGTCTATTGTGCTAAAACTACTCCTAAAGTCTGCTTGTTCCTTAGGTTGTACTGCTTTAAGTATTGTTCCCATTCTTCTTGATAGTACCTTTATGAAAACCTTGCACACCACTGGTAGTTTTTTTAGATCCTCCTTATCACCTTTTGTGTGCAGTAGGATGACTTCTGCATTTTTCCATGTTTCAGGCACTTTGCAGATTAGTAGGCGTTTAGCTAGGGCTTTAAATAAGGGTTGACATCCGGCTTTCAACATTTCAATTGTAATTTTATCAGGTCCATCTGCTTTGCCATTTTTTATTGATTTTATTGCACCTTCTACTTCTTTTACCAAAACTTATGGCACAACTTCAGCCTCTGACACTTCGTTCATTTGTTGTCCTTCATCCTTATAAAGATTTTAATAAAATTCTTCCACTCATTTTAGTTTGTTGTTCAGTTTTTGCTGTTGTACCATGTTCAAGCTTTAATGCAAACATTCAGCTCCTATGTGAGGCCACCTTTTGTTTTGCTTTCTTTAGCCCTTGATTATCTTCCAGTGTCCTTTTGATGAGCTCAGCACTAAACTTGCATGTTTCTTCTTTAATGCACTTCCTTATGGCCTTTCACATTTCTATCCTGTTTCTAATATTACTGTTTTGCTTAATTTCTTGTCACCTTTTTCATCATGGCAACTGTTTCTTTTGATATTTAGGTTGTTTTTTCCTGTTTTACAGTAGGTGCAAGAACATGGTCAGTGTCTACATAAGTCTAAATAACTTTTTCATGGTGGGTTGAAATGTCTGTATCTGGAAGGTCTTGCAGCACACTGAAGTGATTAGACAGTGCCATCCCAAAATTCTTATGATTTTGCAATAGCTGGCTAGAGTCGATCTTCACGTTTGTTGATTTGATCATTTTTTTCCTTTCTTTCTTGCAGTCATTTTAGATTTTTGCTTTCAATAGACAATGGTCACTTCCAACGTTAAAATTATTTAAGACTGAACAGTCAGCGAAAATAGTCGATTTTCTGTGGGAATTTTTTCCTGTAGAATGAATTCATGATGTACACATTTTGTTCTACTGCAAATTCGATCAGATGGTAAACTCTTTTTCCAGTTCCATGTGGTCTGATTGATTTTTCTCTATTTTGGATTATACCAATTCTAGCATTGAATTCTCCCATTTAAAAATTGTAATGGTTATTGTCCTGTTTGTAGAGGCATAATAAATCATCATGAAATTCATCATTACTGTGGCTACTTGTTGGGGCATAGACGTGAATGATTTGAAGAACATAGTGACTGTTTAGTTTGATAGCACAGGAAGTGATTCTTTCAGAAATACTAAGTCTGTTAATCTTTTGTTAATCAATAATCCGATTCCTCCACATCGTCCATCATTGGTTCCTTTATAGACTAGCCAGTGTCCTAATTTTACTAAAACTTCATCTTTTTTTACAAGTCTCACATAAGCCGATGATGTCCCAGCTGATGTGATTTGCTTCTTGTACAAGTTACTGTAAGCGTGAAACCGTATTCTTAGATCAAATGTTAAACGTTCCAGTGTCTAAAAATCAGTCAGCCTGATGGAACCGGGTGATTCATAGCACCCTCTGCCACTGAGATGGCCTTCCCACTGCTGTAGGATGTAGCATTTGAGCCTCCGGGGAATGAGGGCCTTTGTTTTTGTAGAATGGACTGTAATCTGCCACACTGGTCCAGTGTGGGCTGGCAGAATTTAGATCGATTTAGTCTGGTGTCTTAGCTTTGATCTGACTACCTTGGGTGACCCTGCTAGGAGTATATGCTCCTGCTGGCATAGCTCTTTGCTTCACTGACACACTCAAACACTCCCACCATGAAAAGGCATCTACCAATGGGAGTTATATATCCTTTTATTTAATCATTTTAATACAAATTCCTTGTATCTCTTTTCATACAGGCAGAAACCATTCCACAAGAGCAGAATCTTGCCATACATCAGAGAGTGACCAGAAGACCATAATCAGTGGTGACTCTCATCAGTCTATCACTCTGCTGCCAGAAGATGGGATGGAGACTCCTTATCCTTCTACACGCCACAGTGTGTCAGCTAAAGTGACACAGATGCATGTTACTGTAACATGCAAGAGCCAGCAAAACATTGCATCTCTCACATCAGAGGTACTTCTAACATTATATCATCCCAGTCTGCTTCTCTAGAGCTTTCTGTGTCACTCTGGACAGATGTCAAGTCAATTAAGAAAGCAAGCCATTTGCAGACTAAACCCTTGAGTGCCAGAAAGGTAAGCAATGCATTGCAGTGGTCTGGCACTCAAAGGGTTACACTAAGTTTTTAATTATTTATCATGTATTATAAGATACATCATAGAGAAAAGGACATATACTCTTACACCTAAGATATATTGTTTTTCAAATACTCAGTACATGTAAAGAGGCTTGATAAATAGAGTCCTTGGGAGACTCTGAGGACCATATGCACAAAGAAAATTGGGGTTATTTTGGGCAAACCAGCTTGCACTATAGAGAGCAATGAAAATGTTCTAGTTGATTTAAAGGGATAGTATCTCTTAATGTGGCAAAAATATATATTGAAGGATACTCCCATTATTAGAAGATTTTTATTCTAAAGTTATTGCAGCTCAGACTTGCAATTTTTGGGTGCAGTACATTTTCATGTGGCACTGTTCCTGCAGCATCCTATAGAGGTTTGAGGCCAACTGATGGAAGTACTGCACCAGAAAAATGCAAGTTTGAGCTGCAGTAACTTGTATATAAATATAACACATCTCCGCACTGGAAGTGTCCTTGTTTTACTCAGGAATACATACCCTGCAATATACATATTTTTAATATCAAGGGTTTTTTTTAACCCCTTAAATCGGTGCTTTTATCCCCTTAAATCTAGAGCTCTTTCCAACAAATTTAGAAAATGAAAATGTGAGTCATTATAGTTGTTCCTTATGGTGCTGATGTTTTATCCCAGAATTCCTCCACTTTAAGTTTCTGCACTTTAAGATTTTAACACCTTTCTTTTCCTGCAGGAACCTTGGGCCTTGGATATTTCATCCGCTGCCAGTGGTGATTGCTTCACAATATACTATGGCTTGATAAATCCAGAGAGTGCAGACTTCTTGGCTTTCAAACAGCGTTACTGCCTCAACTGGGGCAGCTTTTTGACCTTCCTGGAGGCTTTGCAGAAGCTGCTGCAGGATTATGTTGTTCCTGCTGCTGTGGTGAAGGGAGAGATGCTGAAAGAAGCCATTCTAGACCATGAGTTGGGGATGACTCCATCAGTCTCCAAGCTCCTTTCTGTGTTGGAAAACAGGTCCTGGGTTCATAAAATCCTAAGCCAGCCAGGGCAGCGCTACAAAGGAAAAGATGGTAGGAAGGCTGCTGCTGTGAGAATTCAGGCAGCATGGAGAGGGTACCGGGACCACAAAGCTTACCTAACCTACTGCCGGCAACGCTGGGCTGCTGGGGTCATTTCAATAGCCTGGCTCCTACACGTGCAGCGATCCCGTGTACGGAAAATGCTGAAAGAATCCAGAGACCAACAGCTCCAGAACTTCCGCTCCAGAGCCAAGGTGACACACACACACACACACACACACACACACACACACACACACACACACACACACAAGGTGACACACACACACACACACATACATACACACAAGGTGACACACACACACACACGGTGACACACACACACGGTGACACACATGGTGACACACACACGGTGACACACACATGGTGACACACACACACGGTGACACACACACACACACACACACATTGAAATGCACAAAGTAAAATGTGAGCAATTCCAGGGCAAACCAAATGCACCATAGGGGACTAATACAATTCCTTTTGAGGTAAAAACATGCCTACTTTTCTCTGCACCCTCTCTGGGGCTGTATTCAATAAACAGTTCAGTTCTGGAGCAAACCAGTAGAGAAAAGATGATTCCCAATTAGTTAAATGGGGCTTTTAACCCTTTGTGTGCCAGATGTGTTGGGCACCCCTCTGGCACTCAAAGCAATGGATTGGAGACCTCTCTGACATTCAAGGGGTTAAAAGAACCATTTAAATCAATGGAAATGTGGGGAATATTTATGTGTCACCTGTGGGGCAGTTGGTTTGCTCCAGAGTCTTCTCCTCTTTCCATTCACCACTGACTGACTTATTGTCCATACAGCTCCACTGATCCTTATTTTTATTTTGTTAGTATTTTCTTCTAGCTGAGAAAATGTTGTTTATATTAAATTATTACATTATATTAATAAGCTACATTAATATTCCCATTTATTAAAAGAGAATTGCTCCGCTTTTTATATGTGTAACTGGGTTGGGAGAGGGTGACTGGAAGAAATACAGTTTCACAATGCAAGCAGAGCGACATGATATTGGGGGAAATGTACAAATTCACCATTGCAGTTCCCCTGGAATTCACTGCCAGTGGCTGCACTTCAGGCTATGGACTAGAGTGTATGATCGCTGTAGTGACACACACAATGCACCATCCTAAGGACTGTAATGTTGGTAAGCCCCTTACACCTGCCCCATAGAATGCACAGGAATTAGAGTCACACCATTTCCTTCCTTCTGGACCCAGAGTGAGGTGCAGCGCGTTGCTCTGCAATGTGTTTCACACCTCTCTGGCACTCAAAGGGTTAGTACATGGCATTAACAAGGGGTAGAGGAAAGAAACGCCTATACGTTGTCCTCTGCTTGGCACAAGCAATGTTACAGGGAGCATGTTCAGTAAACTGGAGCTAGGCAGGCGTAGGGCTATAGAACCAGTGCATGTGTTTAGCATGGAATTGTATTTGTACATCCCCCAGTCACTCTGCTGCGTTGCGTACCCCTCTACCACTCAAAGGGTTAAATGTAGAAGTGGAGCAATTCTGGGGCAAACCAGTTTTGACATAGGAGACAATTAAAGCAGAACTTTCACCTATTAAGTCGCCATGCAATCATTAAGCATATGGTGACTAGCCTGAAAATACGTGTCTTACCTATCACAAGTGGCAGATTCTAAAGAAATCTTTGCTCTTTGGAGACTGATGGGCAGCTTAGTGCAGTCAGTCCCTTCCGGTTACCATGTGGCACTCTGCAATGCTTTACAGGAGACCAGGACTGACGGCGCAGGTACGCAGACAAGATGTCTGCACTGTTACCTGGTTTCCAGTCTCCAAGGGTTAAAGATTTCTTTAGAATCTGCCACTTGTGCTAGTTAAGATATGTATTTTCAAGCTAGTCGCCATATGCTTAATGATTGCATGGCGACTTATTAATAGGTGAAAGTTCCGCTTTAAACATTCCCATTGATTTAAATGGGGCTTTTTTATATACTTTGAACACTAGAGAGGTCACCAGTGTTTTCCAAAGGGGAGGGGGTGTTACTAATATGGTGCAAAGAATTGTGCCAAAAAAAAAGTTGCCTAATTATGATTGTGACAATATGACTGTATAAAGGTGACTGTGTCATTTGTACGTATTAGCTGTATTGCTCCAAACTTTAGAACATGTGACAGCGGCATACAATGCGGTGCGATGTGCTATAGTTTATAGCGCAATTTGCTTCTATTTTTATACCTCCGTTTGTCTTTTTTCAAACGTTTACTAACTTTGTCGCAGATGGCACAAGTGCGGTTATAGATTGCACAACATGCATTTATGCCCTTTGTCCTACCGCCGCTTGTATCACCCCACCCCAATCGCTGGAGACCTCTCTATCATTCAAAGGGGATATAAGTCACATTTAAATCCGTGAGAATTTTGGGAATCTTTATTTATTACCTATGGTGCATTTGCTCTCCTCTTTTGTCTTTATGCATGGCATAGTGCGGAGGAAAGATTGGTCTTATTAACCATTTGAGTGCCATTGGGTGTGTGCAACACATTTCAGTGCAATGTGCCGTGCTCCCCTCTAGCACTCAAACATTTAAAGGGATAGTAATACTTCATTTTAACTTTATTAAAACCATGAAGAATGATATAAGTCTTATCTCTCAAACCTTTATGGTTTAACCCCATAACGACGGGCCGCGCACGCACCTTGCGGTCCATTAAGGACCACGGAGCTTTTTTTTTTTTTTTGTGGCTGCGTTCCGGACTCCCCGAACGGCGTGCAGCCGCTAGGGGAGCCCGGAATTCCATGACGGTCCAGTTCCGTCATGGGTCGTTAAGGGTATAACAACCCATGACGGAACAGGACCGTCATGGGTCCTTAAAGTGTTAAGAGATATTCACAAGCAAAGTTTCCCCTCCCGCCCCTTTTACCTAGTGTATGCAATCTCTTCTCAGATGTGGAATGCAGTCCATAGACCAGACAGATAACAAAAGGGGACAATCTTCTTACAGTGAAAACAGTGAAAGCCCTGCCCCCTTGACAAGTTTTTCAGGTTTTTCCCTTATCTTAATTGAAGATTGTCCCTCTCTGCAGTCTGCTTGGGCACCTCCCTTCTGATCTGGCTGAGCAGTGTTACATCAGTAAAAGGGGCGGGAGGGGGACACTTTGTCATTGAATTACTCTTGAACTACAACTGTGACAGAATTGAAATAACACTCTCCAAAGTCCAAATACTATGCTGATTAATTAGAGCTGATTTTATTATGAAACATTACTATCCCTTTAATGTGTCACCCTGCAAAGGGAGGAACAGACTGGTCAAATTATTTTGTCAGTATGAAGAATGTGGGGCAGACTGGAAGTGCCACCCTACAGTGGATGGAACAGACTGGAAGAATTATTGTGTCACTATGCAGAATGAGGGGCAGACTGGAAGTGCCACCCTGCAGTGGGTGGGACAGACTGGTAGAATTATTGTGTCACTATGCTGAGTGAGGGGTAGACTGGGAGTGCCACCCTGCAGTGGATGGAACAGACTGGAAGAATTATTGTGTCACTATGCTGAGTGAGGGGTAGACTGGAAGTGCCACCCTGCAGTGGGTGGGACAGACTGGTAGAATTATTGTGTCACCATGCAGAATTAGGGGCAGACTGGAAGTGCCACCCTGCAGTGGGTGGGGCAGACTGGCAGAATTATTGTGTCACTTGGACAGACTGGTAGAATTATTGTGTCACTATGCTGAGTGAGGGGTAGATTGGAAGTGCCACCCCGCAGTGGGTGGGACAGACTGGCAGAATTATTGTGTCACTTGGACAGACTGGTAGAATTATTGTGTCACTATGCTGAGTGAGGGGTAGATTGGAAGTGCCACCCTGCAGTGGGCGGGACAGACTGGTAGAATTATTATGTCACTATACAGAATTAGGGGCAGACTGGTAGTGCCACCCTGCAGTGGGTGGGACAGACTGGTAGAATTATTGTGCCACTATGCTGAGTGAGGGGTAGACTGGAAGTGCCACCCTGCAGTGGGTGGGACAGACTGGTAGAATTATTGTGTCACTGGGACAGACTGGTAGAATTATTGTGCCACTATGCTGAGTGAGGGGTAGACTGGAAGTGCCACCCTGCAGTGGGTGGGACAGACTGGTAGAATTATTGTGTCACTGGGACAGACTGGTAGAATTATTGTGTCACCATGCAGAATTAGGGGCAGACTGGAAGTGCCACCCCACAGTGGGTGGGACAGACTGGTAGAATTATTGTGTCACTTGGACAGACTGGTAGAATTATTGTGTCACTATGCTGAGTGAGGGGTAGATTGGAAGTGCCGCCCTGCAGTGGGTGGGACAGACTGGTAGAATTATTGTGTCACTGGGACAGACTGGTAGAATTATTGTGTCACCATGCAGAATTAGGGGCAGACTGGAAGTGCCACCCCGCAGTGGGTGGGACAGACTGGTAGAATTATTGTGTCACTATGCTGAGTGAGGGGTAGACTGGAAGTGCCACCCCGCAGTGGGTGGGACAGACTGGTAGAATTATTGTGTCACTTGGACAGACTGGTAGAATTATTGTGTCACTATGCTGAGTGAGGGGTAGATTGGAAGTGCCGCCCTGCAGTGGGTGGGACAGACTGGTAGAATTATTGTGTCACTATGCTGAGTGAGGGGTAGATTGGAAGTGCCGCCCTGCAGTGGGTGGGACAGACTGGTAGAATTATTATGTCACTATGCAGAATTAGGGGCAGACTGGTAGTGCCACCCTGCAGTGGGTGGGACAGACTGGTAGAATTATTGTGTCACTATGCTGAGTGAGGGGTAGACTGGAAGTGCCACCCTGCAGTGGGTGGGACAGACTGGTAGAATTATTATGTCACTATGCAGAATTAGGGGCAGACTGGTAGTGCCACCCTGCAGTGGGTGGGACAGACTGGTAGAATTATTGTGTCACTATGCTGAGTGAGGGGTAGATTGGAAGTGCCACCCCGTGGTAGGCAGGACAGAGTGGATGGCCTGTTTATGTTTCTGTAGAATCACACATCACCTCTCCTCCGGGGATTAAACACCTCTCTCCTGTCATTGCTCCATCAGGAAGTATTTAACATGGCCTTTTAATTAGTGCGCACCATTTCATTTATATTTGCATTACCTCCCACCCGCCCCCACCACACACTTTCCATGTTAATTCATATTCTTTTAATTAAAGCGAGTACGGCCTTAATCTCCCCTCACCAGCCGCATCATGCAGCCTCCTAATTAAATTAATTGGGGGGGGAGGTGAGTAGATGTTTTTAAAGCATATAATTAAATCAATTAATATAATTTAAGCTTGGATTAACCGTACGGCAGGATGAAGGAAGCTTAAGACCCCCTCACCCTCTCGGATAAGTGTGTTCCAGACTGCCTTTCTCACTCATTGCTCTTCCTCTTGATTTTTTAGCATCTGGCATCCAACTGGAATCACATCAGGACGTGCAGGAGGAGCATTATCCATATCCCATCATTAGGTAAAGAGCTCTTAGCCTCCAGATCTATCAGCCACCTCTATTACCCAGCACATTACGCTTCTCTGATTGAGTTCAGCGCGGGGACCTTCTCTTATTCAGATGGGTCTCTGCAGGAAAATGTTCTCGACATGATGAGAGTGATATTACCAGGCCCGCACTGGAAGCGGCGTTTAATTCAGGGAGTTAAACAAATAAACTCATTATGGGATGTGGGGATAAGGAGGGAGATGAGCAGCCGAGGGGCCGTTTCTTATAATTCGCTTTTCATCTGTGTGAAATGAGTTAAGAAACTTCTCCCTGCGTGGATGTGTGACAACACAGTCTAGCATATGTACAAAGACAAAAGTGGAGCAATTCCCACGCCATAGGGAACAAATTAACATTCCTGTTCATTTAAATGAAGCTTTTAACACCTTGAATGTAAGAGAGATCTCTTTGTAGCGTTCGGCAGTTAAAAGGCCCATTTAAATCCTTTTAACCCTTTGAGTGCCAGAGAGGCACAGACTGAATTGCTTTTCAATGCACTCTGTACCCCTCTGGCACTCAAAGAGTTAACCTTGTGAAAGCGAAGCAATGCCTCATCTAAAACAATGGACATTTTAATTTGTCATCTATGATGCAGTTAGATTGCCCCAGAATTGCTCCACTATTGACTTCTTCCATATGACCCAGTGCCTTATGTATAAAATATACATAACAGGGGGGATATTTATTAATTGCAGAATAGTACATTTCTTCCTTCTCTTAATGTTCTAAGGGGATAACACACAGGGCCTGAAAGTCTTTTCCTCACATATTTACCCAGGCTGTTGGCATAGGCCCGTGTTACACTTTTGACAAAAAAAAAAGTATCCTGGATGTAGAAAATCTTAATTAAATGTTAGTAAACACGAAACTTCTACATGGCCGTTTTGACGAAACTAGCCACAAAATCAACTCCTCCCCATCTAATCCTGCAGTTTATTAATCCTTTAAGTGTCAGAAAGGTATCAGCTACCTCTCTGGCAGTCAAAGTGTTAAATACAGGGCTGTGCATCCATGTTCTCTTCTGTGAGGCTGACATAGTAAGAAAAGTGGAACAATTCTGGCACAAGCCCACTTCACTATATGGAACAAATAAACAATTCCAAAATTACCATTCATGAAAATTGGCCTTTTAATGCCTTGAATGCTAGCAATAAGTTGGATATCTATAACACTGACCGGGTTAAAAGCCCCATTTAAATCAACTGAAAATTGTATTGGTCCCCTATGGTGCAGCTGGTTTGCTCCAGATATGTACCACTTCCTTACTACATCATCCTCTGTGTATTTGTGAATTCTGGTAGAGATTTCAGTATATTTGGGATATGCAGCCTGTGACTTCGAAGCTGTTGTTGGACTGCAACTCTCACCATACTCTGCTTTCTGTTACTCACCTAAGGATGATAGGAGCTGCAGTACAACAGCTGGAGGGCCACAGGTTACCCTCCCCTGCTCTGTGTACTTATCAGTTCACCTCCTGTGGTCTGCAGGTCATGTCCATCTCCAGCCGGACACTTGCATCAATGCCGTCTCTCTGGGACATTACTTTACACTGTTTTTAATCAAATGTGCAGTCAAAATGATAAGCTACATTGTCGGAAATTATTTAGTTCTAATTACCAGCAGATGGGCTGCTTTATCTGCACCTAGGGCGCGCGAGCAAAAGGAAATGCTGTGTGAACAAGAATAATTAAGAAGTTGAATAGTGTTATTTTGCGCTTAAATAATCTGCAGTTTCATGTTAATTAGCACTAATGTAATTATTTAATTACATTTATGAATTAGAGGAACTTAAAAAGAAGTTCTTGTGCAAAGTGCAGACAAATAGGTGTGCAGGGTCCCCTGGGGAATACTCACCCGACACACACACACACACACACACACACACACACACACACACACACACACACACACACACACACACACACACACACACACACACACACACACACACACACACACACACTATTCAGTGAGTGTTAGGCGGGGGATTATATTTTAGCAGTAGAAGAAAGTAGGTTATGTGCACTTGAAAGGAAACAGTGTTAACTCCATCACAGCCATAACAGCACATTTGCCCAAACAGCAATTATACATATTATGGACATACAGTGCAATATAGAACCTAAGGGCCTTATCTGGCAAGCAAAAGAGGTGCAGTTCTGGAGCAAGCCATTTACACCATAGGGGTCAAATGAACATTCCTATTAATTTAAATGGGGCTTCTAACCCCTTGAATGCTAGAAAGGACTCAAACACAATGGGGGTTATGCACTAAGGTGCGATAAAGTGGAGATTACTACTCCAGCGATACCACTTCTCCAGTTACTATGTTATTCTATAGAGCCAATTCACTAACATTTTCCAGCTTTGGAGATCTTAGTGCCTAGGCTCCATAGAATAACATAGGAACTGTCGAATGAATCTCTGCTTTATCACCTCTTTATCATACCTTAATGCATAACACCCAATGTGATGGATACCTCTCCATACCTGACAGCTGTCCCTGATTTCCATTGACAGTCCCTTGGTTTTGGCTCCCACTGCCTGGATTCTGGTGTCCCTGTTTTTAACCCTTTGAGTGCCATAGAGGGATCCAATACATTTCTAATTAATTTCAACTCCATATTCCATGTGCTTATTATTATTAGGTTATGATCTTCCCCATACTGAGCTTATTGCTTATTTATATGATTTCATGTTGTATAGTTATGGAAATAGTTTGGAAATGTCTCTTCTTCTGTAAAAGTGCAGCTCTAGGTCTGCGTTTTTTGCTGGCGTCGCTGTATACTGTGTTATGGACCACTAGCGACTGTCCCTGGGAACAGGGTCCTTGTAAATGGTTTTAAAATGTTGGCAAATATGCTTCTAGCATTAAAGGGATTAAAAGCTTCATTTAAATAAATGGAAATTCACAGAATTCACATCTCATCCCTAAGAAGCAGTTGATTTGCTGCAAAATTGCACCTTTTTAGCTTGATGAATAAAGCCCCAAATTATTAAACCTGAACACAAAATGGCAGCATTTGAGTGGTAGGATACTGTACAGGGATTTATACAAAAGAAAAAGAAATTATAAGAATAACATACAAAGGGGAGTCGTCACCATATGATAGGTTTAGTAAGTTTTAATCTTTTGAATTGAAAAGACCATATAATCAGTTTTGGAGAAATTAAGCTTTATGTGCTGTAGCACGGTGTGGAACTTTATTAATTGTTGTACTGCCTCAATTTCACCAAATTCTGTCAGCATTTCTAATTAAACAGTGATGAATACGTTTGGCCTTGAACATAACTATTTAGCATACTGTGCTGAGAATTACCATGACGTGCCACACTGTGCCATCAACTATAATGGTTAACTTCTCAAAAACTATTTTATAGAAAAATAGAACGACATATAGGAAGATTTTAAACCTTTGAGTGACAGAGGAGTATGCAACGCATTGCGTTGCGTACCCCTCTGTCACTCAAAGGGCTTATTTTCTGCAAATAAATAAATAAATAAACTTGTATTAAGATGACAGGTCTACATTAATATGGCTTAATTCTGGCATTTTTAGGAACAGATCCCTAGCTTTTGGCTAGCCAAATCCTAATACAGTAAATAATGTATTTTTCTTTTTAACCTTTAAAGGGGATCTATCACCCCAATACAAGTGTGTGTTAGATGTTAGGTTATATAGGGACTAGGTGGATTTCTTTATTTTTTTTATTTAACCCTATTTGGCCGAAAATTAATGTTTAAAGAGTGCATTTCTGCTCTGTACCGCAGTCCGTCACTCTGCCTCTGCTCCCCTACCTCTATCCAGCATCCTCCAATGACAGGGGCTTTCTGTGTGTAAGCTGGAGCGTTCTCATTGGCAGAGATTGATATATAGCCAATGAGAGCGCTCCAGCTTACAGACAGAAATCCTCTGTCATTGGAGGAGGCTGGATAGAGAGAGGTGAGCACAAGAAGAGTGACAGACTGCAGTACAGAGCAGTCTGTCCAGAAGTGCACTCTTTAAACATAAATTTTTGGCCAAATAGGGTTAAAAAAAATAATAATAAAGAAATCCACTAGTATATATAACCTAACATCTAACACACACTTGTATAGGGGTGATAGACCCCCTTTAAGGACCATAGGGGTGTGCAATACATTGCAAAGCAACTCGTTGCACACTTCTCCAGTCCTTTATGGGTTGATTGAAGATAGGTAAATGTTTCCTAGGAGGGCAGGGGCAGATTTTCCCTAAGACAGAGACAACCACAATATATAAAAAAGTAAAAATTCCAGATTGCTGTTATGGCCAAATTAATTAGCAGTTTAAATACACTTGTATTGACAAATTTGTTAGTTCCGTGAGTGCCAGAGGGTTGTTCACCAAATTGCTGCACAAAGAGTTGGCTACTCCTCTGGCACTCAAATGGTTAAAGGTGAACTATAGCCTTGGAATAAGTGGCTCTTAATTTGTTAACATAAAGACTTGTTTCAGTAGCCGTCCTTCATGCATTCGTCAGGTATGTAAATGTACCTATTCCATTGTAGTCTTTTTATTTTACCATCTGATAAAAACAAGTGACCCATGGGAACCATCCAGGACTACTTAAAGTGACTGTAATGTCTAAACACAACTATATCGCTGAGTCTTCTTTAGCTCATAAGAAACACATTGCGCTGTTTAAAAATACTTACTTTTGTGTTGTTCTAAAATTATGAAGTGGAGAAGAATCCCCCGCCCGCCCCTTCTAACTGCCTTCCACTGAATGGCTAGTGATGTCACTCGACCCAATGGATGCAGCGAGGGACAAACTTCAGTAAGTATAAGGAAAACCCTGCCTCCCTTTACAAAGGAAGGCAGGATTTCCCTTTGCATACTTAAAGGGATAGTAAAGTCTAGTAATAATAAAAACTAATATTGTAGCTATCAAAATAATACACTAAACGATGTTAGTCCTATCTCTCAAACCTTTATGGTTTGAGAGAAAACTGAAGATAAAGTTCCCCCCTCCGTCCCCCTTTTGTGACATGGCCTGTAAAGCTGTCAGCCTGAGATTCTGTTCGTGCGACCAGACGAGGCTCTTCAGCATAGCCAAAATATTAAGATCGTGACACAAATACTTCATTGGAATGGTCTACAAAGTTTGCCTGCAAACCAGGCACACTTTGTAGACAGTTCCAATAAAGTATTTGTATCACAATCTCAATATTTCGGCTCTGCTCAAGAGCCACCGTCTGGATCTGGGACCAGAATATGTCACAGAATGGGGAGGAAGGGGGGAATTTTATCATCATTTATCTCTCAAACCATAAAGGTTTGAGAGTAACATAGTTAATTAGGTTGAAAAAAGACACAAGTCCATCAAGTTCAACCTTCGCCTCATACCCCAGTAACTGAGAATTGTATAGCTTTCCTGCTACCAATTAAATTAGTCTTTATCAGACCTTCCTGATCAGCCTACTGATAAACAGTATAACTCTGTATGTTCCCTTTTGAAAGAAATGTATCTAATCTCCTCTTAAATGTATCCATAGTATCTGCCATAACTACCTCCCTGGGCAATGAATTCCACAATTTGACAGACCTTACCGTAAAAAAACCCTTCCTCTGCTGAAGTTTAAATCTCCTTTCCTCTAATCTCAAGGGTTGTCCCTCAAGGGGTGTCCATGGTCACCTAATCAGGCCTTGGAATAAATAGCTCACCTCAGAGATCCTTGTATTGACCTCTCATATACTTGTACAATGTGATAAGGTCTCCTCTTAGTCGTCTTTTCTCTAGAGTAAATAAACCAAGTTTGTTTAGTCGTTCCTCATATGTCAAGTCCTCCATTCCCTTTATTAATTTTGTTGCTCTCCGCTGTACCCTCTCTAGTTCTAGTATATCCTTTTTCAGAACCGGTGCCCAAAATTGCACTGCATACTCAAGGTAAGGTCTTACCAATGATTTGTATAATGGCAAAATAATGTTATCCACTCTTGCTTCGATACCTCTTTTTATGCAAGACAGGACTTTGTTTGCCTTTGCTACTGCTGTTTGACACTGGTGACTGTTTCCAAGTTTGCAGTTGACAAGGATACCCAGGTTTTTTTCTAGCAACGAGTCACCTAAAATTATTCCATTAAGTTTATAAGTAGCCTTGGGATTGTTTCCTCCCAAATGCATGACTACACTTCCCCACATTAAACTTCTTATTCCACATGTTTGCCCAATCTGACACTGTATGCAAGTCCCTCTGTAGAGAGAAAATATCCTGTTCTGAATTAATGACTTTGCATAATTTAGTATCATCTGCAAATATTGATATTTTGCTTTCTATATCTATTTCCAGGTCATTTATAAACATGTTAAAAAGCAGCAGACCTAATACTGAACCCTGAGGTACTCCACTCTCCACTTTAACTGTACTGGAGAATTTTCCATTTACAACCACACACTGTTCCCTATCCTTCAGCCAGTTTTGTATCCAATTGCAAAGGTTATCCTAGCCCCAATTTCCTTATTTTATACACCAGCCTTCTGTGTGGCACTGTATCAAATGCCTTTGCAAAGTCTAGATATACTACATCTACTGCCTTGCCATTGTCTAGGTTGCTGCTTACCTCCTCATAGAAGCTGAAAAGATTAGTTTGGTATGATCTATTCTTCATAAAACCATGTTGATTCGTACTAATGATTTTATTTTTTGTGGACTAACATTGTTTAGTTTATATTTTTAATAGCTATAATATTAGTTTTTATTATTACTAGACTTTACTATCTCTTTAAGTTTGTCCCTGACCGCATGCGTCCGGACCTGAGAGAGCTGCTGAGTGATATGGGGAGAAAGGGCGGGCGGGGGATCCTTCTCCACTTCATAACTTTAGAACTATGCAAAAGCAGATGTTTTTAAACAGTGCAATGTGTTTCTTATAATCTAAAGAAGATTCGGCGAAATAGTTGTGTTTATGCATTACAATCACTTTAAGCCTGTTTATTGTGAGGAGGTGTGAGCTAGAGGCAGTTTCATCAGAAATCATTATATACACAAGTTGTGGGCAACAGGCTTCCCAGGGGCCACTTGTGGTCCTGCTGTCCTCAGTCTGTTCTCTGGAGTGGGGGGAACAGTAGAGTGTTCAATTCTCCATCATCCCTTGCTCTGTTTTACCCCAAAGAGCATAACACCCTGGGGCTGATGTGCTGAAAGAAACTGAAATAATTCAGGAGCAAGCCAAAACCTAAAATTCCCACTAATTTAAATTGGGCTTTAAACCCCTTGAGTGCTAGAATGGTTTCCAAAGCATTGCAGAGCAATTCATTGCAGACCTCCCTGGCATTCAAGAGGTTAAATGCCCCTATTTACGTCAGTGGCATTGTTTGTGTCCCTTAAGGTGAGGTTGGCTTGTCCCAGAACGATTCAGATTCTTAATATATCAGCTTCCCTGTATTTTGCCCCAGAGCAAATCTTCTTTTGCACTCACTGATCTGTCTTAACCCTTTGAATGCTAGAGTGGTCTTTGTAATATCTTGGAGACCTTTCTGCCATCCGATGGATTAATCTGCTTTTTCCAAGTCCTAAAGAAAACGTTAAATTGTTTGCTTCTTGTGGGTCTGGAAGCAGAGCTTACTGGACAGTATGAAAACATAGTTTAACCCTTTGAGTGCCAGAGGGGTACACAACACACTCTCTGGCACTCAAAAGGTTAAAAGATAGCAAATGTATTGAATACATGTTATAAAGGTAGTATCTGCAGTCAAGGTCACAATCTCCTAAGCTTTTTTACACTAGGCATTTTATCACAATTATGCGAATTGAACAAAATAATACACAAAATATGCATCCATTAGAGGGATTGTGGTTATCAGTAATATACAGCAAGAGCAAATGCATTGTAAATTATATAAAATATATCATTGACTGCTGTATGGCACCTATCTAGGGAAGCCCTTATGGAAAGCAAATTAAGAGCCACTCATTCCTGTTTCACTCCCCCTTGAAAGGCTCTCTCACACGACTGACAGAATAATAGCCGCCTTCTGCTACAGTTCTGTCTTTCACTCGCCTTCTCTTACCTTCCACCGCATATATGGAGATAGGGGTGTCTGATGGCTGACCCACATGAGTGACAGCCTATATTATAAAACTTTAAAATACAGCCCTTTAGAAGTTATTAAAGGGTGTGAAGGACATCCCTGTGGGGCATAAAACGAGCCCATTTAAATGAATGGAAATTTGCCCCTATGGTGCAGTTGGTTTGATCTACAATTGCTCCAAAGTGCCATATGGTATATATTAGGTTCCAGGGGTGGTAGCATGAATATAACTGTGCCTCCTTGTACAGTCCTAATGTTCATAGAGTTGGTAATATGTGCTTATCTGTTGCAGGTTACACGGAAAGACAGAGAGCTCACACCCCTGACCTGCACATCCAGCAGAATCTGCAATTAGGACGACTGTGTGACATTGCAGGTTACTTCCCAGTAATGGGGTGTGGATAGAGGGAGATGGTCTTTTCACTTTACACAGAACTCTGTGATTTCAGAATAGGAACATAATGGAAATAACTGATGATTTACTTCAGGCAATATGGGTCATAGGTATTTGGGGATGTATTTTGAGCACTTCAACAAGTTGTAAGAAGTTGTTACATGGAGCAAAAGGAAGGGTTGTAGGTGACAGTTATATGTGATTTAGGAGGGTTTCAGTAACGGGATTTATGCAGAGATTATATAAAGTAATAGGAAATTGGGTTATAAGGAGCAACAGTTATATGGAGTACTAGCTTCGGTTATAGGAAACATATAGAGAACAACAGGGAAAGGTTTTTTTGAGCAAAAATGAGGAGGAGCTATAGAGAGGTTATATGACAGTAGTAGGGGCTATAGAGAGTCGTTATATGGAGCAATGGGAGGAGTTATAGGGAGGGTTGTATGAAGCAGTAGGGTGAGTTCTAGGGAGGGATTATATGGAGCAATAGAAGTGGTTATGAGGAGGGATTTTATGGAGCAATAGGAGGAATTCTAGCGAGAGGTTATATGAAGCAATATGAGAAGATAAAGGGAGGGGGTTATGTGGAATAATAGGCATATCAAGGTCTATGGTGCAATTGGAGGAGTTTCAGAGGGGTGTTACAGGGAGGATTTTCATAGTAACATAGTTGAGATTGAAAAAAAGACATGCATCCATCATGTTCACCTTTCTCTTTGTTGGTCCAGAGAAAGGAAAAAAAAAATAAAAACACTGATCATTTCCAATTACTCCCCATGTGGTAAAATAAGATTCCTTCCCGACCCCAGACCTCCCTGGATCAACATCTGTAATGAAACCACTATCATAATTATCTATAGTTTTCTGAGGTAAAAAGGAATCCAATACTTTCTGAAAATATGTACATTATCTGCCAACACCGCCTCCTGAGGCAAATAATTTTACATCCTTACAGCCCTTAGTGTAAAAAAGAAATAATCGCCTCTGTTGATGTGAAAATAGCCTTTCCTCTAGTCTTAAATAATGTGCCTTGTTTTTTGCTCAGCTCTTTGAGTAAACAGTTCCCCAGAGATTTTTTTGTATTGGCCTTGAATATGTTTAACAGTATTCCTATCACCCCTTAAAGGTCTCTTCTCTAATGTACACAAATGCATTTTGACTACTGTAGTCTTTATAATGAAAACCTTCCTGTCCATCATATCTCTGTACTATTTCCATTTCAATAATGTGCCCAAAACTGTACCCTATATTCTAGATTAGGTTTTATGAAGGATTTTTCTTAATAAAATAAAAAACAGAGCTGTAGATTTTATTGAGTGGTTGGAGAAGATAAATGGAGTAGCTAAGCGAAGCAATAGTTTGGATTATAAGTAGTGTATACAGAACCCTTGAAAGCTGGTTAATTCTGGGGTAAAATATCATGAGGACAAGACCTCCATACCGTGCACACCTGAGGGAAACAAGAGGAAGGCTTGTTTCATTGTGTTACACGGAGTAGTAGTAGAAGATATATAGATTAATTCACTGTCACTGTACCTGAAGTTCTATAAAGAGATCATGTGGAGAATTTGATGGAAAAGCATGAAATGGGTTTATGTTTATTAGAAGACCTTGGAAAACATCTCAGTAATCCTGGATATATGTCACTGGGCTCCACCTATGTGCTCCCCCTACAGCTCTCAGGCTTTTGGAGACTTCAAATCCCATCACTCCCAACCATCCCATCACTCCCAACCAACCAATGGCTAATTGGGGATGATGGGAGTTGTAATCTTAAGAAACTGTAGAGTCAAAGGTTGCCTACCCCTGCACTATACCAATTCCTTTTCAACAGACCCTAATGTGGATGTTATCTACGTGTCATCGGTGGAGCTGGATGATGATACCCTTCTCTATTACCGCAAGCTTCTTGGACTGCAGGCAGCTGTATCATCTGGTAACCCCCAGGACGCATGTGAGCTGCATGAGAGATTTACCATTCTTACTCCAGAGGCTGTGAGATTCTTCCCTGTAAGTTTAGATCATTAATAAAAGTCAGAACCCAGAATAAAATATAATATATCTCTACCCATATTCAATGTATTCATTTATTATTTTCATAATGTAATTAGCCAGGAGACTGCTAACATGTTTGTATTGACATGGATGCACTGAATCCAGGATTCACTTGGTAATCCTGATGAAGTTGGACTTTTTATATAAACAATTTAAAGTGGATCTGTCGCCATGAATTCAAGTTCACAAATTTGAAAACTTCTTTAAAAAATGATGTTGGTCAAAAGATCAGCAGATGCAGAATTTAGGACATATTCATACTTTTACTTCTGTATGGTGAGTTTTCTGAATGTGGTTCCATATGCTAATTTATACTAATGAAACGGTAAGTGCAGCACATAGCTAATTAGCATATGGAACCACACAGAGGCTCTTTTTTAAGCAATAAAAAATATCAATATCTCCTAAAGTATGCATGTGGCAGTCTTTTTGCTAACATGACACAATAAGTTTTCAAGTACGCAAACTTAAATTCAATGTGACAGACCTACTTTAAAATTATGCCAATCCTGATGAGATACATTCATGCCTAATCTCGTTATGAAGAGCCATCTGGGCCTCTTATATTGCTCATTCTAGGAAGCCTCAGACCAAGTCACCAACTCCAAAGTGCTACTGAGCTTCATAAACAACAACCCAAATAACTCTTTGAGTGCCAAACACACAAAGGGTTAAAGAAGAACTGCCACTTTGTATTAAATGTGTGATTTTGTAAGGGCTTTCAAAATCACCTATATTTATGTTTAAATAATTTTTGAAGCATTAGTTTGAAATATTTAGATTTATTTGTCAGTTTCTGGTAGCAAATGACAGTTGGTAATGTAGAGTAGTGTAGAATATTAGTATCTGCCAGGCATGCCTGCCAGCTTTGCATTAGCTGACAATTAAATAAAGCTAAATATTTCATGATCTGTTGTTTTTAATAAAAAATAGATAACAAATATACTTGCTTTGGAAATTCCTTTCAAAATCACTTGTTTCAAAATGACAGTTCCACTTGAGCAATTTTCTTTTCTCATTTTTTATTATTTGCTGTTCAGCTCAGTATTTGTACAAGTCTTTTTTCCAGAAAGATTTTGAATTCAGCTGAATCCAAAACCATATATTTTGATTAATCTCTATATTATAATGCTAAAGTGTATAGCCCACTTTACAAATAATGTCATGAAAGTGAATCCAGAGGGTAAAATAATGCTGAATAAATAAAACAAAGCTAAATTCTGTCAGGGGGAAGGAGCCTTTCTTGTGCTGTATAATCCGTAACATTGTGGTGGTGGTGGGGGGGGGGGATTACCTATATATGCATTTAATATACACTGTCTAAACCAGGGATTCTCACACTGGTCACCACTGAATCTTTGAATCCCTAATATAACTACTGTCAGAGAATGGAACAATGCTGGTGTGGCAGCCAATAGGGTAAATGTTCTATGAAAAAGTAGTACAATTCTGGGATAAACTAACTGTACTAGTGTTTCCCCAATTCCCTTTTATTTAAATGGGGCTTTTCTCATATACTGGAGAGGTCTCCAGTGCATTTGCGAAGCAATGCATAAGAGACCTCTCTAGCATTCAGTGGGTTAACAGCCTGAGTTTGTATGAATTTGCATGTATGTATGTGTGTGTGTGTGTGTATATGCACATGTGAGTCTGCATGTGTGTGTGTGCATGCACGTGTGCGAGTGTGTATGAGTCTGCATGTATGTGTGTGTATATGCACATTTGTGAGTCTGCATGTATGTATGTGTGTGTGTGTGTGTGTGTATGAGTCTGCATGCATGCATGTGTGTATGTGTGTGTGTGTATTTATTTCTGTAATTGTCACTGCCTGTGGATGAGTGGAACATGTCACACAGTGCATGTTTGGTTTATGTTAGACTGCTCTTGTAATACGCACTGTAGCTTGGAGAACAATATTACCGTATAGACCTAGCTTACACTGCAGTTGATACGTTTTTTCAATGGTCTTATTTATCAGATTCCCATTGAAGCCTATGAATACATTTGCAGATAAAACCCTTGATAAATGTATTAACTGTAGAATTCAGGCCATAATTTAAAGGAACAATAACCCTTTATTTTGACTTTTCATATATTGTAAATACATAATATGTGCAGTCAGATTGCCTAGAATTTTTTTTCATCTTCACCTATGTTTTTACACTTTTTTGTTCCTAACGTTAAGCTCACTACATTTATGTTTCCAACGAGCTTTTAAAGAGATACAGTCCTGTGTGTGTTTTTTCTTCTCGGCTTCTTATTTTTAACCCTTTGAGTGAGTATCCAACACGTTGCTTTAAATTGGATACCCCGGGTACTCAAATGGTTAAAGGATGATTAACACAGGGATTGTAATTTAAGAAGGCTAATACACAATATATGTACTATATGAGAGTGGCCATGAGATACACATTATATACAGTATTGTACTATGAATGGATTCTTTTATACCTGAGACTAGTATAAGTGTTGAGCCATATATAATGGTGGTTGGAACTGTAGATGAACTATGTGGGCAGCAATGAGGAGATACACTAAGGTGTGACAAAGAGGTGATAACTCCAGCGAGATCAAATCTCCAGTTCTTATGTTATTTTATGGAGCCTATGAACCAAAGTCTCTCAAGTTGGAGATACACTATGGCCAGATTCAATAAGCGAAAGAGGAGCAATTCTGTAACAAACTGTGCCATAAGGGACAAATAAAGCCTCTTAAAATTCTATTTAATTTAATTGGGACTTGTAACTCCCTGAGAGGAGAGGCAGGGCCAGATTTATATTCCAGGAGCCCTTGGCAAGGCACTGTAGATGCTTTTAGCTCTGCCCATGGCCACACCGCCATTCCACACATAACCTCACCCCCACAGTCCCATCCACTGTTTACTGGAACAGAAAGTACCCTTGGCCTTTAACAAGCAGAATTTTTAACTCCATGGTTGCTAGAGACATGAGATCTCTCTAGCATCCAAGGGGTTAAATAATAGCTGGTAAATGGGTATAAAACTTTTGCAGGGACATTTAGATTGCTCTGGCCATAATTTAAAATGTGGATATGTGCAGCATAGCTGGGACTCTCTTCAAAATGTGGATATGTGCAGAGCACAGCTGGGACTCTCTTCAAAATGTGGATATGTGCAGCACAGCTGGGACTCTTCAAAATGTGGATATGTGCAGCACAGCTGGGACTCTCTTCAAAATGTGGATATGTGCAGCACAGCTGGGACTCTCTTCAAAATGTGGATATGTGCAGCACAGCTGGGACTCTCTTCAAAATGTGGATATGTGCAGCACAGCTGGGACTCTCTTCAAAATGTGGATATGTGCAGCACAGCTGGGACTCTCTTCAAAATGTGGATATGTGCAGCACAGCTGGGACTATCTTCAAAATGTGGAACTCTAGGCAGTTGTCTACTCTGCCTAATGGGAAATCCGGCCCAGTAGAGAGGTCTTCATTGCATTGTAAAAAAAATTCATCAGAGATCTCTGTAGCATTCACGGCGGTGAATCTCATCTCCAGTGCTCTGTGTACACAAACAGGTCAGGTTTTATGGATATTCTTAATTAAACACAGGCAGATCAATTACATTGACTGATTACCCACCTGTAATAAAGCAGGGTGAACCTGAAAACCTTTTGGTGTGCCCCATGGACTAACTTTGAGAAACACTGATTCAACAGTTAAATGGCCCATTTAGATGAAAGTGGAATTTCTTTTCTCTCCTATGGTACAGTTTGTTGGCTTGAGAATTACACCTCTTTACTTTATTAACTACTGTCCATAGTGAATAGGCTCAATACAATGACAGGGATTGTAGAGTTTATCTCCTCTCTATCACACCTTAGTGCATAACTCTCCAGGGGGCACTGTTAATGTAAAAAAATAAATAAAAAAAAACAGAACAATGCATCTCCCAGGCCTGCAATATGTTTTCCATAATAAATACTCCTTCAAGAGCTTTTTTTTCTTTTTGTTCAAGATAAAGATTTGTTCTGTGTCAATTAAAAGTAGGTGGGCTGAGGGCAGGGTCATGTGAGGAGTGGGGGTGTGGCCAAGTCAGGCATAAGGCATCTGGAGTACCTTCACTAGAGGACCTCAACCACTTAAGGACCCATGATGTCCTGACACATCATGGAATTCAGGGCACCCCGAGCTTCTGCATGCCATTCAGGGAGCCCTGAATCAGATTGTGAAGAAAATAAATATGCCCATGGTCCTTAACTACCAACGCGGCCGGTCTTTAACCCCTTAAGGACCAGCCGCGAGCACACACGGCCGGCACTTAAGGACCACAGACCTTTTTTTTTTTCTTTCTTTCTGGTTCCGGACTCCCAGAACGGTGTGCAGCCGCGGGGGGAGCCCGGAATTCCATGACGGTCATAGTCCGTCATGGGTCTTTAACTCAGATCTACCCATGACGTACTATGACCATCAAGGGTCATTAAGGGGATAAGGTGTAAAGCTGTCCCTGCTTACATTAGAGTATCTGTTGCAAACCTCCTGTAAACACATTGTCCCTTATGCACAAAATAAATTAAGGAAAATGCTGTATCATAGGGAACAAACAACAATTCACAGACTTTCAGTTGATTTAAATGGGGCTTTTTAATCCCTTGAATGCTAAAGAGGTTTTCCACTCATTGGAAAATACTGAGATGAAAACCCCACTAGCCCCATTTTAGTTGTCCCCTATGGCGTGCTTGGTTTGCCCCAGAATTGCTCCTAATTTCTTTTGTGCATAGGGCAGTTTGGCCAGATCATCCCTTTAATAGAGGGCTCTTATGAAACATGCCTGCTGCAGTGGTTAATTATTAGGTTGCAAGGGTTCCTGTGTATCAATACAACAGGCATTTTTCATGCCTCCTCTTTAAACCCTTTGAGTGCCAGAGGGGTAAGCAACACATTGCTCTGCAATACATTTCTTACCCCTCGGGCACTCAAAGAGTTAAAGTGATGATCTGGCAATCCTACATAAGGCCCCTTGCCCACGGTACATGAGTTATGGGGCTCTTCCTGCCCCTCTCTGAGCCTGCTTCTTGCCTCTTTATATCACCATTTGGTTTCCTCATAGCTCTACCCTCCTAGTCTAAGCCAGGAGGGAGGCACGGGATGAGTTAGCGTTACACAAAAGGCTGGCAGCTTCTTCTCCGAGTGACAGAAGGATAATTCTGCGTGGATCAAATAAATACAGATGTGTAGTAATTAGTTCAATTCCCACAGAGGCCATTTCTGAGGCACTAAAGATGTGAGCGATTATAGTATCACCTCAACAGCTTTTATCAATTTAAACAGCCCGACTACAACAGAGGTCATAACCCAGCCACATATTAATCATTTTTTTGGGGGGTGGGCAAGCATTGTGATGAATTAGTTTGCAGTTAATTAAGCCATTTAAAAGGAAAATATTTTTTCCTTACTAAATGAAGCCATGTCAATGCAAATTAACTGTAATTTTTTATTTTTTTAAACCCTGTGGATGCTAGCGGCATCGAAGGGGTTAAATAAACATACATGGCAATTTGATTAAATTATGATTTAGCCCTTTGAGTGCCAGAGTGGTACGCAATGCATTGCTTTGCAAAGGGTTAACCCCATGGATGCTAAAGACATCTGCAATGCAGTGCAAAACAATTTCTCTAGTATCCAAGGAGGTATTTCAAATATATTTAGATTTTATTACAAATACATTTGGGCTGTGATTAGGGGCAGTTGGGGCAATCCAATTGCACTGTAGGGGGGGGGGAATAAAAATGTCTAAAATGTCCCATTGGTTTAAACCACCTGTATATTAAAGAAGTCTACAAAGCAGTGAGAAGCAATACGATAAGAGACGTCTATAGTACTCAAGGGGTTAAAAGGTTCATGTAAGTCGCTGAACATTTTCATTTGTTCCATCCATGCAGTTGGGTTGTCTCAAATTGTGGATCTACAGTTTCTTTGATTGGTTATGGCTTCTCTTAACCCTTTGAGTGTCAAAGGGGTGCCCAACACATTCACAATTCATTGAGCACCGCTCTGGCACTCAAAGGATTAAATTGCACATTTTCATATAATCCAGAATTACTTAATCTGCATAATTGTAATAGTATTTTTAATATTATATTAATTGACCTCTCACTTAACTCTTTAAGGACCAGAGGGGCGTGCAACGCATTTCCAAGCAATGTGTTGCACAGTCATCTGGACCTTAAAGGGAATCTATCACCCCTACAAAAGTTAGGCTTATTATGTAGAGTTAATATAGATAATGTTGAAAATGTTATTGATTTAAAAAAAAAACCCAAAAAAACCTATTTGGATTAAAACAATAGCTTATAGAGTGCCCTGCACTCTACTTCCGCATACACGTCTGTTGCTGCACTGCCCCTGCTCCCTTCCCACTACCCAGCCTCCTCTGATGACGGAGGCTGTCTGTCTGTAAGCTGAGCGATATAGATCTCTGCCAATGAGATCGCTCCAGATTGCAGATAGAAGCCTCCGAGGCTGGGTAGTGGGAAGGTAGCAGGGGCAGTATGGCAACGGAAGTGTATGCGGAAGTAGGGTGCAGGGCACTCTATAAACGTTTTAACCCAAATAGCGTTTTTTTTTTTGTTTTTTGTTTTTTTAATTCAATGACGTTTTCAGCATTATGTAAATATACTGTACATAATAACTTTTGTAGAGGTGATAGATCCTCTTTAACCACTTACCGCCCGATGACGTACATGTACGTCCCGAGCGGATGTCCCAGGTGGACAGAGGACGTACATGTACGTCCCTGAAGTCATTCAGTAAAATGAAAAAAAAATGTTCGGAGGGCGTTAAGTGCCGGCCATGTGCGCACGTGGCCCGTCACTAAGGGGTTAAACGGTTAAAAATATTGTTATAAATAAGGTTGGAAAGGAATTTTAAAAAAGCCTGGATTCCACTGCATTTGATAACTTAATCAAGAATTTACCTGATTAACGGTAATGTAATCTAGGCCAAATACAGACAAAAATACTGTATAACATTTTTCTCAGGAGCCGCTTTAACACCATTAACTTGCTAACTGGAAATCTGAAAAATATTAGGAATACAGCACAATCCATACACACAAAAGAAATTCCAGCTAAAATATTCTCAAGATATTTAAGAGACTTGACATGAGCTCCAGTCTGTGAATTTCGCCCACTAGTGTTGAAAAGTTATACAGCAGGAGATTGAATTGTGTGCCTCTGAATTGGGGTTATTGATAATGCAGGTTGGTGTTTTAAGAGCTAGATTCTATTGCAAGTGACACATGTTATCACATATTTTATCTCACAGATTCCTGCTAAAGTATATGGGGATATGTAGAGTTAAAACCAGAGAGAAAGTGATCACTTGCAGTGGAATCCAGGGCCTTATGAAAAAAATAGAACTAATTCTGGAGGAAATCAACTGTGCCATACTGAGAAATGAAAATTCTCACTGATTTAAAGTGGAACTATCATTATCATAATATTGTCCCCCAATCCATTACTATTATAGCAATAGCCAAAGGCATACTTCTATTATGTTGAATAAGTCAGCGTATTGAAGGAAACCAGCTTTTTCTGCAGCCACCTGTGGACAAGAGTGCAGACATCCTAGAGGAAAGTTACCTATGAGTCTGCGCTGTCTGCTCCACGCACTGCCCGGATTGTTGGTGACACTCGTTAAGGTAACGGTAGTTGCTGACATCGCAGGTGCACAAAGCTTCTCTTGTAAACTCTTGTGCAGTGGATGCCTGCAGAAGAAGCTGGTTTACTTCAAAGTGGATCTGTCACCACTTTACAAGTTTTGTTCAATATGTAGAATAGTTAGCGAATAAATATAAAACGTTATTCTTTTTTAAAAAAAAAAAAAAAAAAAAAAAAACCTTATTTGTGAGAAAATTTTAAAGTATGCCCAGCATCCTACTTCCTGGAACACGGCTCTTGCCTCTCTGCCTCTGCTCCCGTCACTCTCCCCAGCAGAGGCGTTCTGTTAGTAAGCTGGAGCTATCCCATTGGCAGAGATCGATATGTAGCCAATCAGATCGCTCCAGCTTACTAACAGAATGCCTCCGTAATTGGAGGATGCTGGAGGAAATGAAGGAAGCAGAGGCTGTGCGGCAAGAGCAGTTTAGCCGGAAGTAGACTGCTGGGCATACTTTAAAATGCAATTTTCTTGCAAATACGTTTTTGTTTTTTTTTAAGAAAAATAATAATGTTTTATATTTATTCGCTAACTATTCTTCATATTGAACAAAACTTGTAAAGTGGTGATAGATCTACTTTCAATAACAATGACTTATTCAACATAATAGAAGTATGCCTTTGCCTATCGCTATATTCGTAATAGATTGGGGGCAATGTTATGATGTTATGTTATGTTGATAGTTCTGCTTTAAATTGTACTTTTAACCCCTGAATACTAGTTTCATTTAAATCTTTGGAAATTTTGACAATTTTTATTTGTTCCTTTTGGTGCAATTAGTTTGCACCTCATTCTTCCACTTTTAGGACACTTATGGAGCCCATCAGGGCTGACTTTTCCCCATAGGCAGAGCAGGCATCTGTCTACAGCTCAGAGGTTTGAGGGGCACCTCAGTTTTTCTGTCCACGCCCACATTCTGAGTTGTGGGTGTGACTAGACCAATCTCAGTGTCCCAGCACCAATTATATTCCTCTTCACATGCTATTATTTAACCCATACCTGGGAACATCTTCCGCTTGAGCCCCTGGAGAGGGATCATGTGCTACTGACCAGGGGGTGTCAGTGATGCAATTCACATCATAAAGGGGCAAGACTTATTCAGGTGGGCATGGCTTACTCATCTATGTGTCACAAAGTGGCCCGGAAGTGTGTGGGACGGAAGAGAAGTGGGCAGGAAGTAGGAGGGACAGAGTGAAGAATCAACCTCTGTGTCCAGAGACTTGGTAATTCAGTCTGAAAACCAGAGTGTCTGGGACACATCCAGAGTTCTCCAGTATGATTTAATCCCTTGAATGCTAAAGACATCACACATTGTGAAGGGGTTCAAGTTTTTTTGTTATTGGTTGTTATAGACCAAGGGTATTTTTATGTGCCAGGAAGCAGTAAATGGGACTGGGGTGGGGTTATGTGAGAAGTGGGGTGTATGGCCATTAGTACAGCTAAGGGTGCCTAGAGTGCCTTGCTTAGGGGTGTCTGGGATGTAAATCCAGCCCTAGGTCCCATAAACATTAAAGATCAAATATGGTGAGATTTAGTGATTCAAAGGGATTAAAGTGACAGTATCCTTTTTACCTATACCATGTACCTGCTATAACATGAGGCCAAGATTGTAAGTGATCCAGTCAAAAGAAAAATAAATAAAATATGTAAAATACGTTTTCTGCATGCTGGCCCAGAATTCCAGTAGCTTGCAACACCATGCTGGATCCAAGTCGTCACCCCTAAAAACTAATGGGACAAATAAAATTAAAAACTCCTTATTCCACTTCCCACCCATCCTGGTATGGGATGCATCCTTGTGACTGGCTGGTGTCAATATCAGTCAGTCACATTCTGAGAACATCTCAACTAGTGATTGGCTAAGGCTTGTACAATCTGTTCCACTGAGCAACCGTCTCAATGGAACAGTCACTTTTGTTTTTCTTCTATGACCATTAATAAGCACCATCAATAAAAGTCGCAAGACTTTATGTATAAAGAAAAAGGGTGAACCAATTTTGGGATAAACCAGTTGCATCATAGGGGACAAATAAACAGTTCCAGTGATGTAAATGTTTTTTTTAACCCCTTGAATGCTAGCCAGGTCTCCAACACATTGTGAAGCAATACGTTGAAGACCTAGTATCTAGCAGTATGTGCTCCCTATGATTCAGCTGGTTTATCCCAAAATTGGTTCACCTTTTCTTTATAGATAAAGCCTTGTAACTTTAATTGATGGTGCTTATTAATGGTCATTGAAGAAACATAAACAGAAATGACTGTTCCATTGAGACAGTTTCTCAGTGGAACAGATTGTACAAGCCTTAGTCAATTATTAGCGGAGATATTCTCAGAATGAGACTGCCTAACATTGACACCAGCCACAGGGTACTGACCTCATGTTTTGTTTTGTTTTTTTATTTATTTTCAGGATGGGAGGGAAGTGGAATAAGAAGTATTTAACCCTTTAACGTCCAGTCCAGGGCCGTCACTGCTATTTTTCCCTTAAGGACCAGTGACCGTCCTGGCACATCACATATTTTTTACTCACATCGCTCCTGCGGGAGCACTGTAAGTAGTAACGGGGACTGAAATTGACCACTCCAAGACCAGAGCGATCACTATCAGTCCTCCAATCGGCCTGCCAGCACACTTGATCAGTCATGTGGGCTAGCACGTCAAACTTCGCTATCTGTTCCTTAAAGGACCACACACCCTGGGACTGATGGAGTTAATTGTATTTGGATCCAGCATGTTGTTGCTAGATACTGGGACATATTGTGCAGTTGGTTTGCTTCAGATTTGTTCCACTTTTCCTTTATGCATAAGGTTCATAGTATAAGTCATCACCAGACTGTATCTAATAAAAACCTGTTACAGAGACTGAATTTAATTTTCTGTGAAAAAATGATCACTATACTTTAGCTGACATTTCCTGTTAACCCCTTTGAGTGCCATAGGGGTGTGCAATTTATTGCTTAACAATGCTTTGCTTATTCCTCTGGCATTCAAAGGGTTAAAGGCCTAGATTCCATGGCTGTTGACAAGTAGCATCACTGGTTTTAAATGACCGAGGCCTGGATGCCATTGCAATTGATAAGTAATGTCACTGGTTTTATCTGACTGATGCCTGGATTTCATTTCATTTGATAAGTAGTATCAGTGGTTTTATCTGACCGAGGCCTGGATTCCATTGTAGGTGATAAGTATTATCATTGGTTTTATGTAACCGAAGCCTGGATGCCATTGCATATAATATGTATTATCACTGGGTTTTATCCAATCAAGGTCTGGATTCCATTGCAGTTACATATTTTACTAAAGGTTTCATCTACAAATTTCTTCATAGACTACAATGAGCATGTGTTAGATAAAGCCAGTGATAAACACGTATCTCAGCTCCAGTTCCTGGATCACACCAGCAGGTCAGGTGTAAAGGATATTCATTATTAAGCACAGGTAAATCAATCAAATGACTGAGCCACTGATTACCAGCTTCAGCCCTGGCTATCCTGAAATCATGAACTTGGTGTGTTCAAAGGACTAATGTTGAGAATTTCAACTGTAGTGGAATCTAGGCCAGATTCCTCTTGAAGTTTATGGGAAATTTTAACAGCAGTGTTATCTAGGCCATAATTTGATTTTTAGAAATAAAACCATTAACCCTTTGAGTGCCAGGGGGTACACAATGCATTGCACAGCAATGTGTTGCCTACCCTTCTGGCACTCAAAGGGTTAATAAACTTAGCACTGATAATAGAATAAGACACTATGGCACAGTTTCTGAACAATAGTCCTCAACTACATCTAACACTACAAGTTTGGGGGATTGATTGAATTAGAAAAGATACAGGAAGATACATTGAGATTTCTCCCATTTTCAAGTATGGCCTGGATAGTTTTCAGTAAAGGGTGGATCTTCCTGTATCAGTACAGGTGAACTAATGAGAATGAATGATCTACTAATTTACATACCTGTACTCCAGCAGGGAAGGCCAGAAGATCGGCAGTTAGGGCTACCTGAGGACCGTGGTTAGGAAACTCTGCCATAATGGAGCAATCAAAGTAAATCTACACCCTTCTAGCACCATGACACAGATAACAGTTTACATACTGGTTTTATACAATGATGTCAAGATATATAATGATGTCGGGTGTGGGTAGAAATGATGCCTCAGACCATGGAACGACGGTAGTATTCTTGCTGTGTAGTACGACAGTTCTTATACTTTTTCTCAGTGGTGGAAACCTTTCGTTTCAAATGAACTTTCAGTGGAACTCTACCAATCAAACCCTTTACTCACTGGATACCAGCAATGTTTACAATGCATGGCTTTTCCATGCATTGGAGACCTCTCAGTAGCAACCTCAGTATATCAGTAAAAAAATGCATTAGTATGCTAGTCACCAACAATTACTTAAAGTTGCAGTAAACTTAGTTTATGAAAAAAATATATTTTACGGCTTTTCCTATTGAGTAAATCAAGGTTACTCCCACTTCTGAGCGATGCATATTTTCAGCGTAATTACAGTTTAAACTCTTTGTTTGTTGTAGGGATAGTAATACTTCATTTTAACTTTATTTTATTTTGTAGGCATTAAAAAAACATGAAGAATGATATAAGTCTTATCTCAAACCTTTATGGTTTAAGAGATATTCACAAACAAAGTATCCCCCCCCTGTTCAACCACATCAGAAGGGTGGTGCCCATGTAGATTGCAGAGAGGGACAATCTTCAATTAAGATAAGAGAAAAAGCTGAAAAACTTGTCAAGGGGGGAAGGGCTTTCATTGTTTTCATACAAAGAAAATTGTCCCCTTCTGTTATCTGTCTGGTCATACAACCTGATCCACATCTGAGAAGAGATGGCTTACACTAGGTAAAAGGGGCGGGGAGTGGAACTTTGCTTGTGAATATCTCATAAACCATAAAGGATTGAGAGATAAGACTTATATCATTCTTCATGTTTTTTTAATGCCTACAAAATAAAATAAAGTTAAAACGAAGTATTACTATCCCTTTAACAGTGCCTTCTAGTGGTCAGCTACTCTGTTGCATTCTCTGGGAGAGGTGACTCACAACAAACAGTTCTCCATAGAATGTGATAGATACTGCTGAGTCGTGCTGTTAGTTAGAACTTTATGGAAGTAATCAAACTGTAATTCAAATCTCGTCAATTTAAACTGTTATCACATTTGAATAAAACAACTGATGGCACTCAAAGTGCCCTGTGTTTTACTCAGCAGGAAAATCCCTATTAGATAGGTTTTCATAAAAAAAAAGTTTACTGCTCCCTTAAAGTCACAGCTAACCTTTCTGATTTTACAAATTCTGCAAGTTCATAATATCTAAAGTCAAATTGCCTATACAGTTTATTATGTTGTTTCCATCTTTACATATTTTTCCCACACTTTTTGTGCCTGACAGTGAGCTAACAGAACTTTTGCTTCCAGAGAGCTTTCTGTCAGGGATGGCAAAAGCAGGGATAGTAATACTTGTAACACTACCCATGCAGCAGTCAGTGCTCTGGGTGCAGGCTTCTCTGCTAGGGGATGGTGTTACATTGTATCACTGACCGGCTTACATAGTTCAAGAGAGAGCTTCCTGAAAAAAGAAATTCAGTGAGCTCGCTTGTCAGACACATATGAAAAAATAGGTAAAAGCTAAAATGTATTGGGTAAAAGATAATTGTTCCCTAGAAGGGGCTAACACAGGGGATGTCAATTGTTGGACCTCTGTCTGTTTGGGACTACAACTCCCACCATCTTCAACCAGCAATTTAATGTGAAACCAAACAAAATTGCAGTTTCAGTCCTCCATTGATCTAGTTAGTTACAGAACCAAATATAAAGTGATGGCTACCTCAACCTTGTTCTATTGTCCGCCATTACTTATATTGGTTCAGTGGAGCCCTTTATACTCCTTTAAGGAACCCTAAGATTCCATGGAATGCAGTTTAAATACCACTTGTTTAGTGCATGGGTAGGCCAGACAGCAGATCTCAAGGTCCTGATCTCTCCTTTCATTATCACAGAATCACCACATGTGTCTGTCCACCCTACTCAAGTACAGCCCAAAGACGCTACAGCGTATCCGGAGCCTAACACAAGGCAGGGAGGCTTATATCGTGGGTGGAGTCTCACATGTTGATGACCTTGCAGTGGCAGACATGCTTGGCATCCCCATATTGGGCACTGAGCCAGAGCTGGCACATCTCTACAGTACCAAATCTGGGAGCAAACGGATATTCGAGAGTGCGGGTATCTCGACCCCTCCTGGAGAGTATGATATCTATACCCAGCAACAGGTGAGTGATGGTGTCTGCTTTTTGTCTGAGAAATATTCCATAGTCTAGTTCTGATATCTCACGCACATGGAGGAGAAAGGGCCAGAGCTCTTTCTAGACAGTATTACCAACAGGGCCCCCATAAAATGCAATGGTTACAAGCAATATTAATCTATAACTGTCAAAACATGCAGGTTTTAACTGAAATAAAGTGTTTACTCAATCTCTAACCAGGTGACTCCCAGCTCCAGTCCTTGGGACATGACAACAGTCCTGTATTAAAGATTACCCTAATTAAGCACAGGTAGAGAAATCAGAATGACTGAGCCACTGACTATCCACCTGGGATCAAAAAGGGATATCCTGAAAACGTTCCCTGAGGACTAAACACTGTTTTAACTTCTTGGATGTTGAGACATTGCTAACACATTGCTTTACAATGAGCTGTAGAGATGTCTCTAGCATGCAAGGGGTTAAGTCTTTTGTTCAGGATTCTATGCTGCTGTAATAATGTGTGACTGTGTACATCAAGGCTGGGTAACCCGTGGTTCTTAAACTGCAGTTGGACTGCAGCTTCCATTCAATGGCTGGCTGAGGATGATGGGAGCTGTAGTCCAACAAGAGCTGGAGAATCACATGTTATCCATCCTTAGTTAATATGGTATTGTAGTATGGTATTTTGTCATGCCTGGACACACTAAACAGAGAGGATGAGGTACAAAGGAGAACTGGAGAAATCCTGGGGCAAACCAGTGGCACCATAGATGTCAAATAGAAATTCCCTTTGATATAAATGGGGCATTTATCTCTTTGAGTGCTAGAAAGATCTCTGCAAATTGCCTTGCAATGTGTTGGAGACCTTTCTAGCATTTAAGAGGTTAAAAGCCCTATCTAAACCAACAGGAATCTCGGAAATTTGTATTTGCCCCCTATGGTGCAGTTGGTTTGCACCAGAATTGCTCCAGTTCTTTTCAGTATGTTTGTGTCTGTGTGTCAGTATATGTACAGTAGGTATATATTGTGTAAGTGTGTTATAACTAGTGCTTTAACTTGCTGCCACTTAAAGTAAATGTGTGTATCATGTATCAATGTGTATCATTTTGTGTACGTGTGTGTCTTGTATCAGTTTATCACTTTATGTATCTGTGTGTCCTGTATCAGTGTGCATCACTTTGTGAACTTGTGTGTGAGTGTATATCCTGTGTTAGTGTTGATCACTTTGTGTACCTATTTGTGTGTTCTGAATCAGAGTGAATCACTTTCTGTGTGTGTGAGTCCTGCAACAGTGTGTATCACTTTATTTGTGTGTGTATCCTGTATCACTTTGTGTATGTTTGTATACCATGTCAGTGTGTATCACTTTGTGTGTGCATGCCCTGTATCAGTGTGTATCACTTTGTATATATGTGTATCCTGAATCCGTATTCATCACTTTGTGCCAGTGTGTACCTGTGTGTATCCTGTATCAATGTGTGTGCGTAGCCTGTAAATGTAAATACTAATGCATGTACCATCTGCCAATGTGTGTCTGTGTGTGTTGTGTACCAAGGTATGTACTAGTGTATGTATATATCTCAAATTAATGTGTATCTTGTACCAATGTGCATGTGTAGGTCATATATCAGTGTGTGTTCTCATTTGTGTATCATCATGTTAAGTGTGTGTGTGTGTGTGTGTGTGTGTATGTATATCAGATGCCCTCATATCTTCCTTGCCACCCTGACAGTTCCTGGATGCCCTGGCACAGTTGATCACTGATAACCTCTCTGTGACCCGCTGGGTGTTTAAAGTGGACGATGAATTTGGAGGGAATGGTAGTGCTTTCTGTGACATCGCCAAGCACCTGCCATGCTACGGTTGGGCCCTGAGTGAGTGCCAGAGATATGGTCCTGACACATGGAGGCAGAAGTGGGCACAGGTGAGTCAGTTATACCACAATCCAGCACAGGAAGGGTTAACCCTGCCAAACTGTCAGCACACAATCTCTTCAATAGCAGCCTGAGGTCCCACGCACACCGGCAATGCTTTAATGTCCTGTTATTCCCCGACCTGTTCTGTTCCTTAATGAGGACAATGTAAGAGCGGAGTCGGCAGCGGCACAGCCGGTGAACGCTGGCAGGTTATTAAAACATTACAGCATCTTGATGAAAGACTTTCCTGCAGGCTAGGAACGACAGAACAAGACTCCATTCCACCACGATGATTAGAAATGAGTGTATGTCTCTGAGCGCTAAATTATGTTAATAGTTACAAATTGAGGTATTTGCATAACAGTTTATGATACATAATGACAAGTTCCCCCTCTCTGTGTGTCACATCATTGAGACCTGCACTTCCATTCCAGGGATGGAGCAAGTTCACTTGTGTGGTACACAGAATTTTCCCCTTAATCCTGCACCCCAGCTCAGCGCCAGTGAACATTTAGGACTCTATTCAGTAAGCTAAAGAGGGGCAATTATGGATTAAACCAGCTGCAGCATAGGGGACAAATAAACATTCCCCAAATTCCCTTTGATTAAAATGGAAGTGTAACCCCTTTTTGAATTCTAGAGAAGTATTCAACTCATAGCAGTGTTGTGGACACCTTTCTACAATTTGAGGGTTTAAAAAAGCCATTTAAATCAATTGCCATCTTTATTTCCTCCCTGTGATGCAGTTGGTTTGTCCCGGAATTGCATCTCATTAACTGAATATGCCCTTATTTTTTTTCTATTTTATTTAATATCTGACAAATAATTTTTATATAATGAATTACTAACCAACTGGATGCTGAAGGCATCTCCAGAGCATTACAAAGTCATGTAGCATATATGGGGTTAAACACCCATTAAAACCAAAAGAATGAAGCAATTCTGGGCAAAACCAACTGCACTGCAAGGGACAAATGCAGATTCCCCAAATTCCCACTAATTTAAATGGAGCTTTTAACCCCTTGTTTGTGAGACGTGTCTCCAAAGAATTTAAAGCGGAACTACCACATTTACCATATTGGACAAAGATGGCCCCAAATAATTCCTCATCTGGCGACTAGCTGCTCAGTAGTGCTAGTCGCCAGAATTATTACCTGGTTAATGCAAATTATCCACTGCTCTGGTACTGACAGGCAGGACGGAGCACAGACATCTTTCCATAGTGACGCCTGCACTGTCAGTCCCAGCCTGCTGTAGGAGGTGCTGCTAGGAGCCGTTCGGCTCCAAAAGGGACTGACAGCACAGGCGCACAGATGTCACTATGGAAAGATGTCTACGCTCGGTCCTGCTTGTTAGTCCTGGAGCAGTGGATAATTCGCATTAACCAGGTAATAATTCTGTCAGCTAGCGCTACTGAGCAGTTTTTCTTTAGTACAAAGGCCGTATGCTCAAAAGAAAAGAGGAGGAGTTCTGGGGCCAACCATTTGAACTATAGGGGAGAAGAGAACTGAAAAGTTCCAAAAATTACCATTGATTTAAATGGGGATTTTAACCCCTTGAAGGTTGGAGACCTCTCTAGCATTCAAGGGGTTAAAATCCCCATTTAAATCAATGGGAATTTTAAGTTCTCCGCTATAGTGCAAATGGTTTGCCCCAGAGCTCCTTCTCTTTAGTTTTGTACAAATGGCCCATAGGATTGCAGGTGTGCCCCCCCGCCCCAGCTGCTTTTCATACACTTACCGAGTGAAGACTTTGGGTCGTGCAATCGATCAAACAAAACAATGGGCCTTATGAATAAAAGCAAACAGGAGCAGTACCGGGGAAATCCAGCTGTGTCATAGGGGACAACGCAAAACTCTAATGAATTTTAAGCTGGAATTTTAAGCCCTTAAGTGCTGGAGAGGTCTCCAGCTGCATACATCTAGCATTCAAGGGGTTAAAAGTTCCAATAAAATCAATGGGCGGTTTGGGAAAAGTTTATTTCTACCCTATGGTGCAGTTGGCTTGCCCCAGAATTACTCCAGTTTTTTTTGTAAACTAAGGCCTGATAATTATGCAAATTTATGTTGATCATTGGAGACCATTCTACCATTCAAGGGATTAAAAGCCCCCCTTTAAAGCAGAACTTTCCTATGATTAATATAGAGCCCCAAATCATCATTACATTACATAAACGTAGGTTTGTTTTCAAGTATAATTGCTGCATTAAATAAAAATAGAACCTTTTAGGCAGCCAGGCAGCGGGGAGCAGCGCAGACATTTTAAAGAACCGGCATCTCTGTGTCTGCGCTGTCCATCTCCTTCAACTCCATGATTGGTGAGTTGAATGCCTTTATGCCGAAAGGCACCGGAAGGGACTGACAGATACACAGTGCTCGCAGTGACCTAAACATACACTGGGCCTTATGAACAGTAGTAAAGAGATACATAGGCAACAAATAAACACTACTGTTGAATTAATGAGTGTCAGAGGGGTACACAGCGCACTGCTTTGCAATGTGTTGCGTACCCCTCTGGCACTCAAAGGGTTAATTGGGGCTTTTAACCCCTTGATTGCTAGAGAGGCCTACATGCCTTGTGAAGACAGCTGCCTAGCATTGAAGAAGCTAAAGGCCCCATTGAGAGATTTAAGAATTTTCATTTGTTCCCTTTGGAGCAATTGGTATGCTCCAGAATTGCTCTTCTTTTTGTTTTGTGCAAATAGTCCCACTATTGTTCATTGTGATTGTCCTCATGCCTCCAAGATCTCACAACTCTCCCTATCGGATGTATGCGGTCTGAAAGTGTTAAGTAATCTCTGGCACTGTGGGGTTTTTGGCTGCTTTCCCCATATCTGGGGCAGTCATCAGACTCCCGCTGTTCACAGTGTTCTGCTGACAAATGACGAGCATGAATTCCTTATGGCAGCCCCTGATCTAGTAAAATCAGATCAGACCTTCTTCCTTCCCTGCAGCCATAAAGAGAGATCAGAGGGGACGGTCACATTGGGACCTGCTGTTTAACTCCTTTACCGACAAAGAGAATTGTGAAGAGCGGTTTTATTTTAAAACTCTACACAGAATCAATGAACAAACAAAAGACTAGTGTGTGAGGGGTGTACTAATGCAATTCCACTCTAAAATAGCCTAACACCAATTTACTAAGCTACCTACACCACAAATGGTCCTCTGTGTGCCATTTGCACCAAGGGAAGGGCAATGGGGATGTGCATGGGTTTTTCCTCAGCATGTTGTTTAACACTTGTACTAACAAGAAGCAAAGGAAGGTGTTGTAACTTTATTGCATTTCCCTGTGTACACAATAGGGGCTGTATCCAGGGCTTAATCACATGAAAGGTTTAACGACAAGATGGAGTATGTGCAGATATGCACTAAAGCGTTCATACTCTCTCTAGTGCACACCCTAAAGTGCACATGCAGAAGTAGCAAGCCAACATGCCAGCTCAGAAAATTCGCTATGCCAGTGGATTTCTGCATCCCCCATTGTTTATAATAAGAGGAACTTCAAAGCTGTTCTGAATACACTTGATACAAGCTTATCCCAAGTAAGATGGAAATCTGAAATAGCAGATGTTCTGGACATTATGCAAAAAATAAGGGGAGCAACCCACTTACCATATTGGACAAATGTCCAAAATTCCCATTTATTTCAGTGGTTTTTTAAACCCTTAAATGCTAGAGAGGTCTCCAGTGCATTGCAGAGTAAGGCACTGAGGCCTTTCTAGCATTCAAGGGTTAAAACCCCCATTTTATGAAATGGAAATGTGCACTTGTCCCCTGATTTGCAGTCTTGCACTAGGGGACATTGATGTGAATACTCTGGTCTATTTGTCCATCTCTAGGTTTTATGTTAATTCTTAAATCTTATGCATCAGCTCCTCCTCTGAGGTCTCTCTGAGGTAAATCCTGCTATTATGAATCTGGAAATTATGAATATTGTATATATCAACAGATCTATAATAGACCATAACCACTACCCTAGAACTCTCATCAGATAGGGTATACTTCCCCTTCCTACTGGTGTAATACAATGGGAAGTTTCTCTTTGCTGAATTTGTTTTTGAGGAGACTCACTGGATGGTTATATATTACTATATGTTTTCATCCAATTCGTCTATTCATTGTATATAGCATCTGGCTATTATGCCTACAAGCTTTTTTCCCATTTTCCCTTTATGGACTTTCGCTGATAGGTGTCTATTTCATGTCAGAATATGTTGTGTTGCCATAAATTTTTTCATCTGTTTATCTATTCATATTTTGCTTACATAACCATGACATATACTGATGCTCTGGTATGCATATATTTTCAGAATATGGGTTCATGTGATTATATGGGATAGCAGATATCTTGGGACAGAGAAAACCAATGACTTTGACAGGTCTGATAATGGCCTGTAGTCACTCTCCACACATTCTGATTGGTCATCAAAACTATAGGTTTAGTAGGGATAGCATTGTATGCCCCAAATACACACAAAACACAAAGTCCCTGCACTCACTTCAGAAATATGATTGTTAATCCTAGCTGTATAATATACACCAAACAAATATTGTAAACACAAAAAAGATATGTCAAGGTTCAAATGGTATCAAGAATATGGAGTTCCATATATCAGGAAAAAGTCCCCTAAATCTTGAATTGTTCCAATCACTTAGGATTCAGAAATACAGCTTGTTCTCAAGACGCAGACAGGTTCTTCAAAGCATATGCAAAAGGCAAACAGATAGAACAGCTCGATACTGGAATTTCCACATCAGTCTCAAGAATAATAAATCCTCTCACAGGGTATTCACATTTACAAGAGGCTGGACCTGCCTCTAGGTTTGTTTGCATGAACTGGATCTGACCACCAGTCACGGTCACTCTCCACAGTCTCCCAGGTACTTGCAGGATATTCTCCAAAAGCCTTTACCTTGGGATATACCTTACCTCTTTGGATCCGTGTGGTAACAATGTTGCAGACAAAAAGATTGAGTACTGAACAATTTTCACAAATCTCATGCCACTACTATCCACGGAAGGTAGGCAAGTATATAGACTATGGGAAACTCCAAATCAGTATATAAATTTATTTTAAAACAATACAGGCTAAACCCTGTGTTTCATAAAATCAATATATAATATAAACTCCCTACACCTTTCGTAATGCTGGGTTACTTTCTCAAGGAAATAGACTCAAAAGACGATCCCCAGCTATTTCTAAACTTACCGGCACATCCTCAAACACAGTAAACCCCTCCTCTAATTCTTCCAAATCCCAGACTCCCGGAGCATCCGCATGCCACAAGTGGATCGCAAAATTAGAAGCTAAAACTTCTGGTTCTCAACTCTGAACACATATCCACATTACCAATAGGTATGTGAGCCTATATACTCTTTTGGAGTTCTAGTATAATACACTTAGAGTGGAGCACGCTGTTCTCTTTGTCTTTTGCATATGCTCCAAATACTTCCAGAAGAAGGCGCTGTTAGGACATCAAAAAAAGCCTGCGGAGATATACCAGGCCACACATGTGAAATCAGGCACAATGGCGAATGAGAAGGAGGACAGATGCAGTGGGACTGAGCTGTGCTACACAATGGACTGAGCTCTGTGTACTTTCTGATAGCTCACTGTTGCCATTTCTAAAGTAAGGGTACATTTGTACCACATTTTGTTTACTATTGGATTGTTTAATAATGATGAAGGACTTGCTGATTTTTTCATAATGCTTCACTGCAAGAAAGATTTCTAGTAAGCCCCATCACTTACCTATGGTTGATACATTTACTTGTTACCAATAGACCATTCTTACATTACGATTCTATAGACATAGTGGACACAGTGCCTAGTTCACCTCTTTCTTACTTTTTTGGGAGGGACTGTTTTGGGGTTATAACCACATCATAGGCAGTGTATAGGGATTACAGGCACCGCTTTGTGTCATTCACCACTGAGCAGCATATTGTATATAGCATTTATATTTGTGCTTTTTTGTCTTTGCATTCTTTGATTTTGTCCATCTGTTTTTGAGCACACAATGGGGGTGGGGGCCCACAAACAGATCAGCTTTTCAATATTCCTCTGCTTAATCACAGGTGAGTATGAGTATTCAGACTCAGTAATTGAGATTCAGATGCCTGTGCTGTGTGACTATCCTGAAAAACCTGACCTATTGGTGTGCCCAAAGGACCGAAGCTGAGAATCACTATTTTATTCTCTTTTGCTGTTAAATATATATATATATTTAAATCCACTGCACTTAGATGGATTGTTCTTTCACTCTCCCTTTAATATCTGGTATTTTTCATGTGACAAGGGACTGAATGCAATGAAAAGTCCCTTTTGGACTCTTTGATTTTGGAGGGGCTTGTAGGACTAGCTGGGTTACATGTACACTAGTTCAGATGGCCTATATCTTTTGCTCTTTACACAGTTTACTCACTACTGCTAGCCCCCTCCATTTTTGGTCTAAGATGCAATATATAATATACACAAACTCTCCACCCTTCAGTGTATTAGAGAGCTGATATTCTCTACTTGTATGAGTTGGTTTGGGGCCTGGGCACTGCTTTTTATACCTGCAATCTATTTCTATAATGTAGTTCAGTTTGTTCAATTAGCATTCTTAATGAAGAAAATCTAAAGGAATTGTACAGATCTGCTGGCCCGGCTCATTTCCTATAGTTAAATGCTTACTTACTATTCAATCACCTGCACTATGGGGAAAGTACTAGAGCATCTAAACTCTGTAGTGCATACACTGCACCATTGTTACAGTGGGTCTGTCACCCTAAAACAAGTGTAACTTATTTTATAGATAATTAATATATACCTCTATATTGTACTAGCCATTTTCTGTAAAATAAGTACTGTTTTTCAGAAATCAATCTTTGTTTTAGTGGCACGTTATACAAAGCCCCTGCCCTGTTATGCTAGTTCTTTCTGTTTGATCTCAAATGTATCACTCACTGTGCTATTAGACACATTCTCAGTGTGTGGGCTCTCTAGATTCATTCATAGCACAGTGTGTAGTAATATTGGTCCAGCATAGAAACAGATGATCAGAAAGTGCCACCAACCAATAGTTTTAAAAAACTATTTATATGCCAAACAAATGGCTAGTACGACATATATAGGCAGTATTTAATATTCTTTAATATTAACTAAACTTATCTTAGGGTGACAGGTCCACCTTAACGTGAACAAGTCCAAATTGCCTCCTCTATAGCACGTGCAGGAAAATGGAGTAATGTTACCCTACCTTCCTTTGCTCCTTGTTAGTATGTAGTGTTAAAAGAGCACTTAACATCTCCTAGTAATAACGTTCCACTTATAATATTACCAGGTGAGGGCTGGCTTTGGGGGAAGTGGGGCAATTGTCCCCTGGGCTGGCTATATGTCTGGTTTGATGGGCCACTGTCTAACTCAATCTCCCACTTGTTTCTGTAAATGGAGCTACACTACTGATGCCACAGAGCTTACAACTGAAATGTAGCTACACTAGTGATGCCACAGCGCTTACAACTGAAATGGAACTGCACAAATGATACCACAAAACTACAATCCAAATGGAGCTACACTACTAGCATAACACATTTCTCTTATAAGCTCTATAGTGCAGCTTTACTTGAATTGTAAGTTCTGTAGTATCACTAGTGTAGCGCCATTTCAATTGTATGCTGAGTGGTATCACTTGCTTTACTTCACAACAAGATAGTAGAAATGTGCCACTTGATTATAGTTGCTTCCCCCAGGCCACAAGTTGCCAGACCTCCCCTGCATATTATATCCAGAAAAGTGAGCATAGATTGAGGTCTGGTGGTCCAGCTAGTAACTGTCATGTCTTCCTCCATGAATATGACATCCAGAACTGATTGAATATGTCCTCTCTTGAACAAAGGCACAAGAGCAAAATTTGTAGGGGCCAATAAGTTTTTATTAGCAGGTGTTAGTGTTGCTTTAACCCTCTGAATGTTGGAGAGGTGTCCAATGTAACACCTCCCTGGCACTCAAAGGGTTAAACAAAGAGCAGTGTAACCAAATGCGCTGAAACACCCATATATTTCCACAATACTCTCCCCTTGGAATAAGCAGTGTATAGTGGACAACATTCAGTGTAACAAGCAGGGCCGGCGCCACCTATAGGCGAGGTAGGCGCCGGCCTAGGGCGCACATTCTCTGGGGGCGCATCTGGGACCCACCCCCCGCCGCTCACTACTTACTGCCCAAGTAAAAAAAGGCCTGGACTAGGACTGAAGGAGCGGATGGGGAGAGAAAAACAGGCATCGCTGTGGTACATTAAAAAAAAAATAGCCAGCCAAGGGAGAGCACCGAAACGTACTCACTGGGAGAGAGAGACATGCACCGGGAAGAGTAAGTGGAAGGGGGGTCAAGAGGGGATAAAGGGTCAGACGAGGGAAGAAAGTGTCAAAGGGGGGAATAACAGTCAAGAGGGGATCAAGACTCAGACGGGGGAGAGAGAGAGTCAAAAGGGGAATCAGCAATCAAGAGTCAGATGGGGGAGAGAGAGAGTGAGAGGGGGGATCAACAGTCAAGAGGGGGGGAGAGAGTCAAAGGCTGGGAGAGTCACATATAGAGAACATACACTCTGTCACACTGATACGCGCACACATGCTTACACACTGATATCCTTACAGAGACTCACACACACTGACAAATAAACATACAGGGAATACATACTGACACACACATACACATATAGAGAACACACACACAAACTGACACTTATACACATATAGGGAACACACAAACACACTGACACTTAAACACATACAGGGCAGGGCATAAAGGGTTAGGACACAAGGGGTGGAGCCAAGGGGCGGCAAAATTAGGTTTTGCCTAGTGTGGCAAAAATCCTTGCACCAGCCCTGGTAACAAGCTCAGTAAGTGGGCATTACCACTAAAACATTGGTTCCAACTCCTATTTAATGGGAAATCTTATTAGTAAGTCCCTCTACTGCCTACTGGCATATACCATCTTCCATTGTTAAGACTTTAAAGTGATAGTAATGTTTCACAAAAACAGCAACTCCAATTAATCTTCATAGTATTTGAGCCATACAGAGTGTTATTTCATTACTGTGAGCGTTGTAGTTCAAGAGTAATTGAATGATAAAGTACCCCCCTCCCGCCCCTTTTACCTAGTGTAATCCTTCTCTCCTCAGATGTGGAATGCAGTCCATAGACCAGACTGCTCACGTCAAGGGTCAATATTTTACTGTGAGAATAATGAAAACTCTGCATCCCCTTGACAGTTTTTTCAGCTTTTTCCATTATCTTAATTGAAGATTGTCCCTCTTTGCAATCTACCTGGACACTCCCTGCTGCTCTAAGCTGAGCAGTTACATCAGTAGAAGGGGCGGGAGGGGTATTCTTTATCATTCAGTTACTCTTGAACTACAACTCTGACAGAATTGAAATAACACTCTCCAATGCCCAAATACTATGAAGATTAATTAGAGCTGCTTTTATTATGAAACATTACTATCCCTTTAAATCCAGCATACCTAGAACACTTCTCCAGTAGCATGTACCTTCTTAGTATACAATATAAAACAAGGCTCAGTGGAACAGAATGCCCTTGTAACAAAAGGGAGGATTTGGGGCATTAAAGGGAGAGTAATGTTTCACAATAAAAGCAGCTGCAATTAATCTCCATAGTATTTGGGCCATGGAGAGTGTTATTTCAATAATGTCAGAGTTGTAGTTCACGAGTAATTGAATGATAAAGTATCTCCCTCCTTCCTCTTTTACTGATGTAACACTGCTCACCTCAGAACAGCAAGACTGTCCGGATGGCTCGCAGAGAGGGACAGTCTTCAATTAGCCTAAGGGAAAAACCTGACAAGGAGGGGGGGGCAGGGTTTTCCTTATGCTCACATTAAGAAGATTGTCACTTGCTGTGAGCTGTCTGGTCAAGAGACCAGATGCCACATCTGAGGGGAGGCTGCTTGCACTAGGTAAAAGGGGCAGGAGGGGATATTTTATCAGTCAATTACTCTTGAACTACAACCCTGACAGTATTGGAATAACACTCTCCATGGCCCAAATACTATGAAGATTAATCAGAGCTGCTTTTTTGTGAAATATTAGTATCACTTTAAGCAGGAGTAGCACCTATTATATCACACAATAGTGTTAGTACACCCTACTAATAGTACAATATTCAAAACTTTCAAAACATGACTGAGTAACAAACAGTGTAAAATTAATATAATAGATATTTTAGATCCAGTTGTCACAGCTATAGTTATAGTGTGAATGGAATGTCATTGTTAATTGGCGATTTTCTAATGCCTACAACCTTTGACCTGTTTGTCAAAAAAGACAAAGGTTGACAAAAAATGTATAGTTCATATTCTAATGATTCAAGCATCACAAAACATTTGTCAGACCTATTGTCAAAGCTACTGAATGGATTCACACCAAATTTCACTTTGTTTTCACCTCCCAGTTTTAAGATATTTCGCTGGAAAGTTTTCAAGCATGCACAATATGTTTTTTATGTCTAGTGTTTTTCGTGAGCATGTTCAGAGCAGACATAGCTTGTTTAAATAAGGTCTAACTTAGATCTGTCAGGTGCATGCATTGCATTTGAATGATCTAAAACATCTTTTTTTTAATTGATAGTAAACGTTCGTTTTTGATTTGACATGTTCCGCAAGTGGAGAATATGTCAAGTAAAACTGTATATACATTTTTTATGTCCTAACCTGTTTTATATCACTTCCTGCATCTCCCTTTTCAGAGAGCTCTCTGTCGTGGACTGTGATAGGAGGGATTATTGTATGATGTAAGACAATTCCTGTGGAAGAGTAGACTGGAGGGAGGGTGCTATGAAGCTCACTGTCCGGTGTATTATATACAGCTTTCCCTTGCTCCATACTTAAAAATAAATTATGATGAAAATACAGTAAAGGCAATCTGACTGTATATATTCTTCACTTGCAGAATATGTAAGGTGTGAAAGTAACTTTACTTGCACTTGAAATTAAAGGGATAGTAACCCCCCCCCAACAACTTGATGGCAAAATACAGGAATCATAGAAACATACTGAATGCACTTAGTCCCATCTCTCAAACCTTTATGGTTTGAGAGATGTAAGGCAAGACAGTCCTCCGCTCCCTCCCCCTTCTCATGCGTCCGCTGTATAGCGGACGTCATGAGATCCGGCTTCCAGCACCAGACGGCGGCTCTGCAGGAGCGCTGTCATCTAAATATCTCTGTATTATTACTTCATGGGTATGGTCTAAAACATGTGCCTGGCTTGCAAGCACATGTTGTAGACCATTCCTATGAAGTAATTATACGAAGATATCTAGATGTCAGAACTCCTGCAGAACCGCGGAAAGTCGTCCGACCGGATTCTGCCTCTGACAGCTTTACAGCTTGTCAGGCAGAAGGGGGAGGGAGCGGAGGACTGTCTTGCCTTACATCTCTCAAACCATAAAGGTTTGAGAGATGGGACTAAGTGCGTTCGGTATGTTTCTATGATTCCTGTATTTTACTATCAAGTTGTTGGGGGGGTTACTATCCCTTTAAAAAGAACATGAACCAAACAGAAAAGCATTTATCACTTGTGTGCACAAAATAAATTCTCATGAACAAAATAAATGCTTGACTAAAACAAAACCAGCCAAAGTATTGTCGATCGTGCTCACGAAGAATGCTCTATTGAACAAAACATTATGCAAAAAGAAAAAAAAATGTCAGTCGTGTGAGTGAAATGCGCTTGAACAAATAAAACTGTATTGATAAAGATAATTGTTAACCGTGAGCACAGCATGCATGATCAAACAAAGCAATGTCAATAAAAACAGTTGTCCACACAAAGCACTGTTAACTGGACAAAACAATATCAATACGAACTATTGTTGTTTTCAGAAAAGGAGCATGATCGAACAAAACATTATACAAATAAAGTTGCTCACATATGCAATGTGCATTTGAATGGACCAAACAATATTAATTAGAAACGATTGTTGATTTTGCACAAGAAGCATGCTTGATTTAAAAAAAAAAACAAAAAACAAAACAAAAAAATAAATAAATATATATATATATATATATATATATATATATATATATATATATATATATTGCTCCAATTTGCCAACATACATAAGGCCCAATAAGAGATCTTATAACACAGAGTGATGTGATAGCATGCAGTGCAATATAATAATCAGATCCTATATAATAATTCCCTAGGATGTTTGTCAGAAGCCGTCATGCTCAGTAGAGACTGCCTGAACACACAGAATGCTAGGAGGTATAGGAATGCTGGGAGCATTCTGTGCTTTCGGGCAGTCTCTACAGTGCATGACTGTGTCGGCGGCAGGATGCAGAGCAGGACCAGCCTCTTAACCCTTTGAGTGCCAGAGGGGTATGCAACGCTTTGCGTTGCATACCCCTCTGGCACTCAATGGGTTAACATCACCTCGACCTTGGCCATTGTACACAGGCTTTTACACTAGTATATAATAAATGAAAAGCAATTTAATAGCACACATTGATATAATACTATACTATCATATAGCAAATTGAAGGAGTACATGATTACACACAGAGCAATGTAATAAAGGAATGATTTAATAACAAACAAAGCAATCTAGTATCATGTAGAGCGACGTGTTACTGGACCCTTCAGACTTCGCATGCTGGCTATCAGGCTTCCGTTCTCCATGCTATCGATTTAATTCACTTGTATCCCTCCGTGTTAATTTTTCATATGCTTACAAAACAACCCTTTCATTTTCTGTCACTCGTTAATTACACTGTTTTGCCATTAAATAGAGGGCTTTGTGTAAACTAATTACTAGGTAATCATCATCTACCACGGCCTCGCTGTTTGTACCTTTTTATTCCATCCTACAAACGCTTCACCGTCTGCGCCTGAGCCCCCTCTCCGCTCACAGTCATTAGCTCCTACTAATTCACAGCGTTAGTGCCGGAGAGAGGGGGACTTGTAATTGTGGCCATATCAGTGCTGTTAATTACCGAAGTAGAACATTGAATTGATGCCAAGGACCATTGTTAGAAGCAAATAAAAAAAAAAACAAAAAAAAAACATACACACACCGACAGAAAAAAAGGTTTGAATGTTATTTTCACCATCTGGGGACTGGGAGAGAGGGAAACAGCTAGAAAACAGCAGTGACAAAATATCTACTCTTCAGCTCCAGGCTTTACAGGCCAGATGGAGGAAAGAGACTCTACAATATCAGTTGGTAAAGAGGGCCAGGTCCCAGCAGCAGAGCGGTGACAAGTGAAGGAGACACACTGAGGCTGATGTACTAAGAAGAACTGGAGTAATTCTAGGGCAAACCAACTGCATCATCGGGGAGAAATAAATGTTCCCCTTTACTTAAATGGAGCTTTTAACCCCCTGAATGCCAGTAAGGTCTCCAAAAGCAATGCTGAGCCCCATTTAAGGGAGCAGTAAACTGTATTCTTATTTTATTAAAAACCATGTATCATAGTATGTGTGCTGTTGTGTAAAACAATGGTACTCCCTTTGTTGAGAGATGCATATTTCCAAAGTTATTACAGCTTAAACTTTTTTCTGTTTAATCCATTGTGGAAAACAGAAACCATGGGGGTAAAGTATCCTCCTCTAGAAAGCAGGACACTTGCATATAGAGTTCAGTGGTGGCAGAGACTCCCTCCCAGCTCCACTTTATCCCCAATTAGTAGGTTCAGTTTCAAATACAGACTGTAGGAGACACAGCAGAGTGAAGATTCTTTTAGTTAGTTTTTTTATTTTTGTAACTTACATGCGGCTGTTCAGTTCCCCATTAGGTGGGCTCCTATTCCAATGGAACTGGGGACAGACTTTCTCAGGACCCAGAGTCTGCACAGTGGTGGCTATCAGCACTTTACCAGCCATTCGCCCTTTCTCTTTGTCTCATTAGGAGCCTGAAGAATGAAGACCGTTCTGCAGATGAACAGAGTGCTTATTTCCTGTGGCTATGTCCTGTCTGTGTAGTATGTCTGCTATCCACAATCTGAAGTCTATGGTTCTTGGACTTTCCTTGCACTCTGGCTCTTTTTGCAGGTCACTCCACTTATTTTGCTACTCTTCCCATGTCTCTCAGTGGGTCAGGGGTGTTTTTTATCGTTTAGGACCTATTTTTACTTAAAGTGGCACTGCGCCTTTAAGAATGGCACTCATGGCTTCATCTGGGTAGGCTTCGGACTGTGGGATTATCTTAAGGAGGCAGACTCTGTTCTTTTACTTAGGGAGACCCCCTTGGGGGGCTCCCTCGCTGCAATAACCGCAATTAGGAGCAAGTGGCTGGATAGCCACTGCTCCGTTTTGTTTAACCCTTTGAGTGCTTGAGGGGTACACAACACATTGCAAAGCAGGGAAAGTAAATGGAGGATCTATTACTTCTCTTTTTTCTTTCTCACATGTGGAGTGACCTATGAGGCAGCTGATGTCCAGGCTGTCTCTCTGGATTGCTGAGTCTCCCTCCTGCTTATGTATCTTACCCCCAACAGACAGATAAGTGTTTTATTCTTCTTTTCTATCTGATATTCTTTCTTAGTGGGTCAATTCGAATTTTTTTTTTTTTTTTTTTAAGCAGTACTAAACGTTTCATAAACTTTATTCACTATATTTATTCAGGAACCACCTTATGCTTTGCTACTGCATGGGTGACTAGAGCCATGGCTGATAAGGGGGAGCAGTTAATTGATTCGGTCTAGTCAGGTTCTCCAAAAGGGGACACTAATGGGCAAGTCCTTCATTAGCCATTATATTGGAGGCTAGATGCTCTGTTGTCAGTTTGCTCCCAAAATCCTTTATGTCCACGGAGAACTTGTAGCTTTTGCTACCCCCACCAGTATGATTATGTGCCCAAGGCACCTTCTCTCTCTCTAAGCCAGGCAAGCCCTTTTCCAAAATCCAAACAAGCATAGGTGAGTAAGAAGCCTACTCAAAACAGTTTACTTTTGAAATGGCGCACTTAAAATGTTGCGTCATAAAGTGTTGCATGTCTTTGGCCGCGTCATTCCGAATGGCGCATCTAGCATGCTGCGTTTAAAGTGTCGCAAATTTTACATGTCGCATCATTCCAAATGGAGCATTCATCATGTTGCGCATTAGAGTCACATAAGGATGCATTATGGGTGCATTAAGGATGCAACCTGGGTGCAGTATGGATGCACTATGGGTGCATTATGGACGCAATATGGGTGCATTAAGGATGCAATATGGACACAATATGGGTGCAAAACCAACCCTAAACACAGTAAAACCAACCCAAAACACACTAAAACCAACCCCAAACCAACCCAAATAACACTAAAACCAATGCTAAACACAATAAAACCAACCCTAAACACACTAAAACCCAACCCAAAACACACTAAAACCAACCCTAAACACACCAAAACCAACCGTAAACACACTGTCACGGTGCCTTACCTTGGCCTGCGTCATTTGGATGAGAGCAGGGTTCTGGACTGATGCTCCAGCGTCACTAGCTGCATCCCTCTCTGCCTGCAGCCTGGTAGTGTCTGGTTCATTATTACTGGCATCATGAATCAGGCACTTGCCTGGACGCCTGTTATAGGCCCAGCCTGGGGGACCTAATTGGTCCCTCCTTCTCCTACTCCTTTTTAAACCTCTCTGGGCCTGTGTATCATTACCCTTATGTTGGTGTTCACTGCAGTTCTAGTTCCTGTTGCTCCTGTATCCTGTGTATGGCCCGGCTTGTCTGACTATCCATTCTGGTGCTGACCCGTGGCTCTGTCTGACCATTCTACCTGCGCTCCTTTGGCTTTAGACATTCAATCTGGTGCAGACTTGTGGCTCTGGCTGACTACCCGCTCTGTGTATGATCCTGGCCTGTTTGACTATGTAACCTGGTGATGACGTGGGGCTCTGTCCAACTATAATGCCAATGTTGCCTACTATTATTGGACATCCTATCTGGACAGACCTGCAGCTCTGGCTGACTAACCATTCCGTGTATGAACCTGGCTTGTCTGACTATCCTAGCTGGTGCTGACCTGTGGCTTTGTCTGTTCACTCCGCTGTGTGACTCAGTTCCCCACAGACATCCATCCTGGTGCAGATCTGGGGCTCTGGCAGACTCCGACCTTACTGACTGCAGGCGTGAGTCAGTAGTCTCCACTGTTGTCATCCTTATTGGAGACAAGCTGTTCCTTAATGACTGCAGGCGTGAATCAGTAGTCTCCCTTGTTGCTAGTTCCTACCGTCTCTGATGCAGGATTGGTCAGAGGGTTATCTGGATCTGCTCCACTCCCTCAGTGTTACAGTGGGGAGCCTGAACTTTGTTGCGGATTTCTTAACCAACTGGGCATTTACCTCAAAATTATTCCGTATGCCTTCCCTAGTGAGAGCAGTAGGGTTGGCCTAATGATTTCCCTCCTTTCTGGCAAGGCTTTGGCTTGGGCGAATCCTTTATGGGAGGCGGACAAACCCATAATATATAACATTAATGAATTTGTGCCAGGTCGCGCGACCTCAGCTTCCAAACATTTAATGACCATCCACCAGGGCAGTCGTACTGTGGCAGAGTACGCTATTGAGTTCCGCACCCTGGCAGCCGAGGTGGGTTGGAACAATAAGGCTCTTGTAGCCGCCTTTTCCCAAGGGCTTTGTGACTATGGGAAGGATGAGATTGCTGCCCGTGAATTACCTAAGGGTCTGGATGAGGTGATATCGTTTGTCATTCAGATTGACACTCGGGTCCGGGAGAAACCCTCGTTAAAGGAGCGCCTTCGGAGGCATCCTACCAGAATGTCCTCTCACTTAACTTGCCCACCCAGTCTTCCCTCACTTCCCATGCCTCCTGGTTCCGACTCTGGGGGTGGTGAACCGATGCAGGTTGGGGCCACCCAGCTCTCTGTGGAGGAGAGGGCCTTTCGGACGAGGGAGGGACTATGTCTCTTCTGTGGGAGACCTGGACACTTTTTGAAGTCTTGCCTGGTACGTCCGGGAAAACTCTTACACCTAAGATCCTGTCGGGGACAGATCTTAGGTGGCATCTCTCAGTTCCCTGAGGCCACGCAGGATAAACCCATGCTTGAAGTGGTTCTTACTTGGGCCAATGAGTCTATCTCGGTTTCAGCATTAATAGACTCTGGTGTCGCTGGTTATTTTATGGACGCCGCTTTTGCTGAGCAAAATGGTATTCCCTTACAGTCACGTGCCTCTCCCTTGGCTGTTGAGGCCACTGATGGCAGACCGTTGCTGCCATCACACATTACTCATGAGACGTCTCCGTTAACCCTGAAAGTGGCATCCCTCCATAAAAAATACCCTGAAATTTCAGGTTATCAACTCTCCTCATTATGCCATCTTCCTAGGGTTTGCTTTGTTGCAGGCACATAACCCTAGGATTGACTGGAGTACTTGAGAGATACTGTCTTGGGGCCTGACACTGTGATGAGTCATGTCTATCACTCCCCATTAGACTGGCATGTGCCGAGTCTGCTGGCCTTCCGGAGGCCTATTATCAGTTCAAAGATGTGTTTAATAAAGTCCAGACTGGAGCATTACCTCCTCATAGGCCTTATGATTGTTCAATAGACGTACTACCCCTCCCAGGGGCCATATATATACCCTCTGTCTGTGGAGGAAAACAAGGATATGGATGACTATGTTGCTGATGCTCTGGAGAGGGGCATGATTTGCAATTCCACATCCCTGCTGGTGCTGGATTTTTTTTTTTCAAAAAGAAAGACGGAGAGTTGCATCCATGTATTGATTACCGTGGCTTAAACAAATTAATGGTTAATAACGCTTGGCCATCTCAAAGGTTCCAAAATTTTCTTGAAACTTGACTTAAGGGTGGCCTACAATGTGGTCAGAATAAAGGAGGGCCACGAATGGAAGACAGCATTTAACACCCGGAACGGGCATTATGAATATCTTGTCATGCCCTTTGGAATTTATCAGTGATGTACTGAGAGACATATTGCAAAGTTGTGTTGTGGTCTATCTGTATGACATCCTCATTCACTCTCCTACGTTGGAGACTCATCATTCGGATGTATCCAGAGTCTTAAGTTTGTTAAAAGAGAACAACTTGTTTTGCAAGTTGGAGAACTGTGAATTTCACAAGTCCCAGGTTACCTTTCTGGGCTACATCATTTCCTATTTCTAGTTACATATGGAAAACCATATATTGTTTTTTTCAGAATGAACTGAGCTTTCTTGTGGTATCTTACATGAAGAGAATTTTGCATCGTGCAAAAAGCTATGATGTCATAAGTACAAAAAAAGTGAAAATTTACTCATTTTGCTAAAATCACATACTATGTATCAAAAACATTTACCTTGATTGAAAAAGTTTCAATTATTTGAAAAAGCCCTGAGTCCTCCGAGTAAAAAACTATCAAATTTGTATAGTTTTACCTACGTCCATGGCTAGCGTAGAGCCCTAATCACCAGCAGCGCAAAATGACATTTTCAACTTTTTTTTTTTTTTTTTTAATATTTCTTTATTAAGTTTTGGTAATTTTACAACAAGATAACAACATAGGGGGACATTAAAGGGATAACATAAGTCACATAATGGAGGAGAAAAAAAAAAGAAAAAGAAAAAAAAAGGAAAAGCTACAGGGACAAAGAAAAGTAGTGAAAAGATATTAGAAAGAGTAGGAAAGGGATAAAGGAAAAAGCAGAGTAGGAGAATTAGAATAAGTGAAAGGGAAAGGAATGGAATGGCTCAAAATGGAACAAAATGAATGAAGATGAGATGGAATGAGATGGAGAAAGACACAATAGGATAGGGTGAAGATGGGATGGAATGGGATGTGAAGAGAGCAAATAGGGTAGGATGAGATAGATAAAGTAGTGAGAGAAGATGGGCACCCGTCCAACCACAACCCCCACTACCAAAGGGAAAGGTGTACTCAAGTGCAGTCGTCCTCGAGTTTTGATCAAAAAGCCTCACTATCCAGAAACTTGGACCAACAGAGCCATCTGGTGTCATGGGTAAGGCCCCTGCCCTCCGCTGTGAGAAGTAAGCCCTCCGCCGAACGTATTGCCTCAACCGAGGTTACCCAGTCCTGAAATGAGGGAGCATAAGTACATTTCCAGTGTCTGGCGATCACCACCTTTGCAGCGTTTATCAGGCGCACCTTGAGGGAGCGAGTGTACATTTACACTGGATGACGCGTGTGATGCAAAAGAAGTTCCAGGTGGTCCTCAGGAAGCATAGGGTCCGCCACCTCATGAATCGTGTCTATCACCGTACAAAAAGGCCGTATTTTAGGCAAGACCAGAAAATATGCAAATAGTCCCCCATGTCCGATTTACATCTCCAGCACCTGGAAGATACAGTTGTAAAGCATTTATGTAATAGAGCCGGGACCCTGTACCATCTGGTTAGAAATTTATAAGCATTTTCCTGAATGTGGGCAGATCATGAACAGGTATGAGTGAGCAATGCTATTTTAGTCCACTGTGAATCAGTAAAAACAAGATTACAGTCACGCTCCCAACATCTAATAAAATAAGGTTTGGTAGCGGAAACCGTAGAGAGAAGAATCCTCTGCATGGTGGAGACCAACTTTCCAGGTGCCGTATCATTAAGGCAAAGGATCTCCAGGGGAGTCCTAGGACAAGTCTGCGCGGGAACACGTGTCTGAGAAGCGATAAAGTGATCAATTGTATATAAAAGTAAGGAAGGGACTGGTGGCAAGGTCTACCGTCCAAAATGCGTGGCAAGGGCTTGAGCCGAATGGTATTGGTACTGGAATCCTCAACAACATCCCCCAACCTGGGATATCGGACGGTGTCCGGAAGTAGCCGCGACAGGGAGCCTCCAGCCAGCCCAGGAGGAAAATCTACATTATGTACGAGGGATAATAGTGGGGAAGGGTGGACATTTTCAACTTTGAGCTAATACGCACGTTCTAGTGTTTTTGTGGTAAATCTACCCTAAAACAGTTGAATAACTATATAAAACTATATATTTCTGAAAAGAAGACAAGCTGCTGCATCTAATGAGAGGTGACATGCCTTCTTACCCCAAGCCTGGTGTGCATAAATACCTCCAGAAGGTCGCGCTAATGAAAAAAGCATTTTTTCTTACATTTCTACCCCTTCAAATGTACTGAAATCTGTGAAAACCATGGAATTTCCAACTGTATCCATTAGCTAGTGCTCTTAGGAGAAAAGTGACACCCCATTGGCCTGAGTTGACCTAACTCAGAGGGCGCTAGAAGTGCAAAACGACACCTACTACAACTACATTACTTGTCTATGCAAAAATGGTTATAACAACTAGAGAAGTGAAGAAAGGGTACACAAACCATACCATTTTGGAAAGAAGACAACCTGGCGCATCTAATGAGGGCTGAATTGCCTTCTTACCCCACACCTGGTGTGCACAAATGCCTCCAGAAGGTGGCGCTAACAAAAAAAAAGGCATTTTCTTACATTTTTGCCCCTTCAAATATACAGAAATCTGTGAAAACCATTGAATTTCCAACTGTATTCATTAGCGAGTGGTCTTAGAAGAAAAATGACATCCCATTGGTATGAAATGACCTACCTTAGTGGGTGCTCGAAGTACAAAACTACACCTACTACAACCTCTGATTTTTCTAACATTTTCTCAAACGTGACTTGCCTGTACGAAAATGGCTATAACACCCTCAGAAGTGAAGAAAAGGTAGATAAACCATACCATTTTGGAAAGAAGATAACCTGCCACATCTAATGAGGGGTCACTTGCCTTCTTACCCCAATCCTGGTGTGCATGAATGTTTCCAGAAGGAGCCGATAGTGGAAAAAAATTTAATTTTTTTACATTTCTGTCCCTTCAGATGTAGTGAAATCTGTGAAACCTATGGGATTTCCAACTGTATTTGTTAGCTAGTGCTCTTAGGAGAAGAATGGCACCACGTTGGTATGATCTGACATACCATAGGGGGTGCTAGAAGTACAAAACTACTAGTGCTACAACCTCTAATTTCTCTAACATTTTCTCAAACATTCTTTCGTGTATGAAAATGGTTATAACAGCTATAGAAGTGGAAAGAAGATAACCTGCCGCATCACTTGCCTTTCTACCCCTAAGATAGTGTGCACAGCTATTTTCAGAATGTGGTGATGCAGGAAAAATTTTTTTTTTTTTTTTTTTTTTTTTTTTTTTACAAATCAGTCACTTCAAAGATATGAAAATGATTCAACACCATGGGATTTCCTAGGAGGATGGAAAATGGCACCCTACTGGTGTGGGTTGACATACCATTTTGGGTGCCGGGAGTGTGGCTACCAGTGAAACAAAGATGGGGAAGCAAACAGTGTATGTATGATTCTATGGCTATTAGTGGTCAGTCAGTGTTTGTGAGGACCTGTGACTGCTAGTGAAACCAGGTTGGGGGGGTGGACAGGGGGTCTGGCAGTGTATGTGGGTATATCTACCAATGGGCAGTGAGCAAGTATGGCGGTGGTGGGGGAGGTAAGATAGTACATATGGAGGATCTGTGACTACCAGTATGCACTGTACGTCCCCCACATATACTTTGATTCCCAGCCTGAATCCAGTGCGTACTGGCACTTAGGTCTACCAGTAGGCAGTGGAACCAGGCTGGGGGGGGGGTCAAACTGGGAATGGGACTGCCAGTGGGCTGTGGAACTAGGCTGGTGGGTAGGGTACGGGGGGGATTGGAGGCAATTTGAGTTCATGACACAGGAGTGTCCGATGAATTGCAATGCATTGGACCCCTTGTGGCACACAGAGGGTTATTTTTTTTATTATTCTTTATTCATAGCTTTGATTATAAAGCAATTGTAAAAAAAAGTCCTGTGTGTGCCACAGGAGGGGATCTGCAATGAACCCCCTCCCCTGTGGCACACACAGAGTTAATTTTTTTTTTTTTTTTTTTTAAATTTTATAGACCTCATTGGGGGACTTCAGGACCCTTCTTGATGTTCCCCAATGAGGTCTTAGTAAAAAAAAAAAAATATGGCCCAAAAGAATTTACCCTGTGAGTGCCACAGGGGTCTCCAGCACATTGCAAAGCAATGTTCTGCAGACCCCTGCGGCACTCACAGAGTTATTATTATTATTTTTTTATTATTATCAGAGATTGTGGGGGGACATCAGGACCTTTCCTGATGGATAGCTTTGTTATACCCCCATGGTTCCTGTGTTCCACAATGAATGAAAGAGAAAAGGGATTTGTATGTACTTTTCGATAAATCCTTTTCTCTTAGTCCTTGTGGAAAGGACATCCTGCACAGAGAAAAATACATTGCTTGAATTCCAGGCAGGGAGTCCTTTGTGTTCTCAGGTATGGTGACCACTTCTCTTTTCTTGTATTTTGGCTATATGTTATAGATAACCCCAACTCCCTCTCTGCCCTCAAACTCCTCAGCCTCCTTTGATCTATCACAGTGGACCAGCTCTCCACACACAGTGACGGTCATGCCCTTGACCTGGTCTTCACAAATCTCTGCTCTGTCTCTAACATCTCCTAATATTTCCTCTCCTCTTTCTGACCACCACCTCATAACCGGCAACCTCCTCATACAGTGCAAATCCAGCTGCACATCCACAATGAAGAGCATGTGGAGAAATCTGCAGATTCTTGATCTGCAACAATTTTCCACATCCTTGCAACTTCTTAACCCCATTTTTACACTTACTTGTCCCAAACTACTGCTGTCTACAACAGCACACTCACAACAGCCCTTAATAGGGTTGCTCCTGCAATCTTGGCACAAAACACAAACACGATACCTCCAAAGGTGCTCACACACTGCGGAAAGGCACTGGAAGAAACTGTGTTCCTCATTTGACTTTGTATACTACAAATTAATTCTCCATTGTTATAGCTCTGCCCTCTCCCTAGCCAAACAGTCATATATTCCTCCCTAATTTCTACACTTCTACACTCACCACCACAAACCCTTCCACTAACTTCTCTGCCTAAGATCTCACCATCCACTTAGCAGAATTTGGAGGCTGCCTTTGTGAGAGGCACTATCTGTCTGGCCCAGAAGCAGAAATTAATGCGTAGTCTGAGAGCCACAGGTCCGCACCTGGCGGATACCAGACTATATGGAAAGGCAATCAGGAATGATAACTCTCTGATACCCAGGTCCGCACCTGTAGGGAAACCAGACGTAATTGATAGGCAGCAGTAGTAAGGAATGTCTGAGCCTAGGTCCGCACCTAGAGGATCACCAGACAACCCTAAAGTGAACAAGGAATGGATAGTCAATCAGAGCCGCAGGTCTGCACCAGACTGGTTGTCGGACAAGCCTAGGGTCATACACGGAGTGGGTAGTCGGACAGAGGCACAGGTCAGCATCAGAACGGGTAGTCGGACAAGCCAGGGGTCATACATGGAACAGGTAGTTAGCCAGAGCCGCAGGTCTGCACCAGATTGGTTGTCGGACAAGCTTAGGGTCATACACAGAGCGGGTAGTTGGACAGAGCCACAGGTCAGCACCAGATCAGGTAGGCAGACAAACCAAGTAATACACAGAGCTCAGGAAACACAACTGCACTGGAACACCACAAAAGGGCTACTGATGTGGTGTCAAGGAAGTTGAAGTACCAATTGCTCCACCTCCAGAAGGTGGATCAATAGCGTAGTATGCCTTTAAGGGGCAGGTCGCGGCGTCACAGGGGATTCCCTTGACGCTCACCCGCAGACTGCCGGCAGAACACAGCACTGTCGGATGTAGGAGCAAGAAGCTGGCTGCCCGCCAGGAAACCAGGGCGGCCGGCTACTGGGGAACGGCAGCACAAAAGAGACTGACCGCCCACAGATGCTTGGCGGCCATTTCTGCAGGTAAGCAGAATGCTTACACTATGCTCATGACACCCAATCGATCTTTCCTCCCCAGACGTCTTCCCTTCCCTCCTGTCCTGGATATCTAATTGTCTCTCTGCTGTGTCTTCCTATATGTCCTCCTGTCATCTAAAACCAAATTTAAGGAAGCTCGAACTTATAATTTTCTCTCCCTCTCCAACCAGCCTTACCACGGATATTATCCCCATTGTTAACCACCATCACATCAACTTGGTCACATTGCATGGGGGTCACCTTCGACTCTGCCCTATCCTTCATTCTCCACATTCAATCAATCTCAAACTCTTGCTGTCTCTATCTATGTAACATGTCTAGAATTTTACCTTTTCTCTGTCGTCCAATACAGGTTACTGGTAACTTTGGGTAGGCGCTCCATCCCTTTAATTAGGCAGGAACAATTCTGAGAAGTGAGTGCAGTGGTGGAGCAATACCCTCTAACCTTAGGTGCAGCTTCCTGTTTTAACTTCATTAAGTTTTGTTCCTTATTGCAAGAAAGAAGGCAAGAGAACAGTTCTGTTTGGTTTTAGATTTTTATTATTTTCTTCTAGATATGAAATACCACCATTAGGCGGATTACCATCACTGACCATTCCCATCACCCAAATGTGGATAGCTCAGTTTACCAGGTGCTTATTTGTGGACCTAAGCCCTGCGGGGGGAAATCTTGGCTGCAAGTTCTTTCCTCAGGAGTTGCCCACTGAGGCTTCTTCTTGATAATATGGTAATCTGAAGAAAGAAGTCCTGCAAAAAAGGTGGGCAACCTGTTGAGTGCTGAGGTCCACATGTCCCATGGAACCCCTCAGCACAGGTGGCTTTCTTACTGAGTTCTTATTGCATACTCTAGCACTCATTGGGTCTATCTGTATGTCTGTCTGGGTGTTTGGAGCAAGTTTCTGTGTTAAATTAATCTTTTCACTGCTGGTTTGGCATGTTGTGGGGGGTGAGGACATTTTCCCTACTGGGTTTTGTGTTTATATTGTTTAACTACATGTTCTAGTATGTTTTTAACTTGAATTTTATTTTCATGCAGTTTTTGGTGAAATTATGTACTGCGCCTTTAAGCAGTGCTTTTTACCGCACAGATGCCATTGCTTCATTCACTTGAATGGGACTGTACAGTTTGGGACATATCTCTGCAACAGCTTATCGCAGCGAGGTCAGAGATGGCTCATTTTACTTTTCTGCCCTTGCTCTGTCATCCAGTCAATGTTTTGAACATGCTGGGGGGCTTGGGGGGCTTCGAGCACTGTTGGGGGTACTTTTTACAAAAAAAACTACAATTCCCATGAGCACTTGCTTCTTGTGCTCGTTTCTGAATGGCTCCTGTTGCAGCAGCGATTTTGTGCTTTTCTGTGAATGAGTATCCTCTGCAGGGCCTGTACTCTCCTTCTCTCCTCAGCTCCTTAACCCTTTCATTGCCAGGTAAGTTTATAACGTTTTCTGTGCTATTTAATCACTTTTAAAACACTGTTTTTGGGTGATTTAGTGTACTTTTGACCACTTGATTTCTGTAAGAACGTCTATTCAACTAGAGACTTCGTTTGGACCTAAGACTAAGGAATATGGGGTGCCTGTGTCCCCCATTGCTTATTGCTCCTTATGTCATAAAGGGTTACCTAGAGAATTCTCAGGTCATGTTTGCCCAACATGTGCTGCTGTCCCTGAATCTCCTGCAGGGACCTCCAGCTGTGCATTAGAGCCAGTATGGATGCAAGAGTTTAAGGCTAATACAGGGTCCTCTGGTCTACCTTACAACTCCTTCCATCCACCTTACAGGGGGTATTTCACTCATGTCAAGCCCCCGCTTACATCAGGTCTTCCATGCCTAAACCGCTGGGTGTCCCAGATTTATCCGATTCCTCTGATGAGGAACTGTTGGTGGATTATGAGGATGAAAGCTGTTCTGCACTACTTCCTCTCAGTTTTTTCTTGGGGATCCCTTTAAAGCTGATCCTGTCCCCTCTGCTGAGGGCCTAATTAGGGCTGTATTGACCACCCTGAATATTCCCTTGGTACAGGAGACCTCTTCAGACCCCTTCAGATGTGTTTCAGGAGCCTCAGCGCCCTTATACATGTTTCCCACCTAATCCCACCCTTGACCGTCTGGTCTCTGATGAGTGGAAGTTTCCAGATAGAAAGCCATCTGTCTCTATGAAATTTGCTAAGCTTTTTCCATTTTCTGAAGCAGCATTAGCTCTATGGGTACATCCACCCAAGGTGGACGTCCCTGTGTCCAGGTTGTCCAAATCTACTGCTTTGCCTGTAGCAGATGCTTCTGCTATGAAGGACTGGACTGACAAAAAGCTTGAGACTTCTCTCAAGGCTATTTTTGCTTCGGCTGGTCCTGCCTTACGCTGGGCGTTTGCTGCTGTGTGGGTGAATAGGGCCATGGCCATCTGGACTGCACAGCTTACCATAGCTATTCTACTTCTGAACTGCTGAGATTTGTCGCCAACATTGCTGAAGCGCAACATTTTCAAGGTTCTTCCTTATTTGGGCCTGAGCTTAAGGATCTTATCAGCGGAGCCACTGGGGGTGAAGGTACTTTGCTTCCAGTGGTTCACAAGTCCTCCTACAGGCCCAAGGCTTCCAAACCTCCTTTGGCATGACTTGCCAATTCCAGGTCCCCGCCCTTAGGTGGGAGGACGCTTGAGCCACTACCTTTCCATCTGAGAAAAATCTGTGGTGGACCCGTTGGTTTTTCAGGTGGTGGCGGAAGGGTACAGGATTCCTTTTACCTCTCTTCCTCCTCCCCGCACCTTTCCTCTCGTTCTCCTCTGGGCGCAGGAATGCGTCGCCTGTTTGAAGGTGCTATCCAAGCCCTTCTGGACAATGGGGTCTTGGGACCGGTCCCTTTTCTGGAGGCAGAGTTGGGGTTCTATTCCAACCTCTTTGTGGCCTCCAAAAAGGCGGAGGTTGTCGTCCTATTCTCAGTCTGAAGGATTTCAACCAATTTGTGGTCAGATTTCACTATCATGAGGAGTCCTTGCGACCAGTGATTGTGGCCATGTCTCCTGGGGAATTCCTAGCATCTCTGGATCTTCGAGATCTGTATTTGCACATCTCCATTCATCCCGAGAGCCGACAGTGTCTCCAATTTGCCTGCGACAGGGGTCACTTTCAGTTTTCTTCCCTACCATTTGGCCTGACCACCTCTCCTCAAGTCTTCAATCGAGTTCTGGGAGCTTTAGTCTCTGCTCTCCATCGAGATAGCATCAGGGTCACTCCATACATGGATGACCTTCTTCTGAAGGCCTCATCTCCAGACCTTCTTCACCAGCAGGTTCAGACATGCATTCAGATACTGACCGCTCACGAGTAGATCATCAAATTGGACAAGTTGGACCTTGTTCCCTCCCAGAAAATGGTTTTCCTGGGCCTTCTCTTCGACACTCAGAGAGGGATGGTCTTTCTCACAGATGAGGTGGCTTATCAGCTCACTCAGAAGGTCTCTGTGGTTCTGAGCCTGGATCAGATTCCTGACAAGAAGTTGTCCTCTCTAGTGGGGAAGTTCATCTCCACAGTAGAAGCAGTCCTATTCGCCATGGCTCATGCCAGGGAGCTTTGGAGGTTTCTGATCTTGGCATGCAAAGGAGGAGTCACTGTCTCTCTGCTTCATGTAGAGTTCAGTCTTTCATGGTGGATCAACCTGGACAGTCTCCTGAAGGGCAAGCCCTTCCTGATACTGTTCTGGACGATGGTGACTACGGATGGGGGGCTGTTCTGGGGCACCTGAATGCTCAGGGCTGGTGGTCTCAGGAAGAATCTCTCCTTCCCATCAACATCTTGGAACTTCGGGCGTTATTTCATGCCCTGCACCACTGGACACTCCAGTTAGAGGACTGTCCAGTCAGAGTCCAGTAAGACAACTCCACGGCGGTGGCTTACATTAACAAGCAAGACGGCACAAGAAGTCTCACAGCTTGGTTAGAGATCAAGGCTACTTTGTCCTGGGCAGAGGACCATGTCCCTGCCATCTCCACAGTTCATATTCCATGCATTGTAAACATCTTGGCAGACTTCCTCAGTCGACATACAGTGGTCAGTGGAGAGTGGGAACTTCACCCAGAGGTGTTCAATCTGGTAGTTCAGAAGATAGGTATCCCATGCATCGATTTGATGGCAACAAGACACAACAGGAAGGTTCCAGTGTTCTGCTCTCGCTGGGTGGACCCACTAGCTCTAGCTGTGGACGCTCTGTCGATACCTTGGATCTCATCCTGGGCGTACATCTTCCCTCCTGTTCCAATGCTGCACAGGGTCATGAGGAAGCTACATCTGGAGCACTGTCCATTCATTCTGATTGCTCCATTTTGACCTCGCCAATCTTGGTTCCCAGAGCTTTTGGATCTGTCAGACCCCTTCAGGCTTCCTCCTCGTCCAGATCTTCTCTTTTAGGGATAGCTGTGGAAGAAGGACGTTCATTGTCTGGTTTTTGACGGCATGAAGGTTGAATCCTCAACTTTGAGGAAGAAAAGTTTTTTCATCTGGTGTAGAGGCTACTATTCTTAGTGCCCGTAAGCCTGTTCCTCCAAGGCCTACCTTAGAGTCTGGTCTACATTTCTCTCTTGGTGTGCTGATAGGATCTTTCTCAGGAGTTTCATCTCCCTATGGTCCTTTCCTTCCTTCAGGATAGTGTGGATAGGGGTCTCAGTTTGAGCTCCCTTAAGGTTCAGACTTCTGCTCTCTCTGTTTTCTTCCAGAAGCGCATTGCCATTCTTCCTGATGTCAAAGTGTTCTTCCAGGGTATTGCTCATACCCGTCCGGTGTTTAAGCCCCCTGCTTCTCAGTGGGATCTTAACTTGGGTTTGGGCATCCTTCAGCGCCCTCCCTTTGAGTCTTTGGCTACTATTCCTCTGTGCCTGTTGACATGGAAAATGGCTTTTCTTCTGGCGATCGTGTCTGTTCGCCGTGTGGTTGAGCTCCAGACCTTGTCTTGCAAGCCACCTTTTTGCTGTTTCACAAGATAAAGCCGTGCTTCGCACTTCGCAAGCGTTTCTTCTGAAGGTTGTATCGGAGTTCCATAGCAGTCAGGAGATTGTGGTTCCTTCCCTCTGCCCTGACCCTTCTTCTGACAAGGAAAGGGATCTTCAATTGTTGGATGTTGTGCGCTGCCTCAGGTTCTATGTGCACCTTACTGAGTCTTGCGTCAGTTCAATTGTTCATCATTCCAGAGGGCCTCAGGGCAGGGAAGCCTGCGTCTAAGGTGATCATGGCTTCTTGGATTAAGTCCACTATTCGTTAGGCTTATGAACTGAGGAAGAAGCCTGTGCCCTTCAGGGTCACAGCTCATTCCACTCGCTCCATTGGGGCATCTTGGGCCTACAAGAATCAGGCCTCTGCTGATCAGCTGTGCAAGGCGACCACTTGGTCGTCTGTGCACACCTTTTCCAAACACTACCGTGTTGATATGCTGGCATCGGCCGATGCCAATTTTAGGAGGAAGGTCCTGGAGGTGGCCTTACCTGTCTAGGACCTCCTTTATTCCTTCCATACTCTTTCACTTTTGAGCCCAGTAGGCTGTAGTTCAGTGTGCTGTGTATCAGTTCCTGGGGTCTGTTTTACCCCTGATCAGTGTCTGTTGACACTCGGTTGTTGGTGCTGCTCTGTTTATGACTTGTAGGTTCATTGGTGCTCTGGTGATTTTGGGGGCCTGTGCCTGGTACTTACCGCCCTGGGGAACTTAATGGTTGGACATCCCAAAGTTGCCAGTAACCTGTATTGGATGACAGATAAAATAGGATTTTAGTCTTACCTGTTAAATCCTTTTCTCTTAGTCCATACAGTTTACTGGTCTCCCATCCTGTCAAGGGACCGTGCTTGGCGCTCCTGCGACAGAACGTGGGGGAACACTTTTGGGTTCATGCTCACAGGAGTCTTCTGTTTCCTCACTGACTACTTGTAGTAGTTGGTTCCAAAACTTACTGAAGTTAAAACAGGAAGCTGCAGCTAAGGTTAGAGGGTAGGCTCCACCCCTGCACTCACTTCTCAGAATTGTTCCTGCCTAATTAAAGGGGCGGAGCACTGCTACCATTTATATTTATTATAATTATATTATATTTATATTTCATCTCTCATTTCTAAATACAATTCCACTCGTCATCTTCCCTCTGCACAGGACCTTCTTCTCTCTGCAGCTGTTATCATTATTACATCCTCCTATTTCCGCCTATAGGACTTCTCCCATACTACACCTGAGCTCTGGAATTCCCTCCCCCGTCCCATCAGACTCTCCCCCAGCCTTCAGATCTTCTGAAGCTCCCTGAAAAGTCTATAAACTACCTCCATAACAGTTATGAGCAAGGCCAGATTAACAGCCTGTCCAACTTCTGCTCACTCTCATTCCCTTCTAAAATCTCCCCCACCTGTCACGCTATCGCAACTCATTGTTCACATGGTCTTTTTCTCCCAAATAGATCTACTACTTGCCTGGACCATTCCACTCAAAAGCACTTCTTTCTTCCACCCACTGACCAGCAGTTCATGTGGCAGGAAGCACTTACTCCTTCTGTGTCCCACCTGCCTTCCTGTAGACTGTAAGCTGTCAAGAGCAGGGTCCTCTGATCCTTTTGATTTCTATGTTCCAGTTGTACTATTTAATGTCTCTTAATGTCTGTTCTCTATTTACAGTGCTGCGCAATAACCTGGTACTATATTAATAAAGTCTAATAATAATATGTGTTGAAACTGAGACTACTAGGAGGGGTGAAGTGGAACTGGGAGGGAGTCTGCACAACCAGAGAACTCTGTATGCAAGTGCCCTGCATACTAAACATTGATGCTGGTGTATGTACATGAATTTGAGTCCTGGTGCAAATGAACTGCTTCCTAAAGGATAAATACAAATTCTCTAAAATTCAGTTGGTTTAAAAAGGGCTTTTAACCCCCTTGAATGCACTGAAGGGGTTAAAAGTCCGATTTAAACCAGTGGCGATTTTTACAAGTCCCCTGTGGTACAGCTGGTTTGCTCCAATTCTAATTAATTCATCAGCTTCAGAATTATGTCACAAATAAACTGCAATATATGGGAGAAGTAGACTTTCTTCTTGATAGAAATGAGGCCACAACGCATTGCAAGGTCTGTTACTTGTGGTGTGAATCAATGCACAGAAGCCCACTTGTGGATTCAAGGGGTTAAAATCCCCATGTAAATCAGTAGGAATTTGGGGGATATGTATTTGTCCAGTTATGGTGCAGTTATTTTCAACCATAGTAGTTATTTGGTTCTTTTGAATCATTGTATAGGTTTGGATTTATATTGCAGCTGATTCATTTACCTCTCTTTTTATTTCCAGATTTCCCCATAGACTCCACCAGGAATTTTTGAGATAAAATCCAGTGAACACTTTTCCTAGATAGTAGAATACAGTCTACTGTAGTCTAGGTGTTACGTAGCTGAGCGCTTTACTTCTTTGTCCTTTCCATTTTATGTTGCACTGTTTACCCTCTCAGTACAAATGTTCTTATCTATCTCTCTAGGAAAAGGCTGTGTTACGGATCACTCAGGAACTCCCACAGGTCCTCGAGCACCACGCTCTGCCAGTCAACAGGAGACGCTTCCCCACTTGGGGCAAGTTTCTTCAAGCTTTAGTTAGCCGAGGTAAGATTTTTCCCAGTCCTGTTGGACGACTGAAGATGACAGCATTTGTACTCCAACAGTAGCGCAATTATGAGGCAAACCCACTACACCTTATGGAGCAAAATAACATTTCCTTTGGTTTAAATTGTGTCACAATACTCACGGATAGGAAGGGCAGGAGAAGGAAGGAGTACCTAGGTGGAGGAACAGGGAGCTCCTCCAACAAGAGATTACTGAGCAAGAGGCTGGGGTGCAAGGCTTGGGAACGGTGCTCGGGAGCGTGGGTTGCCTAGGCCAGGGCTGTGCTGTGGCTAAGCCGCCTATAGGTGCTGGCTGCAAAACCAGATGTTGTGGTCCCCAGCAGAGAAGCTGCTAGGTGACCCCGGATAACCCCAACCTAGACAAACTATACTAAGCAATCCCCAGGGAGAATAGACAAACACTCCATACAGGAACAGAGGCACTCACTCGGGACTCTGGAGCAGGTAGGTCCCCCGCAGCTGGAACAACAGGATACATACACTGGGGCAGACCGAGGCAGGGCCTGTAGTGGACAGGGTCATACGTGGGAAGGTAGGAGACACAGGAACAGGCAGAAGCAAGGTCAAGACGGTCCGGGTAATACACAGGAAGGCAGGCAACACAGGAGCAGGCAGAGGCTGGGTCAAATGGTCCGGGTCATACACAGGCAGGCAACACAGGAGCAGGCAGAGACTGCATCACATGGTCCGGGTCATACACTGGAAGGCAGGCAACACAGGGACAAGCAGAGGCAAGGTCAGCAATCCGGGTCATACATAGGAGAACAGAGACTGAGCACAGGAACCGCAATGCTAACAGACAAGACTCTATAATAATGCATCTTAGCAGTGCAAGGCAGTGGTAAAAAAAAGGCCCCCAACCAGAGTCGTGGATGCCACCCGGACCATAGAGAAAGTAACAGTGAGCAGTCCGCCGGCATGCGCATTAGCACAGGAAACTGGCGCAGGAGTGGAGGAACACAGCCACGGCCAGGAGACGCGGCAAAGAAGCCAAAGGAAGGAGCAGGCAAAGGGGCAAGCGAGGCATGACAAATGGGGCTTGTAACCCCTAAATGTGAGACACTTCTACAAAACTTGCATTCTTTTGAGACCTTTTTAGTATTCAAGGGGTTAAAAGAAATATTTAAATCAGTGTGGGAATTAATCTGTTACATAAAGTCCATTTGGTTTTCCCCAGTATTGCTCCACTTTTCTGTTATCTGTATACTGCCCAATATCACTCTAGCCTTGTTCCCCTGTCCAATAATACTTGCGTTTGTTTAGTGGAATATCTTGTCCTTCTTCCCCTTGTGATCCACAGAACATAATCTGAAAACCACAGCTCTATTCTTTACAAATTAATGTCCTGAAAATCAGTGGAGAAGATGAGATTGTTTTCCTTCCTATGCAGTCACAATGTTTATGTTATGCAAGTATATAACTTATGTGTTTGCTCTAGGTGGCGTAATTGAAGCTTTCCCCCCTGCAGAGAGCATCACCTGTCTTACTGTTGACCTGCTGATCAGTCCAAATGGAGAGATCCAGATGGTTTCTTGTGGTGATCAAATTCACAGTCCTGGCCCACTGCAGTGTGTGGGGAGCTCTGTCCCTCAGTGTTCTGTGCCCGCTGATGTTCTCACTGATATTAGCGACCGCATTGGAGAGGCCTGCAGAGCCCGGGGTGCACTGGGATATCTGTCTGTAGACCTGCTGAGTTTTATAGACACCTACAGCTTGGAGCAGAAGGTCAGTGCTCACACAGACTCACCACAGAACTATCTAACTATGTACTCAGCAAAAATTGACTGATCATAGCCTGTCCACCTGATCATACATACAACTACTCAAATTTACACTTGTCAGAATCCGATCAAGTGAATGAGCACTCACAATATGGCTGATGGCAAACTATCAAGACTCTCAGAGGATAGTCACCTGACCATGTGCTCATACACACTCTGCTGTTAATGTACTAGAACATCAAGTATAGAGTAAACCAACTGCATGGTAGAGAACAAATAAAATGTTGATAATTCACATTGAATGAATTGGGGCTTTTAACCCATCAGATGCTATGGGTGTCTCCAACGCATTCCAAATCCCATTTAAAGCAATATGAATATTCTTTCATTCCCTGTGGTGTAGTTGGCTTGGCGCTTGTGCCAGAACTGTTCCACTTTTTCTTAAAAGAGCAGTCAACTTGTTATGAAAACCTATGTTATAGAGCCTTTATGGTTTGAGAGATATTCACAGCTGAAGTACCCCCATCCCCTTCTCCTGACATCAGAGTTCTACTGAAAGCAGGAGATCCTGGTCCTGGGACTAGCCTGTGGCTCTTCAGCAGAGCCGTAATAGCGATCTTTAAAAAGAATGACTTCATTGGAATGGTCTACAAAGTGTGCCTTGTTTGCAAGCACACTTTGTAGACCGTTCCAATGAAGCAGTTCTTTTTAAATATCACTATTTCGGCTCTGCTGAAGAGCCTCCTCGAGTCAGCCAACACAGATCTCCTTCTGTCAGCTTTACAGCTGACATGAGGGTGGGGGGAAATTTAACGGTGAATATCTCTCAAACCATAAAGGTTTGAGAGATGGGACTTCCTCCATGTACTTAATTTTTTTAAACATCTACAATATTGAATAAACTTAAATATGGGGACTACTAACCCTATAACAGAGGGAGTGGTGAGATTTATAAAATGTTGCAAGTCTCACTGCAGTACTGATTGATCTGTATGCTGTAGAGGCAGACTTTTCTTTTACACTGTATCTTTTTCACTTTGATGCATTCTTTCTTCTTTCATGTTTCCACACAGAATGTTTTCTGAAGAAAAAAAATGAGCGACCTCTCTAGCATTCAAGGTGTTAAAAGTCCCATTTAAATCAATGAGAATTTGGGGGATTTTTATTTCTCTTTTGTCCAATGTGGAACACAGGAACCATGGGGTAAAGTATTCTCCAGCTAGAAGGGCAGGGCACGTGCCTTAAAAGGCTCACTGGAGGCAGAAATTCCATCCCTGCTCCATTATACCCCCACCTGTCTAGCTCAGTTTTAAAAGTGAGCTCAAAGGAGGTGCATCAGGGCAAATATTCACTCCCAGTTAGTCTTCTTTTTTTCTGTAAAATGGGCTTGTGTAATTCCTTATTAGGCAACCCCTCCCCCAAGCATAGGCCCTCCAGTATCTCACTTTTCTAAGCTTGCAGCTTTGTTGCTTGCAGATGTAACTTTGCATATGGACAAGGCAGATGAGCTCCTGAACTTCCTCTTGAAGGAGAATTTTGCAGCCTCTGGGGTCATTTTATGTCCCAACTTATCAGTTGCTTGGGTGACTAGGGCCATTGCTGTTTGAGGGAAACAGCTATTGGAGCTGTCCATGTAGATGTCCCTAAAAAGGATGTTGCTCTAGCTCTCTAAGATCCTTGAGGTTAATATGTATCTTACTGAAGTGGCCTTTGATGCTGCTAGATTTACTAGGAAGGCCTCAGCATTTTTTGTTGCTGTGAGTCGTACTCTGACTGAAATCTGGTTGGCTTACCAGTCTTCTAAGAATAATTTGGTGTCCTTCCTGATTGTGGGCAAGCAGTTGTTTGGCCCAGAATTAGAAAAGATTATTAGCCATGCCACTGAAGGCAAAAGTGCCTTATTGCCTCAGGTTACTCCAATCATTCATTTTTTCTTCATACAATGCATGATTTTTGTTACTCACACCAGTATGGGTATGTGCCCATGGTATCTACTTCTACAGCGGCCCAGGCATGCTGTGCCCAAGAAGTCTGCTCAGGAGCCTACAGCTGACAAAACTACCTTTGAATGATTCTCAGGGGTCTGGTCAGCCTCATGCAATTGGAGGTAGTCTGCAATTGCTCACAGTATACGGTCTCTCTCCATGCTGAACAAGTGGGTTTTACGGGTGATCTCTCAAGGGCATCACATAGATTTCTAGTCCCTTCTTCCCTGGTTTTTTCTTTATATCCAGAGTTCTTCGTGTTTCAGTACGAAGCTGTCTGTTTTTAGATGTGCTTTCTTTCATGGTGGATATGCAGTTCTTGATACCTGTTCCTTGTCAGAAAAATTTCACTAGATTCTATTCAAATCTTTTCATAGATCCCAAAAAGACAGTGGCTGCCAACCTATTCAGGACCTGAAGCGTCTCAACCATTTTGTTCTACAGTGGAGTATTTGCTCTCCATCATCGCTGCTATGTATCCAGGGGAGTTTTTGGCCTCCATAGACATAAAGGATGATTATCTGCACATTCCCGTCCATGAAGATCATCAGCTTTTTCCTTCAGTTTGCCTTTCAGGACTGTCATTTTCAGTTCATTGCCCTTTCTTTTGGGCTGACGTCTGCTCTGCAGGTTTTCACAAACGTTTTTCTCACAGCTGTGGCTGCTCACATTCACTGTAAAGGGTTTTTATTATTCTCCATCAGGATGACCGTTTGTTAACCCTTTGAGTGCTAGAGGTGCGTGCAATACATTGCAAAGCAATGTTTTGCATACCTCTCTGGCACTTAAAGGTTAAAGGCTCCTTCAGATGACACTCTGTGCCTTCAGATTCAGGCCTCTTTGTCCATCTGGAACAACATGGTTCAGTTCTCAATCTCAAGAACTACTCTCTGGTTCCATCCCGGGTCCTTTACTTTCTCAGCATTAAGTTCAACACTCTCCAGGGTTTTCTGCCAGAAGACAAGATTTTATAATTGTCTCGGCAGCTGTCTCAGGCCATGCTTTGCCCCTCCATAACGGTGCAGGAATATATCCTTCTTGTATTCTTTCACCAGTAACCGGTTGTTTTCTGTTCCTTGGTTTGCTGCGTTGGTGTCTGTTGACACTTGAGTTACATGTTGTTCAAGTTCATCTCTGTTAGAAGTGCCCTGTGCTTTGAGGGTTTTTTCTTTCCCTCCCTGGAATCTTGGTGGAAAGTTTTATTGTATATATGATGACAAAGACCGCTTTATGGTAATAGTAACCACAATCTGACAGGCGTTTAGTATATCAGTTCATACAATGTTTATACATGTATAATGGTAACTTCACTCACCCCGTCGTATTCGAACAATAAACTCTGATTGAAATCTTTATCTAAATCGGTAATCCCGAGCTGCAATGCCGGTGCTGGATGAAAGGCTCTCCACTCCTGACTCAAAAGCACCAACAACGTCTCCACACTTGGAATGCTCAATGATAAAAACAGGACTTTTTTCTTAACATTAAAAGCCCAAAGATACACCTTAAGACAGAAGGTACATCACCACTACATAACTCCTGATGTGTGTGTGTATATATAAATAAATATATATATATATTTACAAAGCTGTGATGTAACATTATACGTGCATAAATTAGTATCAGTGTCCGTATGCACAGTAAACACCTATTAGCTATCACACTAAAGAGGCAACAAACTTCAACAATATTAAAGTCATCATAGATCCTAACTTCAGAGATATAAAATACCCAATTAAAAGACCTTCACAATACAAAAAGGTTTAACCTTTTGGATGCCAGAGGGGTAGGCATCGCATTACAAAGGGATATATAAAGCAAACAGATACAGATATATATCCAAATAGGGATGAGGAATTTAGGTACACTAATAAAACAAACTTAGATCCCATGCTGCATTTAGTCCATTAGGTATTTGGATATCAAATCTGTGTATCCAGAACATCTCCCATCTACCCAAACGAGGTAGACTGCTGCCACCTCTAGGAGGCCTAGATATTCTCTCAATACCCTGAAATCTAAAATAGTCCAAATTAGAACCAAGGGATGTAAAATGTCTGACTATCAGTGATCTAGAATCCTCATTCTCTATTGCATTTAAACTTTCCTTAATTCTGTCCTTTAATTGAAATGCTGTAAACCCAATGTATTGTTTTCAACAAACCCTATATTTTATGAGATAAACAACTCCTGATGTACAGCAATTAATGAAACTATTGATAATAGTTGATAACTGTGGTGGCAACTGTACCGAAAAACTTCTTGGAAACGTCCACAAATGAACAACACTTGCATCTACCTACACATTTGTAAAAACTCTTTGTTGTAATTCAAGTACCCACATGTTTTTTGGACAAAGAAAGTATACTTGGAGCTAAACTTCTCCCTAATGTAGGAGCCTTTCTGCAGGTAAACTATAACCTTTGGTCAAAATATTTTTAACAACCTGATCCCCATATAAAATGGGTAAGAGTCATTTTATGATATTACATATGCATTTATATCCCTGGCTATATTCTGTAATGTAAGTAATAGGCTGTTTACATATATCTTGTTTGTTAGATAAAATGTTTGTATTCTTTCTGAAAGATTCTGCAATCAGGTCACCCCTATCCATTTTATCTACTAAATTTCTAGCCTTCTCAGTTTATAAATACGAGTAACCCTGAGCAAAAAGTCTCCCAGAAAGTGATACTGCCTGTACATTATAAGTGTAATGATCAGTACATATGCCTTTTAAACAAATAAATGACCTTTAGGGATGTTGTCAACCAGATGCTTAGAAGTGTAGTAGAGTGTTACCAGAACTAGGTTTCCGGAACACATCCATATTGACACTACCTGTTGACGCATCACCCCTTAGGGTCAAATCTAAAAAAATCAATGGAACATTTCTGTAAGTTAGATGTAAATCTAAAAATCACAGCTATTAAAATTCAAATATTCTACACATTGTTTAAGTTGAGATTCACTACCACACCAAATACAAATTCAAATCATCATTGTCTCTATAAAAAGATACAATAGATTATCTAAAAGGGTTACCATCTCCAAAGATGTGGAGCCGCTCCCACGAGCCCACAAATAGGTTGGCAAATGATGGAGCAAACTTTGCACCCATCATGGCTCCATGCCTTTGGATATAGAAAACCCCATCAAACAAAAAAAAATAGTTGTGTTGTAGTAAATCCTTTACAGCTGTATTCAAAAAGTTATTTAACTCATCCAAATAATTGCTCTCCTGATTCAGGAAGTAATTACACATCTTAATGCCCTCCTCATGTTGTATACTGGAAAAGAGTGACACTGTATCCACAGTTAGCCATATATATCGAGAGGACCACTCCACATTCTCCATAATACTTAAAACATGGTTGGTATCACGCAGTTATGTAGGTAACTGCAATACAAGGGGTTGTTGGTACTGGTCAGCCAAATCTGATAGGTTCTCTTTCAAAGAACCAATACCTGAGACAATAGGTCTGCCCACCGGCTGTACCAAAGTTTTATGAGTTTTTGGCAGATGATCGAATACAAACTCTGCCTCTTTTTTGGTTAAATAGCCGGTGTCCAAGACATTTTGTAGTTCAGTTACCACCAAGTTCTACATTATCAGTTTTTTAATGATTGCTGTTCACCAGGGCTTGTTCAAAACAATATGTTGGGAGTACAATACCTCCATTAAAGGACAGAATTAGGGAACGTTTAACCCTTTAAATGCCAGAGAGGTGTCCGTTGCAATTTGTTGGATGGCTCTTTGGCACTCAAAGGGTTAAATGCAAAAAGAGAATGAGGATTCTAGATCACTGATAGAAAGACATTTTGGGCTCCATTCAGCTGGGTCTGATGCCAAAAATTCAGCCGGCAGCATTTCTTCAAGCTTGGTAAGCAATTCAATTATCTGTGCTATGTGCTGGCAAAAATAACCCCACCTCTGGCTCTAATTTTGCGGGCGTTTGTGCCTTTTGACACACAACAATATGCTTACCCCACTGCCACTCACAGGGTTAATCCTGCTAAAATAAAAAAACAGCCATTGACCATAAACACTTACCAGTAATCCTGATGTCCAGCAGAGTCTTCAGCACCTTGGTCAGCTACTGTCCGTCTTCTTCAATCTTCCTTCTTCTTTTTCTTCTTTCAAATCTGTATTTGAAAAAAAAAAAAAAAAATATTCAATGAAAGGTATTTCCCTAAAACGAAAGCCCCAAAGATATGCCCAATTTAACCCTTTGAGTGCCAGAGGGGTACCCCTTCAGAACTCTAAGGGTTAAATGCAGTTTGGCATATCTGCTAAAAATAATATGATGCCATTTCTGTTAAAAAAATGGTATGGCATTCAATTTGTTAATAAAGCAAAGGCATTGCAAGGGTTAATCTTGCTCCACTGGTGGCTGCAGGAATGCATAGTAAAAGAGCCTCCTCCATACTTTTCTGGCCATTGCCCAAGTCAGACTGAGGGAATTTTGAACAGAAACTGGCATTTGAAATGGCTAGTCTCTGTTCAAAATGCAGTTACACACCTCCCAGCCAGTCAGCCTCTAGGGGGTTGTCATCCCCCTCTATGTGGATAAAAGGATTTATAGGTAAATACACATAATTCCCCCTTTATTCCCTGTGGTGCACTTAGTTTGCACCAGAATCGCACCCTAGAATGAGGGTGGGGGGAAGTTGTTGGGCATTTAAAAAGTTTATCCCTATGAACGGCTGCAAATATGTGGCCCACGGGCCACACGTTTGCAATGTCTGATTTAAGATAACACGTGGTATGAGTTCCCCCATTTAGGATTACACAAAGCTGACTCCCCACTCACTGATACCACTAATTTTGGACAATCACATAGGAATTATGAGCCTTCAGCATTATGGAGGTAGAAATCAAGCATTGGTAAGATAAAAGGTGTCACATACAAAGACTGGGAGGGATAATGGGGCAGACGTACTAAACAGAAGTGCAATTCTGGGGTAAACCAGCTGCACCACAGGGAAGAAATTATAATTCTTATTATTATTATAAATTGGCATTTTTTACCTCTTCCATCCTAGAGATGTCAATAATGCATTGCAAAGCAATGCACTGGAGTTCTTTATAGCATTCAAGGGGTTAAAAACGCCATTTAAATTATTAGGAATCTGTGGATTGCTTTAGTTGTTCTCTATGGTGCAGCTGGTTTGCTCCAGAATTGCACCACTTTTACTTAGTACATCAGCCTCAGTGAGACATAGAATGAATGACAACACTTTGGACAATGAACCACAGAAGACCATGACAAGGGACAAAACAAAGACCGGCACTTTTAGGAGTCAGTTTATCATTGTGTGTGGACCACCTCCATGAACATGACATCCAGAATGGATTCATAGGGGCAATTAGGATTTTCTGGTCATAGTAAGTTAAATGGGAGGCTGTTATTAAAGGGATAGTAATAATTAAAATGTAAAAAAAATATGTTGTAGGGTTTATGCCCCTGAGTAAAACAAGGGTACTCCCACTGCTGAAAGGTGTTTTATTCAAAAGTTATTACAGCTCAAAGTTGATCTTTTTAGGTGCAATATTACAGTGACCTGAAATTGTACAGTGGCGCTGTTGCTACACCATCTTATGGAGATTTATGGTCCCGGGACCAGAGCTGTCCATAGGATGATGTAGCAACAGCACCACTGTACAATTTTCAGGCCACTGCGATATTACATCTAAAAAAACTCAACTTTGAGCTGTAACAACTTTTGAATAAAACACCTTTCAGCAGTGGGAGTTCCCTTTTTTACTCAGGGGGATAAACCCTACAACATATGTTTTTATATTTTAAGTATTACTATCCCTTTAAGAGATGTTAATTCTCCTTTAACCCTTAGAGTGACAGTGTGGTGTGCAGTGTATTGTACACACCCTTGGACACTTTAAGGGTTAATAGATGACCAGCAAGTGGCAGTAGGAAGGGTTTGAATTGTACTTTTCATGTTTTGAAGTGACAGAAATGGGCATTCCCGTTATGGGGTAGCTTGTTACCAGCTGCTGATTAGCACTCCCTCTCCCCACTGAAGGAGATCCTTACAATGACTGATTGGATCTTTAATAGCTCAGCAGATTCCTGCCAGTTGGTTATTAAAGAGTATCTCAGCACTGATTCATTTAGAGGGCATTTTCTTGTGAATATGATTCAGAAATTAGCATGAGTTTAGCAAGAGGCTAGAACTGGTTGACCCCTTAATAATATTATAATGATGCCATTTACCATCCGCCGCTTATACCACTGACTTGGCTGAGCAAATGGAGAGCAGGCTCTGTGCTGACAGGTTACACAGGGAGGGAGATACTGAACTTGACCCCACATCAAGTACCGATTAGGACAGATGTCTGCGTGTTGAATGTCACAGCCACCTTTAAACAACCCACGCCCTGAGAGAGCTTGTGCTTTGGGTGCTGACCTTTGAAGTGAGACATGTGCTCTGTGTAACCTTGTGAAAGTCATTTCCACTCAGGGATCCATATGCACAAAGCCAAGAGTGAAACAATTGAGGGGCAAAGCAATTGCAGCAATGGAAACAAAAATGACAAAAGGGGCTTTTAATCCATTCAGTGATAGTGAGGTCTCCAATGCATTGCAAAAGATTGGAGACCTATCTAGCATTCATTGGGTTAAATGGATAATAATGTTAAACAATAAAAGCAGTTCCAATTAATCTTCATAGTATTTCGGTCATGGAGAGTGTTATTTCAATACTGTCAGAGTTGTAGTTCAAGAGTAATTGAATGATAAAGTATCCCCCTGCCGCCCCTTTTACTAATATATCACTGCTCACCTCAGAGCAGCAAGACTGCTTTCCCCACAGAGAGGGACAATCTTCAGTGAGCATAAGGAAAAACCTGTCAAGGGGGACATGGTGTTGTTCTCTCACAGTAAGAAGATTGTCCCTTGCTGTGACCTGCTTGGTCAAGAGACCACATTCCACATCTGAGGGGAGGCGGCTTACACTATGTAAAAGGGGCAAGAGGGGATACTTTGTCATTCAATTACTCTTGAACTACAACTCTGACAGTATTGAAATAACACTCTCCATGACCCAAATACTATGAAGATTAATTGGAGCTGCTGCTTTTGTGAAACATTACTATCCCTTTAAAAGCCCCTTTGAAATTGATGGGAATTTTCGATATTTTTATTTTTCTCTAATGGTGCACTTTATTGGCTCCAGGGGGTTATGCGCTAAGGTGTGATAAAGAGATGATAAAGAGGAGAGAAGTTCTCCAGTGATATCACTTCTCCAGTTCCTATGTTATTCTATGAGTCTATTCACTAAGACAGTGATTCTCAACCAGGGTGCCGTGGCGCTTTGGTGTGCCACGGACATCAGCTTAGGGTGCCTCATGTTTTCTATGAAGGCTAACAAAAATGGACTTTTAAATAATGATTTATAGAAATTGTTATGCACAATATGATTAGTTCTGTTATTATGATTAACAGACCTAATAATAACAGTATATTTATGTATTGTACCCCTCTTATGCCCTTGAAAATGTATATCAAATATGTCAAGGGTGCCCCAAATGTTCTAGATTACTTGTTAGGGGTGCCCCAAACAAAAAAGATTGAGAACCACTGCACTAAGATCTTCAAAGTTGGAGAAATCTTAGTGCATTGGCTCCATAGGATAACATAGGAACTGGAGAAGTGATATCACTGGAGAAGTAATCTCCACTTTATCACCTCTTTATCACACCTTAGTGCATCACTCCACCTGTTCTTCTTAGTACATCAGTCTCAATGAGGCACAGAATGGAGCAAGTTACCTTGGACATTGTGAGCCACAGAGGACCACGACAAGGGACAGACACTGTTAGGAGTCTTTTTATCGCTGTGTGAGGACAGTAACATATCCATCTACCTTGCCATGTACCTTATTGCTTTTCAGACTGCTCTAGCATTCAAGGAGTTTAAATCCTCATTTAAATCCATGGAGATTTTGATTTGTTCTCTGTGATGCTATAGGCTTTCCCCAGAGTTTCTCCAATTATTTCATAGGCAGAGGTAGGTAATCTTTGACTTTGACCATCTGGGAGCTGCAGTCACCAACAGCTGAAGATCCAAAGCTTACCTGCCCATGTATTAGTACATATGGCCCAGTGTGTAGAACAGGGATGTTCAAACTTTTTTCATCCAGGGCCAGAGGGAGAAAAGAATAATTAATTGAGCCCCATATACTAGTAAATAATAATAATGGAATTAAAGGTAACTATGCTCATGGACACAGAATGAGAGATGATGCAGGCAATTGTACATAATTCAATGAAATAACATGATACCATACATTTTGCTCTAAAAGTTACAGACTGGGGTTACTTTTTGCATTACTGATATAGATAAGTAAAGGATAAAGGTTATGCAATCCAGAGGGCCACATTCTATAATTTACTTTAATGCCTGGGGCCTGACTGACCATGTCTGAGAGATGCTAATGCCTCCGGGCCTTTTCATTGGATATCACTGGTGTATGTGATGTTTTATACAGTTGTGATGAAAGGAGAAGAGCTCTTGTGTAACACATCATCAGGTCTCTACAACTGCTGATAACTATGTAGCTGTGCTTCTGTCCTAACAGGGACATAACATGGAGATAGGCGTTTTAACCCTTTAGTGACCGGCAGCACGCACACGCGGCCGTCACTTAACGCCCGGCTAGGAAATTTTTTTTTTAACTATTGTAATCCGTGCGGGGACCCGGACTTCTGGGACGTACATGTACGTCCTCTGTCACTAAGTGACAGTGTCTGTGGGACATACATATATGTCCATTGTTGGGAAGGGGTTAAGAGCCTTAAGTTACTGAACAATCTTCTATCATAAGTACACCTTAGCAGCCACAGTACAACTCGCCCATAATTATCATTGCTACCAAATGTACTGACTTCAGACCATCCAGCTGGGTGTTTTATTCTATCTAATGAGAGAGGAGAATGTCTCTCTCTCCCTATCTATATCTCAAGGCTCATATGAGATACTTAATATCAATCTATCATATTCTTACCATTGGAATATATTTCCATTATACAGCTGCAAAGCTGTGAATGTCTATTCATTTGCCTAGTGTGTCCTGTTTGATATTTTATTTTAAAGGAGCAGTAAACTTTTTTTATGAAAAAATATATATTGTAGGGATTTTCCTATTAAGTAAAATAAGGGTACTCCCGCTGCCAAGAGATTTATATTTCCAGAGTTATTATGGTTTAAACCCATGTTTTTTTTTTTTTTACATTAGCAGTGCCCTCTAGTGGTCAAATTAGATTAAATTAGATTTCCTGTTAGATTCTAATGGAGAGGAAAGTCAGAAAAGTCAGAGACATACAGTTCTCCATAGAATGTGATGGGAACTTCCTGTCAGTTAGAACTATCAGGAAGTAAACACAGTAAATTCACTTCCTGATTATTTAAACTGCTATAAATTTTGAATAAAACGTCTGACAGCGATGGGAGTGTCCTTCTTTTATTCAGCAGGAAATGATCTATAAAATATGTGTTTTCATAAAAAAAGTTTACTTTAAAACAGTGAAACTAGAAATCGGTTTTCTCTGTCATCCAATACAGGTTACTGGTAACTTTGAGTAGGCGATCCGCCCCTTTAACTAGGCAGGAACAATCCTAGAAGTGAATGCAGGGGATGGAGCTTACCTTCCCTCCATGGCTGCAGATAGCCAATCAGCTCCTTTAAGATTTGTTCCTTGGTGAAGACACAGGCAAGAGAACAGTTCTGCTATAGTTTTAGCTAATTTTTTATTTTTCTGTTAGATATGGAATACCACCATTAGGCGGACTACCATAACTGACAATGCCCTTAGATGTGGCTAGCTCAGTATCCAGGTGCTTTTTGTGGACCTTAAGCACCGGGCGGAAAATCTTGGGTTCAAGTTCTTTCCTCAGGAGTTTGCCCACTGAGGCTTCTTCTTAATACATGGTAATCTGGAGACAGAAGATCTGCAGGAAAGGTAAGCAACCCTTTGAGTGCTGCAGGTCCACATGTCCCACAGTGCCCCTCCGCACAGGGGTTTTTCCTTTGGAGTTCCTACTGCACACTCCTGCACTCACTGGGTATATCTGTATGTCTGTTGGGTGTTTTGGAGCAAGTTTCTGTGGTAACTTAACCCTTTAGCTGCTGGTTTTGCATCTTTTGGGGGTTTATTGGCACTTTCCGTACTGGGTTCAATGTTTTTTGGGGTCTGCTAACATGTTCTAATGATGTTTTATGCAATTTTAATTCACAGTTTCAACTTAGCAAAATTTGTGTTGCGCGCTTTACCGCATAGATGCCATTGCTCTATTCAGTTCTATGGGACTGTACTGTACATCAAGCACTGTTGGGGTACTTTTTCTAGGAAAACTACATTTCCCATGAGCGCTTGCTTCGCACGCTCATTTCTGATTGGCTCCCGCCGCGGCAGCCATTTTGAGCCTTTTCCTGAATGAGCATTCTATGCAGGGCTTGGACTCTCCTCCTCTCCTATGCAGATTAACCCTTCGCCTGCCAGATAAGTGCGTTTTAGAGATTTCTGGGGTGAAATTTTAAAATTACACACTGTATTTGGGGATTCCTTATACTTTAAACGTTTTGAGAATGTCTAATCCGTTAGAGCTTGGGGCCAGGCCTAAGACTAAGGACACTGGGGTCTCTGTGTCCCCTATTGCGCAGTGCTCCTCATGTCATTCAGGGTACCTAGAAAATTCTCAGGTCATTTATGCCCAACATGTTCTTATGTCCCTGAGTCTCTCTCAGGGACCTCCAGCCATGCATTAGAGGCAGTTTGGGTGCAAGAGTTCAAGGCTGCTACTAGAGATCTACGGTCTACATTGCAACTCTTTCCATCCCAGTTACAGGGGGTCTTCCACTCTGGCAGACCCCTTCTTCAGTCAGATCTTCCCTACTAAAACTGCAGGGAGTACCTGACGTATCAGATTCCTCTGAGGAGAAACTGTTGGTGGATTCGGATGTTTAGGAATGTTCTGCTGTGGGCTCCTGTTAGTTTTTTTGGGGACCCCTTTGAGGCCGATCCTGATCCCTCGGCTGAGGGCTTGATCAGAGCCGTCTTAACTACCCTAAACATTCCCTTAGTTCAGGAGGTTTCTTCGGATCCCTCTGATGTATTTCAGGAGCCTAAAATGCCCTATACTTGTTTTTCCACCTAACCCCACTCTTGACCGCCTTGTGTCTGATGAGTGGAAGTCTCTGGACAGGAAACCTTCAGTTTCCAAGAAATTTGCCAAGCTTTACCCCTTCTCTGAGGCGGCGCTTGCTCAGTGGGTTCATCCCCCCAAAGTGGATGCTCCTGTCTCCACTGCCTTGCCAGTTGCTGATGCTTCCACTCTGAAAGACTAGACTGACAAGAAACTTGAGGTCTCCCACAAGTCCATTTTTGCCACTGCTGGTTACTGCCATGCGTCCAGCGTTTACTGCGGCATGGGTGAACTGAGCCATTGCGGTCTGGACTGGATAGCTCACCCTGGCTGTCCATCAGGGTGCTCCTACTTCGGATATGTTGCGGCTTCTTGCCAACATTTCTGAGGCCCAGCACTATGTTTCTACTGCCTTATTTGATGCCATCCATTTGGTGGCAAGGGTTTCCACCATGTCTGTGGTTGCCAGACTAGCTCTTTGTCTCAAGATCTAATCTGCTGACACTGCTTCCAAGAAAGCTTTCCTCTCATTGTCTTTTCAAGACACCTCTTTGTTTGGGCCAGATCTTAAGGATCTGATTAGTGAGGCCACAGGGTGCAAGAGTACCCTTCTGCCTGTGGTCCCCAGGAGGAAGACGCCTTTCAAGCATAATTGGCTTTTTCATTCCTTCCAAATTGAGACACGTCCAGCGAACCAGGCAGTTCCCACAGCTCCGCGTTCCTCCTCCAAGCCCAAGGTCTCTTCCAAGCCTTCTTCGGCATGACTTGCCGAACCCTGTCCCCACTCGGCTGTGGGTGGCCATCTGCATCACTACCACAGCGTCTGGGAGGATTCAGGGGCAGACCCATGGGTTTTACAGGTGGTGGAGGAAGGGTACAGGATCCCTTTCGCCTCTCTTCCTCCCTTTCAGTTTTTCTCCTCTCAGACGCCTCAGAGCATAGAGATACATCGTCTGTTTAGTGGTGCTATCCAGGCCCTACTGGACAAGGATGTTCTGGAACCTGTTCCAATTCGGGACAGAGGTATGGGTTTTTACTCAAACCATTTTGTGGTCTCAAGAAGGACGGCGGCTGTCATCCCATTTTGGATTTGAAGGATCTCAATTCCTTTGTGATCAAGACTCATTATCACCAGGAGTCCCTAAGGACGGTGATTGCTGCTGCGTCCCTGGGGGAATTCCTTGCCTCTCTGGATCTTCAGGATGCGTATCTACACATCGCTATTCATCCAGAGAGTCAGTAGTATCTCAGATTTGCCTGTGACCAAAGACGTTTTCAGCTCTTCCCTTTGGTCTGACTACAGCTCCTCAAGTCTTCAACCATGTCCTGGGAGCTTTAGGATCTGTCCTCCATCGTGACAGCATCAGAGTTACTCCATACATGGGCAACCTGCCTCTGAAAGCCCCTTCTGCGGAACTTCTTCATCAGCAAGTTCAGGACTGCATTCATGCTTTCACCCATCACGGGTGGATCATCAACATGGACAAGTCAGATCTTGTCCCATCCCAGCGTCTGGTCTTCCTGGGCCTTCTCTTCGACACTCAGCAGAGTATGGTGTTTCTCACGGACGAGGTGGCTCACCAGATCACCCACAGGGTTTCTGCTGTTCTGGCTCACGATCCAGTTCCAGCCAAGAAGCTGTCCTCTCTAGTGGAGAAATTCATCTCCACCATAGAAGCGGTCCCATTTGCCATGGCTCACACCAGTGAACTCCAGAGGTTTGTGATCCAAGTGTGCAGGGGTCAGCCGGACCTTCTGAAGACGTCAGTATCCCTCCCTCTTCATGTGGAACTGCGTTTGTCGTGGTGGCTCTACCTTTCCAATCTGCAGAAGGACAAGTCCTTTCTGGTATCCTTCTGGACCAAGGTGGCGACAGATGCCAGCCTGTCTGGCTGTGGAGCGGTCCTGGGTCGCCTGAGTGCTCAGGGTTGGTGGTCTCCGGACGAATTTCTCCTTCCCATCAACATGTTGGAGCTTCGGGCGATATTTCATGTCCTTCGTTTTTGGACACCCCAGCTGGAAGAATGCCCAGTCCGGGTCCAGTCGGACAACGCCACAGCTGTGGCATACATCAACAAGCAGGGCGGAACAAGAAGTCTTTCGCTTGGGTAGAGGTCAAGGCTAATTTGTCCTGGGCAGAGAACATGTTCCTGCCATATCCGCAGTGCACATTCCTGGCATAAACAACGTCATGGAAGACTTCCTCAGTCAACACACAGTGGACAGCAGAGAGTGGGAACTGCACCCAGAGGTGTTTACCCTCATTGTTCAGAAGTGGGGCCTTCCTTGCATTGACCTGATGACGACAAGACACAACCGGAAGGTTTCCAAGGTTCTGTTCTCTCTGGAGGGATCCTGTAGCGGTGGATGCCATGTCCATTCCTTGGTTATTTCCTCTGGCTAACATCTTTCCTCCCCTTCCCATGTTGCACAGAGTGTTACGGAAATTGAGACTGGTGCCCTGTCCAGTCATTCTGATTGCTCTGTACTGGCCTTGACAGGCTTGGTTTCCGGAGCTTCTGGACCTGTCAGTGGTGGAGCCATTCCAGTTCCCTTGCCGTCCGGATCTTCTTCTACAGGATTACCTGTGGAAAGAGGATGTTCATCGGCTGGCTTTGACGGCATGGAAATTGAATCCTCAATATTGAAGAAGAAAGGCTTTTCTTCTGGTGTAGTGGCTACTATGCTCAGTGCCCGCAAACCTGTTTCTTCTAAGGCCAACCATCGTGTCTGGTCGACCTTTCTGTCTTGTGCTGATAGGGACCTTTCTCAGGAATTTGGTCTGCCTACGTTCCTGGCTTTCTTGCAGGACGGTGTGGACAAGGGCCTCTGTTTGAGCTCCTTTAAGGTTCAGCAAGGAGCAAGGAACTCCCCCGGAAACATGGCAGCGATCATTGTGCGCAGAGACTCCTGATGATAGTGAACCTTGTTCACGAAGAAGTTTAGATCCTTCAAATCCAAAATAAGGCGACATCCGCCGTCCTTTTTGGCTACCAAAAAGAGGTTCGAGTAAAACCCTGAACTCCTGTCTGAAGGAGGCACCGGCTCCAGGACATCCTTGTCCATAAGAGCCTGAACAGCGCCGTTGAACAGACGGCGTTTCTTGGCATCCTGAGGAGTACGAGAAAGACGAAAGTGAAAAGGAGGAAGAGAATAGAAAGGGATCTTGTATCCCTCTCTCACCACTTGTAAAACCCATGGGTCCAACACAGAATCCTCCCAAATCCCGCAAAAGAGTTGCAGACGACCATCCACAGCAGGATGCGGACCCGGGTTCGGTGAGTCATGCCGAAGCAGTCTTGGCAGCCTTGGGCTTGGAGGCAGCCTTAGGCTTCCATTGCTGTTTGGGCTTGGAGGAGGAATGTGGAGCCGATGGAACCTCCTGGTTCGTTGAACGTGTCTCAGTCTGAAAGGAACTAAAGGACCGGTTACATTTGAATGGCAACTTCTTAAAGAACAAGGGTGGAAGAGTACTCTTACCCCTTGTAGCCTCGTTAATCAGTTCCTTAAGATAAGGCCCAAACAAGGAGGAACCCTGAAATGGCAGAGAAAGCAATATTTTCTTGGAAGCAGTGTTAGCAGACCAGATCATGAGCCAAAGAGCATGCCTGGCTACTACAGAAGTAGTAGAAGCTCTAGCCATCAAGCGAACGGCATCAAAAGCAGCAGAAGATACATAGTGTTGCACTTCAGAGATATTGGCCAGAAGACGCAATTTCGCAGAAGTAGGCGCATCCTGACTGTCAGCCGTAGCGAGTTGTTCAGTCCAGACTGTAATATTCCGGTTAACCCATGCAATAGCAAACGCTGAACGCATAGCGGTACCAATAGTAGCAAAAATGGACTTAAGAGACACTTCAACTTTCTTGTCAGTCCAGTCTTTCAGTGCAGAAGCATCAGAGACAGGTAAGGCAGTAGATTTAGATAGCCTAGATATAGGTACGTTCACCTTAGGGGGATGAACCCATTTAGCCAGTGCAGCTTCAGAAAAGGGATAAAGCTTAGCAAATTTTCTGGACACAGAAGCAGACTTGTCCGGAGATTTCCACTCCTCAGAAACCAAACGGCCAAAGGTGGGGTTAGGAGGAAAATAAGTAAGGGGCTTAGCAGGCTCCTGAAAAACATCAGAGGGATCAGAAAGGACCTCCTGAACCAAAGGAATGTTAAGTATGGATAATACAGCCCTGATCAGGCCCTCAGCAGAGGGTTCCGGATCAGCTTCAAAGGGATCCCCAAGGGACCGAGAAGAGTCCAAGACAGTACCATCCTCAACATCCAAATCCAACACCAGTTCTTCCTCAGAAGAATCTGACACATCAGGTGCCCCCTGCGGTTTAGGCAGGGAAGACCTGATAGTAGAGGTGGTCTGCCACATTTGAAGTGCCCCCTGTATCTGGGATAGAAAGAGTTGTAATGTGCACCTAAGGTCGCTAGTAGCAGCCTTAAACTCTTGCACCCAAGCTGGCTCAATAGCATGGCTGGAAGTCCCTGGGTTACTGTCAGGAACCTCAGAACATGCTGGGCAAAAATGACCAGAGAACTCTCTAGGTAGCCCTGCGTGACAGGAAGAGCAATGCACAATGGGGGACACTGAGACCCCAGCCTCCTTAGTCTTAGGTCTAGCCCCAAGCTCCAGCGGTATAGTCAGAATAACCAACTGTACAGTTAATCATCCAATTATAGTGTGTAAGATTAATATTTCACCCCAGAAATGCTAAATATAGACTTATCTGGCAGGCAAAGGGTTAATCTGCAGAGGAGAGAAGGAGAGTCCAAGCCCTGCGTAGGATACTCACTGAGAAAAGCTCACAAAATGGCTGCCGCGACGGGAGCCAGTCAGAAAATAGGGGCGAACCAAGCGCTCATGGGGAATTTAGTTTTTCCCAAACAGTGCCTGAAGCCCCCAACACACTTGAACTACAAACCGGATGACAGAGCAAGAGTAGACAGTTAAAATGAGCCCACTCTGAAGTTGCTAGGTTAAGCGGTTGCAGAGATACATCCCAAACAGTATTGTCCCATAGAGGTAAATGGAGCAATGGCATCTATGCGGTAAAGCGTGCCTTAAAGGCTCAGAACATGATTTTAATAAAAGTTAAAGTAAAACATAAAAACATGTAAAAAAAGCCATATAACGTGAGAACACTTAGAAAACACTAACCCAGTAGGGAAAGTGCTATAAAACCCCCAAAAAATAAGTCAACCAGTAGAAAAAGGGTTACGGTACCACATAAACCTGCTCCAAATACCCAACAGACATACAAATATACCCAATGAGTGCAGGAGTGCACAATGAGAACTCCCAAACACAACCCCTGTGCAGAGGGGCACTATGGGACAAGTGGACCTGCAGCACTCAAAGGGTAGCTCACCTTTCCTGCAGATCTTCTGTCTTCAGATTACCATGCAGCAAGAAGTACCTCAGTGGGTAATTCCTGGGGAAGCTCTTGGAATCAAGATATTCCCCCTCAGGGCTTAAGGTCCACCAAAAAAGCACCTGGATACTGAGCTAGCCACATTGAAGGGCATGTGTCAGTCATGGTAATCCGCCTAATGGTGGTATTCCATATCTGATAGAAAATAAAAAAGAAACTAAAACTATAGAAGAATGTTCTCCACCTGGTGTTGTCGCACTGAGGAACAAATAATTCTGGAGCTGGTTGGCTAGCTGCAGCCTAGGAGGGAAGGAAGGCTCCACCCCCTGCATACATTTAGAGAAATGTTCCTGCCTACTTAAAGGGGCAGATCGCCTCCCCAGAGTTACCAGTAACCTGTATTGGACGACAGAGAAAGAAAATTCTAAATTCTGGTGCTTACTTATAGAGCCCTCTCTAACACCGCACCACCCTATATTTCATCTCTCATTTCCAAATACACTCCATCTTGCCATCTTCGCTCTGCACATGACCTTTTGCACTCCACAGCTCTTATCATATCCTTCTACTCCCACCTACAGGGCTTCTCCCGTGCTGCACCTCAGCTCTGGAATTCCCTCACCTGCCCCATCAGACTCTCCCCCAGCCTTCAAATCTTCAGATGCTCCCTGAAGACTCACCTCTTCAGGGAAGCCTATCAAATGCCTCCATTAACATTATCACCAAGATTCACCCCTTGCCTGGACCACTGCACTTAACAGCTCTTCTCACTCCCACCCACTGACTGGCAGTTCATGTGGCAGGAGGCACTTAAACCCAATAGCACTTACTCCTTCTGTGTCGCACTTACACCCTCTGTGTCAAACCTACCTTCCCCTAGACTGTAAGCTCTCATGAGCAGGGTTCTCTGATCCTTCTGTTCTCCACATCTGATTGTACTATTTAATACATCTGTATGTCTATTCCCAATTGTACAGCTCTGCGGATTTAGTTGGTGCTATATAAATAAAGAATAATAATAATAATAATGAGACTAAAATTGAGCTTTTTGGCCATCAAGGATGTTATGTCTGGCGCAAACCCAACACCTCTCTTCACCCTGAGAACACCATCCCCACAGTGAAGCATGGTGATGGCAGCATCATGCTGTGGGGATGTTTTTCATTGTCAGGGACTGGGAAACTGGTCAGAATTGAAGGAATGATGGATGGTGCTAAATACAGTGAAATTCTTGAAGGAACCCTGTTTCAGTCTTTCAGAGATTTTGAGACAGGGAAAGAGGTTCAGCTTTCAGCAGGACAAAGATCCTAAGCATACTGCTAAAGCAACATTTAAATGTCTTGGAATGGCCTAGTCAAAGCCCAGACCTCAATCCAACTGAGAATATGTGGTATGACTTAAAGATTGCTGTACACCAGCGGAACCCTTCCAACTTGAAGGAGCTGGAACAGTTTTTGACTTGAAGAATGGGCAAAAAGCCCAGTGGCTAGATATTCCAAGCTTATAGAAACATACCCCAAGAGACTTGCAGCTGTAATTGCTGCAAAAGGTGGCTCTACAAAGTATTGGCTTTGGGGGGGGGGTGAATAGTTATGCACTCTCAAGTTTTCTGCTTTTTTGTCTTGTTTCTTGTTTGTTTCACAATAAAAAATATGATGCATCTTCAAAGTGGTAGGCATGTTGTATAAATCAAATGATACAAACCCCCAAAAATCCATTTTAATTCCAGGTTGGTTGTAATGCAGCAAAATAGGAAAAATGCCAAGGTTGGTGAATACTTTTGCAAGGTACTGTATATATGTGTGTGTATATATATATATATATATATATATATATATATATATATATATATATATATATATATATATATATATATAATCCAGGGTGCTACAAAGGTGGTGTGCAAAACTCCCCTATGGTGATTGGCTGAGGAGGCCAATCATAATACACATTGAGAGTTGACTGAGGAAGGCCCCCTGGCTCCTACTCACCCAAATATACACCCGAGTTGGCTGAGGAGGAGGTATCCCCCTGCCTCCTCAGCCAAACAGATATCCTCATTGCCTGCCCTTTCTACACCTGAACTCAAGGGGAGAGGCTATCCTGTACACCTTGGTGAAGGGGAGGGGCCACCGATGCACTTTCCTTTTTGCTGTGGCGAAATGGATGTGGTGGTCCCTTCCATTCACAGGAAGAACAGGATCGCCCTTTCCAGTTGCCACAGCAAACACCGTTGCCTCGCCCCTCCTCAGTGGGTAAAGTTAAACCAGTCTAACTACCGGGTAGGCGTGGGCGGGATCAGGAAAGCATTTCAGGTAAATGAGGGAAAGCCTCCCATATTGACATGAAAAAGTTTCCCAATCCCGCCCACTCCTACCTGGTACTTTGGATAGAATGAAAGCAGGATAGGTCTCTTGCTTCCCTGCATCACCTCTATTAATCTCCAGCCAAATCAGCTGGGAGATCAGTAGCTGGGGGAGCATTAGGAGGGGTCCAGATGCCCCATCACATGGTCTGATTTAAAAAATAATGGCACTCGATACATTAATGCACTGGCAACACAGGACTAATATATATATATATATAGATATATAGATATATATTGACTATATGGAGAGGCACTTATTAAAATGATTAATAGGTCTGGGTGCTAGACATCAAATTAAATTTGAAATGAAATAACCACCACTTACACATACTTCCTTTTAATGTTGATTATAAATATCTTTATCTATTGTTCCCTATATTATTTTTTACATTTGTCTTGTGCAACTACTGTGCAATGCTGTAGAATCTGTTGGCACTTTATAAACGAAGTAGTTGAAGAGCCCGTGTACACTGGCCACAGTGCCAGCCAGTCGCGGTGCAGTCATGTCCAGTAGAGACTGCCCACGCCGCACCTGATACAGAGCTGGACTCTCCAAAGTCAGACCTCCAGTCTGAATTCGAAACACTGCGCTTTGTATCAGTTGCGTCATGGGCAGTCTCTACTGCGCATGACTGCAGCACATGCAGCAGTCTCTGTTGAGCATCACTGCATTGTTACAAACTATTTAGAGAATTATTATATAGGATGATGAGGATCCGTTAGAATACAATGTGATCAGATAAATAGAGGGCACTCAGTGGGCTTCACAGCACAACATAAATTTGCTGACATACAGTCAACGTCTCTGTCTCGTAGGGACCCTTATGAGTGTCTTGATGAAGACCCTTAAGGAACCGTATTTCCATATATTTGTTATGCTGTCAAGCCTCATGAGTTCCCAATATTTACCTTTCAATATTAAGTTCTGTTGGAAGTACAAAGATAGTTGTCATCACTTCATAATCAGTCATTTATAAAGTGCTCACAAGTTTTACACCACTGTACAGTTAAACAAAACAATAGAAAAAAGTACAATATAGTACAATATGTAAGGATTTTCGTAATCAACATTAAAAGGCAAAAATATAATTATATGTTAAATATATATATATAGCACCTGATTAAAAAATAGCTTCTTCTTCTACTTGAAAAAGTCCCATGGGTGCTGCTCCTTTTTTCTACATTTGCTTCTTACCAATTGGAATTGTACACTAGGATTGGCCAGCTTGAGGCCTTGTGTTGGTTAGCCTGGAATGGTGGGAATTGTAGTGCTCAACAATGAGGGTCTCAAGTTGTTATCCCTGTAATACACAGTGATTACTTGAGCATTACTCACCTGGGGAAACCATCACTATGCACTGCCACAGAGAGAATTTATCATAATAACTTGTGGGTCTTGCTGAAGATGAAAATAATTTTATTATGGTTATGGTCAATACTTTAGCTTGAACATGAAGATTTATTGTATATGTACACATGTTTGGGCTACATTGTGTGAACAGACAGTTGTATTTCTTTTGCTCTAGTAATCCTAGCAATATGTTCTCCCTTTGCTAATTTAGATTTGGGCCACAGATCTAGACTTGTGCTACAGTGATCAGCTGGCTATGACTCAACTCCTGCTGTACCTGACCAGTGGGACGCTGGACTGCACTAACAGCCGCCTCGAAGTGCCCCTTGCTCCCAAGAAAGCTGAAAGATTCCGACCCCGTGCACAACCTGTAGAGGTGAGCTGCATTAACTCACTGCTCTGCTAGAATCTGGGCTCATACCTAACATGCTTACATCTGTACTCACTGTGCTCATATTTACCACAGTCCAATCTCTCACTCGCTTCTCAGATCTACACATGCAACTTTCACACCTACTGTTCACTCACTGCTCTTAGAGCTACCAACCTACACACACACTGCTTTTGTATGAGTCTTCAGTAACTGTCATTACTCATTGGCAATATTCTTCACTTTTATTCACTTGCTTCTCTTACATCGAGAGGTGTTGGCAACTACTGGTTGAGGGATCTTAAGCCCCAGCTCTTATGCTTAAAGCCCCAGTGTTGTTGCCAATTTCGGGCATGTAACGGTGGTACTATCCAAACTAGTAATCGTACAACTGAGCTGTAATGTGAACTAATAATGGATTAGTCAATGCATCGGAAGGGGTCTCTAGCATCCTAGGGGTTAAACTTGTACACCTTGAATGAAATTCTGCTATACTCATACCAATTATTTTTTAATTCCTACTGCTGTAGTCCATCTATTCCCTTAGGGATACCGCCAAGCTGATAAAAAAACTGGCAGACTGGTAAACATTCGGCTTTAAACCAATTATAAGTTAATGACACAAGAAGAAAGGTCACACTCCCCTCTCTCATATGACACAATGTACTCCGTTCTCTACATTACCCCCACACACATGCACATATACATGCACAAGCACATGCACATACACAAGCGCACACACACCCTCACTCTTGGAGCCTTATGCACAAAAACTAGGCGCAGTTCTGAACCATACAACTGCACCACAGGGGATAAATATGAATTCCTTAAATTTCTGCTGATTTGAATGGAGTTTTAACACCTTGAATGCTAGAGAGGTTGTGTTTGATACCTTGCTACCATTCAAAGGGTTAAAAGTCCCATTTAATTCAGCAGGAAGCTCTGTTTTCCCATATGGAGCAGTTGCTTTTCTTCATAATGGCTCATCTTTTTTTTTTTTTAGTGCATATGGCCCTCTATGTTTACTGACCCCCACCCCAATAACAACCCTCCACACGCAAAGAGCCTACTTTAAAACAATACATTTTTTCAGTGTTGTTGCTCCTGTAATTATGTATAAAAACAATCACTCATTATCTGGGAGATAGATGAGGCTAAATAAGCACAGCATTAATAATTTACAAGGCTCTTCATTATGCCAGTATACAGGCTGCAGAGACCCAGCAAGAGCAATTCTTTCAGTCTGATGCCAACCCTTAAACAATGGCGTTCCATCACCACGGCCCCATCCTGCTTCACGCTTGTTAAACAGAGACATGGATTATTCTATCAAATGCTCCTCTAGTTTCTGCTCCCCCACTGCAAAGTGAACAGCTTTTGAAATGCTCCTCTTACATTCCCCCCTCCGTACGTTAATGACTCAAGCGATGGGTGATATTAATTCTGCAAATATTATAAACATGATTAGCTTGCAGTCAGAGATTTATTGCCACAGAGTCTTCATAATGCCAACTCTGTGTGTACCACTGTCAGAATCTGGGAGCATGGTGAGGCAACAGCCTCCTGTTAGTGTGAAAAGGGGGACAGATCTGAGGCAGGTGTGCAAAGGTTCCATCAGGACATGTGTTACTCCTGCCAGTGCTCTATATCAGGGATAATGTGCCAGGTCTGTGCCATGTGTAATGAATACTCAAACTATGCAGTAGTGCTTCCCAAACTTTTATATAATCATTATTATCATTGATTTATTAAGCACCAGCATATTCCGCAGCGCTGTACAATTAGGGAAGATGTATTACGAACAAATGACTCACTTACACAAACTGAAACAATTGGTGCTCAGTACTACAGTTTCCATTATCCATAGCCAGCCAGTGGCTGTGTGGAGATGATGCAAATTGTAGTCCTGAACAGCTGGAAGACCTCAGGTTTCCCAAACCTGGTCTAGAGGGAGAAGGTGAACAAGTGAACCACAAGTTAAATTCCATTTAGTTTAAGAGAAGGGACAGTTTTGGTTGTTGGTCTGTTGGTTGTAATTGGCAAGGATAATTTAAAGTTGTCATTGTGGCAGTTTGAGACAGCTAGAGGTTTTGGGTTAAAGCTTTTTTTTTCTAATTTTAGGGACCACTTGAGTGGCTGAAATCTGAGGGTTGTCTGGAGGAGCGTGGTAGTGAGTTCCAAAGATGGGGTCCTGCTCTGGTGTAATCTTGTAGTTGAGACATAGTGGTAGTGTGTAAGGAGGGGAAACGCTGAAGATTTTTGAGAAACAAATTCTTTATAAATAATTAATGCAGGCAGGCCTACAAACCATTTTATACAGGGTTCATGCCACCTGTGTGCAAAAACATGGCAGACTGTTGTTTTCAACAGTTCTTTGAACCAGCTTTACCCAGGCTTTGCTTTTAGACAATACAGATAGTTTTATGTTACATTGCAAGTCAGGTCGACACCATTACTAAAAACAAACAAAGACCTTCTTTCTGCTGTCCTGACTTAACATTGGTCTCTAGTCACAGTTTTACCAGCCTGCTGGTATTTCATCAGGGAGGTAGCAACCCTTCTTGATGTACCTGACTTCCCGTCTGGAGGACATTCCCTCACTTTGTGATTCGCTATTAAACACATTGCCAGCCATGTGTAATATTGTACCAGTATAATGTATTGCAAAGCATTCTAGGAGTTTAACCCTGTTATTCTCAGAGGGGTTTGTAAAGCATTTCTTTTGGAATGTGTAGCACAACTCTATGGCACTCACAGGGTTTATAAAATCCTTATGACATTTTAGGATGCAGTGTAAAAGGTATTTTCTTTTCCAAAAGTCCCTTTTCCTCCCACGTTGACAACATCTGACTCCCCCATCACATCTCTCTTCAAAGTCTATTTTCCAGTGGGGGAGGCCTGTGTAAACAACTGTGCCCAAGACACCAAACGTGCTGTAAAATAGAACTTATCGATGCTCTGGTCTGGTTCCTCGGAAAGGTGATGTTCTCCTTTTGGGTTACTGGCCATAAAAGGGTATTGATCAGTGTGAACCATAAATGTAGAGCATTCCTGTGGGAGGCTGCTCTTGAACAGATTGCACTTTTATCTGCAACAGATGGAGGTCATTATTCATCTTGCGCTGTGACACATGAACAGGGACCACTTCCTGTACCTGCGTCTGCATTTAGCAAACAAAACCAGCATGCCTCTTATGTAATATAAAGGTAACCTGTGACCTCTGGGATTGTAATAGAATTTGTGATGGACTAGGAGACTGACATTCCACTGTGATATGATGTAATAGGAAATAGATCCTGTGGCTGATGGAGTAAGAACTGAACCAATTCTAGGGCAAACCTTAGGGAAGAATTCCCATTGATTAAAATTGGGTATTTAAACCCCTTGATTGCAAAGCAATGCGCTGGAGACCACTCTATAACACTCAGGGTACAAAAACCAATAGGAAAACTAATTGTCCCCTATGGAGCAGTTGGTTTGCACCAGAATTGATTGTGCTGCTATTCTTCTGGAAACATCTCCCTTTGTTTTTGATGTTATTGAAGGTATCCAGTGTTTTTCGTCTTGCAGATTCCTCCAAGCTCAGGCCGTGTTGCAGTTCTCAGCTCTCGCCTCATACACACAAACCTCTCTCTTGTGTATTACAATGTCTTCTTCCAGATGTGTAGAGCTCATGGAATTGGATATGATGTCAAGGTAAGACTATGTCTGATACTGTACAGTGGGTAATAAAGTATAGTGACTGTTATAGATCAGGGGCATAACCACGACTGGGACATGACCTATCCTGTTTGGACACAAACCCATACACCCTGCTGTCTGTAATATTTTTAAGTGAATGCTTATAGGCACTTGCCTGGATGTGGTGTGATGAGAAGTGTATGACCATGATGGCATGAGAGGTGTGTGTGTGTGTGTGTAAGCACAGTGGGGGAGTGAACATATTGAAGTGAGAGGTGTGTGACCATAGTGAAGTGAGTGTCGTGTGAGCATGATGGGGAAGTGTTTGTGAGCATGGTGTACATAGAGGTGCATGAGCATAGTGATTACTGGTAGGCTACAGATAGATCTGTTGGTCGCATTGTCATCGTTATATTTATTATACAGAGGTCTAATCACTGAAACTAGTCAGAGAATCCACTTGTTTCTATGAGAGGAAAGCTGGTCACAAAATGACACGTTTTGCTTTGCTTGTCAGGAGAAACAAGGGACGGTGTTTGTGCTTCTAGAAAACCAGAAAAGGCACCATCTGGGGATATTGTGAGTACCAAGCTATATTCTAGGGGTCAACGCTTCTGTCTGAGATGCACCTACTATGTGAGAACCTACCAGATAATACACCACTTGTGTTGTGCCCAGGGCCCCACTCCATGCACTGCAGCTGTCTGTGTCACACTACTGGGGGGTGATTCATTTTATAGCTTTGTTATGGTGTTATGTTAGAGAGCAATACATGTATAGCATTGATTCCCATGTGTAAGAGCTCTCCAACCTGAGTAAGGAGCTCCATAGAATAACATAGGAGTCAAAGAGATTTCTCTTGCATCTTAGTGCATATAGCCCAAGTGTGTCTTATGTAATAAATTTCAATAATATGGACTGTCCTCATATCCCATACCTGCCTTCTGTCTCTCTACTGTGCCATCCTACAGGGAGACATTGTGCCATGGCTGCCTGCTGTCTGTGTCCCTGTGCCATTATACAAGGAGACTTCATGCCATATCTGCTTTCTGTCTGTGTCCCTAAAGGAGAGGGATAAGGAGGTCCTAATTTAGAAATATATTGGACTGGTACAGATGCAACAGGCAAGGGCCCCACTAAATGGACATCAATTTAATTGTCATGAAGATTTGCTTAGTATTCAATGATATTTTGGCTCTCCAGGTGAGCCGTCCGGTCCACAGACCAGAATCCAAGTTTGTCAGCTAAAGTGCTGACGTAGTTAAAATGGGCGGAAGGGGTAAACTTTCGATCCAGATTACAATAAACTATAAAAGTTATAGCAAAAAAGACTTTGATGCTGTGCTTTATTTATTTAATAACTACAATATTAATGCTTGTATAAAACATGTATTTCTATCCCTTTAAGCATGCAACATCAGAATGTAACCCTTTTGATTCGGGCAACATTATGATCTCGCCCTTTTGATGGTCACCAACTAGAGGGTGACATTTCAATAGGCATGGGAGGGAGGGCCTCCTGACAGAAACCTAAACAGATTTATAGACTACCAACCTCCTATAAAATGCCCAAACTAGTGGCATGAGTATCTGATAGATACCTTGGCTGGTGGAGTGGTGATAAGACTACATATTGGATACCTAGGCTAGCGGATGGGTGAGAAGACTATTTGACAGATACCTAGGCTAGTAGATGGGCGGGACAACTATCTGATGGATATCTTTCCTACTGGATGGGTGAACTACCTATCATATACCTAGGCTAGTGGATGTGTAAGAAGACAACTATTTTGTGTGAGTGAATTCTAAGTTGAATGTACATACATGAATATCAGGTGGAGAGTCATATATGAACCTGAATTGTAGGAATTGTTCATGAGAACAGATGGTATGATGAAGCATTTATAAAAGAGAGAGACAATGACCTGCTTTTTTTCTAAATCTCATTACTTAGGAGCATTGCTGAGGACCTCCGGGGAGCTCTGACGACCTTTGCTCGCAATCTGTTTGTCATTCATCAGGAAATATCAGCCCCTAATATGCAGGGTGAAACTAATTTCAGGGTGAGATGTTAATTAACTAACAGTTTCAGCTCCATTTCAACAGTCAGTGGCAAGGAAAGTGGACAGAAAAGCTGCACTCTTCATAAAATAGCATGCAGTATCTGGTAATTAATGTCCTGCAAGAGAGAGACTGAGTGCTAATGATCTTCTCAAGGTGTCTATCTCCTGAAGAGGTTATAAGGAAAGCATGCATTACAGGGAAAGATTTTGTGAACAAATAGAGCATCTCACTTTAGCTGTTCCTAATCGAGAGCAATAAGAGGAGTTACAGGAAAGGATTATACAAAACAATAAGAGGAGTTTAGGAAATATTATATGATGTTATATGGAGTTGTATAAGAAACTATATCTGGCATTTATATGGTACAGTAGGAGGGTGTAAATATTTAACTCTTTGATTGCATTGGATACCCCTCTGGCACTCAAAGGGTTAAAGAAATGAGAAGGAGCAACATGAGGAGTTATTGTAGGGAAAACTAGGAGGGGTTATAGTGAATAGTTAACAATAGTAGGAGTTATAAGAAGAGGTTATATGGAGAAATTTGAGCCGTTAAAGGGAGAGGTTATATGGAACAATAGGTATTATAGAGAGAGGTTATGTGGAACAATAGGGGTAAATATAGTGATGGATTAATAGAAGGAGTTATAGTGAATGGCGATATAGAGCAATAGGAGGGGATAAAAGGAGGGGTTATCCTGAGCAAAGCAGGACTTATAGGAAGGGATTATTATGGCGTAATAGGATTTATAGATGTGATGCTATATGAACCAGATGTAGATGTTATATGCAGCAAAAGGAAGGGTTTAGATGGAGCATTATAAATACTTATAGGGAGAAGTTATTTGAGAATTCAAGTTTTAAGGTGAAATTATATTGAGCAATATGAGACGTTATTGGGAGGGATTATAGTGAGAAATAGGGATGGTTAGAGAAATATGTGGTATGGAGTAACAGGAGGAGTTGTATTGAGAGGCTATGTGGAGGAGTTATAGAAGGAATTATTGTGGCAGTTACATGAAGAAAATGAGAACATATAGGAAGAAGTGATCTGGAGTAATAGGAGAAATTATAGGGAGAGGTTATATGAAGTAATAATAGAGTTTGTAGGGAGAGACTATATGGAGAAAATGGATGCATTATAGGGAGATGTTATATTGCATAACAGGAGGAGCTATACTGAGAGGTTAGGATGACAGGAGGTGTTATAATGAGAGGTTTTATGGGATAAATGTTATATAGAGCAATAGAATAAATCATATGGAGCTTTAGGAGGAATAATAGGGATATGTTCTGTTAAACAAAAGGAGGAGCTATAGGGAGAGGTTAAATGGAGCAGTGGGATGTTATATAGGGGGTTATATGGAGCAATAGGAGGGTTTATGTAGAGCAATAGCATACGTTATATAGAGGGGATAATATAAAACAATGAGGTAGGGTGACATTTGGCCATTTTGAGCTGCAGGGCTCATTGAATTTTTATCTTGTGCAGGAAGCAGTGCTGGAAATTGAAGACATTCTGGGAGTCACTGAAGAAAATAAGTTGAAGTTCAATGAAGAAAGTGATGGCAGCCCTCAACTCCCTTCACCCTAAGTGCTTCTGTGAAGCTGGAAATTTCTCAGGGACAACAGAAGCAAGGGGTTCTGGGTGCTGCAGGAAAGGTCTCAAAGGGAAGAATTGGTTTCTGCTGGAGAATAACACTGGTTCCAGTTACCAGTCAACATAGTGCCTATAGTGTAAATTTCTACTTCTTCCAAAATCTTCTTTGAGTGCCAGAGAGGTCATGCAGTGCATTGCACCCTTAAACCCCCTGGCTTTAAAATGGTAAACAGCTGCAGCCCAGTGGGATTTAATATGCAAGAAGTCTAGCTCAGAAGGAATTTCGGGGGTTAGTTTACTAAGACTGTTAAATGCACTTGCAAAACAATGAGTTGTATGTCCATCTGGTCCTTAAAGGGACACATACCAGAACATTAATACTAAAGTTATATAATTTATTTTTTTAACTACTTTGTGATGGGGAAACTCTCTAACTTCCCTCAAAGTGATCATACAGCTTTGTACCCTCATAAATACCAGCTTAGAGAACCAGTCTGCCCAAATGCATGTTGTGCACCACTGCTGATACAGGGAGGAGGTGGGACATTTATTTTAACTGTTTTAACAGCTTCTTTAAGTAGTTAGAGACTGGAACAGTCTGATAGATAAAGGTGTTGTTAGACTAGTTTGTACTAAACACTCTGCTGCTTGAAAGAAGATAGTGAGCCATGGAAAAAGTCAGGCAGGTAGGTGCAGAGGCTGAACAGAAGCCTTCCTTCTAACAGCTGCAACAGCAATCTGAAGCCTCAAATGAAGTAATCTATTGAACCATATATCTTGCATATTAGACAGGCATAATACTAAAGCGCAATGGGACATCTGCACAAAGCCAAAAGTGGACCAGTTTCCTGGGAAAACCACCTGTACTGTAGAGAGCTAAAAAAAAGTCCAATTTATTTAATTCCCTTGACTGTTAGAGGTCTACAGAGCATTTCTTCACCTCTCATAGTTTAGGGACCAGAGGGTCTCAGTGTGCACATCGCATGTTCCTCTGGTCCAAACCCTTTGAGTGCCAGAAAGGTATCCAACGCATTGCCTTGCAATGTGCTGGATACCCCACTGGCACTCAAAGGGTTACAGACAGACTGACACCAGCTGTATATCCTGTTATATCAACTAGTAGCCTAGTAGTTATATATTTGCACCCTTGAGGAACTGGAGACACAATTCCATGGTATGTGTCGGGTCTTTGTTGTTTGCGCTCACTAGGTGTCAGTCTCATCCCACTCCCCCTATGAGGTTCCCACCACATCTCTCTGTACTACCTGCCATTCAAATCAATGGTGTTGGCCTGAGCACCAGCTGAGTAGAGTACTGCTGTCTTCTACTGTTTGGACATAAACTTTCCATCCGATACATAACCCTGTACTAGTAGCTGTGTCTCAAAATCTGCATTCCATCAAGATATTGAATACTAGTTGAACAGCCCGTTACACGGGCCACAGTGCCACTGCCACTCGGTCGCGGGGCAGTCACGTGCAGTAGAGACTGCCCGCGCCGTGGCTGATACAGAGCTGGACGCTCCTTTGGAGTGCCCAGCTCTGTATCAGATGCGGCGCGGGTAGTCTCTACTGCGGATGACTGCAGCACGCGCAGCAGTGTCTACTGCGCATGTTGCGGCGTTACACACAATTTAGCGAATTATTATATAGGATAGGACCTGTCATCTACTATTAATTCAGGACATTCAGTATTCAGTCTGAATACACAGGACATCTGGAGACCAGTTGTAGCAGTGGTGAATACGGACAGAGAACACTGGCTAATTGGGGTTGGGACCCTTGATATGCTTCAAGTCCAAGATAGGACAAATGAGTGCATAAATTGATGTTTTTTCTTTTGTATTTTTGATTTTATTAAATATGCATTTTCATCTCCATCGATCATTTAACATTATATCATTATCCATCATTCATCTGTACCATCAGTCATTCATTATTGCTCTCTCTCTCATTATCCATTCTGACTATTGATTCTGACCTCTCATTGACTACAGTTATCAGGTACTCGGTTGGATTTACATATACAGCAGACTGTTACAAGCAGTATAAGCATTTATTTTCTTACTTTTCTCTGGGACATTTTTACCTAGTGGACAGAGATATATAAATAGCTTGTTTTTGCGCTGGTGACTTTTTTTATTTTTAGTATCTCGTAATATCGTTCATGCTGTTTGATTTAACGATACAAAAAGCCTCTCTTGCCCTAGAAGGTAGTACATGGAGAAGTGCTTTCTGTTTCTTCTGAGATTAGCTCATTGTGCTGAGGTGTTCACTGAGGTTACAGGAGGTAAAATGTGCATTCAGGTTAGGACTTAGTGAGAGATCAAGGGCTTATTGTCATCCCCCTCTTCACTGAGTGGATTCAACAACTAGAAATAGAAGGAAGCCAACACCACAGTCATATTCTCAGCACTGACTGCCCCAGAACACAACCTGGAATTAATAGAATTCTCACAGCTCATACAACTTAAAGAGGGTCTGTCGCTTTAAGATAAGTTTAGTTATTGTTAACCCTTTGAGTGCCAGAGGGGTAAGCAATTAATTGCTTTGCAATGCGCTGTGTACCCCTCTGGCACTCAAAGGGTTAAGGGAATTAAAAACAGCCTACATGTTATGCTAGTCGTTTATTTGTAATCTAAATATTTTTTGAGAAATTAACCTTTATTTGTTGGTGGCACAAGGCAGCATGTTCTGTTCATTAGTTCTTGTACTGGGCCAATATTAGCACACACTGTGCTATGAATGAATCTGGGGTCATTACCAATAACACAGCAAGTGGTAAGTTTCGCTTCAGACAGAGCTAAATAGCATACTGTACTGGGAATTAAAATAAAGTGCCACTCGATGCCATCAAGATAAAAAAAAAAGTGAATTTCTAACCCCTTAAGGGCCCTTGACGGTCCTGGCATGTCATGGGTTGGCAAGCAATAAGGACCCATGACATGCCAGGACTTCCATGGATTTCAGGGCTTCCCCTGCGGCTGCACTCCGTTCGGGGAGCCCTGAACCAGGAACACAAAAAAAAAAATCTGTGGTTCTTAAACTACCACCTTTAAGGAAAATGTACCCAAATAATTCCTCATCTGGTGACTAGCTGATCAGTAGCACTAGTCGCCAGAATTATTACCTCCTTAATGCAAATTATCCTCTGCTCCAGGACCGACAGACAGAACAGAGCACAGACATCTTCCCAAAGTGACGTCTGCACGCCTGCGCAGTCAGTCCCATCCGGCTCTAGGAGCCGTTGCCAGGAGACTTTCAGCTCCAAAAGGGACTGACAGCGCAGGCACACAGACGTCACTATGGAAAGATGTTTGTGCTCCGTCCTGCCTGTCAGTCCCGGAGCAGTGGATAATTCACATTAACCAGGTAATAATTCTGGTGACTAGCGCTACTGAGCAGCTAGTCGCCAGATGAGGAATTATTTGGGGACATCTTTCTTAAAGGTGGCAGCTCCGCTTTAAGTGCCGGCCGTGTGCGCGCGTGGCCGGTTCTTAAGGGGTTATTTTAGAGAAAAAAAAATAGTTAATACAACATATAGAGAGGTTTTAATTGTCTATTTGAAAACTGAATGTTTCTTACGGTTACTTAAACCCATCAGGTGCCAGAAAGCTGTATAGCACAGTGCATAACCTTTTGAGGATGAGTGGTGCACACCTGTCTGGTCCTTAAAGCAGCAGAAATGTTTTTTTTTTTTTTTTTTTTTTTTATTATTTTAACCCTTGGAAGTTAGAGAGGTCCCAAATGTAATGCACTAGACCAGACTGACTCACCTGTGTTTAATCAGGGAAATCCTTACATCCTGGCCTGCTGGTGGCCCTGGACTTGGACAGCCCTGTTATAGACTACTTCAGCAATAAAGGGGTTAAAAAGCCCTAAATTAGTCTACTGTGGTGCAGTTCGTTTGTTCCAGAATTGCACCTCTTTAGCTTTCTGAATACTACCCAAAGTGTTCTGGTGGAAATGGCAAAGCATAGATGATAAAAATTCCCTTTCAGTTTAATTGGGGATTTTTAACCGCTTGAATTATGGGCGTCTGCAGAAATGCATAAGGTTCACTGAGTGTAGGTGACTGCACATAAAATCTGTTCTCTGGAAATAATATCAAACTGAGGTCATTTCATTGTATCTAGCGGTCTTCTTGCTAGTGAATGAGCGATGGCCAGGTACAGTTTGGCCATTGAAGAGTCAGCCAAGGAAGAAACACATAGCAAGAGGCCAATGTACAAAGAAAATAGGAGCAAACAATTGCATCACAGGGTCCAATTACAAATGTGTATTTATTTAAAGAGGGTGTTTGATCCCTTGATGCTAGAGTGGTCTCCAATGCATTTATTTTCCCTTAACCCTCTGAGTGCCAGAGGGGTACACAAAGCATTGCTTTGCAATGCGTTGCATACCCCTCTGGCACTCAAGGGGGTTAACCCTTTGAGTGCAATGCATTGTGTACCCCTCTGGCATTCCAAATCATTAAAGGGTTAACATAACTAATACAAAACCCATTGTAAGCCATGTTGTATAATTGTGATCATCCTTATCTGTGGGTCCAGTGTTCTTCTGTTTTGTTGGTAAGACGAGCAATATTGGGGGATGTATTACATGACCCTGGGGGAGATACACTAAGTTGAGGTAAAGAGGAGATAACTTCTCCCGTGTGTTAGACTATCTAGTTCCTGTATTATTCTTTAAAGGGATAGTATTACTTCAAAATTACTATCCCTCATATTGTAGCCCTTAATAAACTTAGTTAAATGACACCAGCGGCATCTCTCAAACCTTTATGATTTAAGAGATAGCCGCTTTCAAAGTTTCCTCTCCCCTGCTGTCAGCATTCTGCAGCCAGCAGGGGAATCCAGTCTCTGAATCAAGAGGAGGCTCTTCAGCAGAGCTGATATCTCGTTATGGAAGGAAAAATGATTAATTGAAACAGTCTTCTACTTGTGCATGGTAACCAAGCACACGTTTCAATTAATAATTTCTCTTTCCATAACGAGATATCGGCTCTGTTTAAGAGCCTCTGCCTGTCCCGGGACCGGATTCCCCTGCTGGCAGCAGAACGCTGACAGCAGGGGAGAGGAAACTTTGAAAGCGGCTATCTCTTAAACAATAAAGGTTCGAGAGATGCCGCTGGTGTCATTTAACTCAGTTTATTAAGGGCTACAATATAAGGGATAGTAATTTTGAAGTAATACTATCCCTTTAAAGCCCACTCTTCTCAATTTGGTGAGCTCTTCAGGCATAGGTTGCACAGAATATCATAGGAACTGTAGATCGTATCACCTTTCCTTTCTTTAGCATCATTGAGGGGTGCAGGGACCATGAGGTATAGGAGCCCCCTTTGTGGCGGAGGGGCGCCACAAAGGGGGGATCCGGGAATTCCCCCCATTTATTTTTTAGCTATACATCTGCCGTGAGGGGGCGCTGATTTACACTACCAAGCGCTCCCTCGCGGCATCCATAATGTGACATGCCGTCCGCAGAATCTGACAGCCAGGGCGGCAGTCCAGCTGATCTCCCGGCCTGCGCTCTGGTAATACAGAGTGCTGGGAGATGTTATCATGTCCCAGCGCTCTGCATTACTGAGCACTGCGTGCGGGAGCTACAGCTCGGTGCCGGAGGAGGCACAGATCACTTGCCACGCCGCTAGACCACCAGGGACTCAAGGTAGGGCATCAAGGGGCATTGTGGAGACTACGGGGCAATGGGGAGATGAAGGGGCTTTATGGGGCAATGGGAAGATGAAGGGGGCATTGTGGAAGGGGCATTGTGGAGATGAAGGGGGCATTGTGGAGATGAAGGGAGCATTGTGGAAGGGGCAATGTAGAGATGAAGGGAGCATTGTGGAAGGGGCATTGTGGAGATGAAGGGGGTATTGTGGAAGGGGCAATGTGGAGATGAAGGGGGCATTGTGGAGATGAAGGAGGCATTGTGGAAGGGGCAATGTGGAGATGAAGGGCATTATGGAAGGGGCAATGTGGAGATGAAGGGAGCATTGTGGAAGGGGCAATGTGGAGATGAAGGGGGCATTGTGGAGATGAAGGGAGCATTGTGGAAGGGGCAATGTGGAGATGAAGGGCATTATGGAAGGGGCATTGTGGAGATGAAGGGGCATTGTGGAGGTGAAGGGGGCATTGTGGAAGGGGCAATGTGGAGAGGAAGGGGCATTGTGGAGATATGGGGGCAATGTGTGTATCCTGTTAAAGGGATAGTAATACTTTGTTTTATCGTTATTTTATTTTGTAGGCATTAAAAAAACATGAAGAACGATATGTCTTATCTCTCAAACCTTTATGGTTTACGAGATATTCACAAGCAAAGTATCCCCCTCCCTGTTCAGCCAGATCAGAAGGGAGGTGCCCAGGTAGACTGCAGAGAGGGACAATCTTCAATTAAGATAAGGGAAAAAGCTGAAAAACTTGTCAAGGGGGAAAGGGCTTTCATTGTTTTCATACAAAGAAGATTGTCCCCTGCTGTTATCTGTCTGGTCTTACAACCAGATTCACATCTGAGAAGAGATGGCTTACACTAGGAAAAAGGGGCGGGAGGGGGAAACTTTGCTTGTGAATATCTCTTAAACCATAAAGGTTTGAGAGATAAGACTTATATCGTTCTTCATGTTTTTTAATGCCTACAAAATAAAATAAAGATAAAATGAAGTATTACTATCCCTTTAAAGGGATAGTATTACTTCAGAATTACTATCCCTCATATTGTAGCCCTTAATAAACTGAGTTAAATGACACCAGCGGCATCTCTCAAACCTTTATGGTTTAAGAGATAGCCGCTTTCAAAGTTTCCTGTCCCCTGCTGTCAGCGTTCTGCTGCCAGCAAGAGAATCCGGTCTCTGAATCAAGTGGAGGCTCTTCCGCAGAGCAGATATCTCATTATGGAAGGAAAAATGATTAATTGAAACAGTCTTATACATGTGCTTGGTAACCAAGCACACGTAGAAGACTCTTTCAATTAATCATTTTTCCTTCCATAACGAGATATCAGCTCTGTTTAAGAGCCTCCGCCTGTCCCGGGACCGGATTCTCCAGCTGGCAGCAGAACGCTGACAGCAGGGGAGAGGAAACTTTGAAAGCGGCTATCTCTTAAACCATAAAGGTTTGAGAGATGCCGCTGGTGTAATTAAACTCAGTTTATTAAGGGCTACAATATGAGGGATAGTAATTTTGAAGTACTACTATCCCTTTAAGCTTATTTTTGTATTGGTAAAAAGGGAAAAACTGTGGTTAGGCTTGGGCATCATAAAAATGTAATCTCTGCACTAACATAATGTTATATAATTAATGGCATAAATACTATGAAGATTAGTTGGAGCTGCTTTTATTATGAAACATTACTATCCCTTTAACAAATAGATTGATGATCCCTGTTCCAAAAGAATGTTGATTCAAAAGATTCTATTCCAATATTTTCATTGTTCTGCAAAAAGATGGAGGCTTTCAGCCAATCTTGGATTTAAAGGCCTTAAACCAATTTTTTATGAGTAACCAAATTTAAAATCGAATCAATCAGATGCGTAGTAGCAGCAATGGAACCAACAGAGTTAAATGTCAACTCTAGACACATCTTAGCACGTCCCTATTTGGCCTAGAGAACTTAGATTTTCATATCAAAATTTACATTTTGTCTGGCTATGGTACCAAGAGTGTTCAGCAAAGTGATGGCTCCACTTGCAGCTTTACATCAGTTCGCAGGCGTAAACATGACTCCATATTGGCCAATTTACTACTGAAAGTTCCTTCTGAGGAACTTCGACAGGAAGTTTCAGCATCTGCCAGAAACACCAGAAAGGATGCCCTGGACTGTGGGGGTAAGGTAGGAGAGTAGGTCACTGTAAGGCTGGAGAAGATTAGACTCCTCCATCAGGGCTGATAGAGTGAAGGTTAGGGTGTGGGGCTAGTGGCCATAGCTGGTACAGGTAGTCCCCCTGTGGTAAGTTGTGCTGCTGCCAGGACCGTATAAAGGTGCTAGCCACAAAGCTAGATGACCCCCTTCAATGTAGCTGAAGAAGGACCAGAATAACCCACCCCAGAAGGGACTAACTCTATCAACCCCAGGGAGAATATTTCCAATAAAGTAACAGTTTAGGACTCACCCAGTAATGAATAGACAGCAGGATACTGTACCGGAAAGGAGCTCTAAGTGGAAATGGGAACACTGCAGGTACACAGTACAGGTAACTACCACAAAGAGAGGCAGAAGAGTAGGTCAAGGGACAGGCAAGGTTGGCAACAGACTGGACAACACAGTACAAGAATTAGCAGGCAAGTAGGGTGGCCAAGGGACAGGCCAGATCAGCAACAGGCAGATCAGCAGAGCACAAAATCAGCAGGTTAGTATACTGGCAGGTTAGGTCAAAATCTGGAAGGTAGGCATGATCTATTGGAAACAAGGACACTAGAGAAAAGGCTATGAAACACTATAATTGCACAACGGATGAGCCGGCAAATGCCTTTAAAAAGACCAAACCCGAAAATGCGGGGAGGATGACTACAGGCTGTGTCAGCAGTGAAGAAAAAAGTGGAGAGAGTGCTGAGAACAACCCCTCAACAATAGTGCTGCCAATATAGCAGCCAAAAGAGGTACAGCTTCGTGACAGGCTGCATCATCAACTTGCCCAAATCTCAATTAATTCCATCAAAAAGACTTACATTTTTGGGACTAATGTTTGACACAATGCTTCAGAAAGTCATATTGCCACAGGAAAAATTATGGAATTACAGGAGAAGATCAGTCAGCTTCTCAATCAGAAATTATCTGCCTCTAGTGGAGACGATGGCATCCACTATGGATGCAATTACTTTTGCATAATTTCACATGCGTCCTCTACAACTAGAAATACTTCGATACTGGTCCAAGAATCCGGCTCACCTACATCAAACAATAACTCTTTGAAAGACTACTAAGCAGTCACTTCAGTGGTGGCTATCAAGTCAAAATCTGTCAGCAGGAAGGCCATTTTCAGTCAAAGAACAGAAGGTGGTGACGAACGATGCTAGTCTGTTTGGGTGGTGAGCAGTGTATAGTCTTCACTCCATTCAGGATTGGTGGTCTCCCACCAAGGCAGGTCTACTGATAAATATTCTAGAGTTACCTGCCATCTACAATGCAGTAGCAACATGGACAAGTCTCCTGGAAAATCTTCCGATTCCAAGTCAGTCTGGCAACACCAAAACAGTGGCTTACATCATCCACCAAGAGGACACAAAGAGCAACGCAGATTGGATAGAGGTGGAAAGAATTCTCCTTTGGGCAGAAAATCATGCCCTGGTGTTATCGGCCATATACATTCCAGAAGTAGACAACTGGAAAGCAGACTACCTTATCAGACAGACCATAGATCCAGAAGAATGAGAATTGAAGCAAGAGATCTGTCTTCAAATAGTGGATCACTGGGACACACAAGAAGTAGACATGATGCCTTTGAGAAAAATAAGAAACTTCCAGTGTTTTCTGCCACAGGCACTAGCAGTAGATGCTCTGTCGATTCCATGGAACTACAAAGTAGTGTACATGTTCCTCCACTAGCCACGATTCCCAGGGCTCTCCTCAAAATAAGGAGAGAAAAGTTTCACTCCATTTTCATAGCCCCATTTTTGCCAAGAAGAGTTTGGTTTCACCATCTGCAAGAAATGTCAATAACAGAACCGTGGTGTCTTCCACAGTTACAAGACCTGCTATCTCATGGACCCATTCATCGTCACATCTTACACAGTCTCGCTTTGATGCCATGCCCGAAATCCAAGCAAGCATCAGCAGGCAAAAAAAACCCCTAATAGCTCCCCTTTGACAAGTCTATTTCAGCATGAATCTCTGAGTTCCGGTCTGCCTTAGGCAATCGGAGTACATATGAGTTTTTTTTTTCCACAGTATGTGTCCGTGGTGGACCTGTGGGCATTAAGGGTAATTTCAGAATGTAATTGCATAGATTTCATATCTTTTTCTCCAGAGTTCCTCGCAATCCAGTGCAGGGACTTTAATTCCTAGAAATGGATTCTTCCCTGGTGGATATGCAGGTTGCCTTTCAATTGTTTTGTTCATGCACCTCGATTAAAGATAGAGTCTTTGTGCTCTTTACTCCACCATGTATCCAGGGGAGTTTTTTTTAGCTTACATGAACATAAAAGACACTTACCTGCATATCCCCATTCATGCGGGTCATCAGCTTTTCCTTCACTTTGCTTTTCAAGACTGTCATTTTCAGTTCACCTCCGTCCAGTTTTGTCTGGCATCCACTCCATGGGATTTCACAATGGTTATGGCAGCTTTGTATGCCCACATTTGTTCATTTGGGATTTCCCTTACTTCCTACTTGGATGGCCTTTTGCTAAAGGCCTTGAATCTTCATATTCAGATGTCCATGTCCATGGAGCAGCATTACTAAGGGAACAAATTCAAAAAGTCATCCCTGGTTCTGTCTCAGGGTCTAGTTTTTCACAGCATGAGATTTGACACCCTTTAGGGATTGGGCTTTCTGGTAAAAGATAAGGTTTGGGTATTGTCATGGCAGATGTCTCAGACCTTGGTTCTCCCATCAGTGATGGTATGGGAATACATGAAGGTCTTGGGATATCTGGTCTCTGCCTTGGAGGCAGTTCCATTTGACAAATTTGACCTTGGGAATTGCAGCTGGAGATTCTCAGGAATTAGACCAGAAAGCAATGCCATCTTTCCAGCTTAATGTCTCTCTCGTGCTGGACAAAGTCAGATCTTTATTGGTTTCTCCAGGATTCTCACCTGACTCTGGTTTGTCTGTTGGTCATACTAAACTTGTCCATAGTCACAACAGATACCAGTCTAAAGGGCTAAAGACCGGGGCCTTTCCCACAGTGAAAATTTACGGTCCATAAGTATATTGAACCTTTGGTTGATTCTTCTGCATGTTATATCACAATGCTTATCCCTACGAGCACCTTACCAGTTACAAAAGGATCTCTATGTTTGCTTGCTGGAGGCGATGGGAGAACAATGACTGCAGGAACGGGATTAGATCCTTAGGAGTGGTAGATTCTGGTACGTTCCACAGACGTACATTGTTCCTCCTGCTATGGTTGTCCAAGTAATTAAGGCTGTGTGTTAGGGCACTGATGGTGGCTTGTGGTTGTTCCATAAAGTATTTTATGGAGGTGTTCCGAGAGTTCATTGTTTTCCTCTTCCACTGAGTCCACTCTATGAGTAAGTTGCTGCAGGTTTTTTGTGGAGGTCTGCCTTAGTAGGTAGGGAGGCTAGAACTTCCAAGGGAACCTGGGCTCGAGTGCTCATATGTCCATTTCCAGTGAGATATAGGGTACCCATAACAGAGCGCATGATGGATAATGAGGTTTGGAAGCAGACAGTTGCAGGGGAGGCCTTGATGCCTTGGTGAGAAATCCAGCTAAAGTAGGGCTCCAGTGAGTTTTTGTCTACAACTATGCTCTTTTAAGTGACATTTTTTTCTTGCCAGGCATCAATATAGCTTCTAATCTGGGAGGCTGATGGTCAGGCAGTTTCAAGGGAGAGAAGGGTAAAAGTTAGGAAAAAATTAGCTAGTGTTCAAGAGCAACCATAATCAGACATCCATCTTGTTTGGCTAGAAGGACTGCCCTATGAATCTGGATTTCAAAGACGAATAAAATAAAGAGAATACATTTCTCATAGGGAAAAACTAAATGTTCTACAAAAGCAGACCGGCCAGATTGCCTCTTAAAAAAACTGACCAGTAGGCAAAGCCTCAGTAAGGCAGTGAAGAGGGAGGAGTTTCATACTTTAACTCCCGCCTCCTGTGGAGGGAAATTAACCCCATGGTCACTGTGTCACCCATTTGATGGAAGAGAAATATGACATTTGATGATGGGAGACGGATGTGAAATCCTGTTCCTGACTGAGGACAACAGGAAAAGCCTTTGTGGGCCATCCTGGCCAGCAGGTTACATGTTGCCCAAGACTTCGACAGAAACACTATGATGTGGTCTACCAATGAATAATACAGCCGATCCACACTGTTAGGGAAAGGGTTTTTAAAGGGATAGTAATACTTTGTTTTATCTTTATTTTATTTTGTAGACATTAAAGAAACTTGAAGAACGATATAAGTCTTATCTCTCAAACCTTTATAGTTTGAGAGATATTCACAAGCAAAGTTTCCCCTCCTGCCCCTTTTACCTAGTGTAAGCCATCTCTTCTCAGATGTGGAATCTGGTTGTAAGACCAGACAGATAACAGAAGGGGATATTCTTCTTCCTATGAGAACAATGAAAGCCCTTCCCCCCTTGACAAGTTTTTCAGGTTTTTCCCTTATCTTAATTGAAGATTGTGTCTCTCTGCAGTCTACCTGGGCACCTCCCTTCTGCTCTGGCTGAACAGTGTTATATCAGTAAAAGGGGAGGGAGGGGGATAATTTATCATTGAATTACTCTTGAACTACAACTCTGACAGAATTGAAATAACACTCTCCAAAGTCCAAATACTATGATGATTAATTAGAGCTGCTTTTATTATGAAACATTACTATCTCTTTAATCTAGAACAGTGACTGTCAACCAGATTTATACCAAGGGCCTTGTATGTGGCTCTCAGGTCCATCAAAGGGCCTCACATTAAAAAGCAGAATACTAACTTGGATGCTAGCGTAGTCTCCACCTCTAGCACCTAAGGTATTAAGGTGGACCAGTGCAAGTATAAAAGGATGTAAGCACGGACATAATAGAAAGGCACTCCAGTAAATAATAAATTGGAAATATAGGACTGTTCAGTGTTTCAGCAGCCAGTCACAGCTTTCATCAGGGACTAATGATATAATCTCTGACGAAAGCAGCACCTGGCCTTTGAATCATTGGATGTCCCTATATTTTTGACAAATTATATATGATCTGCTCTGATTTGCCTCATGTTTATACCCTGGATAATGCCAGAGTGTAAACGGAAAGCTGGATTTTTGCAAACGTAAGTAATGCTACACAACTTCTCTACTGTATACAGTGATGTGATAAAGGAAAGGGATCTGTGGTCCACAGGAAAAGCCTCTAAGGGCCACCTGTGGCCCTCCAACGATCTAGAAGATCATATGTATGATGTGTATAAAGCACATCATAAAAAGAAAGCTTTGTAGTCTGATTTTAATTAAATGCACAGAGGACTAAATTATACATTGGATTACAAAATGCAGAAATGATTTGGTCCAGTAATCAAGTTACTTTGTTTGTCATATACCAATTATAAATTATTGAAGTGGATTGCTTTAGAATATGTGTGTTCTTTACTGAAAGTGATACCTAGAGGACTGATTAAGTTTTTATCTTGTTAAAACATAATTGTTCTCTTAAAAAGGAACTTGTGCCTGCTCAAAATAATAAACAGCATTAGCAGCTGTAATTATCAAGTCTTTAATTTGTCTGATCTCTAATCTAGTCCACACAATAAATGGTTGAGACACTTAAGAGATCATTATGAACATTTTAGAGCCTAGATTTTTTTTCCAGCCGGACACGTATTGCAGTTATATTAGCAAAATCTATATATTCTCATATTACTGCAGTGATGATTGCATAATAACTTAAACAGTCTCTGGGATTCACAATCATTAAACTGATAAATAATTAACATTAATAAACTCTGAAAATACAGAAAACAGCATGAACCTGCACCTCTCATTAATAAATGTACTTGTGGGAGGAATCATTATATTGATTGGATATCCCTGATAGCGGTATGTACCTGATACCATCTCTGTCTCGCAGATTAATCTTATCCATTATGAGGAAAGGAACATGTTTATTCTATGTGAGCTAGCCAGTTCCTGTACTCCTAATAGACCCTTTTGCCCCCTGGTGGTCAGGTCATGTATAGGGATAGGACTTAACTCACATTAAGAGAGCTAGCCAGTGATACTCTGCTTTGCACAGGGACTAGACATAGTGTAACAATCTGGCCGGTTTCTCTTCCAGAAGTAGTTTATTTAACTGCAGACATCATTACACCACTTCTCATCCCAGTGCAAAGCACAGCAGCACTGGGACAGAGATATACAGGGTGGGGAGGCTTAAAGAGGACATGGGTAATGTGGGTAAATAATAAAACATGGGGAGACGCACTATATAATCTGAGTGAATTAAATATAAACAGGGGGTGTTGTGCATATACAGTAGAAAATAGTGTAAGTAGGTCAGGGAGTACCACACTAAACTTTAATGCACACAGGAATGCATTTTCAGAAGCTGAAGCACATTAGCACAGATGTACTCACTGTCATAGACACAGTCACTTAAACACAGGTACAGTCAGGCAGGGAGTAGGCACACTAACAACGTAATAATGCAATAAATGGGATTTTTGTTTAGTGACAAATAAACCATTTTCTCTTAGTATCCTCCTGCAGGAGGGCAGGACACGTGCCTTAAAAGGCTCTCAGAGATGTAGACTCTCTCCCTGCTTCACTTTAAACCACCTGTCTAATCCAGTTTTAACATATAACAAAGATCTAAGAAAGGAGAAGCAAAGCAGAAAAGGGAATCCCCCAAAATAGAGAAACCACCAGGACCCCCCCCACACACACTCAGGACTTAAACAGTTGTTTTTTCTCCCTGGGGTCCTGCCCCATAGATCTTACAATCTAAGTATAGGATGAATGACATGGTACAGAGGATGATGTGCAATTTTTGACAATGCATATGAGATAGTGCTTAATAGTGCATATGAGATATGGTTTATATATCACAGTAGTGCTGCATTTAAAAGATGCTCTTTTGGCTTGTAGTTGAAGTTGTTGAGGCTTGGGTGGTAGGGAGTTCCAGAGGTAGGGAGCAGCAGGAGAAAAATACTTCAGTTGCGATACAGTGACAGTGGTTAAAGGAGCAGAGAATCATCCACCATGCCTGGGGTGTAAAGGACATGCAGGTATATGGAGTGATATCAACAACGAAATATGGGATGGAGACAAGTGTTGTAGAGCCTTTAAGATAATGAGGAGGATTTTGAATGTTATATGTTGCTTTATGGGAAGCCATGACAATGATTTTAATAATGGGGTTAACTACTGTTCTGGAGGACAGGAAGAGTATTTTGCTGGCTGAGTTAAGAATCAGTTGGAGAGGAGAGATATGGTTAGCAGACAGACAATAAGTTAAGAGTTGCAGTAGTCCAGCTGGGAAAGGATAAGAGCATGCATGACAGTTTCAGTTGCAGAGTGAGAAATAAATGGGTGGATTTTTGCTATATTTTAAAGAAAGAAGGGATATATTTTTATTATTTCATTAATGTTGGTGGTGAAGGAAAGAGAAGAGTCCAAAGATACCCTGAGACAGCGTGCCTTGTTCACAGGATAAACTGTAGAGCCCTCGACAGTTATAGAAAACTGAGGTATTGTGAAGGATTTAGGAGGAAAGCTAAGTAGCTCATTCTTAGACATATTAAGTTTTAAGCAAACAATGAGCCATCCAGAAAGAGACAGCAATAAGGTATTCTGAGACCTGCTGATGTATTTCCGGTGATAGTGTGGAGAGATAGATTTGTGTATCTTCTGCATAAATATGCTAGTTAAAGCTGAAGTACTTTATCACTCGCCCCAGAAAAAGGGTATACAGAGAGAGAAGGGGACCCAGGCTAGAGCCTTGAGGTACTCCCACTGAGAGGGAGATAGGTGGTGTTGGTGTATAACAGAGAGAGTTCATTGAAAGCATTAGGATAGGATAGGAACCAGGAATATGCCAGGCCACAGATGCCTGGAGAAGCTGGGAGAAGAGGGTATGGTCAACTGAGTTGAATCATGCTAATAGGAGAAAGACGGTAAGAAGAGAGTATGTGTGGATATATGGCTACCAGTGCAGTGGGACAAGGCTGAGGGTCAGTATGTGTGGTTCTATGATTATCAGTGCTTTGGGACAAGGCTGGTAGGGTCAGTATGTTTGCTTCTATGCTGCTAGTGCAGAGAGACATAATTACTTGTCATAGATGCTCAACTAGGAATGAGCATGCCATAGAAGTTATCAGGCTGTATCAGAGTGGTGTCCTACCCAGAGTACAGTCTCTTTTAGCTCACTAGCAGCAGAAAAAGAGATTGCACCCTGGGTAGGACACCATTCCTATAGAGCCTGCTCAGGTTAATGTCAGGCGTGTTCCTAGTTGAGTGTCTCTGACCAGTGCTTTTGCATATGCCACTTATGCTTGGGGTTAGTCACCCTACGAGTAAAGGGGAATCCAGTTGTGGACACCGTGTTCCCAGTTCCTAGAGATATCAGCTATGCTTTGATGACAAGGCGGAAACGTATGTCTGGAGCTGGCTGTTTCTCTTGTACAAATTGGAACTGCCAGGAACTTTGGGGTTTGACTACCATTTTTGCAGGATCAGTATGATGTGCTGTAGGATATTTCCTGTCTGTGTAAGGGATGAGTGAGCTAAAAGAGACTGCACCCTGGGTAAGACACCATTCCTATAGAGCCTGCTCAATTCTAGGGCAGGCTTGTTCCTAGTTGAATGTCCCTGACCAGTGCTTTTGCAGGTGCAGTGAGACAGAGCTGGAGGACAGTGTATGCAGTACTATGGCTGCTTATGATGGGTGACAGTGCAGGGAGTTCTGTATTTGTGGCTACCTGTGTAGTAGTACAAAGCTTGAGGTTAGTATGTGTGGTTTTATGGCTACTGTGGAATCACTAGTGTAGCTCCATTTTAATTGTTATCTTTATGGTATCATTTATGGCTCCATTTCATTTGTTAGCTCTGTAGTATCAATTTTATGGCTCAATTTCAGTTGTAAGTTCTGTGGTATCACTAGTTTAACTACAGTTCCTCTTTGTCCAATCCATGGCATACTGTGGGCAATTGGTACAACCAATGAAAAATATAAATATTGCAAACTACCTCCCCTCTGCAGTTATTTTGGTCCTACGAACTGAGGCAGTTGCCTTTCTCGCATTTCCTAGTATTAGCTGTCTATTTAAAGTTTTGTTTTCCCCCTTATGTGGCCTGCCTAACTGCGGCTCACATTCTATACAAGCCTCTTCGGATCGCATACCTCTTAAATGTATTGAAGAAAGTCACATGTATCCTATCCGGCTGTGCAGGAGGATTTTGGCCAGACAGCATGCCATGTCGAAACTTGCCTCTTCCTGATGTCCTGCTCTGGTGCCTAGTCGGAAGGCGTGTGGAAGCTGAGACATGTCCAACAGGAAATCAATCGCTTGCGTTCCACTGTTGGAATACATACAGGGGGAAAGAGGCGTCTTCCTGTTTCCTCGATAAAAGGGCACATATGGATGGCATCTTATGACCCTGTGAGTACTATAAATTCACTATATTGAAGTCTGCATTGCTAGAACCCTGTTATTTTTGCTAGTAGTACTGTATCTGCCTTACTTGCAACTTCATCAGTTTTGGGTATTCTGGATAGATTCAGGGTCCATGCCCATTGTTAGTATGTCTACGCCTAAAGGGGAAAAGGCTAAAACTGCTGACACTTCTTCCTAAGTCACAAGAAAACAGACCCAGGGGAATGAGTCTGAACAAACAGGTCTTTTCGTCCATAGTGTCGGTCTTGGGCGTTCCTTGCATAGACCTGATTGCTATAGCTCAGAACAGTCAGTGTCAAAAATACCTGTCCAAATGATTTGAGGCTCATTCCCTAGGACAAGCTGCATTAAGAACTGCATGGAACTTCTATCTGGCGTATCTGTTTCTTCCTCTTCCACTTTTCACGAAGCTGGTAAGAAAAATAAGAAAGGAGAGATCAAACATCATACTCATCGCCCAGGATTGTCCATGAAAAGCTTGGTATGCAGATCTATTTCAGATGTCGATCCAGCCTCCTATACCCCTTCCAGACGTGCTGTCTCAGGGTCCCATGCTCCATCCAGATGCGGCCTTCTTCAAGCTCAAGGATTGGAGATTGAATGGGGATCTTTAAGACTTCAGGGAATCTCTGAACCAGTTATAGACACCATTCTAAGAAGCAGAAGACTGTCTTCTACAAAAATTTACTATAGAGTTTGGTCCATAGTTCACAGGTGGTGCACCTGACAGAATCTAATTCGTGATTCAGTTTTAGCTTCAAGGATCCTAGATTTCCTACAGTCTGGTTTCCAGAAAGGCTTAAAGCCTGCATCTCTAAAGGTCCACCTCTCAACAATTTCTGCAATTTTAGCAACTCCTTTTCTGATAATTATCTTATAAAAAGATATATTGCTTCCATATCAAAAATTAAACCCACTATCCGTGAGACCATACCGCCATGGGATCTCAGTATGGTCCTACAGCAGTTATCCTCTAATCTGTTCTTTGAACCACTGGAGGAAATATCCATGAAGCATCTTACTCTCAAAACTGTCCTACTCACAGCTGTGACTTCAGCAAGACATGTGAGTGAACTGCAGGCCTTAGTATCTGTTTCTCCATATTTAATCTTCCATCAGGACAAGATAAACCTACGTCCTAGAGCCTCTTACCGTTCCAAGGTCATTTCTCAATTTCACCTTAACCAAGATATTGTACTTCCATCCTTTTGCCCAAATTACATATATTTATTCCATTGCCTTCACATTTATATAAACAGAACTCAGCTTATATGTAAGACAGATACATTATTTATTCATATCTTTGGAAAATTCAAGGGATCTCCAGCTTACAAACCTTCTATTTCCCATTGGATTAGGGACTCTATAAAGCTAGCTTATGATCTGGCCAATCTGGAGCCTCTTGCGGGTATTAAGGCCCATTCTCAACCTCATGGGCACAAAAAGCAGCAGCAACTCCCGAAGACATTTGCAAGGCTGCTACATTGTCATGTCTCTACCTTCATCAAGCACTATAGACTAGACCTTCAGGCATCCACGGATGCTAAGTTTGGCAGGAAAGTACTTGAAGCTGCTGTTCCTGTCTGAATCGTTAAGGTTGCCCTCCCTGATCTCTGAGGTACTTCTTTGGTAAATCCCACAGTATGCCGTGGATCAGACAGAGAGGAAAAGGGGAAATTTACACACCGATATTTGTTTTTCCTCTGTGTCCTTCCACGACAACCCTCCCTTAGGATTGTTTTTTCTGGTATTAGTATTGTTACCAAATTTCTATACTATATCAGCTCATGTGAATACTTAAAGGGATAGTAATGTCAGAAAAAAGTATTAACTCTATGGTAGATACAATTAAAAGAGAGTACTTGCACGTATTTGTATCTCTCAAACCATTATGGTTTGAGAGATATAGGAAAATAAAGTTCTCCGCTCCCTCCTCTTTCTGCTTGACGAGCTGTAAAGCTGTCAGAAGCAGATTCTGGTTCCTGGATCAGACGGCGGCTCTTCAGCAGTGCCAACATAACAATACCTAAAATAAAATACCTCAGTGGAACGGTCTACAACGTGTGCCTGGTTTGCAAGCACACGTTGTAGACCATTCTGATGAAGAATCTGCTTCTGTCAGCTTTACAGCTTGTCAAGCAGAAAGGAGAAGGAGCTGAGAACTTTGTTTTACTATATCTCTCAAACCATAATGGTTTGAGAGTTATGAATAAGTGCAAGTACTCTCTTTTAATTGTATCTACCATATAGTTAATACTTTTTTCTGACATTACTATCCCTTTAAGATTGGTTGCAATATAGTCAGTATTAAGTACTTCTCTAACCTCTCCTTTCAGCTTGGACAATAGTATAATTAAAGAGGGGGGGTAGTTTGCAGGATTTATAATTTTCATTGGTCCTACCAGCTGGGAGGTGGAGCCATCTGCCCACAGAGGGAAAAACAAATATCGGTGAGTAACTTTCACCTTTTTAATTGTACACTCTGTGGTATCAGTAGTTTATCACAATTTCAGCTGTGAGTTCTGTATATCACTAGTGTAGCTCCAGTTAAATTGTAATATATGTAATATCTAAAAAAAAAAAACTAGGTTGAATATTTTAAAGCGGATCTTTTGTCTTCATAATATTATCCCCCAATACATTACTAATATAGCGATAGGCAAAGGAATACTTGTATTATGCTGAATAAGGTCACATTATTAAAGTTATCCAGCTTCTTCTGCAGGCATCCAGCAGACAACAGCATAGACATCTTAGAGGAAAGTTACCTCTGAGTCTGAGCTGTCTGTCCCATGCACTGCCTGGACTGGTTGTGATGTTAGTTGGTTACCTTAAGGTAACGGAAGTTGCTGCCTGCACAGACGCACAGAGCTTCTCTGGTAAACTCTGTGCTCTGCATGCTTGCGGAAAAAAGCCAGATTACTTCAATAACGTGGACTTATTCAGCATAATATAAGTATTCCTTTGCCTATTGCTATATGAGTAATGTATTGGGGGCAATATTATGAAGAGGATAGTCCTGCTTTAAATAATTCAGTTCTTTTTTTTGTGCATGTGGTGTGTTTGTGTGCACTACTCACTGTAAAAAAACAAACAAACAAAAAAACACAGCCCTAAATTGTGTTGCACTTGGCCCCTCAAACCCTAGAACTGGCCCTGATTAAAGCACACTTTAAGTGGTTAATACTATGACTGTCTGACAGGTTGCAGGTGTATACTTCTCAAGAGAATCCTTGAAACATTTCCAGGAGATGGGGAAACTGAGCTTTCCTTCAACATCAGTAAGGACACAGCATCTGCACCCTCACTGGTGTCTCTTCAGATGGTGCTACCTGCATATGGCATCACTCACCGTTCTGCTACCAAGCCTCAGTGCATGTCTTCTAGCCCAGTTTGATTGTAGTGAGAAGCTAGGACAGGCCGTCCCAGGTTAACACTGCATTCCAATATTGTAAAAGGCTTGCACTCCCGCTCAAGAGCAGAACAGTGTGTGACAATCAGGGGAAAGACATGGCCACCACATGGAATGCTTTGCAACCTATGGGAGGAGAGAGAGGGGCTAAATGCTGCAAAACACTGCATGCTCTCCTAGTCCCTTCACTGCTTCCACTAATGGCTACAAATGCATCTACAGACCTTCCAAATGTCCCTCTTAGGAGGGACAGACCTTCTTTTAGACCAAAATCCCTCTGTCCATCTTTCCCACCCTGATGTCCCCCTTTTTAGGGCAGCAGACTTCGTGGTATGCGTATATAAGTGTATAACTGTGCTATACAAAAATAAAATTCACATTAATGTTTGTGTAAACATCAGTATGTGTGTTTATAATTTAGACTTTGTAAATAAAATACTTTGGTCTTGTTATAAATCATTTATTTGTTTACACAAATAGGTCTCAATATGTCATGGAATGGCCTAAAAATCCTCGTTAATACCCTGCCCACCAGCCACAACCCATAAACCATCTAAAATAAAAGTGTCCCTCTTTGGCCATTTGAAATGTTGGGAGGTATGCCTCTACCCCAAGAAAAATATATTGTGTTAAAGCCTATTAAATGTTCTTTAATACAATGTATTGCTTAGAAGTCTAGGTGTGTGTCCCTTTAAGCATTTTTTTTAAATCAATGACTTATTCGTTTTGACTGACTCACCAGTGCTCATACAATAGAATCCTGAAAACTTGGACATTAACTTTTGACGACATAACTTGTCACACCCCTACTTTAGTAGTATTGTGCAAATACTTGCACATTGAAATAAATGTATTCACTATGTTTTATTCCCATCGCCTCCCGCACACAGCCAGGACTACAGCATTGTCTGCAATATTTAGCTATAAACAGTATAAGAAACAAAATGTTTCGACCTTATTTTATTACCCCTGCTCCGCACACCCAAGATTCGGATGGTTAGAGGCCAAAAGAGGAAAACCCAACACATTGCCCATCTTCCTAGTCTTCCATACCACTGCTTCTTGCAGCTCTCTATACCATAGGCTTAATAAAGTCACATGACGTAGTGACATCACCCGCGACTTTGGCCGGATAGGAAATGACTGCTATTCTTAGGCTGCTCTGAATGTCAATCCGGCTAGCGTACTAATTTGATTGGTTAAATCTTACCCCGGCAAGAAATACCTTTTACTTGATTGGATGATCTCCATCGTATTGCGTCTCTGAAAATGCCGGAAGTTTTTGGGTTGATGCAGGTGAGGTGTACCGTATGTGTATGTCCACTAGTGGGGGTGAAGGGAAAATTAGAGGGCAACATTTTCAGGGTTTGTCTTTTCTGCTAGTGCATACTGGTTCATGTAATAATCGGGGGATTATACGTGGCTTTAATGAATTAATTAACCATCTGAGTGCCAGAGAGTTGCGAAACGCAGTATCTCTCTGGCAATCAAAGGCTTAATGCATTGGATTCAGAAGAAATATCCAAAGGTATTATGTATATGTCTAGTACATACGAGTTATGTTTAGCAAACGTATGTAAACGTTAGACTCTTGAAATTATGTATAATATTAAAACTGGGGATGAGCGTTGATACTTAGTTCTGTGTTATGCTGTATCTGGGTCCTAACTCTTGGATGCATTTGACCACCTCTGATGTTCGCTTCCATACGGTACAACATCTGATCTATATTTTCGTAGGTCACATAATCAAAATGACAAAACAAGCATATTGTATATATTTCTTTAACCATTTAAGGATCAATGGTATATGCAACGTATTGGGAAATCATGATTCACAGTTCAACTTCTTAAATCGTTTTTTTATACACTTTTAAAACTTGGCATTTACATACTTAATACAGTCTTAATAGAAAAAAAGTGTCATTCTAAGCTTGATAGCGCAAGATTTTCATGTTGCCTAGAGAATGGTCACACATAATTATAGAGCCAGTGATTCTGTTCACCGCCACTCTATTCCATTTAACTATATGTGCATACCGCCCCCCAATCTAATATGTATATCCCCCGAACAAACCTTAACAGTTTTTTTTGTTTGTTTTTTTAACTTCTGCAGCAGTCTTTTACAAGCTGCTCCGCTCCTCCCCTCCCTGTTATTCTGCACGCAGAGAAGGGGAGAGAGAGGCAGGATCTTTCTGTGTGAATGTTTTAATAGGAGTTCAGTACTCTAGAACAGAAGTTCTCAACACATGCCCTCAGTGGCCACTAACAGGCCAGGACTTAGGAATTTCCCTGCTAGAACACAAGTGTGTTGATCAGAGGCTCAGTTGTATTGATTAACTCACCTGTGCTTTTAAAAGGAAATTCTAAAATCCTGGCCTGATAATAGCCACTGAGAGCACAGGTTGAGAACTACTGCTCTAGAAACCGCTCCTGCCTCTCTCTCTCTCTCTCCCCTTCCATAGTTAAATGGAAAAGAGTGGAGGTGAACAGAAGCATTGCTCTATAATTATTGTAAACACGACCATTCACTAGGTGACATGAAAATCTTGCACTGTCATGCAGTACGAGATTCTCATGTCGCCATTCTTATGCAGGCGACATGATGAATGTGTTAAGTAGTCGCACTCTCTTTTGTGTGCGACCTTTTAAAGGGTCAGTAATGTCCCTTAAGAAATATTTAGAGTTAGGCAGAGGTTAAAAAAAGAAACAAATTGCCACAAATACTCTCTCTCAAACAGCTGTGGTTTGAGAGATATAGACACTGAAAGTTCACCCCTCCCTCCCCTTCTCCTGAGGTCAGTGATGTACTGACAGCAGGAGATCCCGGTTGGAGGATCAGCCAGAGGCTCTGCAGCAGAGCCAAAATCACATTATTTCAGAAGAATTACTTCATTGGAAAGGTTTACAAAGTGTGCTTGGTTTGCAAGCACACTTTGTAGACCGTTCCAATGAAGTAATTCATTTGAAACAATGCAATTTCGGCTCTGCTGAAGAGCCTCCTCAATTCGCAGGACTCAAATCTGCTGCTGTCAGCTTTACAGCTGACCTCAGGAGAAGGGGAGGGGGAGGGGAACTTTCAGTGGCGGTTTGAGAGAGAGGATTTGTGGGAATTTGTTTCTTTTTTTTAACCTCTACCTAACTTAAGACATTTTTTATGGGACATTACTGTGCCTTTAAAAGTTAACCCTTTTTAGGAAGAGAGAGTGTGAGTGAGTGTGTGTGTGTTTCACATTGATCAACAGTAATGTTTTTTTTTTTTTTTTAAAGTGGAACTTTCACCAGAATTAAAGTTTGTATATTTGAAAACTGCATTAAGCCTATGGGTCATGTTTGGCAAAAGTACTGTTAGAGATACTCATACTTGTTACTATATACTAATGTATGCTAATTGCAGTTCCCGTGCATGTTTCATATGCTAATTAATATTTTCAGTGATGTTTCATATGTTAATGAAGCTATGGGCTGTAGTAGGACATTTTCAGTTTCCCTTTTCCTAAAAATAAGAGTTAATATCTCCTAAACTAGACATTTGCTGTCATTTTAGTTAACCCCATTCAAGACTGCCTATGTGTCATGTTTTCATATATGTAAAGAAAATTCAAGGTGATCGGTCCACTTTAAACTTTTATGTGTTTATAAATGAGTGTGTAAATAAAATTTGTTAGTTTTGTTGTAAATCGTTCAGTTACATACAATGCTGTAAATAGGTCATGAACTAACCTAACAATTCTTGGAAATTCCCCACCCACCAGTTGCACCTGAAGCAGTATCACCTAATCAAAATTCTCTCCCGTTGGGTAGTTGAAATGTAGGGAGTTATGCACCATTACCAAAATCTTGTTCTGTGGAATCCCTTGCATTTCTTCTGGAACACAGTTTGAGAACTATTGCCATAGAAGAATACTGGCACATTTTATTGGTACAGAATTTGAACAGAATTCCAGCATGATCAGTTCCCATGTGAAATATGCTGTGAAAATTGCCAGTGTGATCAGCACCATATGATTTAATGATACCAGATTCTTTCCTTTTTATGCTGTGGAAAAGCTTCACTGAAAAATGAGAATGTGAACAAGCCCTAAGAGGAGACTGATGCCTGGGTTTTGTGTTGCTGTGATTGCCGGGACTCGCTGAGCTGTGCAGTCAGAGACTGATAATTAATCAGCTCCTTGTTTATTTACTGCACTAAAAATGGCAGGTGCTGCTATTTATTAATCATATGCAGACACAAACAAGGCCGGCTTCACCCCCGTAATTAATAGAACAGCATCCTTCTCTTTGTGTGCTAATGGGAGTGGAAACTGTTAGCAACTTGTATATTTAATAAATATTGCCCAGCCACTTAATGAGAAGTAAAGGTTTCCTGCCTTCGTATTGATGTCCCAAGCACTCTCTACCAGTCTTAGTCAATCTTTGGACCTCTAGCTGTTGGAGATTACATCTCTCATCGTCATAAATCAGCTGACAGCTGCTTGGGGAGGATGAAAGTTGTTGTCTGCAGTAGCTGGAGATCCAAAATCTCCTACTTTATACCCAAATTGAGCAAACTATGGCACACCAACAGCTGTAGGACAAAACTCCCGTCACCCTCAGCTGGCCTTTGGGCAGCTGAGGATGATGGAAGCTGTAGTCCAGCTGCATGTCTCCATTCTAACCAGCACAATCTAAACAGTGAAATTGGTAGGATCGTCTGAAGTGGAGAATCTCAATGTGAAATCCTTTTGACATTGATAAATTAACTTTAGATCTCTGTGCCTTCAACTGCAAATGTAGCATATAAGCAAGCTCATTGTGACTATATATCCGTATACACACAACTGAACACATGTTGTGGACCATGAGTGCTTATGGGAAGATCTGTAGCAAACGTGCAAGATGTGTAATGTTTTTCTACTCCATCTCACGTTAAAAACTGGTTTCAGATCTGAAGTTCCAGTGCCTTTTGTGCCATCTCAAATCGATTTGGGTATTTTGAAATCTGAAATAAATGGGAGATTGAGCTTGGGCATAGTTTGGCAAGTAGTTATGTATTAGTAATCAAACAAGTGATTTCCTTATTTGTAGAAAAACTCAATAAAAATACTTAAAACGTTAAAGTTCTTTTATCCCTGACAGGTCATACACCTCGGCCATGTGACAAATGTACAGTATAAGTAACAGAACAAAAGAGATGCAACTCTAGAGGATTCATAGGTCTAATTATCTGTAGTTAAGTTGAATAAAACATTAGTACAAAATTGACCTTTATGTGAGTGCCTGTGCATCTGGCGATTAACACAAATATCTGGTCTGACATTAGGAGCCATTTATCCGTGTGCTTCACATGTGCTTAAATCATTATATAAACCCAGCTAGCAACAAGACTTGGAGCTTTAAGTGTAAGACCTGAGGCTATAACCACCTTCATCAGTACATAGCAATGCCCCTGCTTTCATCCCTTCTTCTTTTACAGACATGCTCCTAGCGAAGACGGCCCATGAGGTCTTGTTGCGAGTTCTTCTGTTCCCAGCGGGTTTAATTAGGCATCCCCGCCCTGATTCCTCTGAGGTTCTAACCCAGCACCTTCTAAATCGCAATCTGCCCCACTGGACATCATACTGTGTCAAGTATAGTACTGTAAACAATGACCAGTTTGCTCTGTCCAACTTCAACTGGAATGTGAAAGGCACCAATTACCATGTCCTTCGGACAGGCTGCTTCCCATTCATTAAATATCACTGCTCCCGTGCTGCCCCCCAGGACCTGCAGCTCCACAACTACCTCTTCACCACACTCAAAGCCATAAATCTAGGTAAGTGATGGAGAGATGCTGTAATTACACCCTACACACTCCATCCTGCCTCCCACCCAAGGCTTATTAAATATTTAGCTTTATAAAGGCTATCAATTGTCTTTTCAAACAGAATATGTGGAGCGTGGCTTCCTGTGGCTGCTTATCCATATGGCTGGGATTAATTACTTTGCTTTATTATCGCAGCTTATTAAAATCTCCCTTGCTGCCGTTGGTTAGAACAGCCCATTATGTTAGCGGGTTATTATGGGTTTCATATTAATCGCATTATTATCTCTCTGGCTGCCTTTCATTAGTAAAGCTGCAGAGATGTTCCAAACATAAATAAATAAAATAAACTTATCCTTTCACTACCACAAGAGTGAGGAAGCCAGAGACGGCTGTTTGTGACTGCAGAGCACATCTCAGGGACAAGGCAGTTTTAACAATAGGGCAAAGTGGGCAGCTGCCCAGGCTTCATTGGAGGAATCCTTCCCAGTCAGGGATAAATTGTTATTGTCATACAACACAGTTTGGGACCCCCAGATCTCTACCTGATTACATGAGGCACAATACAGTCTGCTTAATGTGTGAATCCCGGTGTGATTTCAACACTGTGCGAAGAAGGGAGCAAAAACTCTGTATTATGTTAAGATACTGTAGGTGTGAGGAAACCAGGGGTAGGCCATCTTTGGCACTCCAGCTGTTGGAGACTACAACCCAATTATCCCTAACCAGCAAGCATCTGGGAGCTATAGTCTCCAACAGCTGGAGGGCTAGAGGTTTCCTAGCCCTGATATAAGAGCTTATTATTGGGTGAGCACACTACATCCTATTCGTATGAGAAGCTCAAAAGGGGACACACACACACGGTTCTAATTGTTATTTAACCGATTGGTTGCTAGAGGGGTATGTGAAACATTGCTAGTCAATGTTTAGTGGCCTCCTTGTCATCCAGGGGGGTTTCTGGGATGACTAATTTATACTTTGCACAGGGAAAGGGCCTATCATTTGCTTGAAGGAGAACTAACACCTTGTAATAAAGCCCCAGCCCACCCCATACACACACATACCTTATTATGGCCATGCAATCCTAATGACCCCCATCAATTTTCCCTTTGTGTCTCTGTTGAAGAGATAGCATCTTCAGTCACGGTCCATGCAGGTGGGCGTGGCAGTTGCTGGCAGAACCACAGGACAGACCCCTCCCATTGCACATAGGAATCTTAACTCTTTAAGGACCATCGGGGTGTGCAAAGTATGCATCTGCCTGCTTCGTGAACATGACATACAGAACTGACTGAAGATAATGAAGATAATATATTATGAAAAATGGAGAAATGTGGGGACAAATAAACATTTGTTTTGTTTTGCAATGCATTGGAGACCTATCTAGCATTCAACTGATTAACCCTTTGAGTGCCAAAGAGGTATCCAATGCAATGCGTCAGATACCTCTCTGGCACTCAAAGGGTTTAAAGCCATTTAAATCAGTTGGATTTTTTATTTGTCCTCTATGGTGCTGTTCGTTTTCTCCAGAATGTATCAATTTTCCCTTAGTACATCATTGTTCTCTGTTCGACAAAGACACAAGGACAAAATTCATTGGGGCCATTAGGATTTTCTGGCCATCGTAAAGTAAGTGGGGAGGATACAATTATGAGGTGTTAATTCTCCTTCAAACTGGCCCTGCTGTGGGGTTGTAGGTCTGGCCATGTCTGTTTCTGACCATTCTGTGTCCTCTCTGCAGGTATCCCTACCCTGATGTATGGCTTGGGATCGTGGCTGTTTGCTCGGGTTACTGAGACGGTTCCTACCAGCTGTGGACCAGTGACTATCTACTTCCTGATCAAGGAGGATGAAGGAGCCCTGTTCTGAGACCTACACTTAATTTTGCCTCATATACCAATGCAGTGGTAGTCGACTGTTGGCCTTTCATTTTGTGGAGACTACATCTCCCATTATGGGGATCATGGAAGTTGTAATCCCCAAGAGCTGGAAGTCCAACAACTGATTGCCACAGTAATAATGGCTGTGCCTTCAGCCCATCTTTCCTTCTTATCTAGCCTCCTACCCTTTCTAAGTGCATCACGCTTCAGTTCATCTCTCTACCTCCCCTCTTTTTTTCCACATCCTTTATCAGATTTTTATATTAACCCTTTGAGTGGCAGAGATGTATCCAACGCATTGCATTGTACATAGAGTTCCTTTCTTAAAATTCTGTCCTATTATATAAAAGGCCAGATGTGTGTTTGTCAGATGCAGTCTAGCGCAGTAGAGGCTGACCGAATGGACAAAACTTGCCATCTTCCCAGCCGCTCTCCCAGCCCTGTGTGCCCAGTGTCCGTCCTGGAGTGTGAGGGAGCCCTGTCCCCTGGTCGAGCAGTGTCCAGCTGAGCCGCAAGGTGCGTTCACGAACCCCCTGCTATGGGTCAAGGCGTGCTTCCGCATGCACACCCGAGGCTGACGAGGTAGAGGAGTGTTCCCTCTCCTGGTACCTCACGCGCTGCTGTTACTGAGGAGGCAGGTGTAGGGACTGGCGGGCGCATGCCTATCTTAACCCATTCAGTGCCATTCACTTTGGCCCGTGTACGTGGGCTGTTACACTCGTTTATTATATTACTGAATATAAATTAAATAAGAAACATTCTACTCAGAAACATGGCGGCATGCACAACTGGCACAATGGCAATTTGAATAAGCAATCATACCTGAGAACTTATGAAAGGAGCTCACCCTGTGATGTTTGAAATATTAACCCTTAACACAACCAAGTAAGTGGATTCTGCTTGCTGTGTCAGTGTTTGCTGTAACCCAGAGATGATCCTATTAGTCCTCAAGGAACCTTTAAAGGGATAGTAATACTTAAAACGTAAAAAAAAATGTTGTAGGGTTTATCCCCCTGAGTAAAACAAGAGTACTCCCACTGCTGAAAGGTGTTTCATTCAAAAGTTATTAATTTTCAAAGTTGAATTTTTTAGGTGCAATATCACAGTGGCCTGAAATTGTACAGTGGCGCTGTTGCTACACGATCCTATGGACAGCTCTGGTCCCGGGACTATAAATCTCCATAGGAAGGTGTAGCAACAGCACCACTGTACAATTTCAGGCCACTGTGATATTGCACCTAAAAAATTCAACTTTGAAAATTAATAACTTTTGAATGAAACACCTTTCAGTAGTGGGAGTACTCTTGTTTTACTCAGGGGGATAAACCCTACAACATATTTTTTTTTTTTACATTTTAAGTATTACTATCCCTTTAACATGGTACAGTTCTGAGAAATCACTTATTACTCACAAAGACAAGTAGGACGTCTCTTTCTACTAGAAATGTCACTTATTTGGACATTAAATAAGCAGTAAATTGGTGTAAATCATATAGTAGGAAACACCGGACTCTACCGCCCTGAGAATTTGGCCCTTCACCTTGAGATTTGTTCAGAACCCGGAGTCTCAGGGTCAAACTGGGAGAGTTCCCAGATATGAATATAATAAAAGAAACCTACTAAGAAAATGTAAGTAAAATCTTATAGGACTAGATGTAGGAAAATAGACTATTTCACTTCCTGGATAAAGCACATTTGAATTTGGAGGTTTATAAAACCAAGTCCTTTTTTTTCTGTGTTCCTTTTGAAACGAACACACGTGGGAACGCATTGAATAAGAGTTGCAATTCTGGAGTAAACCAATTGCACCACACGGGAAGATATGAAAAACACCAATTATTTTAATGTGCCATTTAACCCCTTGAATTGTGGAGACGTCTCCAACGATTTGCAAAGCAATGCTTTGGAGACCTCGCTAGCATTCAAGGGTATAACATGACCAGTTAAATCATTGGGAATTAGTATTTGTCCCATATGGTGCAGTGGTTTGCTTTAGAATTGCATTAGCTTATTGACAACTGCCCACAGTCACTAACTGATTAAAGTGATGTGTAATTCAATATTCTTAGGCACTGCATTTTGTCTTACAGCTCTGTCCCAATAGATTGTGGTTTGCCGGTTTATGTGCTTGTCGCCTTTGATGTCCATGACGTGTGTTGACAGTATCCAAGTGAATTTTAGCTCGAAAAGGAAGGCCATGTAAAGTCTTCTACTCCCTGTGTCAGCCTAGTATATGTATGATGACATACGAAGGCTGTTGTACTAAGAACTGCAGTAATTCTGGGCCAAACCAGCCAGTATTCCCATTGACTTAAATGGGAATTTTAACCCCTTGAATGCTTCACAATGCAATGAAGACCTCCCTAGCACTAAAAGGGGGTTAATCCTTTGAGTTCCAGAGGTGTTTCCCTGTGGCTCTCAAATGGTTAAAAAAAATCATTGGGCATTTGGGAAATGTTTTTCCTTCCCCCATAATTCCTCCACTTCTCCTCAGTACATCAGCCACAGAAGGTCATGTGAATAGTGACAAGTTCAGTATGCCTCTTTACAGAAAAGTGGGTGACTTAACCCCTTGGATGCTAGAGAAGTCTCCAGTGCATTGGAGAGCAGAAGTTGTGGATGGTATTAACGTGAAATAATTCAAAGTGCATAACATTGCCTTCATTTCTATCCTGAATCAAAGGTTAATTAGGGTCAAAGCTGTTATATTGGGAAGAATTTGACATTATCAACAGGCGAAGTGGCTCAACTGATATATTGTGTATTATGGTGCACATCAATATTGCAAGGCTTCTGATTTCAAGGCTTTTACCCTGAGGCAGTATTCTAGTTTACATAGAAATGCATAAAGTAACTAGAGGGTGATTACATGTTATCATCTTGTTAAAATAATAGTAATGCTTTATTTTATGTTATTATTTTACTAGTGCAGTGATTCTCAACCAGGGTGCCATGGCACTTTGGTGTGCCACAGACATAGACTTAGGGTGCCCCATGTTTTCTATGAAGACTGACAAAAATGGACTTTTAAATAAAGATTTATAGAATTTGTTATGCACAACAGATTTAGTTTTGTTATTATGATTATAAAACCTAATAATAACTGTATATTTATGTGTTGTACTCTTCTTATGCCCTTGATAAAGTACATTAAATATGTTAGGGGTGCCCCGAATTTTGTAGATTACGTGTTAGTGGTGCCCTGAACTAAAAAAGATTGAGAACCACTTTGCTAATGTAATCTTATGTTACCTTCTGACTTTCAATTTCTTTACATTTGTGTACATACCTTAAACCGGTTGTTGCAGTTCTTCTCTACTTTCCATGATGTGAGCACCCTCTACCTGTGTACTGTAAAAACAGTCTAATTAAACTGCATCTGAAAAGGATCATACAAATTCTGCCTGCCTTAGCCTCACTCTAGAGAAGTATCCATTAAATTAAATAACTTAGTAATTAAATAATAACAGATCATAAATAGCAAACAAAATATTATATGGGCATAACCACATAATCTAGTGAATCCATTGATTCTTAAGGTTTCAGCACTGAATTTGGCATCTTTCTTTCTGGAGAAAGATGTCAATATATAAGCACAAAATGTGGCATCTGTCTCTCTATATAAATACTAGTGAATGATTCACGGAGTTGCCAGTGAGATTTCAGCATATGCAATGTGCATGTTTTAGTTGTACATGGAGCTTTGTTAGGGTGGGCGGTTCCCCGGGTGGCACTTCATGGCCAGAGAGCTGTGTCTTTCTTTGAGGCGGTTCTTCATGGGCAGTGCATGCCGTCTTCCATGATGGGGAATCCACAGAGAGGAGGTGTCAAAAGTGGATGCTGCAACTTGATGCAGCTATTTTAACCGGAGTGGCCGGGGGGATCTGAAGTCCAAATTATCCCCCCTGTGAACCTCACTGCAGTGATTTTGACAGGAGTGGTGAGGGATGCACTTTTGTCAAAATCACTGACAGACAGCGAATTAGAAACAAATGTTGTGTGTGTATTTATCACACACCATGGGTGAGCAAATTCAATGCCTTTGTGATCTGAATACAGCCTTTAACCCCTCAAAATGCTACAGAGGTCCCCAATTCATTCATTTACAATACAGAGGAGACATCTCTAATATTCAAGGGCATGAAAGCTGCATTTAAACCACTTGTGAGAGAAAAAAAACCCTCTAGTGGTGGCAGTCCTACAGTGTTAGACTGTGATTACAAGGGTTAATTCTTACACTCCCTGAAATGACATTGTGCTGAAGGCGAGTTCTACTTTATATGGGAATGGGTCAGTTTCAGACTGTGCAGTTCTGGTCTCAGCAGGACTGTGATAAAATGGTTTTTAATTACCTGAGCAAATGTAGCTCCTTACGCAGCCCCTTCCTTGCTCCCCCAAGCAAGGTTGCTTTGATTTCAGATACAATGTACTGCTGACTCTGCGCACCTGATTTCCAATAAATACAAATAACGAGGCCCCATGTCCGATCAACAGCAGGGCAAACTCCTCCGAGAGCCTCTGACAAACTGCCTGATCGATCCAGCCTCTGTGAGCTGCAAGCCACATTAAACAGACGTTTGATTTCTCGCCTAATACTGTCACTGTGTAACAATTAGGCAAATGTAATATTTTCTTGTATTACATGGAAATCAATGCACCTTTTGCTCCTGTGGAGTTGATCACGGTAAGCGATGAGCTGTCAGGGGTCAGAGGTCAGAATGAAGATATAATTTCTCAGCTTAGATAAACTGCTGTTCATTCTGTCACTACAGACTCATTCACACTTCTATGCACAAGATTCCCGTGAAAGGAGCTTGGCTCATGGGGAAAGAAGCAGACTTTTTAACCACTTGGTCCCTACAGAGGAGACCAGTGTATTGCATAGCTAGGTATTGGAGACCTTTCTAAAAGCCAACGGTTTACACAAATATTTGTAGAGCAGCACAGGAGGACATTGTGTCCAAATGCAAGAAACACAATACATTTTGTATACTGCAAAGCAATACAATAACAGTGTAAGGGCCAGTGGCAACTGATGGGTTATTGGTTGCCGCCACTGACTATAACAGAAGCTCTCACACTCAGATCGCTGGCACCTTTCAGCGCTCAGTCTCCCGAATCCCTTATTATCACACTTCTGGGGTCAGAGAGATAGGATATCCTTGAAAAAGTACTGAAAGATTGGACCCTTGCAGGACACAAATGGAGAGAGTCACCCAGGAGACCTCTATAAACAGTGCTAGGTAAGTATGCATCTGCCAACATGCACCAAAGGACAGATTTCCTATTAGACAGAGTAGGCAGCCACCTAGGGCTCTAAATTTTGAGAAGAACCTCTGCTCTGTTGGCCACACCTACATTGTTGAGTGATGAGAATAGTCTTTGTAATCCCAGTTCATTTAAAGACGCACCAACATATCCTAATAATAAACTCATACTTTTTCATTCTGCATGGAAATATAGAATTTGACGGCCGATAAGAACCATTCGGAGTACCTAGTTGGTAAATTTTCCTAATGTAAAAACCTCAAGTCTTATTTGGTCCTTGGTCTTATGTTCAGAAGGGATCCGGTGATGTGAGCAAGAAGGACGGTGCCTGTTTCCTTGTCTGCGTCAGACAGGTATTAAAGCGGAACTTTCAATACATACTTAGTTGCCATGCATTCATTAAACGTATGTCGACTAGCTTTGAAATAGATGTTTTACCTTGAAAAAATAGCCCAGTGTAAAGGAATCGTTCCCATCTGGGGAATGACGTACAGGTTAGTGCTGTCTGCACGCCTGCACCGTCAGTCCCTTCCAGTAACCATATGGTGCACTGCAGTGTTTCTCAATGGAGAATGGGACTGATATTGCAGGCACGCGGACAAGATGTCTGCGCTGTAGCCTGGGTTCCGGTCTCCAGACTGGAATGATTCCTTTACACTGGGCTATTTTTTCAAGTTTGAGCTGTTATAATTTTTTTTATAAAATATCTCACCAGTGGGAGTAGCCTTGTTTTACTCTGGGGGATAAACCCTACAACATATATTTTTTTTACATTTTAAGTATTACTATCCCTTTAAGGTTTGGTCATGCCTTCTCGTGTGTATTACCGATCACCTCCATTGGCAATGTTCATATCACTCTAGTTTCTAGGTAATTATATTATAAAGTGTCCCTTTCCTGCCCCTTTTCCTTATGTCAGTCTTCTGTCTTCAGATCAGAAAGCCAGTCTGGATGGATCGCGACGAGGTACAATCTTCTGTCAGTATATGGAAAAACCTGCCCTCCTTCCTCAAGGGAGGGGGGGGGGGTGGCAGCAGGGTTTTTCCTTAAACAGGTGGACAGAAGATTGAGGGGAGGTTGCTTGACATATTGAAAGGGGCAACTTTATAATATAATTAAATAGCAACATTCATATCTCTGTAGTTTCTAACAGTGGAGAGCGCTAGTACATCATATGCTAATTGTGGTACCTGTGCGGTACCAGTGATATTTCATATGCCGATGAAGGTTTTTACTGAAGTGTCATATCCTAATTAAGCTCTGCATTTCACTATGAGACTTCCCAGAAATAAAAAGTGTGACTATTTCCTAAACTATACATCTTCTGGATTGGTTAACATGAAACAAACACAGTTTTGAATGAAGTTTTCAAATATTAACAAAAAAATAAATAAACGTCAAAGGCCCACTTTAAGTGTCAGTTTTCTATTCTGTTCACGAGAGTTGCTGTTCCTGTCATTTACTATGGGAGAGCCATAGTCAGGTGACTCAAACTATCCCACAGAATGCATTATAAACAAAATTGTCTTTTTGGACACTATTTGGCTTTGTTTATATATTTTTTTTTGATCTGCAACCCTTATTTGTTCTCACTCTCCCTCAATCTCTCTACCAGGGGTAGCCAACCCTGGACCACAAGAGCTACCAACAGAGCATGTTTTAAAGATAGTCCAACTGCAGCACATTTGGACTAATTGGTGTCTCAGTCACTTTAATGAATCCAACAGTGCTCATTAAGGGATATCCTGAAAATATACTCAGTTGGTAGTCTGGAGGACCAGGCTTGACTACCTGTGCTCTACCTAAAACTGTAGCAGCAGGAGGCAGTGGTAGAATATCTGTCTTGCAGGCAGTATATGATGGCCAGTTAAAGGGATAGTAATGTTTCATAATAAAAGCAGCTCTAATTAATCATCATAGTATTTGGGCCTTGGAGAGTGTTATTTCAATTCTGTCAGAGTTGTAGTTCAAAAGTAATTGAATGATAAAATATCCCCCTCCCGTCCCTTTTACTGATTTAACACTGCTCAGCCAGAGCACAAGGGAGGTGCCCAGGTAGACTGCAGAAAGGGACAATCTTCAATTAAGATAAGGCAAAAAGCTGAAAAACTTGTCAAGGGGGGCAGGGCTTTCATTGTTCTCACAGTAATAAGACTGACCCTTGATGTGAGCTGTCTGGTCTATGGACTAGATTCCACATCTGAGGAGTGGGGACTTACACTAGGTAAAAGGGGAAGGAGGGGGAAACTTTATCATTCAATTACTCTTGAACTACAACTCTCACAGTATTGAAATAACACTCTCTATGGCTCAAATACTATGAAGATTAATTGGAGCTGCTGTTTATGTGAAACATTACTATCACTTTAATTTACCAGTTTATATAACCTTTCAGTGACTGTTATTTAAACCAGTGGTTGATAGGATGGTTCCCAATGCATTGCAAAACATTTTGTTACTGAGGCTTGGCCTCTTTTGCTTCCTGCCTAGCCTGAATTATGATGTTCCCAACCCTCTCTAATAGCTATTTGTCAAGTCATAGGTTCCCGGGGGCTTTCACCCAGTCTGAGGGTCCGGTTCTGTCATGCCACATTTACTTGGGTATGGGGTGTCGCGGGCATGCGCCTAGGGTTGCCACCCAGCCGGTAAAAGATTGGCATCTGTCCAATGTTAAGTCTATGGAGGGAATGCTATGGCCGGTATTTTTTTGAAGAAAAGGTGGCAACCCTACGTGCGCCCTTACGTCTAGCCATATTTCAACCTGTATTTTTAATATTTAATATCTGTATTTGATATTTTGCATCTCTTTGGTTCAGTCCGATAAAATCTGTGTACCCCCTTTTCCTTTCTGTAATCCCCCCCAACTAAGAAAAAAAAAAAAAAAAAAATATATATATATATATATATATATATTTTAGAGACCTCTCTGTGAACCAAGTGGTTAGAAGTCGTTTTTGTATTTGTCTGTTGTAGAGTAACAGAATTCTATGTGCCAGATAACTGTGTGTGGTGATGGGGGGTGGGGTTTGGTTCTGGGATGTACTGCAGGTAAAGTCAGGTCTGAGCACACATGTAAAGGAACTAGTGGGATAAATGATTTTTCATTAATTACTTGAAATTCATATTAAGTTAAATCTATTTGTACCCAATTCTACCTGAATTAGACACATGGCTCAGGAACATGAAAGAGCACTGCAATTGTTCCAGAGGGATCAGATGTTATCAGTGAGTTTTATATTAGGAAGATGAATTGCTAATGAGCTGGGGGAGGAAAACTCATCAGGATCTCTAAACTTGTGTTGTGCTTATTAACTCTTGAAAGATTACCTATGACAATTAGATCAATACAACACACTTGTAATCAGCATATCTCAGTCTGTCACTCTCACTAATGTGTTTAATGGTAGGAGGAGTGTGGAGTTGTATGCAAGAATTAACTCATTGCCTTCAGAGGAACAGCAGGCACAATGTAAAGGCTTTAGCTAGACCCTTTCCTCTCACTAAAGAAACTATCAAATGTGACCCCTGACCTTCGTAGATCATTTAATTGGCATACTCATCAATCTATGTTCAATCAGACATTATACAGTAGTTGTTTAATGGTTCCTAACCAGCACGTCTGGACACATAAATGTGTCACAGAGTTTGATCAGGTCTGACAAATGCATTAGGTAAAATAATCATACTACATATAATCTTCAGTTTGTCAAATATTTGTCAAAAATAAGAAAAAATTGTTGCCACCTCATGAATAAAAGATTTGGAACTAGTGTATTAGTCAATGTGATTTAAGCAAATGTCATAAAATTAAGTTATAGCAATAAGAGGCATTTGTTTTTGGGAATTCTGTATACAACTGTCATTGCATAGTCCATGTGTGAGCAACCTGCAACTCTCTCCAGCTTTTATGAGACTAAAATTCCCTTAATCCTTAGCAGGTCAATTTCCAGCTGAGGATGACAGAAGTTGTAGTCCAACAGCAGCTGGAGGGCTGTAGGTTACCCACCGTTGATATAGATTAAACAAGGACTAATCTCACTTGGAGATTTGGATAGAATCCACTAACACCACTTTATTCAGTATTTTGTAGACACTGGCCAATACATAGTGACCATAGCTGGGAACTGGATCTGACCCAGTGTTTTTTTTTTTTTTTTTTTTTTTTTTTTAAGATAATTACCAGATCTCCTGGGATAGAGGCTGGTTCTGTGGGCTTGGCAGGTTCCCTAGTATCCCCTCCCACTTCTACAGTTCTGTTCACTTTCTGCCCATCTAATTTGTAAACCCAGCCTTCCCTTCTAACCACACCTGATATAAGTTCCACCTTCTTTATGATATGACTATGTAATTTGGTCACTTCCATCCACAAACATCATTGGTACTCCAGAAGTATGACATGCAAGCCTTATGAATTTTGCATATTCATTAATTAATCATAATCACTTTTAATATGGTCCAGGGGTAGTCAAACTTTGGCTCTCCAGTTGTCTGGTTAGGGATGATGGGAGCTGTAGTCTCAAACAGCTTGAGAGCCAAAGGTTGACAACTCCTGCCATAGGCAAACATACAACAGCTGTAAACATGATGGGAGTTGTAGTCTTCAACAGCTAGAGAGCCACATGTTGCCTACCCCTAATATAGACATATATACTACAGCAGTAAACATGATCTTGGTGATAAACCAATAATAATCTGACAGGTTATATTCTAAATTTGTCTTCTTCACCTGGTTGCAAATATTGATGGCTTTAACTACCAGCAAGAATGAGTTTTTGCATTTAAAAATCAGGATTTAAATCGAGTTGATTTAAATCAAACCCACCCTGAGTCAAGATATTTTTTTGGGTGTGAAGTGCTTTCAAGCTCCTTGGGTGGGTGTCCTGGGGGTGACCATCATCGGTACCTATATTTTGTATCTATTTTACTACCGTATAAATGTCCTGGCTTCAGCCGAGGTCAGTTTAGGCCAGAAGGTCTTTTAGGCAGTGTTAACTGTTTAAGCATCTGTCTACCCTTTTTTCCTACAGAATTCTCTTCAGTTCTTTGGTGTGCAAGTTTGGTATCCGCTGAGATAAAGTTAGTCCTGTGGAACACTTTTCTCTCTCAGGAATCTTGGTGGATGCTTTGGTATGATGTCATGGCTCCTGTGTTCCACATTGGACATAGGAGAAAAGAGGATTTTAGTGAACTTACCATTAAATAATTTTCTCTTAGGACAGGTCACTGATCTTCCACATTAACTCTCATTATGCAGGAAAGTTTTCAATTTGGTCAAGAGGTTCCGTATATCTAGCTTAGATGAATGCACCACTAAGTCAGGTTGAGACAACTCATTCACTGAATCCTCAGTTTTGCCAGTGGTAGGGGATCTGGAAGACAAGTTATGTTTTCATGCTTCATCCGTTTCCACCATTTTGACACTCGTATCAGACTGCCGAGTGGTCGATTTGGCTGCAAAAAAAATTATGGAGATTCGCCTCTTTTTTGTGTGCTTGCTCCTAACCATGATCTCAAAAGATTCACAGCCCTCCTAGGTATGGATACATCCACAATAGAGCGGGGGTAGCAAGTAAAATCACTTTAGATTGTTCCTAAAGCCAGGAGCTCACACATTAAAGGGACAGTAATACTTAAAATGTATAAACAAATATGTTGTTGGGTTTATCCCCCTGAGTAAAACAAGGGTACTCCCACTGCTGAAAGGTGTTTTATTCAACAGTTATTACAGCTCAAATTTTTTTAGGTGCAATATCACAGTGACCTGAAATTGATGGTGTAGCAACAGCGCCACTGTACAATTTCAGGCCAAAGTGATATTGCACCTAAAAAAATTCAACTTTGAGCTGTAAAAAATTAAAAAAAAAAAAAAACACCTTTCAGCAGTGGAAGTACCCTTGTTTTACTCAGGGGGATAAACCCTACAACATATATATATATATATATATATTTTTTTTTTACACCTTAAGTAATACTAGCCCTTTAAGTAATTAAAAAAAGTGTACTAGTTTTTTACGCTTTCTCTGCTGTCATCCTATCATATTGCTATCCTGTTAGGTTGTTCATTCAAGAGTTATTACAGCTTAATTTTTTATAGAGAACATTATAAAAATTGCCTTTGGACGCTAGTTGGCAATGCAAATAAAAAAACATATGTTTGACCTGACTTACCCTTGCTTTATTCACCTGGAACAGCAGAAACAAACAGCAACACAGCTCTTTCCAAGTGTAAAAAAAAATCTTCAGATTTATTTAAACATATTATATTATTCAGCTGGGAAAAACACTATAAGATATATATTACATTTGCCGCCCCTTTAAAATTATGTCCCAGTGTACACTGTCCTCCAACTGTGACACAGGCCATGGTCAAAGCATCATATCAAGGATGATCACAGGAAGTCATCTGGACTATGTAACACTTGCTATTTTCTATGCTCCCTGTGTAGATTTGGGGTAAGGCCCATCCATGCAGACTACAAACATGTTAACCCTCTAAGTGCCAGAAGGGCAACCAGTACATTGTACAGAAATGCACTGCACACCCCTCAGGCATGGGCGTCCGGAGGGGGGGGCACTTGCCCCCCCCTACAATTACCCTCCTCCATATAAATAAAGGGGCTAGATGGTCTGGCCTGGGGGTCATATTATGGCTTTGCCCCCCCCTGGAAAAATGTCTACGGACACCACTGCCCTCAGGCACAGAGGTTTAATGGAAAAGGCATGATCATGTTGTTCTACAATTCTCTTTTATTAAGCGGAACTTTGAGATAGTACTGTCGCCATGTATTCATTAAGAGTATGGTGACTAGCTTGGCAATCAAAGTCTTACCTTTAAAAATAGCACATTCTAAATAAATCCTTGCCGTTTGGAGACCAGAACCCAGGCTACAGTGCAGACACCTTGTCTGTGCACCTGCGCTGTCAGTCCCGGCCGCCTTTGAGTAGCATTGCAGTAACCATATGGCCACCGGAAGGGACTGATGGCGCAGGTGCGCAGACAGAACTAACCTACCCGTCAGTCTCCAAACAGCAAGGATTTATTTAGAATGTGCTATTTTTTTTAAAGGTAAGACTTTGATTTCCAAGCTAGTCGCCATGCGCTTAATGAATGCACGGCTACTTCGTACTATATGAAAGTTCCACTTTAAAGCAGAACTACCACCCAATAAGACCACTGCCCCACATAACTGCTCATCTGGTGACTAGCTGCTCAGTAGCGCTAGTCACCAGAGTTATTACCAAAGAGAATTCGCTATTCTTCCCGGACTGACAGCAGGACGGAGCACAGACATCTTGCCATAGTGACGTCCACGCGCCTGCACTGTCAGTCCCTTTTGGAGCTGAACGGCTCCTAGCAACGCCTCCTAGACACGGCTGAATTAATGAATATGTTTATTTATATAGCTCCACAAGTGTACGAAGTGCGTTACAATTTAAGGGTTTAACCCCTTAGAGTCCGGTGACGTACCCGGACCGTCACGCTGGTCCGGCACTTAAGGACCAGTGACGGTCCTGGTACGTCATGTACTATTACTCACCACGCTCCTGCGGTGAGTAATACCGGGGAGTGAATTTGATTGCTCCAAGACCGGAGCGATCTCTTTCAGTCCCTCAGTTCGGCGCGCCACACCACGTGATCAGGCACGTGGACGTCAATAAGGCAATATATCCACGCTCCATCCTGCCTGTCAGTCAGGGAAGAATAGCAAATTCTCTTTAATCTGGTAATAATTCTGGCGACTAGCGCTACTGAGCAGTTAGTCGCCAGATGGGCAATTTTGTGGGGCAATGTTCTTATTGGGTGGTAGTTGGTAGATGGAACAGGAGCCAGGGTTGCAGTTTTTACAGGTTCTGTAAGTATAGCCTGTCCCTGTCTGTCAGCTGGCCACAGTCTGAGGCATGTGGTAATTCTGACACATCTGCATCCACCATCTTGGTTATAGAGCACTGTTTTTTGTTTCAGTTCTCATGCGGCACTGGGTGGGCTCTGGACTGCAGAGCGACTTATCCTTGCGGGGAGGGGGACCTCTGTATGGAGTCCCTACCATGAATGCAGTGTTCAGTACCACTGGCTGGAAAGCCATGGCTCCTGATTCTCCCCTTTTCCTGTAGCACCAGATGAGCTCCAGGCTATGTGACCAGCACAGTTAGACGGTACCTTCCTTTCTCTGCATGGCTACCCAGTGGCTGAAGAGACACTTTGTCCCTTTATTTTCACTTCTGCCCTGGCCTGGATAACCTTATAAAAGGAGGAGAAGGAGTTATTTCTTCTTTGCTTCCTTTTTTACTTGGCTTTACCCGGAAGGTACCACTTGCAGCAAGCATTCCTTAGTTGCCTACTATGGACTTCCAGAGACAGGGTCATTTTCTGTTGGTGATTTTGAGCCCTGTTAGAAACCAAAATGAAAAAAATGGGAAAGCCTAAAGCCCACCAAAAATACCATTTTTTTCCAGCAGTAGTATCTCAAAAATATATTCTAGTTGATATCTCCCTACTTAATCTAAATGAGATGTGAACCAATCAGTCTTCACTGAACCTTTAACAGGCTGCAAGAGTGAGATCTCACTGCTTGTACAAACTCAACAATACGAATAGTACTTCTTCTCCCTTTCTGGTTTACATTTCACCAATTTAGAAAGTAAAAAAGCAGTTAATTTGTGTAGCCCGTGTAGTGGGTAACATTGAGCTCACTCACCCTGAGAATTTTTCTCTTCGTCATGAGATTTGGGTCAAAAACGTCAGAGTTCCTACGTATGTTTATTTAATTACCTATTGACACCTCTATGTGTAAATTAATAAATGATTTCAGGCACGAGCAAAGTATTTTATATACACATACTAATTTATAAACACAGACTTAAGTTTAAACAAACATTAAAGAGGGTTCGCCAATATAGCATCGAAGACATGTAAAGCAGTGAAAGGGATGTGACTTTTGAACAGCATCACTTCAACTTAGAAAAGCTTTTAGATGCAATAAATATTCATGATATTTTATCATATCTACACTGCTGTGGTCTGACGTCTTTGGTGGATGCCGTGTTAGCGCCTTTTTCCTGTGTCAGCTCAGAAAAGTAGGCAAACTGCAGTTAGGCTACCTGTTCTTGGACTACAACTCACATCGCCTGAAACTGGTTGATAGAGACTGCGTTCCAACGAGCCTCAGGTTACCCCACTCTAGCACCAGGGAGCTAAGTACCATTTGCCATATGTAAAAATGGAGATTATTCGTAAAACGTCACTTTGCCCTTCTAAAATATGGCGTCTTGTCCGTTACTTTTCTCTTCCCCTATCTTCCGGCTCTAAAATATTTGGTTCCACCACATAGACTCAGTCACCGGGGTCCCGCATGATGTGAGAAGTGACGGGCCCGGGATGCTGTTACTTGCCTGCGGCCTCCCTCAGGACATGGACAGCCAGGCTCTGGTCATCCGAATACGCATCCCCGACGGGGGCGCTGTAGACTGGACCGTGCAGCCGGCTACACAGTTATTGTTCCGGGACATCCTGGTAAGAAAAGGCCTCATATGACACGGTGCTTACATTGTACGTCATAGTGACGTCACTTATAACAATTTGACGTTTTGAGAGCTAATAAAGTTTGAGGGGCGATGTTTTGAGACATCTTTAGCCGCTAAGAGGTTAAGCTTGCCTCAGTGCTCTGTTCCATGCATCACAATGTATATTGTCTGTATTGCGTCATGTACAGTTTACCTCATCACCTTTTCTCAACTGATGATGAATGATGTTTTAGTCATGCACCTTAGGGATCTGCACCCTCTAGGTGGTTACTGTCACCACGATGACAGTAGGGAAATGAAAAGGGAATAGTTTTGCCTTGTCGCTTTTATGTACGTCTCAGTTTTATAACCTCTTTTACGCTAGAGAGCTATGTAACAAGTTGGAGACCTCTAGCACCCAACGGGTTAATTCAGTTACCACACTCCTTTGCATGTCACCTTTGTTAGAAAACATCATGTCCTACCTGTTGCTGCTATATTGTCAGTATATGCTGTTTAAATAAAGGGTAATAATTATAGGCTACAAGTTTAGTTTTACTAGTCTTTCAGTAATATGTTGGCTTGGTGGGTTTGGTAAACTCTGTCATAGTTTTCATTTCACTTGTGATGTGCAAACACATGAAAGCAGTGGTCCTTGATGTACTTCACATGCATATCATATGCAAGACGCAATATAGTTGATACTGGTGGACTATTGACACCTTTGACACTATGCAGTTTGACACTATTGCAAAAGAAATAGCCTTTTTAGGCTAACAGGCAAGATGCTATCTTGTCTGTTCAATTATTGACAAGTAGCAGGAAGGATTATGATCAGTTTGATTTTGTGCCACTCACTCTACCTTTTCTCCCATCTCTAGGATGTAATTGGGCAGGTTCTCCCGGACGCAACAACCACAGCATTTGAGTGTGAGTTAACTGGGTTTCATCAACACATTGCATGGATGGATAAGAATGTCACCGCTGAATTATTTTTCTTTGACCAATCTTCATTGTAGTGTTGAGCTGATCCTTTAATGGGACATTTCCTACCATGGCTAAATGTCTCTAATACCTAAAGGAACAATAAGCCAACAGTCTAAACCAATTAAATGTAAGCTCTGGGCAAGGGCACTGGCTCTATGGGGACTTGAGATGTCTGTCCTAGCTCCCATATTGCCAGTTGCAGATCTAGGGCCAGAAGTGGAGATGACTTTTTCCTATTCTTAAAGGAGCGCTGTTGGATTAGCCATTTGACAAATGAAGTATTAACCCTCTGAGTGCCAGAGGTGTATCCAACTCATTGCTTCTCAATGTGTTGGATACCCGTCTGGCACTCAAGGGGAGAAACTGGAGAAGTTTTTAGTTGTAGTCAGGAGAACATAGCCTACATTTTAGTTAGTTTAGATTATGTGGGTTTACTGTTGCTTTAATGCTGCTGTTCTCTGATTGGTGTCTGAATGAAAGGGATGATGCAAAGACACCAATTTGAGTACATATGTGTGTCAAGTGACACACAATCTATAGTGTCTGCCAATTAAAGGGACAGTTTCCCGTTATTTTCACTTTACATATTCTGCAAATGCCAATAATTTATTTATTTATTTATTTTTGGTTCCTCTTCACCTACTTTCTATTTACACTTTTATGTTGCTGACAGGGATCTAGCTGTATTTCTGTTTCCAGTGAGATTGCCAGTCAGGGACTGACTATGAAAGCAGAGCTATTTATACAATGTTCGTCTCCCCACATTACTGATTAATAAGGATGCTCTAGAGCAATAGTGGGCAGTATGAAGCCCCCAACTGCTGCCAAACTTATCATTCCTTGTCAGCAAATGATGTGAATTGGAGTCTGGCAGGAGCTTGAGGGCCTCGTGTTTCCCATCCATGCTGTAGATGCAAGCTTTTCTACATTGTTTCTGTGTCTTTTTACATTGTATATTTTCACATTGTTGTACTTGATCAGTTTTCATTGTCCCTCAAAGAGAGCTCTGGAAACACATTCAGGTAGCTCCCTGTCAGGGATATAAAAGTGTATGAAAAAATAGGTGAAGGTGAAAAAAATAATAAGCATTGGGAATTTAACATTGCATATTATGTCCTTGCACTTTACATATTGTGCACAACCAGTACAAGCTATTTGCAGTAGCTGACAAATAAAGCTAAATAGCTTATAAACGATTGTTGTAAGCTAAACATTTCTTACATAACATATCGGTGATTTCAAAATTTCCTTCAGAATCATCTTGTATGTTATAATGCATTAGTTCCACTGTATAGCTGCTACTGCATGTATTTAGATGTAAACAATAGCACAGTATATAGGGTCATTGGTCTGTCCTTCCAACTTTTCAGGCATAATCTGAAGAGTGATAATATAATAAATTTCCATTAATACTGGGAAAAAATAATTATCATGAAGACAAAAATAAATTAGCAGTCAGATTGAAAATTAAGTTTTAAACAAAAACTTAATCTAAAGATCATGTTGTATCATAAAGGTCACATTAGCTTGGATGCAATTAGTGGTGGTAAACATGTAAAGGGGACTGAAGACAAGGCTTTCATGAATCTTTATGAAACAACAAACATCCTTCTTGAGGAAGGTGTTTCCTATGTGCACCAAAATGTTGATAAAATAAGTTACACTTTTTCTCTCTTAGTAAATAGCCAACATATGTGAGAGGCTCGGATCACAAACAAAGCAATGTTGCCTGTTCTACTGCTAGTCACCGCTCAAGAGCATCACATTTTAGCTCTCTAGTGCCATTACAGAGCAGAAATTTCTACATACATATTACACTATTCCTGCCCATAAGGGCGGTCCAGTTCCAAAATTATGGGCAAGTCCCCTCTTCACGTTTTGTATGTCTGTTTTGAATACTCTTAGGGGGTCTCACTAAGAGTGAAGGGTAATCCAGACATGGTCCCCTTGCTCTCAGTGCGTAGGGAATCCAGATGCACTTGACAAGGCCCAACAAGGCTGAAACGTATGTTTGGGGTTAGCTGGTGTTCCTGTGCAGGGAGACTTGTCTGTCATTTTGGAACTGGACAGCCCTTCTGGGCCTGATTAGTCTAATATGTATGTGGAAATTTCTCCTCTGTAATGGCACTAGAGAGTTAAAACTTGATGCTTCTGAGCGGTAACTACAGGAGGCAAATATAGTTGTTGATACCTTTATTAGCTAACTAAACAGATTTAGGATACAACCTTTCAAGACCTCTTAGGTCTCTTCCTCAGGCATGTTATACAGATAAATATGAAAATATTTCTCTTATATACAAGTACACATTGCATTTTTTAGAATGGAAATCAGAAAAGAAAACTCAGTCCAGACGGCGATGATTTGACCAGTCAATGGTAAATTGCAGTCTTCCTCTGAGGAGTTAGAGGTATTTACGATCCCAGTGGGACTGTTGAAAAAGTTATAGCCATAGAACAGGCCACTGTGCTGTTCATCCTCATAAGTCTCTCACATTTTGTATGTCTATTTTGAGTACTCTTAGAGGATCTCCCTAAGAGTAAAAGGTAATCCAGATGTGGACATCTTGCCCTCAGTGCCTAAGGAATCCAGCTGCACCTCACTGATGAGGCCCAACAAGGCCAAACGTACGTTTGGGGTTAGCTGGTGTTCCCATGAAGGAGGGACTTTCCCGTCATTTTGGAACTGGACCACCCTTTTGGGCGGGATTAGTATAATATGTATGTGAAAATTTCAACTCTGTAATGGCACTAGAGAGCTAAAGCATGATGCTTCTGAGCGGCAACAAGCCATAGAACAGGCAATTGTGCTGTTTGTTCATCCTCAGAAGCCTCTCACATTTTGTATGTCACTTTTTCTCTTTCATCAAGATTAAAGGGATAGTAATGTCTATATTAAACTTTATCTCTGAGGCTTCTATAAGGTTTTTATAACATATGTTGCTATGTTTAATTACTTACAATTTTGTATTTCATCAGATATTAAAAGATCCCCCTCCCTCCCCTTCTGGCTGCATCACCCTGCCTATTTGTCTGGCCCGGACGGATGCAGTGAAAGACAGTCTTCAGTAAGCAAAAGGAAAATCCTGCCCTCCTTCATCAAGGAAGGCAGGGTTTTCCTTATATTTACTGACAGAAGATGTCCGGTCCCAAGACCGGATTGCAGCTCTGAGGGGAGGCAACCAGAAGGGGCATCCTTTCAGCTTTCATACCTTATGAAATACAAATATGTTAGCAATATATATTAAAAAAAACATTTTTGATGACTCTGAGATAAAGTTTAAACATTAATATCCCTTTAAGATAATACACAGATCTTCAGGTATATTGACTTTCATTGCCATTTTTCAGTTGCTTGGGGGAAATATTTTGAATTGTAGTACTCACGTCCTGTGGGGAGATGCACTAAGGGTTGACAGGGGCCAGGATGGTGAGATGATGGCGTATTTGTTTAAGTTGCTTCAGTCTCTACATATGCACTAAGATGTCTTTGCCACCACATATCTGTGAATAAACTACAGATACGCAATCATCACAATGAATTCTCCATGCCTTTGCCAGGTTTATGATTTTTCAGTGACTGCTTTGATAATGGCTCATTTGCATATGAAAATCAGCTTAATGAGCCATTGTGGCATTTCTGTGGGTGTGTTTAATGTTAATGTGGCACTTCAGCACATGTACTAAGCTCCGAAGCTGCCTGTGCTGTTGGAGTTCACAGTCGGAAGTTTTGCAGTCTGAGGCTGGCAAAACTGGAATCTTCCTATATCTCTCTGTGGAATCAGAGGACAGATTTCTGCCTCTGCTGTAGATAAGAGACAGCAGCTGCCCTCCTTTAGGGATGTGCATTTGCACACCTGTGTCGCACCGAAAGGTCTGTATCATTAAAACCCGTTGCCACCATTAATTTATACAGTGAGTGAACTGGCAGAGAAGGTATTACATATAACAACTTGTCTGCCTTTCTGTACTTACTGAATCATCTGTTCAGCCGGCTGTCCACCAATCAGCTAATTTGTGTAAGCAAAGGACTGGTAAGTCCTTTGTTTACTTGAATCGGCTGATCGTCGGATAGCCCTCTGAACATCACTTTAAAGGGGAAGTATCACCCCTATGCAAGTTTGCCTCCGTGTGATTGTCATACAGTGATAACCTGTAATCATTTTTTTTTCCTTTCTTTTTTTTTTTTTTTTTTTAATACAATTCATGCTGTGGCGAAATTTACATTTTTAAAAATGAGCCGGGGTCTTACTGCAGCCTGCCAATCTTCATCTATTCCCTCCCCAAGTATTGTCATCGTTCAAGCAGCTTACGTGGAGGAATCCTCCATCATTGGAGGAGGCTGGAATGAGACAATACTTGGGGAGGGAGCAGACGAAGATTGACAGGCTGCGGGACAGGGTTATAACCCCAGTCTGTCCTGAAGTAAGGCCCCAGCTCATTTTTAAAAATGTAAATTTCGCCATAGCATGCATTGTATAACAAACAAAAAAAACAACTACTGTTCTATATGTAGATCACACTGAGGCAAACTTGTATAGGGGTGATAGTTCCCTTTAAGTAATTTCACAATGGCAGATTAGCTGTTATGTTACAGCTCCTCTGCCTATTCTCTCACTGTGTAAATGAATGGTGGCAATGGCTCCTAATGTTGTAACCCTTTATATGCCACAGGGGTGTGCAGTGCACATCCCTATGGCAATGAAAGGGTTAAGGAAGCAACCGTGGCATTCATGGGTCTGAGGTCTGAGAGCATTCTCTCCGCTCCCCAACTTGCCATCTCTAACACATCACCAGCCTTTCGATAAACCCTCTCCTCCTCACCTTGCATAGATAAATCTTAGTGCAAATGGGTAAGTGTGTCATATTATTCATGGCAAAATTAACACCACATTTTTCCAGACATACTTTGCCATATCACCGCCACTTAGTGCCTCCATCTCTTGGTGAGCTGTGCTAAAACTGTGTAAAGCACAACAGCAAGTGAGGAGAGCAAACGAATCCTGTATTTATATGAATTGGCTGATCGGCGGATAGCCTGCCGAATAGCTGATTCAGTAAATACAGAATGGCAGAGAGGCTGCTATATGTAACAGCTTCTCTACCGGTTTGCTCACTGTATAAATTAAGGGGGCATGTTGTAACTCTTTCAGTGCCATGGGGGGATATCCTATTGGAATGTCATCGCCTATATGGTGAGCATCAAAAGACAGACATGAAAATGTGGCTCGTGGCAAATTAGTGACTTCAGAATGTCACCTCCATCAGTGTTGCCTGGCAAAAATGTCTCCCCCCTCAATGTCGCCAGGTTCAATCACAAATTAAAATAACTAGCCACAGGTACAGATTCAGCACAGCCGAAGGGCAGGGGAGATATGATATCATCCGTTTTTTTGAAAGAATTGTGGTATCTAGTGTACCTGATTCTGGCTATGGCTTTCTTCCTAGTCTCTGTAGCTACAAAAAGGACAGCATCAAAACTCCTTCCCCATTTCTAAATGTCTCTGGTTCACCGTTGCCATCTGGGTGAGGCAATTCCCTGGGTAGAATTAGAAGTACATCTGTGTATTTAATCAGTCAGTTTTGGGAACCAGAGAATTGTTTTCCACTTAGTTTGACTGCCTGGACTGGATCTGAGTGGTTGGTTCCCCTTTGTCAATGGGATATGTGATCTCGCTGAGTATGTATCTGCTGTCCACCACTGGAGAGGGAGGTAGTACAACAATAACCTAACACCGAGCTCTACAGAATTTTCCACAGGAATTTTGAAATGGCATTGAGAGGATGACATTTTGCAGCGCAACATTGGTGAAGGAGACTTTCTAAGTCTCCATTCTACTGCAGGCTTTCATCATTTAGGTGATACAGTTTCAATAATAAATTCCACGGTGGTATGCAATGCACATTCCCATGCGACTGAAAGGGTTAAGGAAGCGAGTATGAATGGTGCTGAAGTCTGAGAGCATCCTCTCCGCTCCCATCGCTTGCTTTCCCTAACTGATCAGCAGCATTTTGATAATCCTACATGCTAATTATTAAATACTCTCCCCCTGCCCTTGCATAGCCAATTCTTAGTGCATATGGGGAAGTGTTTTGTATTCTTCATGGAGAATTGATCGCCACACATTGCCAGACACACTTCCACGTAGCGCTGTTCTTTTGTGCTCTCCACCCCGGGGAGCTGTACAATAAAGCACAGCAGGAACTTGCTTCCCTCTGTCTGCTAAGAAAGAGCAAAAACAGTATGTGTTATTAAAGCTTTTAGATAGTTGTGTGTTACAACATTCTTTTTCATATGACAGCAAGTTGTATGTGTGTCCCTTTAATGTGATTTGAAAGTGTGCTTACTGGAGGAGGTCATTAAAGGGATAGTAATGTTTCAAAATAAAAGCAACTCCAATTAATCTTCATAGTATTTTGGCCATGGAGAGTGTTATTTCAATACTGTCAAGAGTTGTAGTTCAAGAGTAATTGAATGATAAAGTATCCCCTTCTCTCCCCTTTTACTGATGTAACACTGTTCACCTCAGAACAGAAAGGTGGTGTCCTGATGGCTTGCAGAGAAGGACAATCTTCAATTCGCATAAGGGAAAAACCTGTCAAGAGGGGCAGGGCTTTCATTATACTCACAGAAGATTGTCCATTACTGTGAGCTGTCTGGTCTTAAGACCAGATTACACATCTGAGGGGAGGTGGCTTACACTAGGTACAAGAGGCGGGAGAGGGATATTTTATCATTCAATTACTCTTGAGCTACAACTCTGATAGTATTGAAATAACACTCTCCATGGCCCAAATACTATGAAGATTGACTGAAATGGCTTTTATTTTGAAACATTACTATCCCTTTAAGCCTTGGATTATAACTGGAGAAAGTCATTAAGCCTTGTATTATAGAGGGAGGTCTGTAACTCAATTGTTCAGAATACTTTGATCACCTCAAGCATGGGCTTAATAGGCAACTATACTTTAAGAATATGTGGATCTTAATTTTTTTAGCACAGTATTTTTCAAACTTTTAATAGTGGTGGAACCCCGTGGTTTCACACACAATCTCTGTGAAGCCCTAACATCAAAACACTTTAACCCATTAGATCCTATAGAGATGTCTCCAGTGTGTTGCTTCTGCTTTTGCGTCCAATATATTAACATTATATCAACAGGGCTTATAATTTTAAGTCCTTTGCTACTAGCCAGACCTGAAAAGTTACTCGCCACTGCAAGCCAAAACATATCCACCAGGGCTGAATTTCTACTCGCCAGGGCTAAATTTTCACTCGCCATTGGCTAGTGGAGAGTGGAAATTTTGAGCCCTGATATCAATATCAAATATATCAGAATGATTAGACAAAAATTTCAGGTAAACATTGCCAGGAAATTGTTCTTATTTTACATGTCCATTGGTAGTAACAGAACCGCACGTACACTAACAGCCACTGCAGCCTTTTTTCACTCTCTACCATTATTGAAGCTGACTCTGTGGAACTCCTCCTACTTATTCAGGGACGCAGAGATTCCACTGAACCACTGGTTTAGCATTTTTACTTGCCTCTGTGTGTCCTTTATATAGCAGTGCTCTCAAACAATTCTGACATGATAAACAATGTACAAGTAAGGGAACATTTGGGTAGCAGTGACCACAATATGGTATCTTTTGAAATTTGTTATGAGAAACCCAATAGCAAGGGTTTAACTAAAACATTCAATTTTAAAAAGGCTAATTTTACAAAGCTAAAAGAAGTATTAAAGGATATTCAGTGGGATGTAATTTTCAAATATAAAAATGCACAAGAATCATGGAATATATTTAAAATGCTGTTACACAAATATATACCATTGGGGAATAAGCACAAAAGGAGTAAAGGGAAACCAACGTGGCTTAATAATGAGGTTTACAGGGAAATGAGAAATAAAAAATAGGCTTTTAAAGTATTTAAGTCAAAAGGTTCAGATGCATCATTTAAAAAATATAAAGAATGTAATAAAATCTGCAAACAAGCAATTAAGCTAACTAAAATTGAAAATGAGAGAAATATTGCTAATGAGAGTAAGAAAAACCCTAAACAATTGTCCAAGTATATCAATAACAAAAAAGTTAAGGTTGATATTGGTCCGCTTAGGACTGAGACAGGGGAATTGATTAGTGAGGATAAGGCTATGGCTGACACCCTAAATACATTGTTTGATTCAGTATATACAAAGGAAGCAGAAATGACAGGCTATGGGCACAGAGCCAAAACAACAGAATTTCCTCCATCATGTACATGGCTTACTGAAGACAAGGTCCAAAAGTGCCTGGAAAGGGTTATGAGGAATAAAGCACCTGGATATGACATTATACACCCAAGGGTACTTAAGGAACTTAGTTCAGTAATAGCAAGACTATTATATTTCATATTTATTGATTCACTTTCATCAGACATAGTGCCCTGTGATTGGAGGAAAGCTGATGTAGTTCCATTATTTATAGACCTGTGAGCTTGACTTCCATAGTGGGTAAGATACTAGAAGGGTTACTAACTGACACTATTCAGAACTATGTGAAGACAAACAATATTATTAGTAGTAATCAGCATGGTTTCATGATCATGTTCGACTAATTTACTTGCATTTTATGAAAGAGTAAGTAGTAATTTGGACAAGGGAATTGCTGTAGATGTAGTATACTTGGATTTTGCAAAAGCCTTTGATACAGTGCCTTACAACAGGTTATTGCATAAATGAAAAGGCTTTGGTTTGGGCAGTATTATCTGTATATGGATTGAGAACTGGTTAAATGATAAATGGCAGAGAATTGTTGTAAATGTAATCTTTTCAAATTGGTCTAAAATTATAAGTGGGGTGCCGCAGGGTTCAATCCAGGGCCCAATTCTTTTTAATCTGTTTATTAATGATTTAGAAGTGGGAATTGAAAGTAGCATCTCAATTTTTGCTGATGACACTAAACTATGTAAAGAAATACTTAAAGAGCTGGATGTTTTTTTTCTGCAGAAGGATTTAGATAAACTGAGTGAATGGTAAGAAAAGTGGCAGATGACATTTAATGTAGATAAATGTAAGGTTATGCATTTGGGCTGTAGAAACAAACATGCCACATGTACTCTAAATGGGAAACAACTTGGGGAATCCTCATTAGAGAAAGATTTAGGAATACTGATAGACGATTGACTTCACAGCAGTGTGCAGAGTCACTCAGCTGCTGCAAGAGCAAATAGGGTACTAGCCTACATAAAAAGAGGTGTAGAAGCAAGGGATGCTAATATCCTACCTCTGTATAAATCCTTGGTTAGGTCTCATCTAGAATATAGAGTACAATTTTGGGTGCTAGTTCTTAAAAAAGACATTGTTGAACTGGAAAAGGTGCAGAGATGTGCAACAAAACTGATAAGGGAGTATCTGAGTTATAAAGAGCAACTAGACAAACTAGGTTTGGTTACATTAGAGAAGAGACGTCTAAGGGCTGATATGATTACCATTTACAAATCCATTCAAGGTCAATACGAAGAACTATCCAATGAATTATTTACACAAAGAGCTGAGATAAGAACAAGAGGTCATCCATTAAGACTAGAGGAAAGACGCTTTTGACAAAGACAGAGATTCTTTACAGTACGGGCAGTAAAGCTATGGAATTCTTTGCCTTGGCATGTTGTACTTGCAGATAATGCAACTGCTTTCAAAAAAGCAATGGATGCCTATCTAGCACAGAACAGTATTAAAAATTATGATGGCTATAAAGCAGATGTTGATCCAGGCAACTATCTGACTGCCATTTGGAGTCAGGAAGGAATTTTTTTACCCACTTGGGGCTAAATTAGAAATTGCTCCAGAGGGATTTTTTTTGCCTTCCTCTGAATCAGCAGGGGTGTTTTTTGGCATGGGCTGGGCTTGATGGACACATATCTTTTTTCAGCCTCATTAACTATGTTACTATATATATTATTTTGTATTATATTTGTAGTCTACTGTACTGATGTCTGCCAATAGATCATGCCTCTTCACAACAGTCATTGGGCTTCAGTAGACCTGAATGGTTCCTAAAGCCTTTATTAGATTTTAAAATGAAAAAAGATTAAAGCGGACATGTCACATTAAGACAAGTTTAGTTTATCAAAATATACCAATGTGTTGGGCTAGCCATTTTTCTGTAATATAATAAAGGTTAACCTGTGTGTATTGGTGTAACATTGTGGCACTTTACGCTAATTACCTTCACTATTTAAAGCCTAATTGTATCAGAAATGTCCCCAGTGGACTCTGTGTATATTCAGCCACAGGACAGTGTGTGATATTAATTCCAAACACATAATCCATTTACCTACAAATAAAGGGTAAATGGACATTTAAATGGGCTCAAATATATTAAAATATTCATCTTCAAAAGAGAAAACCATCACAAATTCTCCATTAGTGGAGATCCCCCCGCTTCCCGGTGGGCAATAAGGAAGAAACATGCTAATCTCATCCATACTGCGTCTCCAAGATATACAGGGGGTGGGGGCGATTTTGACAGGAGTGGCCAGGGAGGGCTCAAAATCTCTAAAAGGGCTTTAACTTCCTTCTTCCAGCCCCTTTCCACTCTTCACCTTCTCTAGTATCCTTCTTCTCTTCCTCTCTGTTTGCCTCATCTTCTTCTCCCTGTCTTCTCTCCCTCCCTGTTTGTCTTCTCCCCTGTCCTTCCTCACTCTCTCCCCATTAGCTTCTTTGCCTGTCCTTCCTTTGTCCCTCCCTCCTTTCTGTCTTGCCTCATCGCTTGTCCTTCCTTTCTCCCTTCCACCAAGTTTACCTAATCTCCTGTTTTTCCTTCCATCCATCCCTTCCCATTTGCCTCATCACTTTCTCCCTCCCTCTCTCTCCATTCTGCACATTGCCTGTCCTTCCATTCTTCCTTCCTCCCCTTTGCCTGTCCCTCCAGTAAACTTTCTTTTGTCTCATTGCCTACCCTCGCTTCCTTCCTTTTTTTCGCCTCATTGCCTGTTCTCCTTTCCGTCTTCCCCGTTTGCCTCATCGCCTGTCTTTCCTCCACGTTCACCTCATCGCCCTTCCTTCCTTTCTTTCTTCTACCCATCCAGTTTTCCTCATCACCTGTCCTTCCTTCTTTCCTCCCTCCCCGGTCTTCTCATCTCCTGTCATTCCTTCCTCCCCATTCTTCTCATGGTCTGTCCTTTTTTTCCTTCCTCCCTCCTCATTCTTCTCATCACCTGTCCTTCCTTCCTCCCATCCCATTCACCTCATTGACTGTCTTTCCTTCCTCCCTCCCTTCCTTTTCGCCTCATCACCTGTGCTTCCTTCCTTCCTCCACGTTTCCCTCATTGCCTGTTCTTTCTTCCTTCCTTCAATCCTCCCTCCCCACTGACCTCATTGCCTGTCCTATCTTCCTTCCTTTTTTCCTTCCTTCCTTCCCTTCCATCCTCCCTCCCCGTTCACCTCATTGCCTGTCCTTCCTTCCTCCCATCCTCCCTCCCCGTTCACCTCATTGCCTGTCCTTCCTTCCTCCCATCCTCCCTCCCCGTTCAGCTCATTGCCTGTCCTTCCTTCCTCCCATCCTCCCTCTCCGTTCACCTCATTGTCTGTCCTTCCTTCCTACCATCCTCCCTCCCCGTTCACCTCATTGCCTGTCCTTCCTTCCTCCCATCCTCCCTCTCCGTTCACCTCATTGCTTGTCCTTTCTTCCCTTTCCTTCCTTCCTCCTGTTTTCAGCAAGGCAGGTAGAGATGTGTGTTAATGCTTTCACTGCCAGAGTAGTATCCAATGCTTTACAAGGCGTTGGATACTTTTTTGGTAATGAAAGGTTTAAACCTTTTAGTGCCAGGCATTGGACAATATGTTTTATGCCTTTCAGTGCCAGAGAGTTATCCAAAGCATTGGAGACTGCTTTGCCACTCAGTGGGTTAAACCTTTCAGTGCAGAGGGGTCCCCAACACGTGTAGGATCTTTCTTAAGCTTTTCAGTGCCAGAGAGGTATAAAACACATTGCCATGTATTATGTACCTCTTTGGCACTCGAATGGTTAAACCTCTGACTGCCAGTGCATTGAATACATCGTTGGCACTCAAAGGGATAAAGCTTTTGAGTTGCAGAGGAGTACCTTGCAATGCACTGGATATGTCTTTGCCACTCAAACAGTTAACCCTTTCAGTGCCAGATTGTTAATCAATGCTTTGGATACACATCTGCAACTTAAAGCGGGACTACCAACCCTTACAAACATGGCCCCAAATAATTAACCATCTGGTGACTAGCTGCTCAATAGCGCTAGTCTCCAGATTTATTACCACGTTAATGAGAATTATACAGTACTCCCAGACTGACAGGTAGGAAACAGCGCAGACATCTTTCAGTCTCAGCCTGCTCTAGGAGGCGTTGCTATGAGCCATTCGGCTCCAAAAGGGACTGACAGCACAGAAGTGCAGACGTTACTGTGGAAAGATGTCTGCGCTGTTTCCTGCCTGTCAGTCCGGGAGCAGTATATAATTCTCATTAACGCGGTAATATTTATGGCGACTAGCACCAATGAGCAGGTAGTCGCCAGATGGATAATTATTTGGGTCCATGTTTGTAAGGGGTGGTAGTTCTGCTTTAAACAGCACAAGCAGCTCCGTGCCACTATTAGCAGTATCTGTTAAAAGTAATTGTTTTGAGATTAGAACCCACACACAGATCACTTCACTGAAACTCTTCTGTTATTTCTGTTTACCTTAAGTATGCCATAGTTTGCCATTATCACTTGTAGAAACAAGGAGGGGTCAAATGGCCATGTACATCTGTCTCCAGATGAATAAGAAGAGCACAGTTATAAAATATTTTGGGAGTTATCCAAATAATATGTACAAATGTTGGCTAGATGTACATGATATTTAAAACGGAATGAGCCCTATTCATTTTTATGTGATAATGTACCTTTAAATTCAACTATTTATAGTACGATCATGGCTAACACACTGTACAGGCAGGTTTTCATTATCTTTACACTGACTAAACCTGTTTTACTGTGCTGGGTCCATTTAAATGCAAAACGAAATTATATAGATCAAATTGACTGTTGTTTGAAGGACACAGGTTTCGTTAAGTAATTTAACAAATTCAGGGGCACTTTTCCTAAGGTGTAGTTTCTGTTTAATGTATTGCAGTAATAAGACACAACAGACCTTGTTTATTTTTTACTCTTTAAAGCTTCTCTCACCACAGGCTCAGGGCCACAAGATTGGCGTAAAACCAATATAGTGCCTCTGTTTAAGAAGGGAACTAATGGGATATGAAGTTTAATGTGGCAAAGTGAAAAGTCGTGCATTTGGGAAGGAATCATTTTAGGGGACTTGTTGTTCGAGAAAGACCTGGGAATCCTTGTACTACAAGCTTGGAAACAGTGACCAGTGTCAATTAGCAGTAGCAAAATCAAACAACTCCTGTTTTTCATAAAAAAGGGTATTGAAGAAAGAGTGGATAACATCATTTTGCAATTTTACAGATCATTAGTAAGACCTCACCTCAAATATGCAGTGCAGTTTTGGGGACCAGTCCTGGAAAAGAATATTCTCGAACTGAAGAGAGTACACTGAAGAGCAACAAAATTAATGAAGGGAATGAAGGACCTGATGTATGAGGAACAACTAGACAAACTTGGTTTATTTACACTAGAGAAAAGACAGCTAAGAGGAGATCTTATCTCAATGTACAAGTATATGAAAGGTCAATACAAGGATCTCTCTGGTGAGCTGTTCATTCCAAGGCCTGATCAAATAACCAGGGGCCACTCTTTGAGATTAGAGTAAACGAGTTTTCAACTTCAGCAAATGAAAAGGTTTTTTTTACAGTAAGGACTTTTACATTATGGAATTTCTTGCCCAAAGATGTGGTTATGACAGATACAATTGATACTTTTAAGAGATGATTAGATATATTTCTTTAAAAAAGGGAACATATAGTGTTACACTGTGTATTAGAATGCAAAACAGGAATATCTGATAAGGTATTGGCAGTAGAAAAACTATATAATTCTCATGTCTGGGTTATTAGGCAAAGGTTGAACTTGTGTCTTTTTCAATCTAATTTACTATGTTACTAGTTATCTTGGTTCCTTATGTACAAAAGAAAATATAAGCAATTCTGAGGCAAAGCAGCTGTACCACAGGTGAGAAAGATACAGATTCCCATAGATTTGTAATCTGTTGGTGACCTCTGTAATAAAAGTGGTTAAAATTGTTCCTCTTTTCTTTTGTGTATACTTCATTGGTCTTTGGGATGTTGCCTGCTTTTGACTGATTGTTAACATTTTGTTTTTTTCAGATGAGGATGAAGATGGAGACAGAATCACTGTGAGGAGTGATGAGGAGATGAAGGCTATGCTGTCATATGTAGGTATCCTACACTGGGTGTTGGGGAACCTTCTCTCACTCACACACACACTCACACCTCACTGAGCTCTTACAGTAAAAGTAAGTTTTAAAGAAATAGCATGACCATGGAAAGGTTTAGTACATTTTATAGAGAATTAAAAACAGCCTGTATGGTAAACTAGTCTTCTTTTTTTCTTCAATTTTTTTTAATTGCATTTCTCCTATTTTACTGAGCACTAGTGGATTCTTAGTTCACACAGTACCAACAGACAAGATAAGACAATGGAAATGCTTATTGATTGGAGTCAACACAACACAGGACTGCTCAAAGCCTTCAGAAAAAAGTGCGCAAACTCTGAACATGTAATCTAGAGGCAAAAGCGGCCTCTTTTTATAATGCAAAGGCAGTGGCTCACACCCCAGGCACTGGTAACATCTGGACATCAGAAATATTGATCCACCACTCCTCTCCAAACACTCAAAAAGATGCCTGAAAATATGAAAAAAAACACAAACTTCCTAAATGTAGTTGTATCAGCAATAGTAATGGAATTTTCACCATCAGCACCTGACAGCAAGATGGATACTCGCATGAATCGGACACAAGAACATCCTCTCGTATGTTGAGCAGCCGCTGGTTTCCACCCTAAGCTGATCTGATCTCCACACACTTGAACCACTGATCCGCTATCCTCCTCACATTTTGTAACTGAATGCTACTCTGTCAGGGATACTTACGCCCCTGACGAAGTAGCATTCAGTTATGATAAACATTAAACTATCATTGGGTTTCTTAACTGTTTATTGTTTTAGTTGCATTTATCAAGCATTGGAATGGAATTTGGACTTGTGGAATAATTTCTTCTTTCCCTGCATTATTATCCTATATCTAGATTTTTCCGTATCGACATTCTATGTGCAAATCTTTAAAGAGGATAGAGTATTTAAGGTTGCTATATCTGTATGTCACACCAGTCTGGGTTGGAAGCCAGTGCTTTTGAAACATATGAGGACACTCCTGTTCATGTTAATATTCATAACTGATGTCTGGTGCTGATGGTGAAAACTCCATCATTATTGCTGATACCCTAGGTTTAGAGTATGTGTGTTCTTTCTGTTTTTCTGGAAGCTTCTTGGATTTTTGGAGTGGATTGTTTGATTAGTACGTTGCTAGTGTCCAGAACTTACACTCGCTTGGGTTGTGAGCCGGTGTCTTGGAATTATACGAGAAGCTGCTTTTACCTCTTGAATATGTGAAGATATGCCATTATGGGTGCGTATGGTGACAGATTTATAATTTTTGTATGCTACTTCTATGTTTTGAGTGTGTACTCTTCATTTTTATTTCTTCCTGGAGCTGCAGTACTTATGAAGAGACGGAGAACTGACTCACTGTGAAGGCGCTGCTCCACTCTTGGGAGACAAAAAAAACGCTACATTTTCATTTACCTTAGGGCTGTTTACTACTTTTTGCACTCTGATGACTATTTTATTTTGAAGGGGATATTGCATATTAGACCAAAGGGGACTATAGTTATAAGAATTTTTCATGTCTGTTTTGAATACTATTTGTAAATTTTTAATTCATAAGGCTTCAGTTGATATTATTTTTCAATCTAGTAGCATTATACTAGGTGTTCTTGGTTTTATAAAATAATTTGTTTTTGAGAAATTAACTTTAATTTTTGTGTCAAAATACAGAACTTTGTAAAACATGGTAGAGTTCAGGTTCTAAGCCAGCTTAAAATGACTGCCCATTGTGCCCTCTCTTCTGCTACACCTTACCCAGTACAGTATCTTGACCAGGAAATTAAGAAGGCAAAGGAAAATGACTTCCCTAGCCTGCTGGAAAACAGCCCACATAATATCACGTATTTTAAGTACTTAAAAGATATGGAAATGTTTGCAAATTTGTGAAAGTGATGTGATGCTCTTTCACTGAAGAGTAACTTATATTTTAAAATTATTTTGGCTTTAAAAGTTTGTTTTGTCTGTTCTCGCCAACTCTCATTTATTTTCCACTGCCTCTCACTCACTCAAATGTTCTCTCCATTCTTCCCCACTCTCATGCACTCTCTACTCTCCCCAACTCATACTTACTATTCTCGCACATATTCTCTCTCTGTTCTCCACAACTTGCATGAGCTCTCTGTTCTCTTGCATATGCCCTCTGCTCTCTCATGCATGCTGTCGATTCTCACCAACATGCAGTGCATGTGCTCTACGTTCTCCTGTGTGCACTCTTTTTTTTTTGTAGGTATGCTTTCCGTTTTTCTGCATGATTTCTCTCATGTGCACAATCTGTATTCTCACAAACATTTTCTGTTTTCACCCACGTGCTCTCTGTTCTCTGTCACTCAGATGCACTCTCTCTTCTCTCCCCTCACATAGATAAATTATCAGTTCTTCCTCTTACACAAATACATTTTCTGTTTTCTTCTTCAGACACACATTCTGTTCTCTCCCTCACACACGTATACTCTCCCTGTTCTCGCCCTCACACACGCACACACACACACACCCTCACACCCATATATACCTTGTTCTCTCCCTTAGACACATACATTCCCTGTTCTCTCCCACACACATACATACTCCCTCCCTCACACACATATGTCCTGTTCTCTTTCTCACACCCATACATTCCCTGTTCTCTTCCTCACACACATACATCCAGTTCTCTCTCACGCCCATACATTCCCTGTTTTCTCCCCCAAACACACATACTTCCTGTTCTCTCCTTCACACACATACATTCCCTGTATTCTGCCACATACACATACATGCCCTGTTCTCTCCCTCACACACATACATGCCCTGTTCTCTCCCACGCACACATACATGACCTGTTCTCTCCCTCACGTACACTTCCTGTTCTCTCTCTCACACACACACACACATTTCCTGTTCTCTGCCTCTCATACACATCCTGTTCTCTCCCTCACACACTCACACTTCCTGTTCTCTCCCTCACACACACAGTTCCTGTTCTCTGCCTCTCACAAATACTTCCTGTTCTCTCCCTCACATCCATACATTCCCTGTTCTCTCTCTCACACCCATACATTATGTTCTCTCACTCAATACATTCCCTGTTCTCTCTCATGTACATGCATTACCTGTTCTCTCTCTCTCTCTCTCTCTCTCTCTCTCTCATGTACATACATTCCCTGTTCTCTCCCTCATGTACATTCATTACCTGCTACAGATGTCTCTATTGTATTGCAAAGTAATGCAGTGTTGACCTTCTAGCACTGAAGGGCTTAAAAACCCCATTTAAAAATCAGTGGGCATTATGGGAAATGTTGTTTGTCCCTTATGGTGCATATAATGCCATTTTTTTAGTAGGAGGACTAACAGTTTGAATGGTAATGTTCTTGTCTGAACAAGCACTGGGTGGTTTGTCTTTAGATACACAGGGATTTGGAAGAGGGCAGAAAGGGCAGCATGCACAACAGTGCATTGCAGAGCATCGCATACCGGTGAGTGTGGGTGGAAATGGGAGGCCTGCGTGGCCAGTAACTGGCACGGCAGTCAAAGGGTTAAATGTTATGTACATTGCGTGATGAAGGCGGAGGGGAAAGGGTTAATTCTCACTCTGTTCCGATGCTGCATTCTGGACTCCACTCCCTCTTAGGTTCCCATTTTTGCAGGGAACATAAGAGGGAGCGGAGTCCAATGTGCAGCATCGGAGTAAAGTGAGCATTAACCTTTTGAGTGCCACAACTTTATCCAATGCTTTGGATACCTGTCTGGCACTCAGAGGGTTAAGACACAAAAGGAGCTACCAGAGAAGAAGAGAAGCTACATCTGAGCAGTGTTACGAATTTGTGTGAGTGGAGTGAAGCCTCAGATCTAGTATATGTGGAGAGACGACCTGGAGGGAGGTCAACTCCCCAGATGAGGAGGGGATGATCCCAACATGAGTTCCCCAGTACTTCCACCCCAAAGTGGTGCCACTGTGTCCAACATGATCTTACAGTGAAGTCTTTGTGCACCAGAGGTGTGTGCAATGTATTGCTTCACAATGTGTTGCATACCCACCTGGCACTGAAAGGGTTAATTGCACATCATTCACATTTGTGAAAATGCAATGTTTTTTTGCCATTGTGTCCTGAGTCATCGCTGTATACAAGGTCTGCAAGTGGCATCACGTAGGGTGTTGCCACTGTCCACAGAGTGAGGGCAGACCTACATTTTTCTTCTTCACGTGGTTATGAAGTAGATCACATCCTGCCATTTTGCGGGCAGAGTGGAAGACCCGCTGTGTATTATGTAGCTCCCGCCTCTGTTATAATGTGGATTCCAGTCCAATTCGGTGTAGTATAGAGCATTCCAATGCTCTCTCTTCATCAACTGTGAGGTCCTTTCAAGTTTTAACCCTTTGATGGCCAGCAGAGAGCAAGTTGGGCATGTCCCATGGCTGTAGGGAGTTAACCGTTTTGCTGTAAGTTATGCAACACCTTGAACATGTGTCCAGCCCCGCAAAGGGTCTTCTCTTTGCTCTCACGTTAAACACTACTTTGGCACTGTAAGGGTTAATTCATTGTTGATGGCGTGATATGGACATGTGCCTGGATGTTACAATAATATAAGAAGAGGTTATCTGAATACTGCAGAGAGGTCAGAATCAGACTTGTGTTCTATATAATTTTGTTTTGCATGAAGTGGTTTGATCCTTCCTTTATGTGTTAACACTGCAAGATGTAATTGTAGTGTGTAACGCTATACTGCATGTTTAGTGATGCAGCTGAGTGTTTATAAGGTCTTTAATAAGTATTGTGCTGAGTGCTATACTGCAGAGAATATAGTAAATTAGGTTTAATAAAGACACAAGTCCATCAAGTTCAACCTTCGCCTCATACCACAGTGACTGAGAATTTTATAGTTTTCTAGCTACCAAATAAGTTAATTTTTATCAGACCTTCCTGATCTGCCTACTAAAAAACAGTACGTTCCCTTTTGAAAGAAACGTATCTAATATTCTCTTAAAAGTATCCATTGTATCTGCCATAACCACCTCCTTGGGCAAGGAATTCCACAATTTAACAGACCTTACTGTAAAAAAAACCTTCCTCTGCTGAAGTCTAAACCTCCTTTCTTCTGATCTCAAGGGGTGTCCCCTGGTCACCTGATCAGGCCTTGGAATAAATAGCTCACCGCAGAGATCCTTGTATTGACCTCTCATATACTTGTACAATGTGATAAGGTCTCCTCTTAGTCATCTTTTCTTTAGAGTAAATAAACCAAGTTTGTCTAGTCGTTCCTCATACGTCAAGTCCTCCATTCCCTTAATTAATTTTGTTGCTCTTCGCTCTACCCTCTCTAGTTCTAGTATATCCTTTTCCAGAACTGGTGCCCAAAACTGCGCTGCATATTCAAGGTGAGGTCTTGCCAATGATTTGTATTATGGCAAAATAATGTTATCCACTCTTGCTTCAGTACCTCTTTTTATGCAAGACAGAATTTTGTTTGCCTTTGCTACTGCTGTTTGACACTGGTCACTATTTCCAAGTTTGTATTTGACAATGTTACCCTTCTCTAGCAATGAGTCTCCTAAAATGATTCCATTTAGTTATAAGTAGCCTTGGGATTATTTCCATCCAAATGCATGACTTTACACTTCCCCACATTAAACTTCATATTCCATTTGTTTGCCCAATCTGACATTGTCTGTAAATCCCTCTGCAGAGAGAAAATATCCTGTTATGAATTAAGTACCTTGCATAATTTAGTGTAATCTGCAGATATTGATATTTTGCTTTCTATATCTATTTCCAGGTCATTTATAAACATGTTAGAAAGCAGTGGACCTAATACGAACCCTGAGGTACTCCACTCTTCACTTTAACTGTATTGGATAATTTTCCATTTACAACAACACACTATTCCCTATCCTTCAACCAGTTTTGTATCCGATTGCAAAGGTTATCTCCTAGCCCCAATTTCTTTATTTTATACCCCAGCCTTCTGTGTGGCACTGTGTCAAATGCCTTTGCAAAGTCTACATATACTACATCAACTGCCTTACCATTGTCAAGGTTGCTGCTTACTTCCTCATAGAAGCTGAAAAGATTAGTTTGGCATGATATATTCTTCATAAAACCATGTTGACTCATGCTAATGATCTTATTTTTTGTGTTGTAATCCTGAATAACAATTTGAAGTTAGCTTTTTAAAATTAAAGGGATAGTAATACTTCAGTATTACAAATCCTTATATTAAAGCCCTTGTAAAAAAAAAAGTATTGCCCCAGTGTCATCTCTCAAACCTTTATGGTTTGAGAGATGAATGCTTCTAAAGTTGCCCTTTCCCTCCCCCTTCCCCATAGTCAGCATTTTAGCTGACTGCAGGGAAGAGAGTCGTATGACTTTCAGGCGGCTCTCCAGCACAGCCTGATCGCATTAACTAAAAAAAAAAAGTTTAACTGAAATGGTCTTCTACGTGTGCTTGGCTTGCAAGCACACGTAGAAGACCGTTTTAGTGAAAGTTTTTTTTTTGGTTAACGAGATCGCGGCTCTGCTGCAGAGCTGCCTGATGATCTTTGACCGTATTTCCCTGAGTCAGCTAAAATGCTGACTACGGGGGAGGGAGAGGGCAACTTTAGAAGCGTTCATCTCTCAAACCATAAAGGTTTGAGAGATGACACTGGGGGCAATACGTTTTTTTTTTTTGTACTAGGACTTTAATATAGGGATTTGTAATACTGAAGTATTACTATCCCTTTAAGAGTTTTGGTTGAACCTATACAGTTTTGCTTTGCCAGATTAATCTCAAATGTAACCATGTTGTAATCACTGTTTCCCAAATGTTCTCTTACCTTAATATTGGATACCATTTCTGCTTTATTCGTTATCACTAGGTCCAATACATTGTTATTTCTTGTCGGCACTTCCACCGTTTTAGACATGTAGTTTTCTCAAAGCATGCTCACAAACCTTAGCACTCTGACAGGTCTCATTTTTTCAGTTGATATCTGGATAATTAAAGTCTCCCATAATTATAGTATGCCCAAACTGGGCAGCTTTCCTCATTTGCAATAGCAGTTGGGCCTCAACATTGTTACCCAGTATTTGGTGGTTTGTAGCATATGCCCACCACCAACACCTTTTTTTTTTTTTTTTTTTTTTTTAACACCACGTTTCGTCTCAATTTCTGCTCACAAGGACTCCACTGTTTGGCCAGTTTCCTCACTAATATCACCCCGCAAAACTAGATTTAGCTCTGGTTTCAAATATAAGCACACACCTCCCCCTTTTCTATTAATTCTGTCTCTTCTAAACGGGGAATAGCTCTCCGTATTTACAGCCCAGTCGTGCATCATTCCACCATGTTTCTGTTATACCAGTTATCTCCAATTGCTCTTTAACCTCCAGGTTAATTCTCCCATTTTATCTACCATACTTCTTGCATTTGCTAGCATACAATTAATTTTGAAGTCTTTACATATATTACTCCCTACATGCCTTTTTTCTACATCTTCATTTACTATGAGTTCCTCCCTATTTACTACATTTATCCCCACCCTTACTCCACCCTCCTGATCATTTACTTGGACCAGGTTCCTATTTGCTCTATCTACCCCGTTTTTGCTATCTATATCCTCCCCCCACTTTCCTAGTTTGTAAGCTCCTCCAAGCTTCTTAACATTCTCTCCCCTAGCACAGAGGCTCCTCTACCATTTAGGTGCAATCCATCGCTTCCATATAGATTGTACCCAAGAGCAAAATCAGCCCAGTGCTCTAAAAACACAAAACCCTCCTTCCTACATCATTACTTGAGCCATGCATTAAGCTTCCTGAGCTCCCTCTGCCTACCTGCACTAGCACGTGGCACAGGTAGTATTTCAGAAAACACTACATTATAGCTCCTTGCCTTGAGCTTGCACCCTAAATCCCTGAAATCATTCTTTAGGGACCCCCATCTTCCTCCTACTTTGTCATTGGTATCAATATGTACCAAGACAGCTGGATCGCTTCCAGCCCCTCCCAATAATCTGTCAGCCCTGTTCACAATATGCACCTGGGAGACAACATACTGTTCGGCATCCACGTTCCTGGTGGCAGATTACCCTATCTACCCTCCTAATAATAGAGTCCCCTATTACCACCACCTGCCTACTCTGCATCCCATCTAGCCTGGAAGGAGGACTGTTCCCCTGGCTGCTAGAGGAATTAGCCCTCTCCAGTGTTGCCAATTCTGAGCTATCCTCATCAACATCTTCACACAATCTTGCAAATCTGTTGGACTGAGTCAACTCAGAACTGGCCTTCCTCTTCCCCTGCCCACTACCTCCCCTCCTTACTGTTACCCAGCTGCCTACCTGTCGCTCCTCATGTACAGCTCCACCCTCTTCACCACTAACCCCACGTACTGCCTGCTCTGTGACTTCTAAACTCCTTTCCAGGTTTCCAATGTCCCGCAATGTTGTAATATTTATTTCCAAATCCAGTATCTTAGACTCTAAAAAGAGAATATGCTCACACTTGACACAGCGGTATGACCACTGGAACAATTGCTCCAAGTGTTCATACATGTGACAAGATTACTAAACACTGAGCAAAACATTCTTGGTATCTTTACCCCTGTTCCTCCATTTGTTATTATTTGACCCAATGAGAGGGAGGTGTGCTGAGGAGGAGAAAGCTGAAATTTAGTTTTTTTAACAACACTCAGAGGGTTAAGTGAAGATGTGAACGGATGGAGGGGAGGGGGACTGGCCCAATGAGAGGGAGCCCTGCTGAGGAGGAGAGTGTTGAATTTTTTTTTACTCTTTGAGTGGCAGAGAGATACACAAGGCATTGGTCTGCAATGTGTTGTGTATCCCTGTGGCACTCAAAGGGTTAAGTGGTGATATGAATGGACAGACTGGAAATAGTGGAAGAGATGAAGAGGACATGGGCAGATTAAGAGGACTAACCGAAGAGTGGGCAAATGTTAAAGAGATCTGGTGAGGAGGACACAGCAAATGGGAATGTAAAGTGGAGTGGTGTGTGTCAGTAGTGAAATGGAAGGAGCAGAACAGCAAGCTGGCAATGTTTACAAAGTTGCAAAATGTGAAGGAGGTGAAAGTCCTACAGGCAGTAAGTAGACAATCAGCATATCTCCTCCTAGCTGCCACCCCGGGATGTGTAAGGTACAGGCGTACAATTGTTTGTCACTGTGTATTTCACTCTCTGGCAGTGTGGAGGAGATATGCATATCTCCTCCTAGCTTCAACACCATGGTGTCTACAGTTCTTGGTCAGTATGTATGTGGAGCTCTGGCAATGTGGAGGAGATATGCAATCCTTCTCCTAGCTGCCGCCACTGGGTGTGTCAGGCATGGCCATAGAATTTGTGGTCACGTGTCTTTTTTATAGTATAGATATAATCTTGTCTTAGCATTACTTTTCTTTATTTTGCATGTTGTATCCTCTATTTCAGTTTTTTTTATTCTTTCGATTTTTAGTGACATGAGCACCCTCTATCTGCAGTCTGTAATGAGCATCTATGATTCAACTGAATCTGCAAAAGAGGATCACATGTACTGTGTCTATGTGCATCACACTCTCCGTTCAGCTGACCAGTACATTTTTGGTTGGATTCCATTACATATGATTACTTCATCATCCCCTCTCCCTACACTGTTTTTTTATCATAGTCTTCAGAAGGAATCTATAAGATAAATCATGTAATGGAATCTATCACAGACAACTAGAGACACAAAAATCAATGTTTTTTAGTTACTGTCAAGAAATACACCATTTTTGTAGTCTGCAGGATCATACCACTGAAACTGAAAAGAAAGTGGATATAGTTGAAACAAGGAAAGTACACAGAATTAATCATTTAGGGTTTGTGCAGCACACAGGTTTGCATTGCTTTGCTCACCTCTGTTCATTAAAGGGTTAAATACAAGGGCTTCTAGCAGATCCATTCATATATACTTCTAAAACAAGGAAAATTACAATTAAACATTAAAATCCCTTTAATTAATTTGTATTATGACTGAGTGAGTTTAATGTGTTTTATATAGTTCTGTTTGTCTACCTATTATTATTATCTTCTCTTATTTATGAAGCAGTAACATGTTTTGGCTGTGTACAAAATGGGGGTGGATATAGCAACAAAAAAATTTTACAAACCTGCACAAGCTTAAAGAAGTGGACTAAGGGCCCTGTTCATTACCTGGCTGAGGAGGATGGCAGTTGTAGTTTACCAACAACTGGGAAAATATAAGTTTGACCACTCCTACATAGGTCTATATATCTCTATTTAGCCATCTCCGTTATGGCTCCTGTCAAGTCCCAAAGATATAAATGATCTGCTCTGACTTGAAGGGTTGGGGTCTCGCTTGATGTTTTTTAATGTGCTCTACACATTAGAAATAATCTCTCCTAATGACTTGTGCATTAGGTATCGTGCCGGATAAATGAACTATCAATTTCTTAGCTTTTTTTATGCAGTACTTAAAGTTACGGCTCATTGGTAATTAACCCCCTCCAGGCTGTCAGCTGCCTTTTCTCCTTATCCTAGTGGGAATCTTCAGTTTCCTCCGCTTTATATCAAACTTCAGGCTGCAATAGAGAGAGAAACAAAAACCAAGAAATTCATTTATATTAACCCCACAATATCTTGCCGTGCAAGGCAGAGTAGCTTTCACAGATGTGTGTGAGGCAGAGAGGTTCTCTTCTCTGCACATCAGAGGGTAAATTGCACTGTTGTGCTTGAGGCAGACTCTGGTGCAACAATGTGAACTAGAGTCTATTACACCAATACAGTAAATACCAAAATGTATTTGGCATGACACTCCATACCTGTGGAAGATTCCTTATGTATGGATGATCATCAACATGGATATAAAAAAAAAATTGGCAGTTTATGATAATCGCTCATGATGACACATGAGGGGGAAATGTCCTCATACCTCCATACCTTTCTTTGGTCAGTGAATCATCCAAGCCTCATTTTCACAGGTGGCCATATTAATCTGGATCTCGGCCCAGGCTCATTTTGAATTTCATTATTCACTGACCAAAGAGAAGCTTAGATGAATGGCCAATCTGTGAGGTGAACATCACGCCTTGCGTGACAGTTTTCAGGGACTAGCATGATTTATTTACGGGGAGATTAGGGACAGAGCAGGATTCCCAGGGAAAAGTGCTGAGATGCATCCAAATGTGTTGGAAGGAAAAAGCTTGTATTGCTAATCAAAGAGAGGGGCCACTCCCCATTTACCAAAGTTGTGTTGAATAACACTGTTTTCCGTTTGTTTGTGGGAAGACCTAAAGACCTGCACATGCCTTGAGAGACAGATCTAGGAGAGTGCATGAATTGGAGAAGCTGAAAAACTTCTTACAATTGTGGTCCTTGATTTGTTTGTATTCTCTGATATCCTGTGAGTGTAATTCTTTGGGCTTCAGTATAATTCAGTATATTTCCCATGTGTGTTTTTCTTCTTTTTTTTTTCAGTTTCCATCCTGAAGAGAGAGATATTATAGAAGAGGAAAATTTAAAGACAGAAAATATGAGTGGCCATTTGGCATATATCAAGGAGTGACACTAATTTGGTTAATTGTATTAAACCATCTAGGGAGAGAGGTCAGTCTCCAGATGAACCGTTGCAGGATGAGTGCACAGGGAAGAGAGGAGTAAAATGTTCAGGCTACGTGGAAAGTGGAACTACTATGCGGTTCTTCATAGGAAAAGGAAGGATTGAAAGAGAGAGAAAGTAGTAGGGAGAAATGGGAGTTTTCCATTAAGCAGAAAAAAAAAAATGTGCAATTTCCCTTTGGACCTAAGAGGTGACTGAAAGAAGAAAGGGGGATAGCTCTTTAAGAAGAGGGAGAAGAAGGAGCCTGAGAGAGAGCAGGCCTGAGATTAGGGTATATAAGACAAGCCAGCTGAAACCACCAAAGGAAGGGAAGTAATAGGAAAGAAAAAAGGGTGGTAAAAAACAGGAGAGCTGGCAAATGAAGCGAGAAAGATCCAGGGAACCCAGAGCTGGGATCTTGTGTGAGCTTATCTGAGTGAGGGTAGAGGAAGGCTGATACTGGTGCTAGCAGAAATCAGGTAAGAGTAGTGGAGGCAAGCTGAGTTGTAGCCTGGAGATCACAGACGGAGCAGGGAGAGCTGGGGTAATCCGTGGTCAGAAGCCAGGTAGTCAAACTCTGGTTCTGACCAAAACACAAAGGAGTGGAGAAGTAAATGCTGGAGCCATGGTCAAAAGCCAGAAATAATCAGGAGCCAGATATGGTACAGATGTAACAACAGAACTGGTAATCAAATACTGAGCAAGTCGGGTAGCTGGGAACAGGAACAGATAAACTAACATGGGAACAAAGCTCATAGATTGGTCATCTCCTATGTTAGGTGGCAAGCTTAAAAAGGCCAGCAGACCAATCAAACTGGAGGGGAGGAGAAGGGGCTCAAGTATAGACCCACTGACAACTACTGTAAACTGTGATAATATGTTTTTTCCTTTATTTTTTATATACATGTTAACTATCGTAAATGCATAAGGAGTGTTGCACCACATACATTTTGACTGTATTGGCGTTCTGCATACTTTGAAGTTGGCTAAATAACTAATTGTTCAAATTTACAGAGTGATCACATAATGCCACTTTTTGATATCATTTTTATTTTACAGTGAAGGGTATACTAGTTACTGTGTATATAGTCTATTACACCACTGTGGACAAGGTAGAGGAGCTTGCTTCTCTGTGTGTGAGGCAGATATGCTTGAGTGCTGTGCAAGAGGCAGCCTCCTACCATTGTGCATGAGGAAAAGTATTGTATGTTGCTCTTAGAGAGGAAGAGAAGCTGGCACAACTGTGAATGAGGCAGTAGCTTGCACTGCTGTACTTGAAACAGATGCATTTGCTACTGTGTGCACAAGGCAGACATGCTTGCTCTGCGAATGAAGCAGAATTGCTCCAATGTGTGTGTTGATGCAGGAAGGCTTGCTCCAATGTTTAAGAAACAGGCTTACTCCAATGTGTATGAGGCAGAGAGGCTTACTCTAATGTGTGAGACTTTCTCTAATGCACATGAAGTGGAGAGGCTTGCAGTAATATATGAGTGGCTAAAAGGTTTGCCCTGATGTGTGTGAGGCAGAGAGGCTTTCTCCAGTGTGTGTGAGGTAGAGAGGCTTGTTGCATTGTGCATGAGGTAAAGAGGTTTTCTCTGATGATTGAGGCTGAGAAGCTTGCTTCACTGTGTACAAGGCTGAGAGGCTTGCTCCGTTGTGCATGAGGCAAACATTCTTGCTTCTGTGTGCACAAGGCAAAGAGGCTTGCTCCAGTGTGTGCAAGGCAGAGAGACTTACTGCATTCTGCATGAAGCAGAGAGGCTTACTGCATTGTCTGAGAGCCAGAGATGGTTGCTCCAATGTGCATGAAGTAGAGAGGTTTGCTCCAGTGTGCAAAAAGCAGTGACACTTGTGTTGATGTGTTATCAATACTGTGTGTGCAGCAGACACTTGAACTGCTTGTGCAAGGTAGAGATGCTTGCACCATTGTGAGTGAGGTAGAGTCTCTTGCACAGCTGTTTGGAGGGCAGAGTTGCTTGCAGTGCTGTTTGGAGGGCAGAGTCGATTGCACTGCTGTGTGTGCGGAAGAACTGTTTGCACAAATTGCCTCACTGGCAAAGTTGCTTGCACCTCTGTTCTGTGCTTTTATGCACCCATGCTCACTGAAGGCAGGAGGCCTTTAGTTATTTGATGTGCTTTGTGAATGGGAGAATTATCTGCAGCTGTATAAGGTGGGGAACTCATTTCTTCCGATGCCTTTGTGAGCATTGGAGCAAGAAAGGGAAGGGATATTAATGGGAAGGTATATGTTCAGGGCTGTAGAGTGACTCCTTGTTGTTGGATGTTTCCAGCTGTTCCTCAGGGGAGTGGCTGCTCCTCATGATGTGTGGAGCTGTTGATCAGGAAGAATATGTTTGCAGCTGTTCCTCAGTGTTGGGTTGTGGAGAACTGTATTGTAGGTATTTGTTTCCTAGAGAAGGAGGGTGTCAGAGGCTGTTTCTAGGGAGTGCTAGGGATACCTCGCTCACTGCTTATAATCCTTGTTCTCTCATTACAGTATTGCAGCATGGTACTTGAACAGCAAGGGAGTGGACCACTGATCGAGCCACTGCAGATCTACCCACGTGGTAAGTGTCCTCTGACCTGCAGAACATGTACTAAAAAGAAAATAGGAGTTATTGTGGAGCAAGCCAATTATACTGTAGGGGCGGTCTGTCCACTGTAGCATTCAAGAGGTTAATAGCCCAGTTCCGATCATTTTAATGTGTATTTGTCTGCTGTGGTGTAGTTGGTTTGCTGTAAATTTACTCGTGTTTTCATTTGAACTTAAGGGCCCTAAGACAATGATAAGTCCAGGATATACAGGAAAGGGTTAACAGGAGACCCAATTAGCTTGTACATCTTCACATAACTAGATAAAAAAATAATTTTACACAGTACTAGGTATTGGCACGCTAATTCACAATAAAAATTGATTAAAATAATCAGTTACGCATATTTGGGCAAATATATATATAATTTATGTAAGTAAAAATATACTATATATAAAATGTAATAAAAAATTATATGAATAAGTGAACACCAATGACTCAAAATATATCTTTTTATATGACTGTCATATACTAAGATATATTTTTGAAAGACACAGTAAATTAATAACCAATATCAAAACATACTATTACCTAGCATAAACAGGATTAAACATTGTATACGTGTATCCAGAGGTATTTGGTAGCAATATTTGAACACAGCAGCATAGACAGGGTTAATTGATCCTTACAATCCTATATAATAATTTGCTAGAATGTTTGTCAGAAGCCATCATGTGCAGTAGAGACTACCCGAATGCACAGAATGCTGGGAGTTCTGTGCTGGGAGCATTCTGTGCTTTCAGGCAGTCTCTACATTGCATGACTGCGTCGGCGACAGGACGCAGAGCAAAGACCGGCCTCTTAACCCTTTGAGTGCCAGAGGGGTATGCAACGGATTGCAAAACAATGCGTTGCCTACCCCTCTGGCACTCACAGGGTTAACATCGCCTGGACCATGGCCGTTTACACAATCTTTTACACTAGTTAATTGTAATACAGTTGGTTGCAGTATATATGAATACCTGCCTAAGAACCTGTATACACTATGCTAATTAAGGTCTAAGGAATGTTATGTGAGTTGCTTCTAATGAAACAAAACAATTTCCTTGTACCATATAAAAATATATAAACATTTATAAAATTATCTGGGATATAAAAAGTCCCAGATTTGGATAAATAGAAATGTAACTATTTATCTACTGTTTTAAGTATTGCATACCATCTGAATAAGATAGATAAATTGTTTTTATTATTGTCAATAATAGAAAGCAAATTAAACATTTCATGCAACATATACTATAAAATGACAATAGCAATCTTATTTGTAGCACCTTACAGCACTCCTAGTGTTAATTCACAGATTATAAGGTATATGGTTGCCCCACCCAAGATGGCGGCTTCTTTGTTCTATGAGATAACATTCTCAATAGAACAAAAGTTAGGCCCAAGCACACATACAGCAAAGAAATTCTTTGAAACACGCAGCAAGATAGACAAATAGCAGATTAAGGGTTAATCAAAGAATTTAAAGGATTCACCAAATCAAATATAAGCTCAATAACCTTATAAGAAACAAAACAATAGGATTCTATAGGTATTAATAATTTGATTTAACTAATATATAATGCTATACTGATCTAACTGCTACCAACTCTGTTACAATTATCTGGATAAATTTGCAAATTAATTCTGTTTAGTTCCCAGAATAAACTACAGCCATATGGTTTATTATAATAATTTGCTTTATACAGCTGGCCAGGCCTATATCTAGCAAACTATTATAAAATATTTTTCCTCAAATATAGAGGAAATACATTTAATTCTTAGGGCTTATACACAATTAATAGTAACAAAATTTAATTACCAGACAGCCAAGGTGTTCTTAGAATACTTAGATGGTACTTCAAGGAAGCCAGCAAACAGAGAGAGAGTTACCCAAAAACCTGACCTTATAAAGTAAAGATCATCTTATCAGAAAGCCACAACCCATCCTCTTCTGGTAGGATGAGTAGGCATGTCATTAGAATATGATGTCTAAATTATCTGGACTCTGTGACTGGTCAAACCCAAAAATTAAGGTATTTAGATTTTTGGAGTTCTTATAGCAATAATTATATTATTCCCGAAGATGGCGCACCAATACCATATTAAAAACTGCACATATTGACAGGTGAATTCTGGGCTTTGTAAAAACTAAGGAATCTGGGGCAGACCCATTCATCACCTCAAGCTGTCACTTATAACCCTGTGTCTTAGATCTACACATATGACTGTAAGTATCTTCTAGACTAGTCATCTAGAAACTAGTTGTAAATTCCCATAAATGCCATTTAGATATTTCTACCCCTCCATCGAGGCAAAGAGACCATTGTTTCTTAAACTGAGATCCTTAAAACACATTTAAAACAGGATTTCAGACAATCCTGGCTTTCTAAAAATGTAACCATTTCCTTCCAATCATGGCAGAGTCTCTGACAGATATAATGTAACACTATCTGTACAGTACTGAGTATGCTCTCTATTTCCATTCTGTCACTGTCCAGGCTGTCCCATTCCCTCACAGAGTTCAGTGTCAGGGCCGTCAAAGTATGGAAAAAATAACAATAAAAAGAATAGACAGTTTGATTTAACATAGTATTTATGTTCAGAATATGTAAAGTCAAAATGCCTGTACTTGCCAGAATGTTTGGCAACCCCGAATATGAAGAATCCTCAAACTTTTAATTTTAACTAGAAAATAAAGAGCCCTTGTTATGTTCTCCTACAGGTGAATGTATGACGGAGATTCCACGTGTTGGCGCACTCGTACATATATCACCTTGTCTCTTCTTTCCTTCCCTCTTTCCCCCTCCTCTCTCTCTCCTCCCCACCCTTCCTCCCTCTCTCCTCCCCACCCTTCCTCCCTCTCCCCTCCCCACCCTTCCTCCCTCTCCACTTGCTTGCTTCACCAGGCTACATCATACAGCATGTAGAGACTCACATGATACAACTGACCTTAAGCATGGAAATGACGTCACAGGGTTCTAGCCTTGTGGGCCTCTACATTGTATGATGGGAACTGGTGAAGCAAACCAGCTATCTCTTTGGATAGGCTAGTTTAATGAACTGCCCATCCAATCTGATCATGAATACAAGGCAAGCAATTTTTTTTTTCCTTATTTCAACTAAAGTTGCTGTAAAAAAAACCTTGCCTTATATTCAAATATTTGAACAAATACAGTAAAAGGTCACTATCCCTTTGTTTTATTTTGGCTACCCTCATGTTGTCATCAGTTGCTGCTATAAATTATGCTAACACCTTGCTTTATAGTGTTTGAGTTATGCTACATAGATCATTCATCCTTTGTATGCCTGGCTTTGCTTAATGGGACATATGTGCATTTTAATGTGCTGCTTTTCTGTGTCACAGGGAACAGACAAACATTTCCATGGATTTAAATTGGGTACCTCCAAATGTTAGGGACTACAGTTCCCATCATCCCCAATCATCCAGTGGGAGTTGTTGTTCATTAATTGACTTTCCTGGAATTAAACAGTGCTCCTAACCCCTGGATGCCAGAGAGGTATCCAAAAATATTGTGTGTTGGAGTTCTTTGCAACACACAATTTGCACTAGAAAACATGATATAAGTTATACAGATAACAACATTACGATATCTTGTAACAACTTTAAGTAATCTTGAATCCTTGAGAGACAGTGTCAGAAATGGTTATGGAAAGTCCATGTGTCACTCCACTTCCTGATGCCCCTGAGGACGTAGCTGACACCTATGAAATGAATAGGGAGATTCCTTATTGCACATATGGTGTATTTTTATTTTATTTTTGTATTATAATGAACTTGTAAAATTTGTATTAACATTCTCTTTGAGATACTGGGCACTCCCTTTAAGATTACTGCTCCTTTGAAATAAGTTTCCTCATATAGGCCTCAAATCGATTGAGGCCTGTAAAACAGCTGGTAGGCCAATATTTGCAATATTAGCACTGCCCTTTAGCAAAAAAGTGCTAGCGGAGCAATTCAGTTGCCCTTCCAGTGAAGCCAAAACCGACGTTAGGCCACAGAAAAGGACTTGTGGCTAAATGTCCGTTTTGTGGGTTAAGTTCCCAAAATGCAGCGTAAATAGCATGAATGGTAGGAACATCAAAAAAGATAATGATTGGTGCCGGACACACAGTCACCCTCTCAAACACTAGACTACAACCCAGATCTGTGTAACACTTACCTGTCATCCACTGTCCACCGTCTTCTTCAATTTCCTATCGTCTTTTCTCCAAAATCTTTTTTTCTACTTCTACTTTGTTCTTGTCTGTAAAATAAAATAAAGCGTCAATGCAAGTCATAAAATTAAAATTGACCCCAAGATATGCTTGAGTTAACTCTTTGAGTGCCGGAGGCATATCTTTTAACTATAATATTCAGCCATTCCTTTGTAAAATAAGTCATGTCTTGTTTCCAAGAAAAAAAGGCCTTTCAATTCTGAAAGATATGTCTGCTGCCGCTGGTGGCGGCAAGAATGTCTGGTGGCACAGACCCCCCCACACACACACACACACCTTCCGGGCCATTGCTCGGGTCCCATTGAAGGAATTTTGAACAGAAACTGTTTTTTTTAATATGGCAGGTGTCTGTTCAAAATGGATTCTACTCTAGCATAGGCTGGGATGTGTACTTACGTACCTCCTAGCCAACTGGCTTCTAGTGAGTTTCGCCATCCCCCCCTTAGAAGCTGATTGGCTGGGAGGTGCGTAAGCAGATATCCCAGCCAATGGTAGGCTGGAATCCATTTTGAACAGGGACTGGCCATATAAAAAGCCAGTCTGTGTTCACAATTCCCTCAATTGGACTCAGTCAATGGTCTGAAAGGCATGGGGTGTGTATGTGCCACTAGACATTCCTGCCGTCGCCAGCAGACATATCTTTCAGTATTACTATGTAACTATGTGCCATACTGCATTTAACCCTTTGAGCGCCGGAGGGGAACCCCTCCTTGGACCAACATCGTTCCTGCATTGAAACCAACGGTTTAAATTCCCTATATTGTTCTTAAATAATAAGGTAGCTAATTATTTTTTTTAAATATATTTACAGAATCTACCAACACTTCAGAGTCAAACCATTCCATATACTTACTTAGGTAGTATTAGATTATCCTCCTGTGCATCGGTACCCCTATTTATACATGGTCATAACCTACTGGCTTTTGCAGCAGCTGAGTGACACTGTACTCTGATTCTGATATGCTAAGAAGAACTGGAGACATTGTGGAGCAACCCAATTGTACATAAAAAAAAAAATCACATTTATATAACCTTTCCAGTACCAGAGAGTACCATGAGTACCATTAGTGAGAGAAAAAAAATGCCTCGTGGTCTTTAACTGTGGTCCTTAAAACAGAACTACCACCCTATATAAAGTCCCCTCCCCCCAATAATTAGGCATATGGTGATTAGACTCTTAATAGTGCTATTATCAGACAAAAGTACCATGATCTGAAGCAATCCTTCTTTTTCTGAGACTGACGGCTAGTCTTCTTGCTTTAGAGCCGCTGCGTCCATTACTGTACCTTAAGGTACCATGCAGTGCCTCCTAGAGGAGACTGGGACGGACAGTACAGGCTCACAGACGTCTCTAAGCCAAGATGTCTGTGTGCAAGCCTGGCCGCCAGTCTCAGAAGAAGAAGAATTACTTTGGAACCTGGTATTTGTGTCCGATAATAGCACTATTAAGAATCTAATCACCTTATGCCTAATTATTGGGGGGGGGGAGGGGACTTTATATAGGGTGGTAGTTCTGCTTTAAGGACCACAGTTAAAGACCATGGGGCATTTTTTTCCTCTCACTAATGGGTTCAGGGTCCCTGAACGGCGTGCTGCCCCCTGAATTCCATGATGCATCAGGACTGTCACTGGTCCTTAAGTTATGGTGCTGGCACGTCATGGGTCCTTAAGGGGTAAAGTGACACCATTATGAATGAATATGTTTATTTATATAGTGCCACAAGTTTACGCAGCACTTTACAGTTTAAGGGTTTAACCCCTTGAGTGCCATGCGTTTTGTACCTCTCTGGCACTCAGAGGGTTAAACAATACAGGGTTACAAGTGCTTTGTAGAGTGAAACATTGGGTGCGAGGTCCTTGCCTGAAAGCTTACAATCTAATTAATATATTACTTTCAATTCTCAAGTCAATATCATTAATGAACAAATTCAAAAACATTGGGCCCAGGAGTGATATCTGAGGCGCTCCACGTACAACTTTATACCAACCTGGAAAAATCCTTTTACCACTTTGAGTGGCAGAGGGGAATCCAATGCATTGTGAAGGCCCTGCCACTCAAATGGTTACAAAACTTCTGCATTCTGTTATCTAACCAGTTCTCTATCCGTGCAGATCGCCCCAGGCTTGCACCTTTATAATTTATACAGTAATTTGTTGTGAGTCATAGTGTCAAAAGGCTTTTGTAAAATCTATGCTTACTACATCTACAGCAATAAACTTGTCTAAGTTGATACTTATTCCAACTATATCACTAAAAATACATTTATTATATATTTACTGGATATTTTAAAATGAAAAGGCAACTCTCAGGACGATAGTGGCCCCTTCATAGGTCTAAACCTCTGGGAGTGGACTTCCAGACCTCAGGACTTTATTGTGAGCCCTTGTGGATCATCTTCGCAATTTGTTGCCCACCCCTCTGGTTCTTTACCCTTCGAATACCAGAGGGGAATTCAACCAATTGTGAAGCAATGGAAAGAAATAAGAAATATCCCAGAGGGAGAGCGCTCCTAAGATAAAACAACCAGGGTCGTAATCAATAGCATAAAATATATATTAATTTATATATAGCAAATTGAGAAGGTAGAATATGAGAAGATTATCCTGTATAATAATTCGCTAGGATGTTTGTCAGACGCCGTCATGCGCAGTAGAGACTGCACGCGTTCTGGCAGTATCTACTGAGCATGATTACATCGCATGAGTGAGGCAAAACAGGACTGCATTGCGTGGAGCAGTGAGATAGCGGCCACTTAACCCCTTGAGTTCCAGAGGGGTACGCAATGCATTGCAAAGGGTTAACATTACCCGGATATCGGCCCATGTACACATGATTTTACACTAGTACAATATAAAAAAAAAAACTAAAAAATGCCGTAATGCTCTCAATTACTGAAAATGCACATAAAAATGCAAATATAGTGATATATAAAACAAATATGCTATAGAAATAATAAATGCAACATACAATAAATGTCCAGTGAAATCGGAAATTATCAAAATAATAGTCAAGGTTACACAAATGTAATGGAAATGAGGATGAGATGAGAAAGATGGAATGATCAATTAATGGGTATAGTGGTTTGGTGGATGGTTCAATGAGATGATTTGATAAAAGTGATGATCTCCTCGTCACTGCCACAGAAAGAGGTATAGTGGCCTTGTCTACTAGTTGCAAAACTGGGTCATGTGCGCTGTCTTCTGAGTGTTTGTAGACCCCATTGTGAAGCAATGCTTTGAATACCCATCTGGCACTCAAAAGCATTAAAGGGTTAGTAATGTTTCATAATAAAAGCAGCTCTAATTAATCATCATAGTATTTGGACTTTGGAGAGTGTTATATCAATTCTGTCAGAGCTGTAGTTCAAGAGTAATTCAATGACAAAGTATCCCCCTCCCGCCTCTTTTACTGATGTCACACTGTTCGGCTAGAGCAGAAGGGAGGTGCCCAGGTAGACTGCAGAGAGGGACAATCTTCAATTAAGATAAGGGAAAAACCTGAAAAACTTGTCAAGGGGGCAGGAATTTCATTGTTTTCATAGGAATAAGAGTGTCCCCTTCTGTTATCTGTCTGGTCTATAGACTGTATTCCACATCTGAGAAGAGATGGCTTATACTAGGTAAAAGGGGCGGGAGGGGGAAACTTTGCTTGTGAATATCTCTCAAATCATAAAGGTTTGAGAGATAAGACATATCATTCTTCATGTTTTTTTAATGCCTACAAAATAAAATAAAGTTAAAACGATGTGTTACTATCCCTTTAAGTCTTGAGATTGAGATAGTGAACCATAAACATCTGGGTTGTGATTCTGCCCCGCTGCCAGCTGAGGGGTAAGTTTTCAGACTCCCCAGGCAATTAATAGAAGCCCTTTTGGGGCCGCACATTGGAGCCTTTGGCTTTTTACTACTTTTGCTCTAATAATAACAGACCGGGTAAAATGTGATGAATGCCCTTTGAGTATTGAGCCCTGAGAAACAATGCTAATATGCCTTCTGTATTATAGTACTAATATGTGTGCAGTAATTACAGAGTGCTTTTTATCAGCTGGAGTATAAGCACACACACTCTAATGATACAGCAAGGGTTAAATATGCATTCCTCCAAGACAGAGCAGGGGCAGAAATGTAATTCTTTACTTTAACACAATCAATCAAAATTGACAGTGAGTTTAACAACGTTTGTGGAACGCAGGGGACATGAAAAGGGAACAGCCTGCCCTTTGTAGGTCAGGACCTGTGAGTGTGTTTTATATTCATAATAATCATCTTTTAATGGCTTCTGGTTCTCAGTGAAATCTTAACTTTCTGTATTTGCCAACCTCAGCCACACATTACAACTGTAACATTTTAACAGTTGGAAGCTATGCAAGCACAAGCCTGTTATACAAAGTCTGGATGTCACAGTCTGGCACATAGGCTTTGAAGTCAAGAATAAGTGTTCTGTGCAGTGACTGTAGAGTACAGCAATGACCATACAGTAAAAAGTAACGTGTGAGGTGTGTTGTGTGTCCACACATGGAGTTACTCAGAAGTAAGTCCATATGCTTATATATAAGGAAATATAGATTATTAAAGATATTAATATGTATTATCATGTCTTAGGACATTCCAAAACAGTGTGAGTTTCCTATTAACCTCCTGGATGGTAGAGATGCCTCCAAATATCTATATCATACAAGGGGTTAAAATATATATATATATATATATTTTATAGGTTTCAGACAAGCCTCCAGCATTGAAATATATATATACATATAGAAAAGTGCTGCCTTTTGGACACACAGTTGCTCAGCTTAAAGTGAACAGTGGCCACAAGATTATCATGTATGTTAAATACGGCCTGGAATTAAATAGGGACCATGGCTTGTAATATGTAGGAAACAGGCCACCTCAGACACACTCACACACAGGTCAATCAGCTTACCCAGCTTGGTTATTCACAAGGTGCATTTGCATGTACAGCAGCCTCATGCCTGACAAACATTTACACACCCATTCTGCAGCAACAAAAGCGGGAAGCCCTGCACCTGTTCCTGCCGCCCACCCGCCTTCCCGCACCAAAACATTTCTTCACATCTTGCTGCGTTGCACAAAGGCTTATTGATGTGTGCAGTAATTATAGAGTGCGTGACGATTGTTAATAGCTGGAGCACAGCACACACTCTTCGCTGACACAGCAGGGGTTAAATATGCATTCCACCGAGACAGAGCAGGGGGCAAAAATGTAATTCTTTACTTCAAGACAATCAATCAAAATTGACAGTGACTTTAACAACAATTTGTGGCGCGCAGGGGACATGAAAAGGGAGCAGCCTGCTCTGTGTGAGCCAAGACCTGTGAGCGTGCTTATATTCATAATAATCATCTTTATTTGTCATGTGGCTCTGACAGACAGCTCTGTGTATAGAACTGTGCAGCTACAATAAGTTCTGGCCCAGTGAGCTTCTGTTCAAATAAAAGAACTTTACGCACCTGAGTACTTTGGACCATATGCGGAAGAGGGGCAAATCTGGAGCAAACCAATTGTACCATTAATTCAAATGGGGGTGTTTAAGCCTGTTGCATGCCCCTCTAGTGCTCAAAAGGATAAAAGCCCCATTTAAACAAATGGACATTTTAATTTGTCTCCTGTGGTGCATTTGGTTTGCTCCAAAATTGCTGCTCCTCGGCTTTCTACATACAACACTTTTGGGTCTCCAACTCTTGTTGAAGTATCTCTGCCGCCATCTAAGTACGGTAGGTGTTGTAGTACATCAATAGCTGGAGAGCCATAGGTTGACCACTTTTTGTCAATAAACTCAAATTAAATATATACAAAGATAAGAGGAAATAAATACACTAAAAACATAGTGACCTGCACTCCCAGCGCTTACCATTTATATTGGATAAGGAAGTAGATAAGCATATCAAGATACCATTTGTATGCTTGTCCCAAAAAAGAGAAGAGATAACCTCTGCTTATCCCTGATAATTCTAGCACATCATCTTCACAGTCAGCTGCAGAAACGTGTAGAAAAACACACAGTGCAAGAACGTTTCTATAACAGACAACGTTTGGGCACTTCATTGAAATTTATTTACATTCTTATGAGGCTTATCCAGCCTCCCAAGGTACACGCACGCTCTGGTATAGAATACCCCAGTCTCAAATTTAGAACCATTGGGGCACACATATTAACCATTTGAGTGCCAGAGGGGTAGGCAACGCATTGCCTGGCAATGTGTTACGTACCCCTCTGGCACTCAAAAGGTTAAGACTAAATGTCCAACTACAACACCATTGCTAAAAAGTCTGTTGTATGTATATGGAATAAAGATTAGTAAATCTCGATTAAAGCAATCCCATCAAACAATAGTATTCATATTGATTTGATTCTGTTTTTTCTTTGATGCATATGGTGAAAGAGGATGTTTCATATTTACTAAACTTTAGCTTGTTGATACATATGCCTCGTTGTTAATACTGTTTAAATATTAATTGGAACAAACTAGATAAATATATATATATGATTTTGAAATCTCTTTCAAACCACCCAATTTTACACTGCCAAAAAACGTATAAGCTTCTCAACTCAATGATGCTGCCAATTCCTCATTTAACCAGCTTTATGAGAAAGCAGGCCAAGAAATGCCAACACTACTGCACCTGTTGACTCAGTGTTATGAGCCCCATGCATTTCATTTCCATGCAGCTATGTTATCTAACACCATCTCCTTCTGTAATCCGTTTCTTATACCATAACCCCTTTGAGTGCAAGATCTATGTGCAACGTATTGCATTGCCAATCTCTCTGGCACTAGAAGGGTTAATGGGATGTAATGGACATTTTTCTGCTGGCTGACTCCAAATCCCATTTATGGTTTTATTATTGCAGTTGTATAAGATTCACAGCACATTTGCGGTCTGTGGGTCATTGTTATTTATACCTGTGCACTGCATCATTGTGTGTCCTGATCATAGCCCAGGCTGCCCTTTGAGTGAGAGATATTAGGAACATTTAATAACAAGCTGCATGCTGACAGGCAGCACGTGGAGAGCATCCTGGATATTAATATGAATAGTCTCCTTCCTATCACAAGGAATTCCCAGTATTTCTGCACCTGCTCCAGCATATGGAATTAAGGGCAGCACACAATCAGTTTTTAGCTTACAGTGTGTGTGTGTGTTTTTTTTTATTATGTGTTTTAAGCAGAAATTAGAATTTAGATGAGACGGTGTCAGGAGGGTCTGTGATTTCACAGAAAGGATCCTGTCTTTGGGGACCTCTCCCTCTCTCTGCTCAGAGAGCCTCTCTTCAATCATTCCTTGCTGCTAATTTTGGTGTCACTCTCATTTCTTTTTAAACGATTCATTTCAAAGGAAAGGGGAGGGGGGGTTGGAATTGTAAATGGCCCCAATGTGCTGTACAATTGAGTCTATTACTGTTGCAGCCTGCAAGCCTCCCGGGAAGCGGAACATACATGGCCTCAAGGTAGGAATTTCAATAATTGTTTCAGTAAAGTTGGATGGATTTGAAATGCTGTGTTCCACTTATTGAAATGTCAGAATAAACCTGCACTTCTAGCGCTGCTGACAAGCAACACTTACATCTTCTGGCTGCGGATGCAGGGGCCACTTGAAAAAAAACACACAGTGCTGTACCCCTACCCTGCATCTGCTTTTATTATGAAGGTCCTGCCATGTTAACCCATTGTCCTAACCCAGAGTACTTTGGCTTGTGTACTAAGAACAAGAGGTGCAATTCTGGAGCGAACCAACTACACTATAAGAGATAAATTCAAATTTTCAAAATGCCCAATGATTTAAATATGTATTTTTAACCCCTTGACCACTAGATAGTTCTCCAATGCATGAGACCACTTTAGTATTCAAGGGGTTAAAAATCCACATTTTAATCATAGGAAATGTTTGTCTCCTATGATGCAGGTGGTTTGCCCCAGAAACACACCACTTTTTCTTATATCCATCTCCGTGAGGAAGATTTATAAAATGGTACTTATGCAAGCTGTGCAGTGTATAACCGCATTTGTCCTTTTTTTTTTTACAAAATGCACCATTTGCGATAAAGTTGTTAAACGTTTTAACCCTTTGAGTGCCAGAGGGGTATCCAAAGCATTGCAGAGGGATACCCCTCTGGCATTCAAAGGGTTAAAATGTCTCAGGTTGCCGAAGCTTGGTCTAACATCTAACCATAATAGATGTAATGCAAGTAAATTATAGTGCAATACACGTAATGTTTAACACTGATGAAGTCACCTTTATACAGTTACACTATCCTACTCGCTGTAACAGTGAGGCTGGTGGGCAGAGCCTCTCTTCTCACTGGTGGCACTGCAGTCAACTGAGCGATGGTTCATTCAAATGTTATAACAGTTCAAACTGTTACCAAATGGTGTTACTGTTACTATCACATCTCTATGGAGAGCTACAGCCAGTGGTCGACCTCTTCCAATGAATGCAATAGAATACTGTGTGGACACCAGCTGACACTGTTCCTAACAGTTTAAAGAAGAACCAACACCTTCTAATAATAACCCTCCACTTGCAGTTCTACAGCCAGCAATTCCTTATGCACCTGTGAATTTTGCCTTTGTTCAAGAGAACATCTTCATCCAGTCCAAGATGTCAAGTAGGCTCATGCACCCTGCCTGCTTCAGTTTGAAAAAGCTGCCAGCTACTGTCGTGTCCGCCTCCATGGACCTGATATCTTGGACTGATTTGAAGTAATTTCTTAAACAAAGGCACAAGGGCAAAACTCACAGGAACCATTAGGATTTTCTGGCCATAGTAAAGTAAGTGGGGATTATTATTAAGAGGTGATACTTTTATTTAAAAAAATGAAAAACACTTTGAGCTGTAATAACTTTAGAATGAAGTACCACCCAGAGGTGAGAGTGTATGTGCTGTACTCAGCTGGAAAAGCCCTACATTATGCCTTTTCCCTTCATAATAAATGATTATTGTTCCTGCTGAGTCATGCTGTCAGTTAGAACTTTCAGGAAGTAATCACACTGTAATTTACTCCCTAATCATTTGGACTGTTATAACTTTTGGAAGAAACTGACAGTGGTGTGAGTGCCATGTTTTACTCAGCAGGAAAATCCCTGTAACATACAGATTTTCATAAAAAAAGTGTACTGCTTCTTTTTAAGGTTAACAGGCAACGCACTCAACGTGTCATCTAGTTGTTGCCTGTGAGGGCCATGTTTGGTTTTGTTTGGTTGCAGTGATGACTACTCCAGTAATGACATCTTGTGGCAGAAGAATAGCTATCTCTGAAAGGACAGAATTCACTTTCCTAGCTAATTACTGAGATCCCTTCTGGCTAACAGGATTCCTAGATTAATACTCACATAAATCCTTTCCCCACAGGTGAACACCAGAGCCGGACCTTCCAGTAACAGCGGCCCCTCTGTATCAGACAATCTCCCCAGCAATAGGTGAGTGTGCCAGAGGCCTAGGACCATATGTAGAAAGGGGTGCAATTATGGGGCAAACCTCACTGGGTCTTATAGTGCAGCTATGTGTCACACAACTGTTAAACTTTGCTTATATCGGACAAAAAACAAACAAAGCGTTTCATTGATTTAAATGGAGGGTTTAACCAATTTAGTAATGCTAGAAAGGTTTCAAAGGCATTTCAGAACAATTTGTTGGCAACATCTCTAGCATTCAAAGCTGCAAAAATCCCCTTTTTAAATCAATGTTTTTTTTTTATTTGTTTCCTATAGTTCAGTTTTCTTGCCCCATAATTGTTCCACTTTTTCCCATGTGCAAAGTTCTCTGCCATTTTGTGTGCTCTCAGCCTGAAATCGCATCAGCCTCAGGCTGTGTGCAGAATGGAGCAGTGAGCAGGGAGTGAGTACACTCCAGCAGTCTATAAGTGATCTGGGAGAGGGAGGCAAACTGGAAGTCATGGAAACCAGCAATCGCTAATCTGGGTGCTAAAGTGCAGTCGAGCTCTTCCATTGCAGATGTGATCGAGAACATTCAACATTACTTAGAAGAACTGGAGTAATCATGGTTCAAACCAACTGCACCATAGAAAATAAATACAATTTCTCATTGATATAAATGAGCCTTTTAACCCCTTGAATGCTAGGGAGGTCTTCAATGCTTTGCAACACAATGCAAGTGAGTCTGTAATACACAAGCACATGCCAAAACCGAAAGGCCACAGCAGGTCCACTACAGCTCCTGACAGCCAGAGCATGGCTTCCGCAGAAGGGAAGATATAGAACAGGAGAGTTCAGTGGACAAACAAAGCAAAACAGAAGGGTGCACATGGGATATATGAAGGGAAAGAACCCCACATATTTATTGCAGAGGGAAAAAAACACAGTGTTTCAAAAATGTGTTTTTTTCCACTCCGCACAAAATATACTGGTTTCTTCCTCTTCATATATGCACCCCTCTTTTCTTCTTTGTTCAAGTTATCTGACGGGAGAGCCAAGTTCCTCACAGACAGTGGCACCGGGGAAGCTATAATTAAAACGGCTGCTAATCATAAAGAACTTATACAGAGATCATTGGGCAGCACCAAAGCAACAACGAGTCCATTTGCATGGGAAGTCCCAGAACTTGACCCAAATCTCAGAGTGAAAGGCCCAGTTCTCAGGGTGAGAGAGTATGTTTCATACTATTTGATCTGCGCAGATTACCAGCCTCTTTAGTCTATAAATTGATGAGATTTCTTTGAGGAAGGCAGATGCATCATCCTGATTGTCTTGTGTGTGTTCAAGCAGTGATATCTCAAAGTTGTAACAAGATAAATGTTCCTTGGGGACTGAATGGCTCACCTCTGCGATACAGCAATCATGGACAACTCAATGTCCTAGAATCTGTGTTTTTGGAACTTTATTGTCTAATATTTCAAAGATCTCGGAGTCTTGATCCATCCAGCTCTCATCACTTGGCCATACATCTCTATATGATGGTGTAGCAACAGCACTACTACAGTGGAATTCCTAAATTCTCATGCACTTTAATAGAGCTTTCAACCCTCTAAATGTCATAGAGGTCTCCAACAGACATCTCTAGTATTCAAGGGTTTAAAAGCCCAATATAAATTTAACCATTTAAGTGCCAGTTATACACCACCTGTTGTGTGGCATACCCCTCTGGCATTCAAAGGGTTAACCGGACTTTTTATTTGTCCCCTATGGTGCAGTTGGTTTAATCCAGAATAATTCCAGGTTGCTTTTATAAGTATGGGCATATACATCCTTAATACACTATGTGACAGGGTCACGTAGTCTTAAGCACTGACTGGTTGCTTCCACTGCACCCCATCCTGTGTCGTCCCAGCTGTTCTGTAGGAGACAAATAATTCCATTGATTTACTTTATGTGGTAGAGAACTCTAACATTTGTGGGCCTAAAATGCCTTTTTAAAGCTATGGAATTCTGGAAAGTGTTATTTGTTCCCTGTGTAGTAGTTGATTTATTTCAAAACTAGTGTAAAAGCCCGTGTACACAGGCCAAGGTCCTTGTAATGTTAACCCTTTGCATGCCAGGGGGTACGCAACACATTGCTTCCCTTTGGCACTCAAAGGGTTAAAAGGCCGACGCTACCTCACTGCTCCACGTGATGCAGTCTTGCGTCGCCTCACTCACGTGATGCAATCATGCACAGTAGAGATTGCCTGAACGCGGCCTGTCTCTACTGCGCATGACTGCATCGTGACAAACAACCTTGAGAATTATTATATAGGATTACTCAACTTTTTTCTTAGTGCATCAGCTTCAGGGAGTGGCATATACTAGGGTCCATGCACAATGTATAGAGTGTACATCATGGTGTCCAAGCAGTGTGCTTCTCTTTGGTCCAGTTATAAAAGAAGGTGCTGTGACCACCCCTCCGAACCTCAAAGGGTTAAGGAGTAACTAGCAAATAAAAAGTTACTTTTCTTAAAGCCCAACTGAGATAGAGGACATGTAGACTGTCTCTTACACCACTGGGTAATACAGACAGAATGTATCTTCTACCACTGAATGATACTGGCAGTATGTAGCCATAGGACATGGAGTCTGTCTCTTATACCACTGGGCAGTACAAACAGTTTGTATCTATAGGACACCGAGTCTGTCACTTGTTCCACTGGGAGATACAGACAGTATATATCTATAGGACATGGAGTCTGTCTCTTACTCCACGGGGTGACGCTGACAGGAGGGAGCTATGGTACATGGAGTTTGTCCTTCCCACTGTATGATGTTATTTAGAATTAAGCTGTAAGGCATGAGTGAGTGACAGGGAGAAGTGTCTCACATTAGTCTGAGACCATTAGTCTTCTAGAATGAACATTACCATGAAGTGCTGAGACAGGGCTTGATAACACCGACAGTCTGTGATGCTCAGCTGAGCACGTGATTTACAGGGGTTTTATCTTGTCTTACAGCCTCAAGAAGTCCTCTGCAGAACTGAAGAAGATTTTGGCCAATGGGCAGGTGAGCTGAATCCTATCAGTCTATGTTGTCCAACGCTAATGATTCTAACTCTATTTTCTTTGGGATTTTCATTCTCTTCAGTAATATTAATGGAACACGAGCACCTAATATTAATATACTCCCACTTACCTTAAATTTGGTAGAACACCCCAATGGCTCAGTGACTCAGTTCTGAACAGATTGGTTCTCCATTCTGAATCTTTAATTAGTGCTGCGTAGCTTATCCATGGAGGTGGACAAGAGTCTTTGTGTCTGAACTCCAGAACCCTAAACTCCTCCCATTGCAGTCTTCCATGCTAGGAATACTACAGTTGGTAAGTCTGAGGTTCTGGAGCCCAGCAACAAATAATTATGTCTGCATCTGTGTACATGATAATCCAGTACTTAATAAAGATTCATTTTAGGGAACCAACCCACATATAGTTGATTGCTAATGGCTATAATGATATGCTTCCCAGATTAACTCTTTAAGGACTAGAGTAGTGTGCTTCGCAATATGTTGCAAACCTTTCCATTACTTAAGGGGTTAAGAGGAGCAAGGGTTTATTATTAAAAGGGGTTATCTTTCCTTTAACCCCTTTGAGTGCCATTGCATACCCCTCTGGCACTCAGTGGGTGTCTGCAGGGTGCTTTACAAAGCCAAGTGACTAACCAGCTCAACTGGTGACATCATTGTTTCCTATTTTATACTGAGAACAGACCTGTTGTTTCAAATACACATTGCTATTTGTGGCATTTTTCTATACATTTTTCACCAACAAACAATTATCTTAAGTTCAAAAATGTCTATTTTCATCTGCTTGTAATTATTTTTGCGCTTCTTGTTTTCCATTAGCCCTGTTGCACATCACCTATAAATGCGATCTGTTTTTTGAATGCCTCTACTGCATTTTCTTTACTGCTGCTCTTATAGCTGTAGAGAAAAATGCTGACTATGCACCAACCTTCCCCAAGCAAGCTTGGCCTCCTATATGCATGCATGCTTCCCTGCAGACTGTATTTACCGCTGGAGAACATGAAATCTTCATCTACCAAAGCAATGTACAGTGCTCTGTTGCTCAATGTTTAAAAAAATTGGAGGGGAACAAAAAAAGTCCTTAGAAGGGGTCCCCTCAAAATGGAAGCGTCACCTTAATCTCCCCATTTCTCCCACTACCTATCCATTGTGGTGGAGAGAGTTTATTGTGACACCACTGTCCAGTGTGGCAGGGGTTGTGATCAGCTTAATGGGGATTGTCCAACTAATCCTTCTGCTACTCTCCTCATTGATTCTGGGGAGAAGGGCCAACTAAATAATATATGGTATGCCATGACCATCTCCCACTTCCCACTGTTGAACAGATTGAGAGGACTGATTAAATTGTCAAAGGGTGTATATACAGTATTTTATGAGACTTCTCCCTCATCTCCTCTTGATAAGTCAGAGGGGAGTTTGTTTCTGAAGAGCTATGGGTGGGGGGGTGGCAAAGGCAATTCTTTGTCCACTCCTCCCACAAGCAAAAGTAAAAAATATATAGAAAAATAAAATACAAAACAAAACTATTCACTGGTTCAAAAGTCCAGTGGTGATCAGCAAAAGCTCTTGATCCTTAATTCACACCCTACACAAAGGGGATATCAAAAATAAGCCAGAGCTTCTTTCTGAGGATAAAAACTCCCTTTTGGGGAAGATCAAGCCATGGCCAGTTGCTGGGAAAGGGGTAAGCCATGGCCCTTTGTTGGGGGGGGGGGTGAGCTATGGCTCCTTGTTGGGGGGTGAGCCATGGTCCCTTGTTGGGGGCTGAACCATGGTTCCCTGTTGGTGAGGGTCAAGTCTGGCTTATTGTTGAGAAGGGTCAAGAGCCCCTTGTAGAGGAAGAGGGAGACCTGGCCCCTTGTTGGTGAGGGTTAATCCCTGGCCCTTGTTGGCTAGGGTGGAGCCTTTGTCCCTTGTTGGAAACTTTCCAGGTCTGGCCCAATGTTCAGTCCTGGCTCCTTGTTTGGGATAGTCGAGCTCTGGTCCCTTGTTGGAGTGGGTTGAGCTCTGGTCCCCTGCTGGATCGGGTTGAGCTCTGGTCCCTTGCTGGAGCGGGTGGAGCTCTGGTCCCTTGCTGGAGGGGGTGGAGCTCTGGTCCCTTGCTGGAGGGGGTGGAGCTCTGGTCCCTTGCTGGAGGGGTGGAACCCTGGTCCCTTGCTGGAGGGGGTCAAGCCCTGGTCCCTTGCTGGAGGGGGTCGAGCCCTGGTCCCTTGCTGGAGGGGGTCGAGCCCTGGTCCCTTGCTGGAGGGGGTCGAGCCCTGGCCCCCTGCTGGAGGGGGTCGAGCCCTGGCCCCCTGCTGGAGGGGGTCGAGCCTTGGCCCCCTGCTGGAGGGGGTCGAGCCTCGGTCCCTTGCTGGAGCGGCTTGATCCCTGGTCCCTTGTTGGTGCAGGACGAGCCCTGGTCCCTTGTTGGTGCGGGGCAAGCCCTGGTCCCTTGCTGAAGCAGGTCGAGCCCTGGTCCCTTGATGAAGCTGTTTGAGCCCTGATCCTTTGTTGGAGTGGGTTGAGACTTGGACCTCTTGTTGGAAGCAGGTTGTTGAGCTGATTCTGACCCCTATTTAAGAGCATGTAAGACATGTTAGAGAATGGAAAGCCTTTGCTCTTTTTTTGGGGACCAGTTAGTCCTTCACCTTCTATTTGGAAGGAAGAGACCTGGGCCCCTTTTTGGGAACCAGATAGTATTGGATCACTTGTTCGTACAAGAAGAGACCTGGCCCCTATATAATGAGAAGAGAGCCCCAGTCCTCTGTTTGGGAGGGGAGACCTCCAAGTCCTTTTTGGGATCAGTTAGTCCTCACTCCTTGTTGGGGAAGGGTGATCTCTTGGCCTGTTAGTGAGGGGAAAGACCTGGACCTCTTGTTGGGGATCAGTTAGTTCTCAACCCCATGTTAGGGAAAGGTGTACTCTGGGCCCCTTAATTGGCAAGGTGGAACCATAGCCCCCTTATTGAGAAACTGTTTGTCATGGCCATGTATTTGGGCAGAGAGTCCTCTAGCTCCTTGGAGTCTGATATTTCTTGCTGCTGTGGGAAGCGGTAATACCTGTCACCTAGGTGTGAGACATTGCATTTTGCAAGAGAGAGGCTGAAACTTGGTCCATTGTTGAGGCTAGTCTTGTTACACAGAAGGGACTTGCTTGTCATTTTGAAACTAGACCACAGTTTTGGGCTAGATTATTCTGATACGTACATGGAAATTTATCTTCTGTAATGGCTACATTTTCTTTCTTGGACCATTTTCTTAAAATGTTTCCAGAGGTGTCAGTTTCACTGTCACATCCAATTCTTTGGTGTCTGGACTTGTCACTTTTGATCTGTGTAACAAGTGCTGGCCTGGCTGTGCCACCCTGTGGAAGAAGAGTGTGGGAGCTGAGCATATGATAACCAGCAGGGTCCCTCTCACTACTCTGGGGAGGCAGCTGCCCGATGCTATCAAGCTTGTCTATTAGGATCAATTGGCCAAGACATCTGTGTCACTGCAAATAAAAGGGTCTTATTGATTTCCTAACTGCTGCCCACTTCCCCTCCTTGTTCAGAAGCTTGAAATCTTAATTATCTCAGCGTCTTCCCTGCATGACCCCTCCAAGACTCATCGGCATTTCATGAATCAAGTCGTCATAGTTGAGAGTGTCAAGAAGACAATTAAGCAGCCCCCTCTCCTCCCCCTCTATTCTCCTCTCTGCCCGACCCTCTACACATTCCATCCATCACTCTGTCTGTTCACACTCTATCCCCATCCATTTACTGGACACAAGCTTCTCTATAAAGACATGATTGCTTAATGCGCAAAGAAAAGAGACACATACCTCTTCACTCCACAATACATGGACATCAGGGATACATACCTCTCACCTCCTATTACACAGATATCAGAGACACATACCTCTGCTTTACATAATTCAGGATACATGTATCCTGATTCCTCTTAACCCTTTGAGTGCTAGAGGTGTACGCAACTTATTGCAGAGCAATGCTTTGCGTGCCCTTCTGGCACTTAAAGGGTTAAGACATATACCTCATGCATCTTCCTAATAGACAGACATCAGGGACACGTACACATTCACTTCTCCGTAATACACAGACACCAGATCATATACCTCTCACTTTTTCTTAATGTGTAGACGTCAGGAAAGAGATTTCTTACGTTCTCCGATTATGCAGACATCGGGGCATATACTTCCCCCCTTCCATGCCATTGAATGATATTAACATTTTCCCTGAATATGTTCAGTTTCATAGCAAGAAATGTGTTCGTTTCCAGCAGTTGAACTGTTAATATCACTTGTTATTAATCATTAATAGAAAATGAGAAGCCATTCTTCAAGATAATCAGATATTGACAGGACAGGAATAGCGCTGCACTGCTGCATTGATACAGGTTATGTGGTATAAATATTTATTTCTTTTCTGTCACTCTAGCTGAATGTTGCTATTGATCCCTTATTGATAGTGTCAGCACTTGATAGGAAACACTGTAGCCGATGTTGGGAGACTCTCATCTTGCTTGTTCACTCCACATTTACTGACCCTGATCACAGGCATTCTGGTACACTAGGGGGATACTATCAACTCTCATAGGTAAAGGGTATTTTCATGCTTCTAATGCCAGAAACCATTACCAGTGAGGTATTTAGACCTAAGCATGGGACAACAGATTGGGCAATTCGGCCTATATCCATTTTCTAAAGAAACTGCACTATTTAAAGGGATAGTAATGTTTAATAATAAAAACAGCTCTAATTAATCATTATAGTATTTGGACCTTGGAGAGTGTTGTTTCAATTATGTCAGAGTTGTAGTTCAAATGTAATTCAATGATAAAGTATCCCCCTCCCGCCCCTTTTACTGATGTAACACTGCTCAGCCAGAGCAGCAGGGAGTGTCTAGATTGCAGAGAGGGACAGTCTTCAATTAAGATAAGGGAAAAACCTGAAAAACGTATCAAGGGGGCCAGGGCTTTCATTGTTCTCATAGGAAGAAGATTGTCCCCTGCTGTTATCTGTCTGGTCTAGCAACCAGATTCCATGTCTGAGAAGAGATGGCTTACACTAGGTAAAAGGGGCGGGAGGGGACACTTTATCCTTCAATTACTCTTGAACCACAACTCTGACAGTATTGAAATAACACTCTCCATGGCCCAAATACTATGAAGATTAATTGGAGCTGCTGTTTTTGTGAAGCATTGCTATCCCTTTAAGAAAACTTGTGCCTCTGAGGCACAGAGATCATGGTCTCCTCATAGGCATCTCTTTCCCAAAGTAAATCTACCCAAATGGTCTCTCTTCATAAACCATATAGTCCTCTCATTCTTCCTCTCGTTTGTTTCTGGCCCCTATTTAAGAGCATGTAAGACAAATGTAAGACAAAACCTCTTGCTAGAGAAGGGAGAGCCTTTGCTCCCTTGTTGGGGACCAATTAGTCCTTCACCTTTTATTTGGAAAGGAAGAGACCTGGTCCCCTTGTTGGGAACCTGGTAGTCCTAGATCTCATGTTTGTACAAGAAGAAATCTGTTCCCTTATTAAGGAGAAGAGAGCCCTGGACCTCTGTTTGAGAGGGGAGACCTCTGGGTCTTTTTTGGGATCAGTTAGTCCTCGGACCTTACTGGGAAAGTGTGACCTCTTGGCCCGTTATTAGGGAGGGGAAACACCTGGACCTCTTGTTGGGGATCAGTTAGTTCTCAACCCCATGTTAGTGAAAGGTGCACTCTGGGCCCCCTAAATCTCTCACTGACTATAGAAATAAATTGTTGAGCACTGTGTTACAGTCCCTATGGCAATAAAAAGCTTCAAAAACTATGATAATATAAAACTTAACATATTTCTAATTACAGTCTTGGATAGGTAAGGTAAGTGGGGACATACCAGAGTGTACAGGAGGTATGTGGTAATGTAGTAAGTTTTTTGTTGAAAATAAGCAATGGCATTAAAGATTTTGTGGTAAGATAGGTAATTCTAGTAGTGGTTCATTAATGGAATAGTAAGGCTGGCTGGCAGAGGAGGACTGTTAAAACGTGTAATGAAGCCATTGAGTTGCATGATGTAGTATATTAGTAATGACTAAGGGAGAGATATGATGTGGGAGGTTAGTAATGCATAGTGGATGTACATGATGGCGGTAACTGATGTAGGAGGTAAATAATGGTATTGTGGAGACACATAATGAAAGAGGTTAATGAGGGAATAGCAATGGAATAGTAAGGTTGGTAGGAAGGAAGGACTGTTATAGTTATGTGTAACGGAACAATGTGCATGATTTAGGAAGTGAGTAATGGATTTATGAAGATACATGATATGAGCGGTTATTGTGGAATTACATGATGTAGGAGGTTTGTAATGTGGTTGCTATTTGCTCTCCTTGCTTTGCAGATATCTACAGTAGGAGGTAGGTAGCAAACGTAGATGTGTGAAACAAATGGAACAGATGGTGGGCTGGATTCAGTTGCACGTGATGAAGTTATTACTGGATTTCACCTCAGAATATCTATTGTCATCTGACTATCTATTGTCATCTGTGTTGTCTTCTATGCCACAGCCGACCTCATCACTGATATTACAGAGCATTCCATCTCTTCCCAAAATGACTTGAATAACAGAAATGATAGTCTTTTTCACTCATTCCTTGACAATCCTGAATTTACTGACACCTGGAGGCTGTTCAGCTCAACATAATAGTAGTTGAAGCTGAGTCTTTTCCTCGTTAATCTCTTCTCTCACTTCTGGTAGTAACCACCATTATAAAATTATAGACCCACTGTACAAGTCTTTCTTAAAGGGATAGTAATGTTTCAAAAAAGATAAAGTATCCCTCTCCCATCCCTTTTACTGATGTAACACTGCTCACCTCACAACATAAAGGTGGTGTCCAGATGGCTTGCAGAGAGGGACAATCTTCAATTAGCATAAGGGAAAAACCTGTCAAGGGGGGCAGGGTTTTCATTGTTCCCACAGTTAGAAGATTGTCCCTTGCTGTGAGCTGTCTGGTCTTAAGACCAGATTCCACATCTGAGGGGAGGTGGCTTACACTAGTTAAAAGGGGCAGGAAGGGAATACTTTATCATTCAATTACTCTTGAACTACAACTCTGACAGTATTGAAATAACGCTCTCTATGGCCCAAATACTATGAAGATTAATTGGAGCTGCTTTTATTTTGAAACATAAAATTTGCTGGAGCTCTTCAGAGAAGATTTAATTGTAGGCATCACACATGAAACTTTGATTCATTGTGCATGTACATGCACCAGACAGCCACCGACTTAACCCAGCTTAACCCTCTGAGTGCAGAGTGGTTCACAACGCATTGCTTAGCAACGCGTTGTGTATCCATCTGGCACTCAAAGGGTTAATTGTTTAAGCATCAATATCATTGATATGCTATCTCCTCCCCTTACCTGGACCCAATGTAATGTCTCTACGGAGCAGCTTTTAGATTGAGATCAATACCCAGAACAATAAGCAATTATTTGGGCTGCATGGTGTTAGCGGAGGCCGCACTGTCAGCGCTGCTCTCCGTCATATTGTTTGCACCCACCCACTGCTGTGGCCCTGCATTAACTGCAGCTATCATCCGGCTGGGGATGCTGGAAGTGCAAAGGCTGGCCATCCTAGTGTCAGTCAGTGTATGTACACTGCATTATCCTTAATATTAGTAAGACTATACAACTATTGTGGACTACAACTCCCATCATCCCTGTTACGACGATGTAGCCAGGGATGATGAGGACTGTAGTTTTCAGCAGCTGTAGAACTGCATGTTGGCCACTGGTAGTGTAGAGTCTGGCAGCCAGATGTTCCCAAGCAATCTCCTTCTACCCAAGCCCCTCCACACCTTTTGATTAGCAGCCTGACAGCGAGGATCCCAAGCGCTATGGGGAAGACGGTGAGGATGTGCCCAGGCCGTGGTTACTGCTCCCCAGGCTCAGTATCCGACAAGCCCACCCAAGTGACGTTCTGTGGCAGCCAGAAGCGCTCATTCCAGAAGCAGGCCAAAAGTGCCGACATGTTCCACAGCAGCATCAACGACATACCCCTGCAGTAGCAGGAAACAGAGCACGGAAGCAAAACAATTCCACATTGACACACCTGCTGTATCATTTGTGTGGTAAAATACTGGGTGGGTGGCAACCCTAGTGTGTGTGTATGTGTTGTGGTGCTGTGTGAGTGTGGGGGGGTGTCTGTGTGTTGTGGTGCTGTGTGACTGGGGCATGTGTGTATTAGGATGGTGTAGCAGCGAGCGGCAACCATTTTTATTTTTTGCAGACTTGGATAGTGGTGGGCGGGCTGGATAGTGGGGGCGGGCCAACTCCCTGCATGATTTTCACAGGAGTAGCAGTGAAAACCACACCCCCATTGAATCGCCCAATGGGAGCAGTAACTCCTCCTTACTGCCGCCCCGGGTGTGTTTTGCCAGGCACAATGTCTTTATATATGTGTGTATATATATATATATATATATATATATATATATATATATAAAAATTATACACTTATGTTCAAAAGTTTGGGGTCACTTAGAAATTTCCTTGTTTCTGTTATGGGAGCAGCATAACCGTATGGTACGTAAGAAGTGCCCCTCAAGCCAATCTATATTGTGGGTGGTGCTTCAGAAAGCATGGGGTGAACTCTCTTCACATTACCTCAACAATATGACAACTAGAATGCCAAAGGTCTGCAATGTTATAATTGCTGCAAATGGACGATTCTTCAGAGAAAGCAAAGTTTGAAGGACACATTTATTATTTAATTTAAAAAATCCTTATTTCTAACCTTGTTAATGTCTTGCCTGTATTTCTTATTCATTTTGCAACTCATTTGATGGAAAACAAGGACATTTCTAAGTGACCTCAAACTTTTGAGAGAGAGAGAGAGAGAGAGAGTGTGTGTGTGTGTGTGTGTGTATATGTATGTATAAAATATGTCCTCGATGGACGCAGTTGGTTTGTCCTAGAATTGCTTTCCTTAGACTATCAGCCTCCTTGTCTTCTGCAGAGCAAAATAGGGAATACAAGAGAGCGTTAGTCAGCAGAATTTGACTGTTCATCTGTTATCTGTGTCACCCTATATTCATCTCCTTTGCTGCTAGAGACATAGAGCAGTGCTTCCGAGATATCTCTAGTATTCAAGGGATTAATCTTTTGTTTAACCCAAGTTGTTTTTTAAAACAAGTGTAATTCTTTATCTTACTAAGTATCGTATACCACATTGTACAGAGCTGTGAAAACTGGTGGCAATCAAACAAAATTAAAGGGGATCTATCACCGCTTTACAACTTTGTGTAAATAGTTTTCTTATATATCGATTATGCTATAAAGTTTATTCATTTTTTATTTTTTGTTTTGCAGAATTTAGAAGAATAAATACAACTCAGCACCTACTTCCGAATAGACTGCTGTTGCAGAAGCTTGCCGCACTGCCTCTGCTCCATTCTCACTACCCAACCTCCTCCGACGAAGGCTTGCTGTCTGTAAACTGGAGCGCTCTGACTGGCAGAGATCGATTTCTGGCCAATGAGAGCGATTCAGCGTACAGACAGAAAGCCTCCGTCATCAGAGGAGGCTGGATAGAGAGAGGCAGAGCAGCAGGCTGCGGCAAGGATCAGGTAACTGTAGCCTGCCCATAAGTAGGCATGGGGCTGTATTTATTCTTCTAATTTCTGCAAACAAGCAGTTTAGCCCCTTAAGGACCAGCGGTTCTGGAACATTTCTGTCCCATAAGGACCGATTTGATCCTTGCCGACGTGCCGGTACACGTGACCTGTTGCCTGTATCGGAGCACCGCTTCGGGGCCTCAGAGAGACCACCCCAGTCTTGGAGCTGTCAATTTTAGGCCCTATTTTTACTTACAGCGCTCCCAGTGGAGCGTTTTAAGTAAAAAGTACGTGACGTGCTATGAATGTCATTTGTCCTAAGGGTATAAGGACCATGATGGTCATAGTACGTCATGTAGTCCTTAAGGGGAAAAAAAAAAAAAGAATAAATTTAAAGCATATTCACTCTATAAGAAAACTGTTTACACAAAGCTGTAAAGGGTTGATAGGTCCCCTTTCAAGGGGAACTCTCACCTCCTTTAAAGTCATACTTATTTGATTGATTGTTCCCAATACAATTTGTTTTTTTTTTGTTTTGTTTTTTTTTAATAAATCGCTCTTGTTGTGGAGAAATTAGATTCTATAATGTTACCTCGTGACATCACTTTAGGCATACTTGGGAACTCTCCGGTTTTGCCCCGGAGACTCTGGATTTCAAACTGAATTACCGGGTCTCCGGGGCAATGTGTGAATCACCGGGTGGGCAAAGTTTAAGTAGAAACTCTGTCCACTTGTACTCCATCCTGCCCGGTTCCTCCCACTCCCCTCCTCTTACCTCCATTTTGCATTTTTTTTTTTTGTCCCGCCCAACCCCCCCGCGACTAAGCCCCGCGTCATTTTCCTCCCCAATCGGCACTGAAAGGGTTATCCTCCGGGTAGCCCTGCTTCAAAACTTCCCAGGTATGACTTTAGGGCTTGTTGTGGTACAGATCTGTACTGCATGCTGTAAATCTTCGCCTCTTCCCCTCTCCAATTGTGCCTCATTCCCACCTCCTCCTTTGACAGTGGAATCCTGCATGTGACCTGGTGCGCTCTCTTGCCAATGCCATCCAGGTAATTGCAGAGGCAAAGTCAGAGCACGTTCATGCATGCTCACCTTACAAAAAAGTGCCAGTCTGCTTGCCTCTGGCGCTATTTTTAACTCGACAAGCGGACTGGCACTTTTTATAAGGAGAGAGCGCATGAATGCACTCTCACTTTGCCTCTTCAATGACCTGGGCATGCACTGGCAAAAGAGCATACCAGGTCACCTGCAGGATTCCATGGTTAGTGGAGGAGGTGGGAATGAGGCACAACTGGGGAGGAGAAGAGATAAAGATGGACAGCCTGCGGTCCAGATCTGTACCGTAGTGAGTCCTGAAGTGATGTCATGAGGTAACATTATAGAAGCTAATTTCTCCATAATAAGAGCGATTTCAAATAAAAAAAATAAAATAAAAAAGAAAGGTTATTGGAACAAATAATCAAATAAGTAAGACTTTAAAGGAGGTGAGAGTCCCCCTATAATAATAATTGTATTCTGACATTAAAAATATGCATAATAATTCATGGCGTACTGCCTTCTCCTACCAACATTGTTACCCAGTAGTTTTCAGTGCTTGGCAGAGAATGAGTTAAACCTCTTGACCCTGCAAACCCTTATGTGCTCTACTTCCTACCAGTTCTTGGGGCTGCCACAGATTCCCCCCTCACCCCCACCCCTCTCCTGGTGTGACCCTGTGCACCTCGGCTATATCATCCCAGCCTGACACCTTTTATCAAACTTTAATGAAATGACCCAGGCAAACAAATTGTCATTAAACTTTCCATCACTCTGTCCCTTGGTATCACCTTTTATAAATTGGACGGCAAATGTTGTATTGATCCTGCTGTTCTTGCAGCTGAACTTGAAATGACCTGGCCCTTGTATTGTTTATGGCCCCAAGTTGCTTTTCCTTGACACTTTACATCCAGAGCTTGACACCCAGCCTTCCTCACTGCTAGTCTAGCTTTCTCCCTCATTCATTCATTATCTCTCAAGGGTTTCACTCATTGGCCCATATGTTAAAAAAAAAAAAAAAAAAAAAAAAAAAAAAAAAGGAATTTGCATTGTAGGGGAGAACTGAAAATTCCCATTGATTTAAATGGGGATTTCAACCCCTTGAATGCTAGAGAGTTCTCCAATGCATTGCTTTGCAATGCGTTGGAGACCTCTCTAGCATTCAAGGGGTTACGATCCCCATTTAAATCAAAGGGAAGTTTTGGAGTTTTTAGTTCTAACCTTATAGTGAAATTGGTTCACTTTTCTTTTGTGCATATGGTCCAGTGACTCTTACCATGTTCTTTCTTTTCTATATTAAAGGAGAAGTAACACCTAATAATAACCTCCTACTTACCTCACTATAGCCAAAAAATCCTAATGCCCAGTATGAGTTCTTTCCTTGTACCTTTGTGGAAGTCTTGTAAATGGAAGCAGCCATGACAGTTGCTGGCAGTTTTTTACTGAGCACATGACCTTATTTAACCTGTTAAAGATCAGATGGGTAGATGCTTTGCAGATGCTTTTCCTTAAAACAGGGGCAAAATTCATAGGATTTTCTGGTCATTATTAGGTTTTATTAAGAGGTGTTTCTTCTCCTGTATAAGATCCTGCTTCCAGGACCAGACTTCGGCTCTTCAGGAGTGCTGTTATCGAGATATCTAAGTATAATTACTTCATCGGAATGGTCCATAACATGTGCTTGCAAGCCAGGCACACGTTGTAGACCATACCAATGAAGTAATTATAGTTAGATATCCCGATGATAGTGCTCCTGAAGAGCCGCCATCAGTCGTGCGACCGGATTCTGCCTCCACAGTTAAGGCTGAGAGTGGAGTACCTCTGGGTTCAGTACTTTGTCCACTGCTTTTTAATGTGTTTATAAATTACCTGGAAAGCAAAATATCTATATTTGCAGATGACACTAAATAATGAAGGGTATTAAAATTCATAACACCATGTTTGTATTGAAGCAAGAGTAGATAATATAATTTGCCATTGTACAAATCATTGGTAAGACCTCACCTAGAATATGCAGTGCATTTTTTGCCACCAGTTCTGAGAAAAGATATTCTAGAACTGGAGAGAGTACAATGAAGAGTAACAAAATTAAGGGAATGGAAAACTTGACTGTGAGGAAAGTCTAGACAAACTTGGTTTATTTACTCTAGAGAAAAGACGATAGAGGTGATCTTATCACGCTGTAAAAGTATATAAGAGGTCAATACAAGGATCTCTCTGGTGAGCTTTTCATTCCAAGGACTGATCAAATAATCAGGGTCCACCCCTTGAGATTAGAGGAAAGAAAGTTTCAATTTCAGCAGAGGAAGGATTTTTTTACGGTAAGGTCTGTTAAATTGTGGAATTCCTTGTTCAAAAATGTGGTAATGGCAGATACAATGGATAAATTTAAGAGAAGGATAGATACCTTTCTTCTGTGTCCCTCCCCGGCATTTAACATGGGTAATGTCCCTGCCTTCCACCTGGGTAGGACTTCCTCAATCTTCTTTAAATGTGAGCTTCTGGCTTGAGGTGTCATTTTTTTTTTGTCCTACCCAGCTGGATGGACGGTTGTTTGTTTGTTTGATTATTGTTGTTTTTTTTTTTCTTCTCCAATATGGGCTGCTAGAGACTGTCCTCGGGGCAAACTGCACAGCAGCTCTTAGTACCCGCTTCTTGCGCTACCAGTTTTGCACCGGATTATTTTTAAGAAAATTACGTCCTTCCGTGCCCTCTCTGCACGGCAAGCAGAACGTGACTCCATCGCAACCACTGTTCAGCGTTTCCAGACTCGCGTTCGTCAGCCAACATGTTCCCACAAATTTTATCAGAATGCTTTCCACAACTGAAATGCACAGAGCAGGAAGTTATGTGGCATCCTCAGGAATCAGCTCTTCTGCTGTTCAAGGCCTTTCCCCTTCCTCTCATTTACCTTGGGGATATAAGATAAGGTTTTTGTGTCCTTTCTGAGCTTATGTCTCTTACCATGTCTACCTCTAAGAGTCAGAGAGAGAAGGAGAAAGAGAGAGAAAAGGAGAAAGAGAAGTCATCCTCTGATGCTCCTGTCAAGGAGGATAAGGGTGCCCCTAAGCTTAAATCTTGTCTCAAATGTGATGCAAAATTAAGCTCTAATGAGTCAGGCAAGATATGCCAGTAATGTATTAAAAAAGCAGCTGGATTAGATATGACATCCCAGTTTTCTAATTTTTTGAGCTGGATGAAAGTATCCATGCAGGATACTTTTAAGGCTATGCAAGAGAGTGAACCCTCTAGGAAATGGCAATGTCTGGATCCAGGGGAAGGTACTTCTACCCGTGAAGAGGAAGATAACCAGGAACCTAGATTATTTGATCCAGAATCAGAATTTTCATCTGAAGAAGAAGGGAAAGTGAACAAAGATCAGGGCTCCTTCAGTATAGATAAAGTGGATGGTCTGGTTTGCATAGCCCAGAAGTCCCTGTGCCTACTCCACAAGACCTGAACATTATGGATGTGGCCTTCCTGTGAAAAAAGAAAGAACTCCCTGTACTTCCCTTACTTCAGTCTATCCTGGACATGGTGAAAGGTGAGTAGAAATTGGGAGACAGAAGATCCACTGTTCCTAGGAGATTATCAAAGATGTGTCCATTTAAGGAGGGTGATATCAAGCCCTGGATCCTACCTCCAAAGATTAGACGCATCAGTGATGCAGCTAGCCAGACGTACAACTCTTCCCCTGGTGGATGGAACATCACTCAAGGATCCCATGGAAAGAAATCTTGATGGGATATTTAAACATCAGTTCACAGTGTTAGGACACAATCTTAAGGCAGCCACAGCAGTTGATTGTTTGGCCCGCACCATGAGGATATGGCTATCAAGTCTGGAAGAAAAAATTGACTCCAAAGTATCAAGATCTAAATTATTGAAAGAAGTTGCAGTTATGAAGTTACTCGACTTACAGCCAGATCCTCTGAACTTTCGGTAGCGGCCAGAAGAGCCCTATCGCTAAGATCTTGGAATGCAAACACTTCCTCCAAAAGCAAGTTGGTGTCTTTACCATTTTCCGGAACCTTATTATTTGGTGAAAACCTTGACGATATTATCAAGAAGGCCTCGGGAGGTAAGAGCACCTTCTTACCCCAAGAGAGACAACCAAGATTCCCTTCTCCCAGAATGTCAGGATCCAGGGGACGAAACCCTTCCTTTCGTGAGCAGGCAAAATTCCAAGGGAGACCCTACTATCAGACGTATTCATACAGAACTCCCGAGGGGGCTACATGAATGAATTCCCTAGAAAGCCTCAGACCAAAAAAGAATTCCAATGAGGAAAAGTGGGCCCTGGCCAGGGACTCAGTCGGGAGTAGACTGAGTCGTTTTCTGCCTTCCTGGGATCAGTTGGCGAAACCAGATGATTGGGTTCGGCAGACCTTGCAGCTAGGGTACCCGCTAAGAGTTCTACAAGACTCTTGGATGCAATCAAGAATCCTCTGTCCAACAACATGATAGAGCCAGTGCCTTCCCATCAACAGGGTTTTGGCATATATTCAATACTGTTTACAGTTCCCAAGAATTCAGTGGGATTCTGGATCATCCTAGACCTCAAAGCCTTTAACCAATGGATCAAAATTTCTCATTTCAAGATGGAATCAACAGCTTCCATAATAATTACAGTCTTTCCAGGGGTCTTCATGTCCAGAATCGATCTCAGAGACGCATATCACCACTTACCCAACAGACCATCCCACAGGAGGTTTCCAGGTTCGCAGTGGAAGAAAAGCATTATCAGTTCACGTCTCTTCCCTTTGTGCTATCCTCAGCCCCCAGAGTATTTTCAAAGGTCTTAGCAGCAGCCATTCAGCCTCTAAGAAGACCAGGAATACACGTCATCTCATATATAAACGACATACTGGCAGAATCCCAAGCTGAAGCAATACTACACACGCAAAAATCATTGGAACACCTTCGTCTGTTAAGATCGCTAATCAAACAAGAGAAGAGCCAGCTATCCCCATCCAGATCAGTAACCTTCCTGGGACTGAACTTGAATTCCCAGAACAACACAGTCACCTTAACTGAGGAGAGGATCAACAGGATTTCCAGAAAGATATCCCACTTCAAAAAGGGTCTGATCCACATGTCTCAGGAATTTATGGAGCTTCTGGGCAATCTCTCATCAACCACCCAAGTGGTACCCTGGTCAAAGCTTCATATTCGGTCCCTCCAGTGGAATTTCTTACGATTCTGGAACAGAGATTCTGAGAATTCTTACCAGAGAATAACAATTCTCCCATCAACAAGAAAGGAGTTAAGTTGGTGATCTCGGACGTCAAACCTCAGAAAGGGAGCATGTCTGGAAGGACACACCTGGGAGACACTGACCACGGATGCCAGCCTGACTGGCTGGGGAGGCACATGGAGGACAACCTTTGTTCAAGGAAGATGGAAGGCTTCAGAGAAACATCTCCACATAAATAGATTAGAGATAAGAGCAGTCTGGAACTGCTTACTACAGTTACTAGACAAACTAAGGGGATAGTAGGTTTTCAGCCACCCACATAACAGGAAAAAGCAACATTGTAGCAGATTACCTAAGCAGAAGTCCCATATATCCAGGGGAATGGTCCCTGGACCCTTTAATCTTCAACCAGATTTGTCAGAATTGGGGCCACCCGGAGACAGATCTCATGGCCTACAAAACAAATACAAAATGCCTGAGGTATCTGTCCAGATGGAGGGATCAGGAGGCAGAGGGTCACGATGCTTTGAAGATTCCATGGACATACAACTTGGCATATGTCTTCCCACCATTTCCAATACTGATGGACGTAGTCAGGAAAATCAGGAAAGACCATGTAGACATTATTCTGATTGCTCTGGACTTGGCTCGGAGGCCTTTGTATTCTTTCCTGGTGTCCATGTCGATAGAACCTCCTTGGCTGCTTCCACTAGTTCCCAATCTACTATCTCAGGGGCCGGTATGTTATCCAAATCCCAGTCTACTACGCTTGACGGCCTGGAGGTTGAAAGACTCATGTTAAGAAATAAAGGGTTATCAGACTCTGTCGCAAATACCATCATTGCTAGATGGAAGAAATCCACATCCAAAGTGTATTCCAGAGTTTGGTCTACCTTCTCATCCTGGTTTAAATCAAAATTTCCACAGGATTCATTCATTTCCATTCCTAAGATTTTAGAATTTTTACAATATGGTTTTCAGGCAGGCTTATGGCCTGCATCTATCAGAGTACAAGTATCAGCATTATCAGCCATCCTGGCGATCCAGTTATCAAATCATTACCTCATCAAGAGGTATTTGAGGGCAATATCCAAGATCAGGCCGACTATTCGTAATATTATTCCACCATGGGATTTGAACTTAGTCCTGGACCAGTTGTCCAGAGCCGATATCTTCGAACCTATGGAAGACATTACACTGAAATTCCTGACTCTGAAAGTACTATTTCTTACAGCGATCACCTTGGCACGTAGGGTGAATGAATTATAGTCCCTATCCTGTAAAAGTCCTTTTATGGTTTTTCATCAGGATAAAGTAGTCCTGAGACCAAAACCATCTTTCAGGGGGAAGGTCATCTCTGAGTTCCACCTCAATCAGGAGATCACCTTGCCATCTTTTTGTGCTAATCCTCAGGCACCTAAGGAGAAACAGTTTCATACCTAGACCTGGTCAGAGCACTATCCATTTATTTGAAAAGGACTGAGGAATTTAGAGACTTAGACTCCCTATTCATCTATTTTCAGGGAAGACTCAAGGGGAAAACAGCCTCGAAGGCTTCTATATCCAGATGGATTACTTCCTGCATTCAAATGGCATAGAAGGAAGCGGGTCAGCAGGTTCCTAAGAACCTGAAGGCCCATTCTACTAGGGCCCTATCCACTTCCTGAGCTAAGAAAGCTGAAGCTTCTCCTTCTGAAACCTGAAAAGACAGCAATGTGGTCTTCTCTGTCTACATTCATCAAACTTTACCATCTGGATGTCCAGTCCTCTGCTGACACAAAATACGGATGGAAAGTTCTAGAAACAGTCATCCCATCCTGAATCTGGTAGGATCTGTCCTTCCCTTCTGGGGATAGGAAGATTGTTATTGTTCTCATTTGTATTCCTGTCCCCCCCCCCCTTGCTATGGGCACTGCTTTTTAAGTCCCATTTTAAATGCCGGAGAGGGACACAGAAGAAATTATAAATTTTTCTTACCATTATTTGTATTTCTTCTGTGTCCATGCACTGCATTTCCTTCAATATATATTTAACGTATACATTTGCTATTTTTCAGCTTGGCCAAAAGAAAAGTGATGCCTCAAGCCGAAAGCTCACATTTAAAGAAGACTGAGGAAGTCCTACCCAGCTGGAGGGTGGAGACATTACTTACCCATGTTAAATGCCATGTAGGGACACAGAAGAAATACAAATAACGGTAAGAAAAATATATCATTTCTTTCCAGAGGGAGCATATAGGGTTATATTGTGTATATGAGTAGGTAAAACACGAATTTAAGATAAAGGCTAACTTATTTGGCAGCAGGAAAGCTTGTATAATTCAAGTGGAAAAAGAAAAGGCACTCTACTGGTTCAGATCCAAATACAAAAAAAAAAACGGGCAAAAGCCAAAGCTGAAGATATGGCCCCTAACAAGCTGCTTCCATCACAACACTGGTGTGTAAGTCTATAAACATATGTGTAAGATAAAAACAATAAAATAGGGAGAGCATTAGCTATCTAATACAATTGAAGAAATGGATATTCAAGAGGATATAATAAAAACCTAGACCCTATATATACCTCTATCTAGTAAAGTGAGCATTTGTAACAAAGTAGCATAAAATACATTTAATGAAAAACAAAAGGTAACAATATATAATATCCCACATATAATAACATAATATTGTCCATATATGAATAAAATATACTAGTGGTACCAATAGAATGAAGCTGTAAAATAAAGTGTTCATCCGAGGTTGTATTAATAAAAATATAGGAAAGAGTCCTCCGTTACCTCTCCCGTCTACAGATATTAAGAGTGAGTCTCCCACTCATCGCTCTCCCGTCCTGATAGAAAACAGGGTTCTCTCCCTCCCGTATATGTATGGGAAATCTCCTCACCATCTGTCCGGCTTCAGGGGTGCCCCTCCGGCAGCCACAGCTGCTATGATGTAGTCTTGCAGCTCTCATCGAGTATAAACTTTGGGCTCTCCCCCACAATTTACTCTAAAGACAGATGTAAGTGGGCAGAGCTTGGGTGCGCTTCAATTTAAGGCGTTCAGCAGTCCAGAAATAAAGTCATTCAGCGGGCTGAGGATGTCCCTAAAATATATCCCCCACAGGTTATTGAGAAAACTATCAAAGAAGTGCAGTCCATGGAACGAAATACTTTATTACAAATAGGTGGATGAGGAATAGATTTCTTGCACATAGGAGGAATATTTTGAGGGGAGACTAGAAAAGCATAATAAAGAATTGGGAGAAACCATCTTGCTGCCCCTTGATCATATACCCCAAAATATTTTTTTGGGGGTGATAGATTTAAAATTTTATGCAACAGAGAATCCTATTTGATTTACACTTGTGATACACTTAAACCTAATGGGCATAATAAAATGAAATCAGATACATTCACATTCATATAGGTTAGGCCGCCTCCTATATATAAGTTTAGTGCTGGACTATGTCTGATAGTTCTCAAACTGCTTGTGTCCTGCAGTGTTTACTGTCTGTGCTGGACACATTCCTACTAGTAGGTTTCCATTAGTGCATGGTATTTAGCTTGGTACTGCAGGGGATAATTTCTTGTGGTAGTAGTAGTGGTAATTAATTCTTGTCGGTGTGCCACCTCTTCAATATATATATTTGTATATTCCTATATATTTATATATATAGTGAGTGGGAGACTCACTCTTAATATTTGTAGACGGGAGAGGTAACAGAGGACTCTTTCCTATACTTTTATTAATACAGCCTCGGACAAACACTTTATTCTACAGCTTCATTCTAGTGGTACCACTAGTATATTTTATTCATATATGGACAATATTATGTGATTATATGTGGGATATTATATATTGTTACCTTTTGTTTTTCATTAAACGTATTTTATGCTACTTTGTTACGAATGCTCACTTTAATAGATAGAGGTATGAATAGGGTCTAGGTTTTTATTATATCCTCTTGAATATCCATTTGTTCAGTTGTATTAGATAGCTAGCGCTCTCCCTGTTTTGGTGTTTTTTCTTGCACTGTTACTTTGTTTGTTACTTTGGGCTTTGCCATAAAGAAAAAGGAGCAATTTTGGAGAAAACCGACTGCATGATAGGGGTCGAAAAACCTCCCAAATTTGCCATTGAGTTAATTGGATCTTTTAATCCTTTGAATTCTAGAGCGGTCTCCCATGCATTCTTCACAGCGCGTTGGAGACCAGTTTAGCATTCAACTGGTTAAAGGTTCCCCTGGGAAACTTTGTCTCCGGTATTGCAGTTGGTTTGCTCCAGAATTGCACTTCTTTCTTTGTGTTTATGGCCCTTTATTCCAGTCCCTCCTGCTGTTCATCTCTCTCCCTCTATCACCTTCCCTCATACTCATATTCACACTCATTTTTTTGTGTTGTGCAGATTAACGAGCTTGACATCCAGTATCGTGACATTCTGGGACATGGAAATGGAGGCACTGTGTATAAGTGAGTAACATGTCCCTCATTACCCCTTTGTGAAGCAATGTGTTGCACAGACCTATGGAATCCAAAGGTTTAATTACACCACATTGTTTAGGACAGATATAATGGGCCTTATGTATGTTGGCAAAGTGGAGCGATTCTGAGGCAAGCAACTGCACCACAGATAACACACATTCCCAAGTTTCAATAGACTTAGGTTGGGCTTTTATCCCCTAGAATGCTACAGAGGAGCCCCAAACTTATTGTGAAACAATGCATTGGCTACTGTATAGCATTCAGAGGGTTAAAGACCCATTTATATGAATGAGAACTTTCTTTTATCCTCTACTGTACCAGAGTAAGGGGAGTTGCTGGATTCCCCAGAGTGTGTGCCTGTTGTCTATATAGAGAGTAAGTGTTACAGGAGGATTTATGATTGCACTTATATATTTAAACATACACACACCTCGTATTATCCTACAAGACACAGCTCATATACAGAACAAATGCAACTATATATATATATATATATATATATATATATATATATATAATTACAGTATGTATCATGATGCAGTTTTGCTGTAAAAAGCTGTGTCTTGCAGGATAATAAGATTTGTGTGTGTTTATACACTCTCGCATTTGGGCTGTATCTTGCAGGATAGCGTGAGGTATGAGTACAGTTATGTATAAGCTGTAACTTGCAGGATAGTGTGCGTACAGCTGTGCTATATATACGCTGCATATTGCAGGATACTGTGTGTGAGGTATGAGTATGGTTTTGTTGTATATAAGCGGTGTCTTGCAGGATAATGTGAGGTGTGAGTACAGTTGTGTAGTGTTTAAGCAGTGTCTTGCAGGATAATGTGAGGTGTATGTACAGTTGTGTATTTTTTTAGCTGTACGCTGCAGGATAGTGTGAACTGTGACTACAGTTGTGCTGTATATAGGCTGTCTCTTGCAGGATAGTGTGAGGTATGAGTATGTTTGATCTTTGTATAAGCAGTGTCTTGTAGGATAATGTGAGGTGTGTGAGTATATTTATGCTGTGCATATGTTGTGTCTTGCAGTATAGTGTGAAGTGTGTGATTACAGTTGTGTCGTGTGTAAAGCTGTGTCTTGCAGGATAGTGTGAGGTGAGTGAGTATATTTATGCTGTACATATGTTGTATCTTGCAGTATAGTGTGAAGTGTGTGATTACAGTTGTGCTGTGTATATAAGTTGTGTCATGCAGGATAGTGTGAGGTGCCTGAGTACATATATATATGTGTTTTGCCTTGCAGGGTAGTATGAGGTATATAGAAGTACAATTGTGTATAGATTGTGTCTTGTGTGGTAGTGTGAGATGTCTGAGTACATTTGCACTATATATATGTTGCGTCTTGCAGGATAGTGTGAGGTACGTGAGTAAAGTTGTGCTGGATGTAATCTATGTCTTGCAGGATAGTGTGAGGGATGTGAGTAAAGTTGCTCTGTGTATAGATTGTGTCTTTCAGGATAGCATGAGATGTGTGTGAGTACAGTTGCATTGTGTCTTGTAGGGTAGTGTGAGGTACTGTATATAAAAGTACAAATATATATATTGTATCCTAGGGGATATGAGGTATGTGAGTACAGTTGTGCTGTGTATAGATTCTGTCTTGCAGGATAGCATGAGTTGTGTTTGAGTACAGTTGCGCTGTCTGTATAAGCTTTGTCTTGCAGAGTAATGTAAGGTCTATAAGTACAATTGTGCTGTGTGCATAAGCTTTGTCTTACCTGATAATGTGAGGCGCATGAGTACGGTTTTGCATTATATAAGCTATGTCTTGCAGGGTAGTGTGAGGTGTGTGAGTATAGCTGTGCTGTGTTGTAGGCTGTGTCTTGCAGGATAGTGTGAAATGAGAGTGCTGTTGTGCTGTATATAGGCTGTGTCTCGCAGGATAGTGTGAGGTATATGAGTATGGTTTTGCTGTATCTTGCAGGATAGTGTGAGATAAGTGAGTACAATTGTGCTGTATATATGCTGTGTCTCGCAGGATAGTGTGAGGTATGTGACTACAGTTGTACTGTATATAGGCTGTGTCTCGCAGGGTAGTGTGTTGTGTATGAGTGGTTTTGCCGTGTCTCGCAGGCTAGTATGCAGTATTTGAGTACAATCGTGTTGTGTACAGGCTGTGTCTTGCAGGAAAATGTGAGGTGTGTAACTACAGTTGCTCTGTATAAAGCTGTGTCTTGCAGGATAGTGTGATATGTATGAGTATGGTTTTGCTGTGTCTCACAGGGTAGTATGAGGTGTATGAGTATGGTTTTGCTGTGTTTTTGCAGGACAGTAAGAGATAAGTGAGTACAATTGTACTGTATATATGCTGTGTCTCGCGGGATTTTATGAGGTGTGTGAGTACAGTGTGCTGTATAAAGGCTGTCTCTCGCAGGATAGTGTGATATGTATGAATTTGGTTTTGATGTGTCAGGATAGTATGCGGTATGTGAGTACAGTTGTGCTGTATGCAGGCTGTCTCTCGCAGGATAGTATGCTGTATGTGAGTACAGTTGTGCTGTATATAGGCTGTGTCACGCAGGATAGTATACGGTATGTGAGTACAGTTATGCTGTATACACGCTGTCTCTCGCAGGATAGTATGCTGTATGTGAGTACAGTTGTGTTTGTAAACAGGCTGTGTCTCGCAGGATAGTATGTGGTATGCGAGTACAGTTGTGCTGTATATAGGCTGTCTCTCTCAGGATAGTGTAATGTGTATGAATATGGTTGTGCTGTGTCTCGCAGGATAGTGTGAGATATGTGAGTACAGTTGTGCTGTATAAAGGCTGTGTCTCGCAGAATAGTATGCTGTACGCGAGTACAGTTGTGCTTTATATAGGCTGTGTCTCACAGGATAGTGTGATGTGTATGAGTATGGTTTTGCTGTGTCTCGCTGGATAGTATGCGGTATGTGAGTACAGTTGTGCTGTATATTGGCTGTGTCTCACAGGATAGTGTGATGTGTATGAGTATGGTTTTGCTGTGTCTCGCTGGATAGTATGCGGTATGTGAGTACAGTTGTGCTGTATATTGGCTGTGTCTCACAGGATAGTGTGATGTGTATGAGTATGGTTTTGCTGTGTCTCGCTGGATAGTATGCGGTATGTGAGTACAGTTGTGCTGTATATAGGCTGTCTCTCGCAGGATATTGTGATTTGTATGAATATGATTTTGCTGTGTCTCGCAGGATAGTGTGAGGTATGTGAGTACAGTTGTGCTGTATACAGGCTGTGTCTCGCAGGATAGTATGCTGTACACGAGTACAGTTGTGCTTTATATAGGCTGTGTCTCACAGGATAGTGTGATGTGTATGAGTATGGTTTTGCTGTTTCTTGCAGGATTGTGTGCGATATGTGAGTACAGGGTCACAGAGTGCAGGGTTGTACGGTTGTGTTGTCCATGTTACTCCAACCAGAACAATGTTATCTGGACTCAGCAGGTTCTGTGCTCAGATATGGCAACTATGTATTGATTTACTTTTTACAGGATGAATTGGATGAAAACATGTTTTTGTAGCAATTAAGGTGTGTGTCCAGAACACAGAAACAATACCTTCCCTTCACTCTCTGAAATCAGCAGCCTGTTTCTCAGGGATAATAACTTTGCTGTAAAGTCTATTGCTGACAGATTCCAGGAGGCTGTGCCGCCCCCCGCCCCATCCAATCACTGTTCCTCTGATAACCCAAGCGTATGGTGACCAGATTTTTAAAATGAAACCAGGGGACTTTTTGTTTTCCTCCACACTCTGTCCACCGCCACACCCTGCCCACACCCTGTCCACCTCCATACCCTGTACACACACTGCCCACCTCCACACTTGGTCCACACTGTCAACCGCCACACCCTGTTCACCCTCCAGTCTGTTCCCTGCTGCTGCTCCACAGAGCTTCTTTCTCCCCTCAGTCTAAGCAAATTAACACTTTCCAGTCTGTGTTCCCTGCTGCTACAGAGAGTGTGTTTCACCCCACTGTCCAAACAAATTAACCCTTTCCACTTTGTTTTCTTTCCCTGCTACCTTCGACAGTCTGTTTCACCCCTCACTGTAAATAAATTAACCCTTTCCTGGCCTTTTCCCCTGCTCCTGGAAAGTGTTTCACCTGTCACTCTAAATAAATGAACCCTTTCGCTGCTGCTCCTCGAGCCTGCTTAGCCTGCCCAGGCTAAGGAGTACATTACATACAGCACTCAGAGCAGACAACTTTAACTCCTTAACGTCCAGTGACATGCCAGGATGGTCACTGCTATTTTTTTGTTAAGGACCAGTGAATGGTCCTGGCACGTCACATACTTTTTACTCATAGTGTTCCTGCAGTAAGCTGTGAATAATAGCGGGGACTGAAGTTGACCGCTTCAAGACCAGAGCAATCTCTATTAGTCCCTCTTTCAGCGTGCCAGCACATGTGATCAGTCACGTGGGCCAGCACATCAAAGTTTCCTATCTGGTCCTTAAAGGACCACACACCCCAGGACTGCTGGTCCTTAAGGGGTTAAGACCTACATCTTTTATGTACTACAACTTTCATCAACCCATACTGGTCTTTGGCAGGTTGGCAATTATGGGAGTTGTAGTCTCCAACAGCTGGGATGGAGAAGGTTGCCTAACCCTGCAACAACCCCTTCACTTCTGAGGATTACAGTGTCTGTGTGACTACTGTCTGGCCAGCTAATGAGAGAGGCTGCTTCTGACACTGTTACCATAGCAACACACAGTTTAATGGCCCACCCAGTCTACCATTTTCCTAACTATTGTAAAACCTTTTTATTCAGGTTACCCTTGGTTATGCAAAAGTGTTCATAACATTTTCTGCAACGTTACCATCTTTGCTGTGATACTGTCATGCATCTACCACCCAATAATAGTTTTTTTTCTTGCATTTCCCTGTGAGTATACACTTGTGTAATGTGCTCTAGCACAGGGATAGGAAACTTCTCATATTGCTGTGTATAACCTCTGTCTGTATCTCCTCCTATTGCTCTATATAACCTCTGCCTGTATCTCCTCCTATTTCTGTATATAACCTGTCTGTATCTCCTCCTATTGCTCTATATAACCTCTGTCTGTATCTCCTTCTATTGCTCTATATAACCTGTCTGTATCTCCTCCTATTGCTGTATATAACCTCTGCCTGTATCTCCTCCTATTTCTGTATATAACCGGTCTGTATCTCCTCCTATTGCTCTATATAACCTCTGCCTGTATCTCCTCCTATTGCTCTATATAACCTCTGCCTGTATCTCCTCCTATTGCTCTATATAACCTGTCTGTATCTCCTCCTATTGCTCTATATAACCTCTGTCTGTATCTCCTCCTATTGCTCTATATAACCTGTCTGTATCTCCTCCTATTGCTCTATATAACCTCTGCCTGTATCTCCTCCTATTGCTGTATATAACCTGTCTGTATCTCCTCCTATTGCTCTATATAACCTCTGTCTGTATCTCCTCCTATTGCTCTATATAACCTCTGTCTGTATCTCATCCTATTGCTCTATATAACCTCTGCCTGTATCTCCTCCTATTGCTCTATATAACCTCTGCCTGTATCTCCTCCTATTGCTGTATATAACCTGTCTGTATCTCCTCCTATTGCTCTATATAACCTCTGTCTGTATCTCCTCCTATTGCTCTATATAACCTCTGTCTGTATCTCATCCTATTGCTCTATATAACCTCTGCCTGTATCTCCTCCTATTGCTCTATATAACCTCTGCCTGTATCTCCTCCTATTGCTGTATATAACCTGTCTGTATCTCCTCCTATTGCTCTATATAACCTCTGTCTGTATCTCCTCCTATTTCTCATATAACCTCTGTCTGTATCTCCTCCTATTGCTCTAATTAACCTCTGTCTGTATCTCCTCCTATTGCTCTATATAACCTCTGTCTGTATCTCCTCCTATTGCTCTATATAACCTCTGCCTGTATCTCATCCTATTGCTCTATATAACCTCTGCCTGCATCTCCTCCTATTGCTGTATATAACCTGTCTGTATCTCCTCCTATTGCTCTATATAACCTCTGTCTGTATCTCCTCCTATTGCTCTATATAACCTCTGTCTGTATCTCCTCCTATTGCTCTATATAACCTCTGTCTGTATCTCCTCCTATTGCTCTATATAACCTCTGTCTGTATCTCCTCCTATTGCTCTATATAACCTGTCTGTATCTCCTCCTATTGCTGTATATAACCTCTGTCTGTATCTCCTCCTATTTCTGTATATAACCGGTCTGTATCTCCTCCTATTGCTCTATATAACCTCTGTCTGTATCTCCTCCTATTGCTCTATATAACCTCTGCCTGTATCTCCTCCTATTGCTCTATATAACCTCTGCCTGCATCTCCTCCTATTGCTGTATATAACCTGTCCGTATCTCCTCCTATTGCTCTATATAACCTCTGTCTGTATCTCCTCCTATTGCTCCATATAACCTCTGTCTGTATCTCCTCCTATTGCTCTATATAACCTCTGTCTGTATCTCCTCCTATTGCTCTATATAACCTGTCTGTATCTCCTCCTATTGCTCTATATAACCTGTCTGTATCTCCTCCTATTGCTGTATATAACCTCTGTCTGTATCTCCTCCTATTTCTCATATAACCTCTGTCTGTATCTCCTCCTATTGCTCTATATAACCTCTGCCTGTATCTCCTCCTATTTCTCATATAACCTCTGCCTGTAATGCTTCCTATTTCTCCCTATAACCTTTCCTTATAACTCGTTTTGTTGCTCCATATAACTTTCTGTTTCTCCTAATAACCCATTCCTATAACGCCTATTGCTCCATATAACCTCTCCATGTTAATTGTTATTGCACTATATAAAGCATCACTATTTCCCCTCCTATTGCACCCCCTGTAACTCTTCGTGTTTCTCTGTATGACCCCTTTTTGTAAATCATTCTGCTACCAATATAAAACTTTCCTGTAGCGCCACTTTTTCCCCTTATAATCCCTCCCTATAACTCCTCCTATTACACCATATAATCTATTCCCACAACTCCTCTTGCTCCATATAACCACTCTGGACAGCCTGATATTGCTCTGTATAACCGCTCCCTTTAGATCAGTGGTTTTCAGTCTTGGCTTGGGGCACCCCTGTCACATAATCTAGAATATCTGGGGCACCCGTAACATGTTTAATGTGCTTTATCAAGGGCATAAGAAGGGTACGATACATAAATATACAGTTATTATTAGTTCTTATAATCATAATAACAAAACCAAACATAATGTGCATAACAAGTTCTATAAATCTTTATTTAAAAGTACATTTTTGTTAGTCTTTATAGAAAACACAGGACACCCTAATTTGATGTCCGTGGCACACCAAAGTGCCTGGTTGAGAATCACTGCTTTAGATACTAATGTATTTGTGATCCCCAGTCGGTTTTACTTGTCCTTGTTCAGTAGAACAGCCCTAACTTTGGGGCTAAGATGTGTTTTTTTTCTCCTCCTTGGCACATACATTTAATGATATTTCCCTCTGTTTTGTTATGTGATGAAGGATACACAGGGTAGGCAGCAAAGCAATAAACTATAGCTAATTGATTTAGCAAAAAAATCTGAGAAGAGGAGAAAAGGCTGATATATATTAGAAATCACAGAGCGGAAAACCTCCAGAGGAAGAGCTCATTTAAAGTCATAAAAACTTTTCCCATCACCTTTAACAAGTCTGTATGTCTTTATTCCTGGCAGTAAATGAGGAGCTTGCACGTTTATTTGAATTTAACTTTCTTACAAAACCAATTAAGCCTCAAACAACTGTCAGTTTGCACCATCTATCCTGCTCTCGCTTCAGGAACAGACAGCTCTGGTTCTGTGTCTCCATTTCATAGCCTAACTAAATGTGTTCTGTGATGCAGTACCAGGGCAGTGGCACATTTTCTGCTTTACTTCTAAACGTCCTGTAATTGTTCATAATGGACTGCAGGCTTTCTCTGTTTCCTTGTGTTTTTCTGGTTCCTGCCCCCCACGTTTAAAGCAGGTTCATTCTCACTTCCACTGTGTTTCACTGGTTCTCTCTCTCCCTGTGTAATGCAGACACTCTCTTACTTTCCCTGTTTTTCTCTACTTCTCTCTCTTCATGTGCACTACATGTTCTCTTTCAGTTCCCCTGTGTTTCTCTAGTTTCCTCTTTTCATGTGTACTGCGGGTTCTCTCTCAGTTTCCCTGTCTTTATGTGGTTCCCTTTCCCCATGTGTACTGCAAATTCTTTTTGACTTTCCCTATTTTTCTGGTTCCCTGTCTCCATGTTTACTGCAGGTTCGCTCTCATTTTACATGTGTTCCTCTTGTTCCTTCTCATCATGTGTCCTGCAGGCTCTTTCTATCCCTATGTTTGTAACTGCTTTTCTCCAGTTTGGATCATAAGAACCACGGGGTAAAGTCTCCCCTTCCAGGAGGCAAGGACACTTTACAGAAGGTCTCTGAGGCACAGCCTCTCTCTTCCCTTCCACTTTACCCCCACCTGCTAAGCTCACTTTTAAGTGACCTTGTGACCTGGAGGTAGCATGGGCACAGTTCTCTTATGTAGCCTTGTTTTTTTTTTTTTTATTTCTTAGCATATGGGGCTTTATAATCCCCATTAGGTGGCATTCTGTTCTTGGCTTCCTCATTAATGGATTGTCCAGTGCACAAACTTGTGGAAGTTGGCTACTTGTAACAGCCTTTATCTCACTACAGCTTCTTATAAGCGCTTTTCATTAATTCTTTCATTCATTCAAATGGGAGCCTGGAGATTACATGTAAGTTAACCTAATGAGTGCTGTGGTCCTATGCGTATGTGTCAGGTATCTGACTTCCATTTGTTCATGTGGATTGTTACTTGGCTTGCACTCTCTGTTTTCTACATATAATGTAGGCTGCTCTGACAATGAATGTACTTTGCAATTTCTATTAACCCCTGCATTAACTTCCTCCTTATTTGGGTGCATTTCCTCTACTCGGGGCACTCACCTATTCTCTATATGTCAGACCTTTTAGGTTTAGAATCATGCATAGAGTTTCTAAGAGACCTATCTCACCTCCGGTTGCACCCAGGAGGCTGCAGGTGGTTTCACTGTGTGTCATATGAGGTGCACTAACTAGCAACCCCCCATAGGAACTCCCCTCCCCCATTACCAGTGGATGCTATAGTTGCAGAGTCACAGTGCCACATTAAAAGGAAATAACTACCTAGAACCCATTCTTCATGTTTGTTTGTTTTTTGGCATGGGAATAGGTGGTCTTAGGATAGTCCTCTTCCTTTTTGGGTTCTGCATGCTGCACAGAGGCTGGTCTTTCCCGCCTCCTTGCCATTTTATCCCTTTGCAGTCAGATAAGTACTTGACTGTCCTTTACAGTATTTTGTGGAGTCTTCTGACTGTGTCACAACCTAAGATCCCCCTGATTGTTTAACCCATTGTTCCTCATGCCAGACTGAGCTTCATAGGTAGTACTCTCTTGCATTGTGGCCCCTACACTATCTCTCGGTCCCTCATAAGCTGAAAAGGAAACGGTTTTGGTTAAAGGGATAGTAATACTTCGTTTTAACTTTATTTTATTTTGTAGGCATTAAAAAAACATGAAGAATGATATAAGTCTTATCTCTCAAACCTTTATGGTTTATGAGATATTCACAAGCAAAGTTCCCCTCCCCGCCCCTTTTACCTAGTGTAAGCCATCTCTTCTCAGATGTGAGTCTGGTTGTATGACAGTACAGATAACAGAAGGGGACAATTTTCTTTGTATAAAAACAATGAAAGCCCTTCCCCCCTTGACAAGTTTTTCAGCTTTTTCCGTTATCTTAATTGAAGATTGTCCCTCTCTGCAGTCTACCTGGGCATCTCCCTTCTGATCTGGTTGAACAGGGGGGGGATACTTTGTTTGTGAATATCTCTTAAACCATAAAGGTTTCAGAGATAAGCATTATATCATTCTTCATGTTCTTTTAATGCCTACAAAATAAAATAAAGTTAAAATGAAGTATTACTATCCCTTTAAGGCTCTTATCTCTTTAGTATGCTTTATAAACGTATCTATTCAAGGGGTACTGAGCTTTTGGTCTGTGAGTCATCCTGTTCCCTCATTTGCTTGAGCTCTGTATTTGGGGGAGACACACACACACATTTTTGTGGATCCTTCTGGTGAGGATGGAGAGAATAAAGGTGACAATTTAGACTTGTCTCTTTTACTGGGGAAGCCCACATGGTGACCATCTTTGTTCCATAGGAGTGTATGGGGAGTGCTGGCAGTGTTTAGATAACTTAATTTTGCCATTTTAAAATGTCTGGAGAACCACAGTTTTTTGGTTTATGCAATGGAAAACTACTACCCATGATCTCCCTTATTCCTTATCTTACAGGCTGTGGTGCCTGTATAGATGTACTTCTTGCTTTTTTTTTTGTTTGTTTCCCGTTATTTTGTTTGCTAGTTTTGAGGTGTTTTTCTCTCCTCCCCCTGGAATCTTGGTGGCTAGCTTTGGGATATCAACTAGGAAGGAGATGATGCCACATAATCCTAGGGTGGTAACACTGTTCAATGGCATCTAATGGGGACAGCGAAGTTACTTAATAGCAGATAATAGGAACACTCATTTCCTCTCTCCATGTGTACTGCAGGTTCTGTGTCACTTTCCCTGTATTTCTCATTTCCTCTCTCCATGTGTACTGCAGGTTCTGTGTCACTTTCCCTGTGTTTCTCATTTCCTCTCTCCATTTGTACTGCAGGTTCTGTGTCACTTTCCCTGTGTTTCTCATTTCCTCTCTCCATGTGTACTGCAGGTTCTGTGTCACTTTCCCTGTGTTTCTCTCATTTCCTCTCTCCATGTGTACTGCAGGTTCTGTATCAGTTTCCCTGTGTTTATCTCATTTCCTCTCTCCGTGTGTACTTCAGGTTCTGTATCACTTTCTCTGTCGTCCAATATAGGTTACCGGTAACTTTGGGTAGGCGATCAGCCCCTTTAATAGGCAGGAACAATTCTGAGAAGTGACTGCTGGGTGGAGCCTACCTCCTCTCCTTAGCTTGCAGCTAGCCAATCCCCAACCAGTAAGATTTGTTCCTTGGTCAAGACACAAGCAAGAGAGCAGTTCTGCTATAGTTTTAGCTTTTTTTTATTATTTTTCTGTTAGAAATGGAATACCACCATTAGGCAGATTCCCATCACTGACAATTCCCATCACCCAAATGTGGATAGCTCAGTTTACCAGACGCTTTTGTGGACCTAAGCCCTGGGGGTAAAATCTTGGCTGTTATTTCCCCAGGAGTTGCCCTCTGTGGCTTCTTCTTGAGATATGGTAATCTGAAAACAGAAGACTTGCTGAAAAAGGTGAGCACCACATGTCCCATGCTTCCCCTCCGCACAGGGGTCTCATTTAGAGTTTCTATTACATACTCATGCACTCATTGGGTTTATTCTGTATGTTTGTGAGGTGTTTGGAGCAAGTTTGTGTGGTAACTTAAATCTTTTGTTGCTGGTTCGCACTTTTTGGGGCACTTTCCCTGTTGGGTTTAGTGTTTATTGAGTGTTTTCTTGTTTGGGATTCACCTTGCTAACTTTTTGTTCCGGGCGCGCATTTACTGTATAGACGCCATTGCTCCATTCACTTCTATGGGACTTTACAGTTAGGGACGTATCTCTGCAACAGCTCCAAGCAGCGTGGTCAGAGATGGCTCATATTGTTGGTTTTCCCTTGCTCTGTTATCCGGTCAAAGTTTTGGGGATGCTGGGGGCTTTGGGGGGCTTCGGCCACTGTTGGGGTACTATGTCAGCAAAACTACATTTTCCTTGAGCGCCCGCTTCGCGCACTCGTTTCCGATTGGCTCCCGTCGCGGCAGCCATTTTTTGTATTCGCAGATCAAGTATCCTACTCAGGGCTTGGACTCTCCTTCTCTCCTCCGCAGCTTAATGCTTTGCCTACCAGATAAGTCTTAATTTAGTGTTTCTGGGGTGCATTAATTATCATACACGATTTATTGTGGGTGGTTTGATACGTTGATTGTTTTGACTCTGTGAGAATGTCTACTCCGTTAGACCTTGGATCTAAACCTAAGACTAAGAACACAGGGGTGTCTGTGTCCCCCATTGCTCATTGCTCCTCATGTCAGTCAGGGTTACCTAGAGAATACTCGGGTCATGTTTGCCCAGCATGTGCTGCTGCCCCTGAATTCCCTGCTGGGGCCTCCAGCCATGCGCTAGAGCCAATATGGATGCAAGAGTTTAAGGCTACTACCAGGGACCTCCAGTCCACCTTACAACTCCTTCCATCCACTTTACAGGGGGTCTTCAATTTGTTGCAGACCCCCGCCCCTATCAGATCTTCCCTGCCTAAACCGCCGGGTGTCCTTGATGTGTCTGATTCCTCTGAGGAGGAATTATTGGTGGACTCTGATGACAATGACTGTTCAGCTGTTCCTTCATCTCAGCTTTTTGGGGACCCCTTCAAGGCGGACCCCATTCCCTCGGTGGGGGGCCTGATCAGGGCTGTGTTGTCCACCCTAAACATTCCCTTGGTGCAGGAGGTGTCTTCTGACCCCTCGGACGTTTTCCAGGAGTCTGTTAGGCACCATGCCAGCTTTCCACCTAATCCCACTCTTGACCGCTTGGTGTTAGAGGAGTGGACATTTCCAGACAAGAAACCATCTGTGTCTAAAAAGTTTGCTAAACTTTATCCATTTTCTGAAACAGCCCTTATTCAGTGGGTTCATCCCCCTAAAGTGGATGCCCCAGTTTCCAGGCTTTCTAAATCAACTGCCTTGCCAGTGGCTGATGCCTCTGCTCTTAAAGACTGGACTGACAAGAAGCTTGAGACTTCTCTCAAGGCTATTTTATGACTGCGGGCTCTGCCCTTCGCCCTACCTTTGCTGCTGCATGGGTAAATAGGACTGTGGCTGTTTGGACTGAACAACTCAATTCTGCTGTCCGTCAGGGAGCCCCTACTTCTGACATGTTGTGTCTTCTCGCTAACATTGCTGAGGCTCAGCATTATGTCTCTGCTGCCTTGTTTGATGCTGTATGTATGGTAGCCAGGGCATCTGCCATGTCTGTGGTAGTCAGACTGGCTTTTTGGCTTAAGATCTGGTCAACTGACATGGCCTCTAAGAAGGCTCTCTTGTCTTTGCTTTTCAGGGTTCTTCCCTGTTTGTGCCTGAACTTAAGGATCTCATCAATGAGGCCACTGGAGGGAAAAGTTCTCACCTGCCAGTGGTCCTAAGGAAGAAGGCACCTGTTAAAAGGAATCAGCTTTTTCAAGCAGACTCACACCAAGAAACCCAGACGGTCCCTCACACTCCGCGCTCCTCATCCAAGCCTAAGCATCAATGGAGATCCAAGTCCTCCACGAAGCCCAAGGCTTCCAAACGTTCTTCTGCATGACTCACTGAACCCGGGTCCCTACCCACAGGTAGGTGGCCGCCTATGCCACTACCTTTCAGCTTGGCAGGCCTCTGTGGTGGACCCATGGGTTTTACAAGTGGTGGCCTCAGGATACATGAGTCCCTTCACCTCTCTTCCTTTTCCAGGAACCTTTGTTTCTAGTTCTCCCTTGGGAGCAGAAAAGAGACGCGTTTTCGAGGACACTATTCAGGCCCTGCTAGACAAGGTGGTCCTGGAGCCAGATCGCCCTCAGGAGAGGGGCTTAGGATTCTACTCCAACCTCTTTGTGATTTCCAAGAAGGATGGGGGCTGTCACCCCATTTAGGATTTGAAGGATCTCAACTCCTTTGTGGTCAGGTCCCAGTACCGCCAGGAGTCTCTATGCACAGTGATAGCGGCTATGTCTCCTGGGGAATTTCTGGCCTCTCTGGATCTTCAAGATGCCTATCTGCACATCATCATTCATACAGAGAGTCGGCAGTATCTCTGATTTGCCATCGACCGAGGGCACTTCCAGTTCTCTGCCCTCCCCTTTGGCCTGACCACGGCTCCTCAAGCCTTCAACAGAGTCCTGGGAGCTTTGATTTCTGTCCTACATCAGAATGGCATCAGGGTGACTCCATACATGGACGACCTCCTTCTGAAGGCCTCATCCCTGGAACTCCTTCACCAGCAGGTGCAGGACTGCATTCATGCTCTCTCTCATCACGGGTGGATCATCAACTTGAACAAGTCAGACCCTGTTCCTTCGCAGAAGATGGTCTTTCTGGGCCTCCTCTTCGATACTCAGAGTGGGATGGTGTTTCTGACAGATGAAGTGGCTCATCAGATAGCACTGAAGGTCCAAGCTATCCTGTCTCAGGATCCGGTTCCAGCCAAGAAGTTGTCATCCTTGGTGGGGAAGTTTATTTCCACCATAGAAGCAGTTCCGTTTGCCATGACTCGCACCAGGGAACTTCAGAGGTTTCTGATCCTGGCCTTCAAGGGCCGTCCAGATCTCCTGGAAAGATCCCTGTCTCTCCCTCTTCAAGTGGAGCAGAGTCTCTTGTGGTGGCTCAACCTGAACAATCTCCTGAAAGGCAGACCTTTCCTGGTGCCCTTCTGGACAACGGATTCCAGCCTCTCCGGATGGGGAGCGGTGCTGGGGCACATGAGTGTTCAGGGCAAGTGGTCTCAGGAGGAATCTCTCCTTCCCATCAATGTCTTGGATCTTCGGGCGATATTTCATGCCCTACTTCACTGGACACGGCAACTGGAGGATTGCCTGGTCAGGGTACAGTCGGAAAACGCCACAGCGGTAGCCTACTTCAACAAGCAAGGCGGCACAAGAAGTCTTACAGCTTGGCTAGAGGTCAAGGCTATTTTATCATGGGCAGATTAGCATGTCCCTGCCATTTCCGCAGTTCATATTCCTGCCACAGATAACGTTCTAGCAGATTTCCTCAGTCGACACACAGTGGACAGCGGAGAGTGGGAATTGCATCCAGAGGTGTCCCACCTCATCATCAGCAGTGGGGTCTTCCATGCCTCGACCTGATAGCAACCAGACACAACAGGAAAGTTCTAACATTCTGCTCTCGCTGGGTGGATCTCATGGCTCTGGCAGTGGATGCCTTGTCGATCCTGTGGACGTTTCCTCTGGCTTACATCTTCCCTCCTGTTCCCCTGTTGAACAGAGTTCTTCGTAAGCTGCGATTGGAGCGCTGCCCAGTCATTCTGATTGCTCTGTACTGGCCACGACAGGGTTGGTTTCCGGAGCTTCTGGACCTCTGTTGCAGAACCTCTTCGACTTCCTCCCCATCCAGACCTTCTTCTACAGGGTTACCGCTGGAAAGAAGACGTTCATCGTCTGGCTTTGACTGCATGGAGATTGAATCCTCAGTTTTGAAGAAGAAAGGATTTTCTTCTGGTGTGGTGGCTACTGTGATTAGTGCCCGCAAGGCTGTTTCCTCTAAGGCCTACCATCGGGTTTGGTCTAACTTCCTTGCTTGGTGTGCTGACAAAGACCTGTCTCAGGATTTTGACCTTCCTACAGTTCTTTCCTTCCTCCAGGATGGTGTGGATAAGGGTCTCAGTCTGCGTTTTCTCTCAAAGTTCAGAATTCTGCGCTCTCTGTCCTTTTTCAGAGGCGTCTTGCTATCATTCCTGATAAGGTTTTCTTCCAGGGGGTTGCTCATACCCGTCCGGTGTTTAAGTCCCCTGCTTCTCAGTGGGATCTTATCCTGGTCTTGGGAGTACTCCAGCATCCTCCCTTTGAGTCTTTGGCTACCATTCCTCTACGTCTGCTGATGTGGAAGATGGCCTTTCTCTGGTGATTGTTTCTTCGCCGAGTTGCGGAGCTGCATGCCCTGTGTTGTAAACCACCCTTTCTGTTTTTTCACAAGGACAAGGTGGTGCTTCACACCTCACAAGAGTTTCCCCAAAGGTTGTGTCCGAGTTCCACATCAATCAGGAGATTGTGGTTCCTTCCTTCTGTCCTAACCCTACTTCTGACAAAGAAGGGATCTTCATCTGTTGGATGTTGTGTGTTGTCTCAAGTTCTGTGTGCATCGCACTGAGTCTTTGAGGCAGTCTGACACTCTTTTTGTCATTCCTGATAGTCCTAGGGCTGAGAAGCCTGCTTCTAAGGTTACCATCGCTTCTTGGATCAAGTACACGATTCTTAAGGCTTACGAACTTCGGAAGAAGCCCATTCCTTTCAGGGTTATGGCTCATTCTGCGAGGTCTATTGGGGCTTCTTGGGCCTACAAGAACCAGGCCTCAGCTGATCAGTTGTGCAAGGAGGCCACTTGGTCATCTGTGCACACCTTTTCTAAACACTATTGTGTGGATGTGCTGGCATCAGCTGATGCCAGCTTTGGGAGAAAGATCTGGGAGGCAGCCTTGCCTGTCTAGAATCTCCTTAGTTTCTCAGTACTCCTTCACTTTTCAGCCCTGTTGGCTCTAGTTCCGTGTGCTGTGCAACAGTTTGTGGGGTTTGTTTTTACCCCTGTTCAGTGTCCGTTGACATTTTGCGGTTAGTGTTGAGCTATTCATGATCTATTGGTTCATTGGTGCTCTGGTGACTTTGGGGGCCTACGCCTGGTCCTTATCTTTCTTCCCGCCCTGGGGAACTTAATGGTTGGACATCCCAAAGTTACCAGTAACCTGTATTGGACGACAGAGAAAATAGGATTTTAGTCTTACTTGTTAAATCCTTTTCTCTTAGTCCACACAGGTTACTGGTCTCCCACCCTGTCAAGGGCCCATGCTTGGCGCTCCTGCGGTAGAACGTGGGGGTCCTTTCAGGTTCATGATCACAGGAGTCTTCCTTTACCTTCTTACTTCCTAGTCAATAGTTAGTCTGCAAATCTTACTGGTTAGGGATTGGCTAGCTGCAAGCTAAGGAGAGGAGGTAGGCTTCACCCAGCAGTCACTTCTCAGAATTGTTCCTGCCTATTAAAGGGACTGATCTCCTACCCAAAGTTACCAGTAACCTGTATGGATTAAGAGAAAAGGATTTAACAGGTAAGACTAAAATCCTGTTTCCCTGTGTTTTCTGGTTCCCTCTCTCCATGTGTACTGCAGGTTCTGTGTCACTTTCACTGTGTTTCTCTCATTTCCTCTCTCCATTTGTACTGCAGGTTCTGTGTCACTTTCCCTGTGTTTTCTGGTTCCCTCTCTCCATTTGTACTGCAGGTTCTGTGTCACTTTCACTGTGTTTCTCTCATTTCCTCTCTCCATTTGTACTGCAGGTTCTGTGTCACTTTCCCTGTGTTTTTCTGGTTCCCTCTCTCCATTTGTGCTGCAGGTTCTGTATCACTTTCCCTGTGTTTTTCTGGTTCCTTCTCTGTGTTCACTTTCAGGTTTTCTCTCACTTTCTCAATGTTTCTCAAATGCAAATGAAAAGTTCACACTATGTTTTGTTTTTTTTTAATCATGATATGATTAGTATTTTCTTTCCATAGTGAGATAACTGGAGGGTTATTATTAGGTGTTGGCTTTCTTTTAAATTCATTGCATTTCCCCTCTTTCGCCCACTATCCTTTCCCCCTCTCTTTATATTTGGACTTGCTACAAATCTAATTTCTGTCTTTGCCTCTCTTGCCTGCTCCATTCTCTTAATAGCCCCTGCAGTGAAGCTTCTCAAAGACAAAGTGCCTGGTCTAGGGTAGATAGATGGAGGGCCAGCCCAAGGAAAGCATCTTGATGAAATGATTCAATTAAAAGCACAAGCATTTACATGGTGTAATTTCCCTAAATTGCCAGCCAGTCCCTGCAGACAGCAGTGTTTGGGGGGGATTGATCAGCACATTGATTTTGGCTGAAGATGATAAATTTCTGCTGGTTAGTTAAAGTCGTTCTGCTCTGGGCCTTCGGCTGCAGTGCTGAACAGCTTCTTTATCGGATGCTTAAAGCAGGACTTATTTTCCGAGGCCACTGGGTCTGTTCTCAGCCCTTCCTATTCCCAAACCATCTCTTACTCAGATGATTTTTGCTTAGCTTCTGTATGCAGATCAATAGGTGTTTGAAACTGATTAAAACTTAGGCAACCAGTTACCGGAGCCAGTTTAATTAGAAACAGGCTGATTCTTAAATGAAAGTGCTTTCAGGGTTTTTTTTCTTCCCTTTGCATACTTAAACGTCACGCAAAATAAAAAAGCACATTTACTTTGCTTGTTCCTCTTGCCTCCCTCAGGGCTTTGCAGATGTATCTGATACGATTGAGAAACTCTGCCAAAATCTGACCCTCAATCCTAAACAACACCTTTTTTTTTATCATTCTCCTTAACCCCTTAGGTGCTAAACAGGTCTCTCCTTTGGAGACTTCCTTAGAATAGGCTGACCAGATCTCACCTTTAACCGGGGACACATAGGAAATAGGCATATTTCAGGACTGCACTGAAATCAAAGAAGCCCTGCAGTTTGCATTTTTCATATGTGTCCCTGGTTAAAGGTGAGTTCTGGTCACCCTACCTTAGAATCCAGGAGATTAAAGGTTTTCAGCAAGTAATTGTGTGATTCTCTCTTTCTGGAATTCTGTATGTAGTTTGTATTATTTACCCTTTGAGTACCAGAGTGGTATGTAGTATATTGCTCAGCAATGCATTGCGTACCCCTCAGGCACTCAAAGGGACAAAGTAGTCATGTCAGACAAGTTTAGTTTGTTTTACAGACATTTTAAATCTGCTTATAATTTGTACTTGACGTTTTCTCTAAAATATATAATTTTTGAAAAATTAACCTCTATGCTTTGGTGATGCTATATGGTACTTAATGCTAATTCCCTACATATTATGGTAATTTGTTTTGTTCAAGGCCAGACTTATGACTATGTGCCTTTAGAAATGTTCCAAATGAGAGGGCTCTGTCTGGATTCATCCATAGCACAGTGTGAGGTAAAACTTGACCAGTACTGACATTTTGTGTAAATACTAAACACTGCCTCCAACAAATAAAGTTTAATGTCTCAAAAACTATTTATATTACAAACAAATGGCTAGTACAGCATATAAACATTTTTTAGTCCTCTTTCAAACGAACTACGGTAGCCTTTTCTTAGGGAAATGGGTCCACTTCAAAGGGGAACTGTGCTTACAGGAATAAGTGGTTCTTAATTTAGCTGAAGGATTTATCTAGGTAGGTATCTTTCATATAGCAGTCTAGTAAATACATTTATTTTTTCATAGAACGTTAATTTGCATACGTTTTCTGAACTCAGATTTAGTCTGTATTTAGTTCTCATCTCTTCACAACAGACAATAAGCTTAAACCCAAATAAGTCCCATAGAAAAAAGTCCCAGTCACGATCCTAAGGGGTGGTATTGCCAAGCAAAATGTGGGTATTTCTGGAGTAACCCAACTATACCATAGGGGAGAAATGAAAATTTCCATTGATTTAAAGTGGAACTTTCACTTTCCAACTTGGCTTCCCAGATAGATTTGCACCCCTCCCAACAAGTGCAGAAACCCCCATGAGAGCGAAATATTTGCCCCATTTTAATGAAAAAATGCTACTTTTATTTTCAGTAGCAAGAGGAAGAGCGTTGAGAATGATTGGCAGCTCTCTCCCTCCACCCTAAGCCTTCCCCCAATGCCGGCCATGCGCTCTGCAGTATAAGGAAGAGGGTAACTGCACGCTGTGCTGCTCTGCAGCATAACGAAAAGTAAAGGAGTTCTTCAGTCTGACTTCTTATGATGTTTGTGTTAACCCTTTGAGTGCCAGTGGGATACACAATGCATTGCACTGACACTCAATGGGTTAACACAAACACCATAAGAAGCCATTCTGAAGAACTCCTTTACTTTTTATTATGTTTCAGAGCAGCACAGTGTGTACAAGAAAATGTGCAAAAAAAAAAGTCCTCACAGTAAACTATATATAAAAATGGCTTAAAAGATAATACAATGTGTTCAAATCGCTATGTCTATGCGGTTTGGCGTTCAAATGCCTCTTTCACCTTCGTATTTTAGTGAGAAACAGTTTGCAAGAGGCATCTGAGCGCCAAACCGCTTAGAGACATAGCAGAGGTCTGACGCCGACCGGCACCAGGAGGGTTAACAAGGACATCCAGACCAGAAGAACGGGGAGAACCACTCACTTGCCGATTGCAGGGCACACTTTTATTTACATTTGGTTTCTTTTCACATTTCGACACTGCATTGTATTATCTTTTTACAGTGCTCCACCTAGCCTGTGCCCCACAATGTGTACCTTAGACTGCCGTTTTTTGTTTTGTTCAAGTGGTGGAGGAGAGGAAGGGAGAGCTGGGGAGGGAGGTGGGAGGAGACTTCCTGTACAGGGGGACGTCTTGCAGAGCTCTTCGGCACAGCTTGCAGTGCCAAAGAGGAGATGGTGACGTCACTTGGTAAGTTTTTAAACACAATATCTCATAAATTATTCAGTTTTTAAAAAAATAAAATAACGAACTAAAGACACTTTTACTTATTGACTACAATGAGATAAAGTGTCCTGAAGGTGAAAGTTCCCCTTTAAATTAATCTTGTAATCTGTTGATTGCTAGAGAGGTCTACAATTCATTACTTTGCAATATGTTTGAGCATTCAAGGGGTTAAAAATAACCATTTAAATCAATAGAGATATGGGGAGGTTTCCTTTTCCCCCTTTGGTGAATTTGGTTTGCCAGAGAATTGCATATCTTTATCTTGCTAAATACCGCCCATAGGGCCTTATAGAGGAAGATGGGAAATTGTGGGCCATACCAACTGTACCATAGGAGACATAAGAATTCCTCAACTTCCCTTTGATTGAAATGGGGCCTATAACCCCTTGAATGCTACAGAGGTTGCCAATGCTTTGGGGTCCTCTCTATAGGTTGACCATACCTCACCTTTAAAAAGGGACACACATGAAAAATGCATACTACAGGGTTACTTTGATTTTGGTGCACTCCTGAAATATGCCTATTTTCTATGTGTCCCGTTTTAAAGGTGAGGTATGGTCGGCCTACCTCTCTAGCATTCAAAGGGTTAAAAGCAACTTATCCATCAGTCTGAATGTTTATTCCTCCACTATGGTACAATTGGCTTGCTCCAGAATGGCTTGCCTTTTGCTTTTTTCATAATATCCTATAGGAAGATCTGAGTGTACAATGCATTGTGAACTCCTTAAAGGGATAGTAATGTTTCAAAATAAAAGCAGCTCCAATTAATCTTTGGTCCATGGAGAGTGTTACTTCGATACTGTCAGAGTTGTAGGTCAGGAGTAATTGAATGATAAATTTTCCTCTTCCCGCCCCTTTTACCTAGTGTAAGCCACCTCCCCTCAGATGTGGCATCTGGTCCACAGACCAGTGCAGCTCAGAAACGTGTTGAACCGCTGTAATATCAAATCAATTTTAGAGATTATTGTATTTTGAATAAAGATAGAGTTTGATACTTTTTTACAATATGGCTGATGATTGTTAATTGAAGAGTATCCTGATATATGGGAGGTTCCCCAGCATGACGGGTTGTATGGACTACAAAGCCGTCTGACAATAGAATGTAAGTGTCACTTCTATTTAAATAACTCCTCAACTTAAAACCAATTGTTGAATAAGTGAGCACGCCCATTTTTGTGTGTTTCTATGACTTTATCATTCAATTACTCTTGAACTACAACTCTGACAGTATTGAAATAACATTCTCCATGGCCCAAATACTAGGAAGATTAATTGGAGCGGATTTAGTTTTGAAACATTACTATCCCTTTAAGAGTAGATTAGTAAGGGGAAAGCAATCACTTTCAGATATCACTGTGGTTTTACATTGAGAATTTTTTTTTAATAACCTGTATATTCTACCATATAGGCTGATTAACCCTTTGAGCACCAGAGCAGTGTGCAACACATTGGCTTGCCATGTGTTGCGCACCCAGATTAATAGTTTCAGTGCCACTCATACCAACAGCATATAGCCCAGGGGTGGGCAACCTACATTCTCTAGCTCTTGTTTGACTACAGTTCACATCATCTTCGGCTGCTAATTAGTTGGCTGAAGCTCATGGGTATTGTAGTCCAAAAGCTGTGGAAAGGCCACAGGTTTCCTACTCCTGGCATAGCCAACAGTATGAAAATGGTGCAGACAGACAAGTAATTACTGCAGCTGCTATAGACTCCTCTGAAGGACTGGCTGTTAAGTAAGGGACGTGCGGTGTAGGTGTGTGTTACGGTGTAACCTGAGCCACCATTCATGTTGCATTAATCACTTTACAGTTAGTGTTTGGGGTAAGTCGAGGCAATTAAAATCCCAGGCTGAAGCCAGCACATTCCCTTTCCTTCCAGGCTATTTGTGTGTCCTCCCCCCACCACTTTTGTGACCTTGATCCTCCCCATAATTAAATGTTAAATTGGTACTGTCAGTGATCTGTAAACCAAACCAGGCATGTACCCTACACTGGAAACTTAACCCGAGCATCCACGGGTGAATGGTTGCACACCATAATTAAATCATCAAGCCACCCCTTTTAATTGGCTGGGGAAACAGTAGAGCCATCCTCTTGATAAAAGAGTCCGGTTTCGTAACGAGCTAATTAAGTTGGCAAACTGTTTGGCATAGGAAGTGTTAATCATTTCCCTCTGATTTTTTTTTTTCCTGACAAGCTTTGTCCTTCCATCCTCTAAAGAGGCAGTACTAATATGGAAAAAAAAGAAACAAAAAGAAAACCTTTATTTTATACTAGTGTAAAAACCCTCTGGCACTCAAAGGGTTAAGAGGCCAGTCCTGCTCTGCGTCCTGCCGCCGACGCAGTCCTGCACTGTAGAGACTGCCCGAAAGCACAGAATGCTCCCAGCACAGAACTCCCAGCATTCCGTGCATTCGGGCAGTCTCTACTGCACATGACGTCATCTGACAAACATCCTAGTGAATTATTATACAGGATTTTTAGATTATCTCTTTAGCCCTCTGGAAGCAGTGGAAGCTTTAACTCTTGAATGCCAGAGGAATGAAAAACACATTGATCACCATCACTTTGCACTCTCGTCTTGTACTGAAACTAAACTCTATGAGTGCCAGAGGGGTACACAACACATTGCTTTGTACTCCTCTGGCACTCAAAGGGTTAATTGAAGGCAAAAGCCATTTTCCTTGCGTTCTTTACATAGTTGCGTACAGCCTCCAGACCAGGAAATTAGGAATGCAAAGGAAATTGATGTCCTCTACTCTGCTGTAAAACGGCACCTGCCATGTTCTGTATCTCTATATCCTTTCAATGCCTGGAGAGCTTTGCATTCATATCTTTGAATATTGAATATTGCAAGATGCTTTGTCACAAACCACAACTGGTATTTTAGTCATACCTCCCAACATTTCACATGGCCAAAGAGGGACACGTGTTTTAGTTGGTGTTGCTGGGGGTGTGGCTGGTGGGCAGGGCATTAGCAAGACTTTTTTGGTTATTTCATGACCGATTGGCACCTCTTTGTGTCGCTGAATAATTGATTTAGAACAAGACTAAAGTATTTTATTTACACAGACTAGTTTATAAATACATTACTGTAGGTTATATAAAGTTTAATGTAAGTTTTCTTATATACACATCACATAGTCAGATCTCCTAAAAAGAGGAACACCGCGTGGGAAAGAGGGACAGAGAGGGATTTAGGAACTGTCCCTCCTAAAGAGGGACACTTGGGAGGCATGTTTCAGCTTCAGTGTTTCTTTAAGGCCATTGAAGCTTGAGATGTTTCCAACATTGAAGGGCTTGAAGAAACAGTTGTATCCAGTTTCACAAATCGATGTGCACTTGCCCTATGACTTTTAACTCTTTAATCCCTTAAGAATCATGTGACGTGCTATGACCGTCACACGTTTTTTACCATAAGGATCGGTGACAGTCATAGCACGTCACGTACATTTTACTTAAAGCGATCCTTCGGGGAGCTCTATAAGTAAAAATGGGGTCTGAAATTGACTGCTCCAAGACTGGCGTGGTCTCTCTCAGACCTCAACCCGGAATGCCAGTATGCATAACAGGTCACGCATACCGGCGTGTCAGAAAGGATCAAAGTGGTCCTTAGGGGAAGGTAACTTCCCTGGACCACTGGTCATTAAGAGATTATGGACCAGGCAGGTGTGCAACTGATTGCAAAGCATTAAAGGGATAAATATGTTTTGCATTTCTTCTTACCACATTCCTGATCAGATGATCAGTGGGGCTTATGTACTAATGTGTACAGAGACTAACCAACTGCACTGTAGAGGACAAATAACAATTCCTTTTCTCATTGAGTTGAAAGGGGCTTTTAACCCCTTTAAAGGGATAGTAATGTTTCAAAATAAAAGCAGCTCCAATTAATCTTCATAGTACTTGGGCCATAGAGAGTGTTATTTCAATACTAAGAGAGTAATTGAATGATAAAGTATCCCCCTCTTGCCCCTTTTACAGATGTAACACTGCTCACCTCAGAGCAGCAAGGTGGTGTCCAGATGGCTTGCAAAGAGGGACAATCTTCAATTAGTATAAGGGAAAACCTGAAAAACCTGTCAAGGGGGACAGGGTGTTTATTGTTCTCACAGTAAGAAGATTGTCCCTTGCTGTGATCTGCCTGGTCAAGAGACCACATTCCACATCTGAGGGGAGGTGGCTTACACTAGGTAAAAGGGACTGAAGGTGGATACTTTATCATTCAATTACTCTCGAACTACAACTCTGACAGTATTGACATAACACTCTCCATGACCGAAATACTATGAAGATTAATTGGAGCTGCTTTTCTTTTGAAACATTACTATCCCTTTAAATGCTGGAGAGGTCTCCAATGCAATGCAGAGAGACCTCACTAGCATTCAAGAGATTAAAAGAACCATTTAACCCTTTGAGTGCCAGAGAGGTATCCAATGCATTGCTTTGCAATGTGTTGGATACCACTCTGGCACTCAAAGGGTTAAATCAATGTTAATTTTATTTCTCCCCTATAATGCAGTATGTTTGCCCCAGAGTTGTTCCAGTTCTTAATTCAGCTGCCTAGGCAAGTCATATCATATAGTCACTTCTCATATAACCTCATTGTCTGTAAAGGAATTATAAAGCCACATTAGCCTCATATAATTAGCAATTCTTAGTAGTAAGTTAAATAAAAAGTATCTATTTTCACAGCAATCTGATATGTAAAACTTTTTTTATTTTAACAGTAATTGGCTTTTTCCAAGAAGAGCAACTAATTGATTATTAGTGCATTTTTAAGACTACTGGTTTGGTTTGTAAACCGAAATTGCCCATCTCGCTGTTTTCTCAGCTTGTTTGCAAAGCTTCAATAAAACTACAGTGACACATAAACCCCCCCAGTACTCTCAGTCTTGCAGTGTTAGGAACGTGGCTGAGAGGCAGAGGATAGCGCTACTACGTAAGGCAATTTTTAAAAATATCCATAATTCGTCACTGGGTGATATGCAAGAACATTCAGGCCTGGATTTCAAAATAGGCAAAGTAGGCAACTGCCTACAACTTCAGATATTGAGGGGTGCCTCAGCTGTGCTGGTCACACCCACATAATTAATTGTTATTAATAGTTTTATATCCCTTTACAGCAAAGGTATTTTCTGTGCCAGGAAACAGTGGATGGTACTGGAGGAGGGTCATGTGAGGAGTGGGGCGTACCCATAGGCAGAGCTTAGAGCACCTAGAGTGCCTTGCCTATGGGTGCCCTGACATTATTAGTATAGAGATATAAATGCTATATAACTCTTTGTCTGTGCAACACTGAGCTCCTCATTGCATTACATACCCCTCTGCTACCCAAAGTGTTAAAGGGAAATTTGTAAAACACATTTTATATTTGACCATAACAGGCTTAAATCTCTCACCTTTGGAGCTAGTTTCAAAACATGAACTGTCTCCTAATGCACCCACAATTGTCTCCAAGATGAAAACAAGTCATTGTTTCTTTTCACAGAGCTTATCATGTCCCGAGTGGAAAGATCCTGGCAGTGAAGGTAGGTTTGGCATGTAGTTTGTAGTCTTTAGGACCTGGTTGATTGAAAAAGTGTTAGAATAGTGATATTGTGATTTCCTTCTTCTTATGTATCATCTAAATTTTGTACAATTACAGGGGAATGAAATAACAGTTATTTTACATAGGCTGTGATAATAGGCTGTAAATACTGCCCTGCACCGTACTTCCAGACAGACCAGCTCTGTACCGCAGTCTGATGATGGAGGCTCTCTACATGTAAGCTGGAGTGGTCTCTGGTCAATGAGAGCGCTCCAGCTTACATGCAGAAAGCCTCCGTCATCTAAGGAGGCTGGATCGAAGGAGAGCAGTGGCAGAGTGACAGACTGAGGTACAGAGCTGGTAACTGTAGTCTGTCTGGAAGTAGGGCACAGGGCAATATGTACTCTATTAATTCAGCAAAATAGCAATTTTAATTAAAAAAATGAAAACTTTTTACCAGCTAGTCTCTATATAAACTAAGTGTACAGACCAATATGTATAAGGGTAATAGATCCCCTTTAATAAAGAGAGATACAAAAGTCATATAAATATGGAAAAAACAGTACTACAAAGCTATAAAATATTGCGATAATGTGTCCAATATAGTCCGATGGACAAATATAGATAAAGACTACTTGATGTAAAAAGTCCTTAGCATACATTGTTGATGTATATACCTGTAAAAGCTCTTATATTAAAAGCCTTTGTGCTGATGTAGCAGGTCGAGGGTAAGCACTGAATCTGCTCCAGTCACCTGTTTTCCAATAACCCCTGTCAGTAACCAGTGCAATGATAGTTGCCCTTGCTGCAATCTGCACTGTGCCCTCTTTTCCATCTTGGCCTTTGTCCATATTGAGGTGTGAGAAGCCGCAGATCTCTTCCTGCAGCCCTCTTTTCTATGCTTGCTAGTGGATTGCCGCTGAGCCGACAAGAGGAAACCCCGATCATTCAGTCAGTTACATCATTCAGCAAGTGCAACTATCATCACACCGGTTACTGACAGGGGCTATATATTTTACTCACATGCTCCTCCAGTTGTTCCTTTGTGGTCTCTCTGCCTCATAGCCACTTATTGAAGGTCCCAATATTTAGATATATTCAATATATAGCGCTCTCTCACTTTTCTGTTTGTTTGTAATATGACACATAGGCAGTTTTGAATTAAGTCCTCAAATTCAAGGTCATAGGTCCACTTTATTTTTTTTTTTGTTTACCAGAGGGAGCCACAGTGCATTGCTGTGCACTGTTATCCCCCTCTCTCTGATTCTTTTCAATGGATTTATTAAGGATAACGAAGTGGACATTGAAAGCAGTGTGTTTGTGTTTTTCTGATGACACCAAATTAAGGGCTGGTTTTCATTGCAGGTGAGTAGTGTTAATACTGGTTTTATCTCACAGATTCCTATTGAAGTCCACAGTGAAATGTGTAGAACAACAGGTGGAGAGGGCTCATGTGCTGCTGACCAGAGGATGTGATTTGTGTCATAAAAGGGGTGGGGCCCAATTGGGTAGGCAAGGCTTGAGCATATTTCTGTCAAAGTGGGTGGGAGGTGGGCAGAACAGGGTGATAAGGAGGAGAAGTGGGCAGGAAGTGGGAGGGACAGATTGGGAAGGAGAAAAAACTCACTCACTATGGGAGAATCAGCATCTGTCCCCGTAGACCTAATAATTCAGGCAGATCTGGAAAGTTCCCAGGTGATAAAGTTATACAGTCAGAACGGGTGTTTCTTGATTTTACAGGGATTTGGGCTAATTGGAGGACTTGACAGGTAAATACATACCTCCCATCATTTCAGATGGCCAAAGATGGACACACATATTATAGGCAACATTGCTGGGGGGGCAGGACCGGTGTTTGTGGAATTAAAGATAATTTTTATGTTACTTCATGACCTATTGACAGCCCTTTATGTTATGTAATTGAATCAATGATTTAGAACAAGACCAAAGTATTTTATTTACACGGACTAATATATAAGCACATATACTGAAAGGGATAGTAATGTCTACATTAAACTTTATCTCACAGTCTTCTATAAGGTTTTATAACATATATCACTATGTTTAATTACTTACATGTTTGTATTTCATAAGACATTAAAGCTGAAAGGATCTCCCTCCTGCCCCTTCTGACCGTCTCCCCTTAGAGCTGCAATCCAGTTGTGGCACCAGACAGATATAGCGAGGGACAATCTTTAGTCACTAAGTGATGAAGGAGGGCAGGATTTTCCTTTTGCTTACTGAAGATTGTCCCTTGCTGCATCCATCCAGACCAGACAAAGAGGCAGCATGACACGGCCAGAAGGGGTGAGAGAGGGATCTTTTCCTCTTTAATATCTTATGAAATACAAATATGTAAGTAATGCAGTTCAACATAGATAAATGCAAGATGATGTATTTAGGAAATAAAAAAGGGCATGTACATTATTCAGTTAACAGGACAATGTTAGATTTAATCTTGATGAATAAGGACTTGGTAAATATGCAACTTTACAGTGCACAATGGGTCAACAGCCGCAAAATGCAGCAACATTCTTTCATGGGAAGAAAGTTACGTTTTGGACACCAATACTTTAAAAAAAAAAAAAAAAAAGAAAAAATGCTGTCATTGAAAAGCAACAAAATTATGAAGGAGGATCTTCCAAATTGGTTGTATTTTCTCTGAAACCATGAGACAACACAGTGAAATAATTAGTTTGCAAATATACACAAGTACAATAAAATAACTGTATGGGGACTGTATGGGGACCATTGTATCAGTAAATCTACAGATTACAAGAGGTCGTCTTCTGTGATTAGGGCAAGGATAAGCTGCCAGACTTCCTCTTTAATTGGGGACACATGCAATATGTATCTTTTAACACAAATCAAAGAAGCCTTGCAGTAAACATTTTTCATTTGTGTCCATGGTTAAAGGTTTAAGTATTGTCACTCTAGGCAAGGTAATTTCACGTAAATGAACGGGTTAGAACAGTAGAATTTAACCCTTTGAGTGCCAGAGGGGTTTCGTAAATGCGTTCCTCTCTGGCACTCAAAGGGTTAATACTAGGAGAGGTGGTGTTGGCAAATACAGTAGAATGTTTAAAGAAGTAGTTGGCCTCACAGTATGGACATGTTTATAACAATTAAAGAGTTGGACTTGAATTTATGTTATTTTTTGTTCTTATGTTTTTTGAGTCTCAATAAATGTGAATGTATGACCATGGATAACTTATACCTGACCAAGATTGCTGGCTGATAGACTTTGAATTTTTATGCACATGAGTGACAAAAACATGTCAGCGATTCTCTGTGTTTAGTTGCAAAACCGGAGCTTTGCAATCCATGGCCCTCCAGCTGTTGTTGGACTACAATTCCCATCATCCCCAGATGGCCAGCAGTACTGCTTGATGGCAGTATAATAAAGCAATAATTGATTTAATGTATTTGTAACATCAACTAGAACATCACAGGATGTCCAGCCACTTGTTAAAAACAATCCCACAGCTCAGCTCAAACTTTGCAAATCCAGCCCGAATCACTTGCTTCCCAAATCTGGCTTTGTAACCATAGCTGTAGTAACCTATGTGTACACAGAAGTTTTAGTTGTATCTCATTTGGGTAATGTGTGCAGATTTTTTTTTTTTTTAATAAGTTCCTGGGACCTTTTTTTTTTTTTTTTTTTTTTTTCTGAGGCAGATGGCAAAAGCCATTTTCTCTTACTTCCAGTGTGGAACACAGAAGCCATGGGGTAAAGTTCCCTCATACAAAAGGCAGGGTCTTTGAGGAGGAGACTGTCCTTCCTTTCCAGCTTTACCCCTATCCCTGAGTTTCAAGTGACCTGTCACAGCAAAAGGGCAAGCTGGTGCTGTTCTCTTCATTTTTAGGCTTTTTTACTTTTTGCTTAGATATGGGGCTGTATAATTCACCATTATGTGGACTTACATTAACTGGTTTCTTTGGAGTTGTCTTGCCCAGTTCCACAGGTGTATTTCTGGACCATTTTCTTGTAGACGTTGACTTTTATTAAAAGTCTATGCCTCATTACTAAACCTCTCTGAGGTTCTCTATTTATATAAATTAGTCTCAAGACAGTAGACTGGTAAGTTAACCCTTTGAGTGCTGTGGTCCTTGCCTGCATTTACTTGTCACGCACTAGCACTCAATCCTGTCTAGCATTCAATCCTTCTCTTTTCTTGTGCATAGTATGCTGCTAAAGATGGCTGCCTCAGTAGTATGGTTTTTTTAAGCCTTCTGTACTGCATTGTAATTAGGTTTTTTTCTTTACTCTTTGACTAAAATATTTTTATTTTCTATAATTTCACATATCTATATATAATATATCTTGAATCAGTGGATCTCATGGCATTTCGCGACAACTGGAGGGTTCAGCACTTCTGCACCAAGAGGAAGGACCCCCTAGCGTTTGAGATGGCTTCGATGTCCGTTCCATGGAACTTCCATCTGGCTCAACTGTGTCCACCATTCCCCTTATTACCTGGGTATTGAGGAAAATCAAGATGGAAAGGGCTCAAGTCATTCTGATCTCCCTGTTTTGGCCGATCAGGTTTGGTTCAAGAATCTTCTCAGTCTGTCCAACCCAAAACCATTTTGCTTTCCTCTGAGGCTGGATCTCATGACTTATGGTCCACTTTGTTACCATCAGGTTCAAATGTTTGCTTCATGGCATGGCTCTTGAAACCAACATCCAGATGAAGAAAAGTTTCTCCAACACTGTCATTCCACTGTGGTTCAGGCTAGGAAGCCTGTTTTGTCCAAAGCCTATCATAGGATCTCTATTTTACCAGTGGTGTGCTGACCAAGAAGTGCCCCCACAGTCTTTCAGCCTTCCCACTATTCTGGTCTTTTTTTTTTTTCAGGATAGTGTCAACAAGGGTCTCAGTCTGAGTTTTATTAGTGTTCAGATCTTAGCTTTCTGTACTTTTTCAGAAACGGATTGCCCTTTTTCTCTGATGTAAATACCTTTGTTCAGGGGGCAGTTCAGGCCTACCCTACCTTCTGGGATCCCACTCCTCCAATGAGTCTGGTGTTGGGAGTTTTCCAGCGGCCTCCTTCTGAGCCTCTCTCATCTTTTTCTTTGGGTCTTCTGACTCTTAAGATGGCCTTTCTTGTGACAGTTGTCTCTGTTCTCTGAGTGGCCAGACCAGAAGCTTTATTTTGTAAACCCCCCTTCCTGGTTTTCCACCAGAACAAGGTGGTTCATCATGCTGCCAGAGGTTTTCTGCTCAAGATTGTCTCACATAAACCAGAAGATTATCCTTACTTCTTTTTGACCTGTTTCTTCTAAGTGGCAGGAGCAGGTTCTCCATATGTTGGACGTGGTATGTTGTCTTAAAGGGATAATAGTGCTTTGGTTTATCTTTATTTTATTTTTTAGGCATTAAAAAAACATGAAGAACGAAATAAGTCTTATCTCTCAAACCTTTATGGTTTGAGAGATATTCACAAGCAAAGTTTCCCTTCCTGCCCCTTTTACCTAGTTTAAGCAATCTTTTCTCAGATGTGGAATGCAGTCCATACACCAGACAGATAACAGAAGGGGACAAAGTTCTTCCTATGAGAACAATTAAAGCCCTGCCCCCTTGACAAGTTTTTCAGGTTTTTCCCTTATCTTAATTGAAGATTGTCCCTCTCTGCAGTCTACCTGGGCACCTCCCTTCTGCTCTGGCTGAGCAGTGTTACATCATTAAAAGGGGCGGGAGGGGGATACTTTGTCATTGAATTACTCTTCAACTACAACTCTGTCAGAATTGAAATAACACTCTCCAAAGTCCAAATACTATGATGATTAATTAGAGCTGCTTTTATTATGAAACATTACTATCCCTTTAAGTAAATATGCCCATGGTAAGCAGCATTTTAAGAAATCAGATTCTCCTTTTGTCATCAGTTAACCATTGCTTCTTCCATCAAGTCCACTATCCAACAGGCATTTGTGCACAGAAGGAAACCTGTTCCTTTTCGAGTGATGGCACCCTCCACCAGATTTGTGGGCTCCTCTTGGGCTTACAGAAATTAGGCCTCTGCTGAGCAGATGCGTAAAGCAGCGACCTGGTCACCTTTTGCACCTTCACCAAATGTTACAGTATCATATCCTGGCATCGGCAAAAGCCAGCTTTGGCCGGTTGGTCCTTCAGGTGGTAGCAACTTCTTTCCTAGCTTTCTTTATGCAGAGTTTTGAACCCTGTTGTTTCTTGTATCCGTTGACACCTGAGGTTTATATGGTAACAGCGAGTCCTGTGGAATTTTCTATTGTGGATGTTTTTTTCCCTCCCAGGAATCATGGTTGATGCTTTGGTATATCCCCATTGTTCCTGTGTTCCACATTGGACCTGAAAGTCATTTTCTCTTAATCCATGTGTATTAAGTCCTCGGGCAGAGGGATCCTCTTGGGGGTCACTCTCCAGGAGATTTCCTTCTTTCCTTTTGCTTTGGTTCTTTCTACTACTTTTCTGTACATTGAAACTGAGGAGCAGGATAAAGCTGGAAGGGAAGAAAGGACTCTGCATCTCAAAGTCCCAGCCATTTTTGAAGTGCTCTGCCGTTTTGAGGTAAAAGGATTTTAATGGCATGTTTACTAAAATTCTCTTTTATGACCATATTTTCCACACATTTAACATGCATTATATTTGTAGTAAATGTATTCTATACACAATATTTATCACTTTCATAAATCACATAAAATATCTATATATATATATATATATATATATATATATATATATATATATATATATATATATAATCTATATCTACATATAATTTTTTTTTTTTTTTTGGTGATGTGGATGTCAATGGAACAAGGCTAGTGAATTGGACAGTATACATGTTGTTCTATGGCTACCAGTGAACAAGGATGGGGTGTCAGACAATTGATGTGTGGTTCTGTAGCTACCAGTGAACACTGGAAGAAGCTGAATTGTCAGTGTATTGGTGGTTCAGTTACTACCAGTGGGACAGTGCAACGAGGCTGGATTGTCAGACCTTGTATGTAAGGTTCTATGTCTACCATTGGAACAAGGCAGCGGAAGCAGTCTATGTGAAGTTCTTTGGCTATTAACGGGACAGCTGAACAATGCTGGGGAAACAGACCGTGCATGTGTAGTCATATGACTACCAGTGTGCAGGAACTGTAACTACCAGTGTACAGGGAAACAAGGCAGGGGAATCGGACAGTGAATGTGTGTCAGAGAAATGTTCAGTGCATTTCAAAGCAATGTGTTGAACATGCTTCTGGCACACATAGTGTACTCTTTTTTTGATACACGTGTGTGTGTGTATATATATATATATATATATATATATATATATATATATATATATACACACACTACAGTATGCCTTCGTTTTGGGGCTTCAAGACACCTCCAATCCCTCCCCTGTTAATGATAACCTAAAAGCTTGCACAGGTGATCAATACTAGGGGAGTTGTCAGGAGCTCTCCTGATGCACCACAACAAGGTCTGTTTTTTTGTGTAAATTATGGGAGGGGAATTTCCAGACAGTACTCTGTATGGGCTTGTCCATGGGACTGAAGGTCTCTGGAGACATTTCTGGGAACACGTTGTCCAGGAACAGAGGCCTCAATCCAGATATATTCCCCAGAGGCCTCAATCCAGATATATTCCCCTGAAAACTGACATATAATCATCCCACATTTTATGAGGTTTATAGGCAGATGTTGCAGTTCAATGATAGTTTAATTTTCCCCAGGCAATTGTGAATAAGAAAATATTATTCTCTCAGAAATATGAATAAAGGCCCATGGTGCTCACAAATAAATGGGTACATTTTCCATATAAATGTATCCATCTGTCTATTTGTGTTGAGTAAAACACTTCTGTTGAAAATAACAGGCTTTGTACCTGACCAAAAAAGAAAAATGAAAGTGGACCAGAGTACAAGTGCTAATGTTTGAATGGATACACTATATGGAATATGCTGGGGCTTCTAAGGAGAACATTCCAGTATTGTAAATGTATGAAAGCAACTATCAGTGTTTCTCAACGTTAGTTCTTGAGACACACCAACATGTCAAGTTTTCAAGTTATATTTGACCGATCACAGATTGTTAAATAGTGCCTCAGTTACTGAATATGCTCGTCAATAAATACCACTGGAAATAAATACAAGAGTTACAGATTTAGGGCTAGATTCTATTACAGGTGCTAATTTTATCTCTGCTTTTATCTCCAGTTTTCTCCATAGACTTCAATAGGAAAATGTTTGATAAAATGGGTGTTAACATTTAGCACCTGCAATAGAATCTAGCCCCTAGGCTACTGTGGCTTAGCAAATAGGTTCACATGGAAATAATGAAAAAGAAGCAGGCTTTTAAGTTAGTTAAGTCAGTAGGGTCAAATGCATTATAATCTGCAAACAAGCATTTAGGCTATCTAAAATTGAAAAAGGTTGATATTGAGCCCCGCTTTTGGTCTAGTATACTTGAATTTTGCAAAAGCCTTTGATACTGCACTTCACAACAGGTTATTGCATACATTAAAAGACTTTGGCTTGGAAGGTGATAACTGTGCATGGACGGAGAACTAGTTAAATCAGGTAATTGTTGTAAACGGAACCTTTTGAAGTTGGTCCAAAGTTGTAAGTAAAGTGCCTTCGTGTTCAGTCCTGGGCTCAATGCTTTTTAATGATATTTAAGTGGGTTCTGAAAGTAGTGTCTCAATCTTTGCTGAAGTCACTAAGCTGTGTAATGAAATACATACAGGATATATATACATATAGATGATGAGAGCAATGGAAATATAAAGTCTGGGTAAAAACACATTTCTCTGTCGTCCAATACAGGTTACTGGTAACTTTGGGTAGGCGATCAGCCCCTTTAAATAGGCAGGAACAGTTCTGAGTATTGACTGCTGGGTGGAGCCTACCTCCACTCCTTAGCTTGCGGCTAGCCATTCCCCAACCAGTAAATTTTGTTCCTTGGTCTAGACACAAGTCGAGAGAACAGTTCTGCTATAGTTTTATCTTTTTTATTATTTTTTGTTAGGCGGATTACCATCCTATATAATAATTTGCTAAGTTGTGTGTAACGCCCGACATGCGCAGTAGACACTGCTGCGCGTGCGGCAGTCATGCGCAGTACAGACTGCCCGCGCCGCGGCTGATACAGAGCTGGGCGCTCCGAAGGAGCGTCCAGCTCTGTATCAGCAGTGGCGCGGGCACTCTCTGCTGCGCGTGACTGTCCCGCGACCGGCTGCCAGAGGCACTGTGGCCCGTGTAACGGGCTGTTCAACTAGTCATTAATAATTCCCATCACACAAATGTGGATAGCTCAGTTTGCCAGGTGCTTTTGTGGACCTAAGCCCTGGGGGGAAAATCTTGTCTGCAAGTTCTTTCCCCAGGAGTTGCCTACTGAGGCTTCTTCTTGATATATGGTAATCTGAAGGCAGAGGACCTGCTAAAAAAAAAAGTGAGACCCTTTGAGTGCTGGGTTTATCTATATGTCTGTGTGGTATTTTGAGCAAGTTTCTGTGGTAACTTAACCCTTTTGTTTCTGATTAGCACTTTTTTTTGGGGGGGGGGGGTTGGACACTTTCCCTACTGGGACTAGTGTTTATTGGGTCTAGTGATTTATTCTAGTGAGCTTTTGAATGGTTTTAGGTTTTGGTATTCACCTTGTTAACTTTATGTTCCACCGCGCGTTTACCGCATAGACGCCATTGCTCCTTTCACTTCTATAGGACTTTACAGTTTGGGACATATCTCTGCAACCGCTCCACGTAGCGAGGTCAGATATGACTCATTTTGTTGGTTTGCCCTTGCTCTGTCATCTGGTCAAAGTTCTGGGCATGTTGGGGGCCTTAAGGGGCTTCAGGCACTGTTGGGGTACTCCGCTTGTTTCTGATTGGCTCCTGTTGCAGCAGCCATTTTGTGTATTCGCAGTTCGAGTATCCTATGCAGGGCTTGGACTCTCCTTCTTTCCTCTGCAGTTTAACCCTTCTCCTACCAGATAAGTCTTATTTAGCGTTTCTGAGGTTAATTTATTTATCATACATGCTGTTTTTTGGGTGTTTTGATACTTTGGGCATTGACTCTGTGAGAATGTCTACTCCATTAGACCTTGGTGCTAAACTTAAGACAAAGGACACTGGGGTGTCTGTGTCCCCCACTTCTCATTGCTCCTCATGTAACTCAGGGTTACTTAGAGAATACTCAGGTCATGTTTGTCTAGCATGCGCTGCGGCCCCTGAATCTCCTGCAGGGGCCTCCAGCCATGCACTAGAGCCAGTATGGATGCAAGAGTTTAAGGCTACTACCAGGGACCTCCGGTCCACCTTACAACTCCTTCCATCCACTTTAAAGGGGGTCTTCCACTCGTGGCAGGCCCCCTCCCCTATCAGATCTTCCCTGCCTAAACAGCTGGGTGTACCTGATGTATCTGACTCCTCTGAGGAGGAATTATTGGTGGACTCTGATGATGACTGTTCAGCTGTTCCTTCATCTCAGTTTTTTGGGGTACACCTTCGAGGCTGACCCCATTCCCTCGGCTGAGGGCCTTATCAGGATTGTGCTGACCCCCCTGAACATTTCCTCGGTACAGGAGGCTTCTGCTGACCCCTCTGATGTTTTTCACGAGCCTGTTAGGCCCCCATACTTGTTTTCCACCTAACCTCATCCTTGACCGCTTGGTGTCTGAGGAGTGGAAGTTTCCAGACAGGAAACCATCTGTGTCTAGGAAGTTCGCTAAGCTTTACCCGTTCTCTGAAATGGCCCTCACGCAGTGGGTCCATCCCCCAAAGTGGATGCCCCTGTTTCCAGGCTTTCTAAGTCCACTGCCTTGCCTGTGGCTGACGTCTCTGCTCTCAAAGACTGGACTTATAAGAAGCTTGAGACCTCTCTCAAGGCTATTTTTGCGATGGCTGGCTCTGCCCTCCACCCTGCATTTGCTGTGGCATGGGTGAATAGGGCTGTGGCTGATTGGAATTAACAGCTCAATTCAGCTGTCTGTCAGGGGACCCCTACTGCTGACATGTTGCGGCTTCTTGCTGACATTGCTGAGGCTCAGCATTATGTCTCTGCCTCCCTGTTTGACGCTGTGCGTGTGGTAGCCAGGGCATCTACCATGTCTGTGGTAACCTTATCATCCGGCAATGGGGTCTTCCATGCATCGACCAGTGGCAACCAGGCACAACAGGAAGGTTCCAACGTTCTGCTCTCGCTGGGAGGATCCCCTGGCTCTGGCAGTGGATGCCTTGTCGATCCCATGGACATTTCTTCTGGTATACATCTTTCCTCCCATTCCTCTGTTGAACAGGGTGCTATGGAAACTGAGACTGGAACGCTGCCCAGTCATTCTGATTGCTCCATACTGGCCTCGACAGGCTTTGTTTCCGGACCTTCTGGACGTCTCAGCGGCGGAACCTCTTCACCTTCCCTCCCGTCCGGATCTTCTTCTACAGAGTTACCTGTGGAAGGAAGACGTTCATCATCTGGCTTTGACGGCATGGATATTGAATCCTCAATTTTGAATTAGGAGGAATTTTCTTCTGGTGTGTTGGCTACTCTGCTTAGTGCCTGTAAGCCGGTTTCTTCTAAGGCCTACCATCGAGTTTGGTCTACCGTTCTGTCTTGGTGTGCTGACAATGACCTGTCTCAGGCTTTTGACCTTCCTACAGTTCTTTCCTTCCTCCAGTGTGGTGTGGATAAAGGTCTCAGTCTGTATTCTCTTAAGGTTCAAACTTCTGCACTCTCTTCTTCTTTCAGAGGCGTCTTGCTATCAATCATGATGTCAAGATTTTCTTCCAGGGTTTTGCTCATACCCGTCCGGTGTTTAAGTTCCCTGCTCCTCAGTGGAACCTTAACTTGGTTTTAGGAGTACTTCAGCGTCCTCCTTTTGAGTCTTTGGCTACCATTCCTCTACGTATGCTGACGTGGAAGATGGCCTTTCTCCTGGCGATTGTTTCTGTTCGCCGAGTTGCGGAGCTGCATGCCCTGTCTTGTACACCACCCTTTTTGGTTTCTCCCGAAAGTGGTGCCTGAGTTCCACATTAATCAGGAGACTGTGGTCCCTTCCTTCTGTCCTAACCCTACTTCTGACAATGAGAAGGATCTTCATCTGTTGGAGGTTGTTCGTTGTCTCAAGTTCTATGTGAATCGCACTTGAGTCCTTGCAGCAGTCTGACACTCTTTTTTGTCATTCCTAAGGGTCCTGAGGCAGGGAAGCCTGCTTCCAAGGTAACCATTGCTTCTTGGATCGAGTCCATGATTCGTAAGGCTTATGAACTTCAGAAGAAGCCTGTTCCCTTCAGGGTCACGGCTCATTCTGCGAGGTCTGTTGGGGCTTCTTGGGCCTACAAGAACCAGGCATCAGCTGATCAGTTGTGCAAGGCGGCCACTTGGTCGTCTGTGCATACTTTTGCTAAACACTGTCACGTGGATGTGCTGGCATCGGCTGATGCTTTTTAGGGGGAAGATCCTGGAGGCAGCCTTGCCTGTCTTGGATCTCTTTAGTCTCTCGGTACTCTTTCACTTTTGAGCCCTGTTGGCTCTAGTTCAGTGTGCTGTGTAACAGTTCCTGGGGTTTGTTTTACCTCTGTTCAGTGTCCGTTGACACTTTGCAGTTATTTTTGAGCTATTCATTATCTGTAGGTTCATTGGTGCTCTGGTAGCTTTGGGGGCCTGCACCTGGTCCTTGCCTTTCCTCTCGCCCTGGGGAACTTAATGGTTGGACATTCCAAAGTTACCAGTAACCTGTATTGGACGACAGAGAAATAGGATTTTAGTCTTACCTGTTAAATCCTTTTACAGGTTACCGGTCTCCCACCCTGTCAAGGGACCATGCTTGGCTCTGCTGTGGCTGAACGTGGGGGTCCTTTCAGGTTCATGCTCACAGTAGTCTTCCTTTACCTTCTTACTACCTAGTCAATAGTTAGTCTGCAAATCTTACCTGTATGGATTGGCTAGCAGCAAGCTAAGGAGAGGAGGTAGGCTCCACCCAGAAGTCACTTCTCAGAATTGTTCCTGCCTATTTAAAGAGGCTGATTGCCTACCCAAAGTTACTAGTAACCTGTATGGATTAAGAGAAAAGGATTTAACAGGTAAGACTAAAATCCTATTATACAGTGTGGTGATACACGTTTGGTTGGTCGGCTCTGAGAGTATATTGTTGCTGTGCATACCTATCTGCCCTGCTGATTGTCTGCTATACTTTTTACAGGCTGATAAGTATTTTACACTTCTTTTCCAAAAATGGTATTTCACCTTTGTTATTGTACTTTGTTTAGGATTATAGGATTTCTATAATATGGTGTCCACTTTTTGTAATTTTGTGAACACTGACTGTGCATTTTAGGGTATGATTGTCTATATAAGCACTTAATTACTGCACTTATCGTACCCCTTCTATTCTAAATGAACTGTAAAGTGCTATGTACACATGTTGGCACTATGTAAATAAAAACATACATACATACATACATCAGCCAGGTCCTATTTCAGGGTCTATTCATTGTAGATTATAGCTGTGGATTTATACTTTATATGCGTTTAGTACAAACAGATTATTGACCTTTAATGAAATTTTCTATATTTTATATTTTTTTCCTCATATATTGTGGTTTGCAGGACACACTAACATTCCTCTCACTGTGATTTTTAATTGTTTGTTTTGTATCATCTATTTTATTTTTGTACTAATAAGATTTATTGTTTATAATCTACATTTGTCTGGTATTGATAAGACTTCCTTTTTGGGGTTTTCTTCTTTCTTCCCTGTTTTTTTTATACAATGAAATAGATCCAGAGCAGTATGTTTTTTCGCAGCAGAAATATTTGGATATACTGAGTGAATGGGCAGAATACTTGCAGTTTAGGTTTAATATAGATAAATGTAAGATTATGTATTTGAGTGGTAGAAACAAGCGTGCTGCATTTACAATAAATGGGAAAACTACACCGGAAAGCCTTGTTACAGCAGATTTAGAAGGACTGGTAGAGAACACACTTCACAACAGTGCAATATCACTCAGCTGCTGAACAAACATGTATAAAATGGGGTGTAGACCCACATTATTGGACCAAAAGAAGTACAGAGACATGCAACAAAATTGATATAAGGATTGGAAGATTTTAGTTATGGAGAGTAGCCAAACTGGGTTTGTTTACACTAGAGAAGAGACACCTAAAAGGTAGTATGATTTACAGATATATTCAAAGCCAGTACTCAGAACTCTTTGGGGAACTAGTTACTCTGAACTTAGCAACAGGAAAAAACAAGGGGTCATCTGTTAAGACTAGAGAAAATATGCTTTTGACTAACAAAACAAAAGAAAGCAGGGATTTATTACAGTAGGGGCAGTAAAGTTGTAGAAGTCTTTTCCTCCTGAGGTTGTGTTTATAGATATTATTATATTAATTTTATGTTTCAGAAAATTCTCACAGTTGGATTGATTTCTGAGAGGATGTTGATCCAGGTAGAAAACTGACAACTTTTTGGAGTCAGGAAGGATTTTTTTTTACCCACTCTGGGCTTAATTGAAAATGGCTTCAAGAGGGTTTTTTGTTTTGTTTTGCCTTTTTGCCTTCTTCTGGATCAACAAATGTGACATGGCAAAGGCTGATCTTGATGGACATGAGTCTTTGAGAATCACTGTTTTACATAGTTCTTTTCTGCAGTAGCTTGTGACAGTGGATAGTGAGTGTACATTGCTCTTCCACTCAACAAGGGAGACCCAAGGGTCAGAATGGTCCCATCTGTAAACATTACACCTTTTTATACATACAGGTGATGATTCGTTTGTAATCATTATCATGTATTGTATTTGATAATCTTCTCTTACTAGGTTACAGTGTTTACTGCAAGATAATTTGGAGTTTTACCCCATTTAATCCTAGAGAGAATTAAAGTGGAACTACCACGGCACAACATCTTTAGCTTAATTAAGTCCCCATCTGGCGACTAGCTGCTTAGTAGTGCTAGTCGCCAGAATTATTACCTTATTTAATAGATTTCTCCTCTCTTTCATGGGTGACAGGCAGGACAGAGCACGGACATCTTGCCATAGTGACGTCCGCGCTCCTGCGCTGTCAGTCCCAGCCGGGTCTAGGAGGCGTTGCTAGGAGCCTGCCAGCTCCAAAAGGGACTGACAGCACAGGTGCGCAGACGTCACTATGGCAAGATGTCCGCGCTCCGTGCTACTGACAATTATGGAAAAAAGCATAAATCTATTAAATAAGGCAATAATTCTGGCGACTAGCACTACTAAGCAGCTAGTCGCCAGATGGGGACTTAATTAAGCTAAAGATGTTGTGCAGTGGTAATTCCGCTTTAAATACATTGCTTAGCATCGCACCGAAAACCTTTCTTGCAATGGGTTAAAGGAGCAGTAAACTTTTTTAACACCTGTATGTCATAGGGATTTTCCTGCTGAGTAAAAGAAAGCTACTCCCACAACTGTCATTTGTTTTATTCAAATGTTATAACAGTTCAAATAATCAGAAAGTAAATTACAGTGTGGTTACTTCCTGAAAGTTCCTGACAACATGACTCGGCAGTTTCTATCAATTTCTATGGAGAACTGTTTGTCAGTGACTAATCTCTCCAAGAAAATGCAACAAAGTAAGTAAGTGGAATCTGATCACAGCAATATACACTTGTTATAACCAACAGTAAAAGCCCTACAATACATGTTTTCATAGGGTTTACTGCTCCTTTAAAATGCCATTTCATCTATATAGTGACATTTGTTCAAACATGTCTCAGGGTCACACCTCACAACAAACCATAAGCTCCAATGCAAATGAATGACTTACAAGGGTCACTAGTTTATCAAATTGTAAACTGGAACAGTTGCCGTAAACTCCAGCAGAGGTCAAATGCAAATAAAACAATGGGCAGACTAGATGGGCCGAAATGGTTCTTATTTGCCGTCAAATTCTGTTTCTATGATATATAGATTTGTGACTGCTATTTAAAGGATGGCTACCTAGGTAATGTCCTAGCAATGCTTAGTCTTAGGGGATATCTACCCTGTAACCCTTTGAGTGCTGCAGGGGTGTTCAACACATCCCCCTGTCAGTCAAATGGTTAAATTTATCCCATGGAGTAATTTGTTCTTCAGTGAGCCTTAGGGTTACACGGAATCCAGATTGGCAACCACTGCATTATGTGGTAAAATAACTATTAGCATTTTAGAAAATACCAGCCACTGTGCTCCACATTCCCCCAGCAGATAAAGCATATTACGAGGCAGATAACCCTTTTCACATGTCAGTGTAATCCCCTCCTATGCCCTGCAGTGGTTTACTTACTGTAGCAGACTATCATGTCGCTGGTGATTAAGTGAATTAAATCTGAACATCAGCCTAATTTGACCTATGATGTTCACTCTCTCTCTCTCTCTCTCTGGCACAGAGTTTGTACACAAAGTCAGCTCTGACAGCCCGTGATGAATTACTTTATTTATACCTGTATATTTTAATAGTCTCACGCTAATTTAAATAGAGCCACGCAAGTAAATTATAATTGCCCACATTGGACATCTCCTGTGTAATGTGACAGCCCTGGCTCCTCTCAGGTGTAGTGGAGGGATCTGAACTGAACATCTGGTAGACTTGTACCTCATAATTCTGCAGAGGGTGCAATAGGAGATGATGCCATTATTCGCTAAACCACGTATCATTCACAAGGGGGAACATGCAAAAAAGGCAGTGGCAGGCAAGTTTTGACTCTCCAGCTGTTAAAGACTACAACCCCCAACATCCTCAACCAACCATTGCCTGGTTATGAATGATGTAATCCCCACAAGCTGACAATCCAAAGGTTACCTGCCTTTGCACTAAGGTGAGATAAACTCCATTTCCAGCAAGTTCAGCTGGAGTAAACCAACTGCATGGTAGGTGACAGGGAAAACTCCCCAAATTCCAGTTGATTTGAATGGGACTTCTAGAGCCTTGAATGCTAGGAAGGTGTTTGAAGCATTGCTTAGAGGTGCATTGATGACCTCTCCAACAATCAAGAGGTTTAAAATCCTCATATAAATCAAAGAGAATTTCTCTTTCTCCACTATGGTGCTGTTGGTTTTCCCCACAATAGCTCCACTTCATCTTGCTGCATTTGTTCCTTGGGTCTCTTCAACTTAAAGGGGAACCCCAAAGCACCATATTTTATATGATTAATCTGCTAAAATGGTATATAGATTGGCTTTTTTTAAAGCGGAACTACCAGCGCTAACAAACTTGCCCCCCAATAATTCCCCATCTGGCGACTAGCTGCTCAGTAGCGCTAGTCGCCAGAATTATTACCTCGTTATTGATTATTATACACTGCTTCCGGACTGACAGGCAGGACGGAGCGCAGACATCTTTCCATAGTGACATCTGTGCGCCTGCGCTGTCAGTCCCTTTTGGAGCCAAACAGCTTGTAGCAACGCTTCCTAAAGCAGGCTGACACTGACAGCTCAGGCGTGCAGACGTCACTATTGAAAGATGTCTGCGCTCCGTCCTGCCTGTCAGCCCGGGAGCAATGGATAATTCTCGTTAACACGTTAATAACTCTGGAGACTAGCACTACTGAGCAGCTAGTCGCCAGATGGGGAATTATTGGGGGGCAAGTTTGTTAGCGGTGGTAGTTCCATTTTAAAGTACATGTTTTATTAGATTTTCGCTATAAAATTTAGACGTGATGTAAGCAGTTCCTCTCTCTGCGGCACAAGATAACATTGGCACAGCTCTGCTGGACTTCCCAGTCCTCAAGTTCTCCCACCACCCTCCCAGCTTTGCCTGGGAGCGAATGCACGTATATTGTAACAGCAAGCTCTGATGTGATCTGAGAATTGATCTCACCTTAGCACATCTTCCCCAAGGAATCCCTACTTTTGGGGCTCTCATACATCTTTTTCATTGCAGTTTTTCCCATGTGGGGGTGGGGGAGTCCCAGTTTGAGTCATATACAGAGGCAAAAAGTGGGGCAATTCTGCATCAAACCAACTGCACCGTAAGGAACAAATAAAGTACTTGGTTACAAAGAGAGTTTTAATCTGTTGCGTGCTAGAGAGGTCTCTAACTCATTGTTTGATTTTCACATATTAAAAAAAAATACAGGTTCTAGGATATTTAACTCTGAGTTCCAGAGAGGTATTATGGCAATCAAAGGGTTAAATGTTGTTTATCTTAGGTTTTAGTGTTCAGGAAGCATACCTGAAAAATATCTTTGCTCCCTGGATCTTACATATCATTAAATAGTGTTTTGTTTTTCTCCTTTTTTATACAACTTTTCTGCTTTCTTTGGCGTTTTATTTTAACCCTTTGAGTGCCATAGTGGTACGGAATGCATTGCTTTGCTTTGATTGTCTCCTTCTTGACCAAAAAAACCAAAGTCTTGTAGTGTGGATAGCGGACCATTCCTCATATAGCTTCTACTGTCAATAAATCTCTTATTGAATACCGCTTTGGCACTCAAAGGGTTAAGAAAGATACAGGTTTTTGTTTATTTACATTTGTGTGGTATGATAACGCCTTTAGATGTTTATTATTTTCTGCCTCTCACCTAAATAAACAAGAGTAGATCAGTCTAAAAGCAAAGAATTTTATATAAACTGACATGACTTAGAAACAGAAAACTACTATTTGGTGTTGTACTTGAATGTAAGCAGGATTAAAACAATGCAGAATTATAGATAAGGGATCGTATCACTTAATAAAACATATACTGTCGGTTTATCTTGCTTAGTAAAATTTAGGTAATCCCACATTGTTGTGTTCAAACTTTATTGCAGCTCAGACTGGCCTCTTTTTGGGTACGTAACCTTCATGCCCTGAAATGGCATGGTGGTAGTGTTCTTATGCAGTCTATAGACACCTATGGCCCATTGAGTATAAACCACCATAGGATGTTGTAGTGACAGCGCCACTGTAACATTTCAGGACATGGAAGTATGGGATTCAGATAATAGAAGGTTGAGCTGCAATAACTTTTGAATCAAACATCTCAGCAGTAGGAGTCCCCTTGTTTTACTCAGCATGAGTAATGAATGTATATTTTTTCCATATAGTTAGGGCCATATGTTCAAAATAAACATGGAGGAGTTCTGGGTCAAACCATTTGCACTATAGGGGAGAACTACAAATTCCCATTGATTTAAATAGGGATTCTAATCCCCTGAATGCTGTAGAGGTAGGGAGGCCCATATAAATGCAACTATCCATTTAACCTGTCATTGTCTCAAAATCTCCTAGCACTAAATTAATAAAAATGTTACCCAATTCATGCACCCCAGGGTCTTACACAAAAAGTGGAATAATTCCAGGGCAAACCCTTTGTTTGATTTAACCCCTTAAGAACGCATGACGTGCCAGGACTGTCACCCCTGTCCGGGCATTACGGACTGGTGACAATCATGACATATCACACAAGTTTGTGATCACAATCACGGATCCAATTTTATGTAAAAAAAAAAAAAAAGTGACCTGGTCCTCCAGAGTGCCCACTCCTTGGCTTAAGGGGTTAAATGGGGTTTTTAAACCCACTTGAATGGTAGTTCAATCTCCAGCACTTTCCAATAAATCTTTGTCATTAAGGGGATTTAAAGCCCCATTTACATTCGTGGCAATTTGGGTTTTTTTTATTTGCTCCCTATGGTGCAGTTGCCTTGCCCTAGAAATATGCCACTTTTCTTTGTGCATATGGCTCTTGGAGCCCTGTTAATAGCAATAGCAGCCTGTTTCTTCTGGGAGTGAATCCCCCATGCTGGTGCAGCAGTGTGACCTGTCCCCGAGGTACGGTCTTCCTTTGGCTGCACCTGACACAGGTTAAATGCCTTTCATTCTTTAATTGAGTAAAATTGCTATGATGTAGCAGCAAATTCTATTTTTTTCCTCCCAAGTTTTTCCGCACTGAAAAATGTAAGTGAGTGGAGTTGGCAAATGACTATTGATTTGGGAAAGTGTGTTTTAAATTTCTCTTGGCAGTTCTATATTACAGTTACAAGCTGGATTAGTCAGTGCGTTTATAAATAACCCTAAAGCAAGCTTTTGATTGAAACAGGTTGCGTCTTATTCTATTTCTCCTCATGCCAGCGTTCTCAAATTTAATTTATGCCTTAGCATATCATGTCTCTATATTCCTCCCCCCTGCTACATATAAATCTTAATTTATATGTCTCCACTGACGGCTGCACAGATATACGAGTGCATTGTATAAGATGCACGTCAAGACACTTTCTTGTTCTTTTGTGTGTGTTTTTTTATTCTGTCAGTGCCAGCGGGATCTGTAGCAATCAGCAAGAGGCACAGGGGACAACTGATACTGAAATAGTTAATCATGCTTAGGTTCTGTGTGTACAGAGGATAAGGGTGAGTTGTCTTTATTGTATGGAGAGCAAGGATAGGGAGTATGATGGGCCAAGATAATGGATCTGTATATAGTAGGTAAGGATCATGATTCCAGTGTAGCCTTGTTAAGGACAGGGCTGCAGTTTATGGTGGGAAGAATCATTGTTTCTGTGTATAGCTTGCAGGGAACATGGCTTCAGTGTATAGCAGGCAGGTATCAATATATGGTATGCAGTAACAAGGGCTCGTGTATGGTATGCAGGGATCAGGGCTTATGTGTATGGTGGGCAGGGATAAGGACGCATGTGTACAGTATGTGGGGATCAGGGATTGTATATGGTGGGCTGGAATAACTGCTCTACAGTGTGGTGACTGCTTTTGCTTGTGAAGGGAAAGCATCAGTGTGGTGGGTAAAGATCAGGACTCCTATGTATAGTATGTAGCGATCAGAATTCTATGTATATCGAGCAGATATCTAGGCTCCTGTATATCATGCTCAGATATCTAGGCTCCTGTGCATAGTGCGCATGTATCTACGCTCCTTGGTAAGGAGTGCAGAGGTCAGGACTCCTGTGTAAGGTGTGCAGAGATCAGGACTCCTGTGTATAGTTTGTAGAGTTTAGGACTCCTGTGTAAATTGTGCAGGAATCAGGGCTTATGTATATAGTGGGTAAGTATCAGAGCTCCTGTATAAGGGCTCTAGTTTATGGTGGGCAGAGGTCAGGGCTACATTGTATGAAAGACTAGTATCCGGGCTCTAGTTTATGGTGGGCAGGGGTCAGGACTGCAGTGTATGGAGGGAAGGGATCATAGCCTCAGTGAATCGAGGGAAGTGATCAGAATTCCATTGTAGAGATGGCTGAATTCTGTGATCCATTGTGTGATGCACAGGGATCAAGGCTACTGTGTGTGGAGGAAAGCGAATATGGCTTCCCTTTGTGGAGGGCAGGGTTCAGGTCTCGTATATGTAAGATAGGGATGGGGGCTGTACTGTTTGGTGAGTGTGGCTCAGGGGCCATGTGATCAGTGGGCATAGATCAGGGTTCGTGTATGGTGGGTAAGGATCAGCGCTCATATGCATGGTGGGCATGAATCTGAGCTCATGTGTGTGGTGGATCACATATAAGATATGTGACGTAGTGCTCTTTTTCCAAAGTATTTGACTCTACACACACTATCAGGAAAATGCACAAATAACTGTAAAAACAGAGGTACAATGTATAGAGAAGTAGAAACAAAGTTACTCGCTCTTCTCATGTCAGAATTTGTTCTTCCTTTGTTGTTTATTCATCCCAACAATAATGTTGTTCATGTGTTAATATGCCATTTCTCCAAACCATATACATTATCTATAAATACACTACATGCAGGATCTGTATACAGGTTTGTTTATTGGCTCTCCATTAACTCAAATTTGCAGGATGCCAAATTCCTTAAAAAAAAAAAAAAAAAAAAAAAAAAAAAAAAAGAAAGAGAAGTTAAAAACTTGCTGTTATATACCCCATTTGGCTAAACTGACAGGGGCACTAGCAGCCTAAAGAGTCAAGTGAAAACATTATCTTTCTCTCAGGTTCTCTGTGAGTATGATCCTCTTTTTTTCTGGCAGCCACATTTCTCTTTCTGCGTGTTGTAGCCAGACTACTTCTCTCTACTATGAGCTTGTTTCGGCATGCATAATCTAAAATTGAAACAATATATTTCCATGTTCCTATTATTCTTAATTCTTCTTCTACACAGTGGGAATTTCAATTAACTCTCGCTGCCTTTAGCCTTTTCTACCTTTTTAACTTGGTTTACTAGGACTTTATCTTTAATTTAAGCACAGTTCTAATGTGGCACTGACTTTTCATACCTCTTTCTTAACTTCTATGTACATTTTGGTACTTTTACTAACTTTTTACTTTTTTGAGGTTGCTTTGCTTTTAAGAACAGGCACCTGCTGCAACTTCTCTTGCCTTGGTTTGTATTTTGGCAGCTATAACGGGGCTTTTGGTGCTTCTGACGTTGCAAAATATCTACTGGAAGCCCAAGGAATAACCTCTTTCCCCGATTTTACGGGAATGTCTTAGTAATGTTTGGAGAGTCACTGCATCATTTTTATGACTGTAAAACTTTACAGGGGAAGAAGTTGTCCAATGCTGAAATCAACATGCTCGCCTTGCCTTCCACATTAACTCTTTGCAGTCAGATAAGTAATTTTAAAACTACATAAGTACTTTTATTTTATTTTTTTCTACTTTTACTCTTTTATTTCATACTTTAAACGGGTGTCTTGGTTATGTTAGTGCCTAAGATGGAAAGGGGCAAGACTAATTCTACTAAGGCTTTGGTGGCACCTTAAACCCTTTAATCCTTTTGACCAGTCTAGGTGATGCCTCCATTATTGGGAATTTTTCTTCTGAGAACAGGGGAGCTGATGAGGACAACCTGAATTTGTCCTTCTCTGGTGGGGATTCTTATGAGGAATACTGCCACAGAGGGTTTTATTCAGGCTGTCGTGGAGACACGTAAAGTCTCAGAGGCCTCAGATTCTAGTTTACCTTTCCCTGCTGTTTTCAAGAGATGGTAAAAGGTTGCCATTTTTTCTACCCGCCATTCCTTAGACCAGGTACTCCTGGAGGAATGGAGTGCATCTGGCATGAGGCTGTTGCTTTCTTGAAGTTTCTCTGTCCTGTACCCTCTCATTGTATTGCCTTGCTATAAATGCACCTTTGCAGCTGGTGGACCCTGCAATACTTAAGGATCAAGCAGATAAGTGCCTGGATTCTCTTTTGTAAGTGAATTTTGCTGCATACAGTTCTGCTTTACACTCTGCCTTTGCTAGTTCTGGGTAACTAGGGCTATGGCTGTTTGGGTAGGATCAACTTTTGGTTGCAGTCCAAGTGGATGCAGCTAAGGATGATCTGGTTGTAGTTGTATCCAAGATCCTTGAGGCTAAGGTGTTTCTTAGTGAAGTGGTCTTTGACATTTCTGGGTTCATTGGAAAGGCCTTGGCTTTCCCTTTGGCCATGCTTTGCACTCTGTGCCTTAACATTAGTCTGTCTGACCAGTCTTCCAAGAAATATTTTGGTGTCTTTTCTGCTTGTGTACAAGCAACTGTTTGGACCAGAACTGGAAAAGGTTATCAGCTATACTGCTGAGGGCAAGAGTGCTTTGTTGTTACAGGTTACTCCTAAACATGAATTTTTCCACAGAAGACATGTGGATTCGGTTACCCCTGCCAGTATAGGTACTCTCCCAGAGAACAGATTCTCTCAGCAACTCAGGAGCATTCCACCCCAAAAGCCAAGCAGGCCTTGTCAGGCAAAAAGCCTGCTCAGAAGGCCAAATCAGACATGCTTAACTCTTCATATATTGCGCTTCCAGCTGTTTTCATTCCAAAATATTAAATTTCAGTTTACCTCCCTTTCTTATAGGTTAGGTTAGTTTCCACTCCACAGGTTTTTACAAAAGTCATGGCGGCTCACAATTGCTCAATAGCGATCTCTCTGGCTTCCTGCTTGGACGACCGTTTGTTGAAGGCTCCTTCAGAGGAGGCTCTGTGCCTTCAGATTCAAACCTGCTTGTCCTTTCTGGAGCAGCACTGTTGGATGCTCAATTTCCATTCCAGGTCCTTCACTTTCTCTGTATGAGATTCAACACTCTTATGGGGAAGGATTTGTTGTTGTCATATCAGTTGTCTCAGGCCGTACTTCTACCTTATGTGACAATGCTGGGCTAATTTCTGCACTGGAGGCAGCCCCGTTTCCTGAATTTCATACAGCTGCGTTGGAAATTCTCCAGAAATGGTCCAAGAAATGGTGTGATCTCTCCCATGACATGTCCTTGTCTGGTGGACCTTTGTTGGTTGTTTCAGAGGCCCCGTCTGTTTCTAGGATGGCCATTGATTTTCCTACATTGGATCATAGTCATGATAGATTCCAACCTGACAAGCTGGGGTGCAACTCTGGGTCCTCATATGGCTCTTTGTCTTTGGACCAGGGTGCAGAGGCTTCTATCCATCAATGTTCTAAAGCTTCAGAGGCTTTGCCTAGCCCTGTGGCATTGATCTCAGTACCTTCTGGGATCCCCAGTGCAGATCCAATCCCACAATGTGACAGTGGTGTACTATTTTAACAGCCAAGGAGGGACCAGAAAGTGCAGCTGCATGGTCCAAGGCTCAGCTGATCCTCATGAAGGTGGGTTCCCCCGGGTTCCCATCCACGTTCCCTCCATTCATATCACAGGAGTAGACAATGTTGTGGCAGACTTTCTCAGTCACCAACTCTTGGATCCCACAGCTGATGAGTTCCCAAGTGTATTTGACTCTATAGTTTGCCTTCCCTATGTTGTATTCTGATGGTGGACCTAAAGGATCAGGGTTCCAGTGTATGGTGTGTGTGTGTGTGTGTGTGTGTGTGTGTGTGTGTGTGTGTGTGTGTGTGTGTGTGTGTGTGTGTGTGTGTGTGTGTGTGTGTGTGTGTGTGTGTGTGTGTGTGTGTGTGTGTGTGTATATATAGCAATATTGGCATGGCTTTGCCCATTCGGTTAATAAAACAATGACTGTGTTAATGTTGCAAAGCACTGAGCTACACAACTCTCCATCAGTTACCGTCAGTGTGTGTGACCGAGTAAGTGTGACCATGTATGAGTGTGATCATGTGCATGTGTGTGAGAGAAAGCATGTAGTGTGTGTATTGTATTTTTCTTGTATTGACTATAGCGTGGTGTGTATTGCATTGAGCATATTGCATTGTACATATTGTGTATAGCATTTTGCATACAGCATGCTGTGTACCTCGTATAGTGTTTTGAGTATAATGGTTTGCTTTTTCACATTGCATTTGGTGTTTGGCATATAGCGTTTTGCCTACGACATATTGTGTATAGCGTTTGGAGTAAGACGTATAGAGTTGTGTGTATATAATTTTGCTTATGGAGTGTGTATTATGTTTGTGTGTTGTGTACATTGTGTGTGTAATGTATATGTTGCATTTTGTCTTTGTGCATTGTGTATGTTGTGTGTATGTATTTTGTCTGCTTTTATTGTGTACGTGTATTGTATGTATTGTGTCTGTTGTGTATGTATATTGTGTGCGTGAGTTCATTGTAGCCCCTGCATCTCCTTGCATAGATTTTGACAAGCTACATCTTCCTGGCCACTCCTGTTAAAATCACACCCCATGCTTACACCAGTGGGGACAGGCAGTATAGAAGAGATTTAAATAACTCCTCCTTACTGCTACCCGTGTGTGTGCACGTGCCAAGGCCACAAGATTTCTGGTCACTTGACATCTTCTTTTATTAGTGTGGAAAGGTATATATAATAAGGTGGATACTTTTTTTCTAATCGATCTTTATAGCCATAGCGGGTACTTTTAGTTGTATTTTTAACCCTTTCAGTGCTAGAGGGGTATGGAATGCATTGCAAAGCAATGCATTCCACACCTCTCTGTCACTCAAAGGGTTAAAATAATAAGTTGTTAATTACCATTATTGTTATTTTAAAACACTTAATAGGGAAACAAGCGTATGCACATATACAAGTCCTACTTATGCTCCTTATATACACTAGCAAAGGAATTAGGCTCAGTCATTGAAAAATACCCAATGGCTATTTAAGAATAATCGCTGCTTATAGTGGATTAGAACAGTGTATCAGATACGCAATTGTAAATATGGGTCTCTGGAACCATAGATATGGGGAATCTGACCTTTCTAAAATTCAGAATGTCTTCAGGCCCTATGTTTAAACTCTTTTAGTGCCGGGGGGGGGGGGGGTACACAACGCAACGCATTGCTTTGTAATGCATTGTGCACCTCTCTGGCACTCAAAGGATTAAAGGAAAACTGGATTAATTTTGGTCCAAACCAGTTGTACCGTAACATTAACATTGCTTTAACTGGGACTTTTTAACCCCAATCTCAAGTACGTTACAAAGCAATGCACTGGATAACTATCAATCAAGAGGTTAACATCCATGTTAAAAAAACAGGGGATGTTATTTTTACCTGTGGTGCACTTTGTTTCCCCTAGATTTACTCCAGTTTTCTTTTTGAACATAAGACTCATAGTATTAGGACAGCCTGTTCAATCAGAGGCCAGAGTACTGAGGAAATGCCATTTGGTGCTCCGTGCAGCAATGTCTCATTTAATAAATATAACACAGCACGTCAATGTCTTTTCTAGCAAATGGAGTTAAGAGAACTAGGGAGTCTTTTGACAATGTGAGAAGACAAAGCATTGTTTGTCATGAGACTTGGGACTAGACATAGTGATGATATTAGTGGCGAGTGGAACACACATTATCAATCAGTGACAAATGTTCTCTGTCTGTTCTCCATAGGTCATCCCATTAGATATCACTGTGGAGTTGCAGAGACAGATTATGTCGGAGCTGGAGATCCTGTACAAGGTACGTGAGCCTGGAGTGTGTGTGTGTGGAGAAATCGGTCACTATTGCTTATCAGAATGCACAGTGCAATGATAGACACCACCACTCATCTATTCTTTTATAGTGTGACTCGATGTACATCATTGGATTTTATGGAGCTTTTTTTGTGGAAAATCGAATTTCTATCTGTACGGAGTTTATGGACGGTGAGTGACCTGTGTCTTTATTATTCACAGTGCAGCATTAGCATCCACTCTATACACAGAGAAGCATTATTACATGCACTATATTGTAATCTCATCCCTTTAGTGCTGTCTGATTATTTAAGATGCAAGCTGCGGGGCTGCATAGAGAACCCTGCTGCCTTTGAGCAGGAGTTGGCAACTTTTGGTTCTCCAGTTGTTGTTGAACTACAAAGACTTTGACCGGCTAAGGGTGACAGGAGTTTTTTAGTCCAACAGTGGCAGGAGAGTCAAAGGATGGCCACCCCTGCTCTAGACTGCATTGTTTCCTGTGCAATGAGGGATGAGGTGGCAATGCTATGTAGATAGAGGTATAGAAAGCAAGCTGATTTTAACTCAATGGTCGTTTCCTTGGTGTGGTAGATTTATCCCAGAATCATTGTACTTTTTATGTGTACACTCGGCCCAGTATCTCTGCAGCACACGCAGAGGAGGTATATGTCTGTACTGTATTCTGATTGTGCTTCTCTACCTGTCCCACAGGAGGGTCCCTGGATGTATATAGAACGATTCCGGAGCAGGTGCTCGGCAGGATCTCTGTCGCTGTAAGTTCTCTTCCATCCTCAGGCACCCGTCTGCACGTGCACTACAGCAGCAGGAACTGAAGAGCTGTCCCAGGGCCGTATTCCATAACCTAGAGAAGTGTATCATGTGGGAAAAATAGACACTCCTTAAATACTCTTTGATTTCAATGGAGTTTTTAACCCCCTGAACGCTAGAGAGGTCTCTCATTGGAGACCTCTCTAGCAGTCAAGAGGTTAATGGAGGTCTGATGGTTACACCCAACTTACCTTACAATCACCAGGAAATCCTATTGGCTCCTAATATTTTCTTCTGGTGCCTTTTTCAAGCAATAAGATCTCCAATCAGTCCTGAAACTGATGTTATGTGGGTGCATTGGAATTGTAGTTTTGAGATGTCTGTATTGCAAGTGTTTGTTACTACGTAGTAGAGTTTGGATAATATTCACAGTAACAAGAGTAGTGAAATTCTGTAGAAAGCCATCTCCACCACAGAACACAAATACATTTTCCCTTGATTGCTAGGGAGGTCTCCAACCCACTGCTTCACAATGGATCATTAATTGCTCTAGCATTCATGGGTTAAAAGTCACATTTAAATCAGTTAGACTTTTTTTTCTCTATGGTGCAGTTGGTTTGCCATATATTTTTGCACTGTGCATATGGCCCAATACACATTGTGTACTTTCCTTGTTCGATCACATACCAGCTAAATTCAATTATAGGTGATGACTTTTATCACTGCTTTTATCTCATAGATTCCTATGGGGAAGTGTGGGATTAACCAGTGTGATGCTGTTATGAACTACATGGAATACAGCCCACAGTGCATTATATTTTTCGGTATTCTTATAAATTGGGGGTAACTCTTTCTCTGTTCATAGGTTTTAAAAGGCCTAACATACCTATGGAGCTTAAAGATTTTACACAGAGGTAAGTGACCTTTCTACCTCATAGCAGCCATGCAACTGAGAGACCGCTTCGCCACTTGTACAGTCCTATCAGTAGCCACTGATCTCTATCCTCCACACAGTCACTCCTCTCACTGATCTGTGTCTTCTTCACACATTTCTGTCACTTATCTGTATCCCCCACATACTCCTCTCACTGAGCTGTATCCTCCACATACTCCTCTTACTTATCCGTATCCACCACATACTCCTCTCACTGATCCGTATCCTCCACATACTCCTCTTACTGATCCGTATCCTCCACATACTCCTCTTACTTATCCGTATCCTCCACATACTCCTCTCACTGATCTCTATCCTCCACATACTCCTCTTACTTATCCGTATCCACCACATACTCCTCTCACTGATCTGTATCCTCCACATACTCCTCTTACTTATCCGTATCCACCACATACTCCTCTCACTGATCCGTATCCACCACATACTCCTCTCACTGATCCGTATCCTCCACATACTCCTCTCACTGATCAGTATCCCCCACATACTCCTCTCACTGAGCTGTATCCTCCACATGCTCCTCTTACTTATCTGTATCCTCCACATGCTCCTCTTACTTATCCGTATCCTCCACATACTCCTTATTACTTATCCGTATCCACCACATACTCCTCTCACTGATCCGTATCCTCCACATACTCCTCTCACTGATCCGTATCCTCCACATACTCCTCTCACTGATCCGTATCCTCCACATACTCCTCTCACTGATCCGTATCCTCCACATACTCCTCTCACTGATCCGTATCCACCACATACTCCTCTCACTGATCCGTATCCACCACATACTCCTCTCACTGATCCGTATCCTCCACATACTCCTCTCACTGATCCGTATCCTCCACATACTCCTCTCACTGAGCTGTATCCTCCACATACTCCTCTTACTTATCCGTATCCACCACATACTCCTCTCACTGATCCGTATCCTCCACATACTCCTCTCACTGATCCGTATCCTCCACATACTCCTCTCACTGATCTGTATCCACCACATACTCCTCTCACTGATCCGTATCCACTACATATTCCTCTCACTGATCCGTATCCACTACATATTCCTCTCACTGATCCGTATCCTCCACATACTCCTCTTACTGATCCGTATCCTCCACATACTCCTCTTACTTATCCGTATCCTCCACATACTCCTCTCACTGATCTCTATCCTCCACATACTCCTCTTACTTATCCGTATCCACCACATACTCCTCTCACTGATCCGTATCCTCCACATACTCCTCTTACTTATCCGTATCCACCACATACTCCTCTCACTGATCCGTATCCACCACATACTCCTCTCAATGATCCGTATCCTCCACATACTACTCTCACTGATCCGTATCCACCACATACTCCTCTCACTGATCAGTATCCCCCACATACTCCTCTCACTGAGCTGTATCCTCCACATGCTCCTCTTACTTATCCGTATCCTCCACATGCTCCTCTTACTTATCCGTATCCTCCACATATTCCTCTCACTGATCTCTATCCCTCACATACTCCTCTTACTGAGCTGTATCCTCCACATGCTCCTCTTACTTATCCGTATCCTCCACATGCTCCTCTTACTTATCCGTATCCTCCACATATTCCTCTCACTGATCTCTATCCTCCACATACTCCTCTTACTGATCCTTATCCACCACATACTACTCTCACTGATCTGTATCCTCCACACACTTCTCTCACTAATCTTTATCCTCCACATACTCCTCTCACAGATCTGTATCCTCCACATATGCCTCTCACTGACCTGTATCCTCCACGTACTCTTCTTACTGCTCTGTGTACTCCACATGCTCTCTCACTGATCTGTATCCTGCACATACTTCTCTCACTGAGCCGTATCCTCCACATACTCCTGTCACTGCTCTGTATCCTCTACACACATTACTCTCACTACTCTGAAACCTCCACATACTCCTCTCAGTGATCTGTATCCTACACATACTCTTCTCACTAATCTGTATCCTGCAAATACTCCTCTCACTGATCAGTATCCTCCACATAGTCCTCTCACTGATCTGTATCCTGCACATACTCGTCTCACTGAGCTGTATCCTCCACATATTCCTCTCACTGAGCTGTATCCTCCACATATTCCTCTCACTGATCTGTATCCTGCACATACTCCTGTCACTGATCTGTATCCTCTACACACATTCCTCTCACTAATCTGTATCCTCCACATATTCCTGTCATTGATCTATATCCTATATCTATAATAAAGATTAATAAAATCTATATCCTCCACACACCCCTGTCAATGCTCTGCATCCTCCACACACACACACACACACACACACACACACACACACACACACACACACACACACACACACACACACACACACACACACACACACACAAACACTCTTCCACTCACCCCTCTCACAGTTCTGTGTCCTGCACCCACTCACCCCTCTCACTGATCTGTGTCCTTCACATACTTAATCCTCTCACTGATCAGGGTCCTCCACACACTCCCTCATTTTAGAGATCTGTATCCTTCTCACACTCAGTTGTCTCACAGATCTGTATCCTGCACACACTTACTCCTCTTACTGATCTGTAGCCTCCACACAATCACCTCACTTACTGATCAGTATTGTTCACATGCAAACCCCTCTCACTGATCGGTATCCTGCACCCTCTCTCTTCTCTCACTGATCTGTATCCTCCACATACTCATCTCACTGATATGTATCCTGTACACACTCACTCCCCTCACTGATCTGTATCCTCCACACACTCACTCATTTTACAGATCTGTATCCACACTCATCCACACACTCATTTGTCTTACTGATCTGTATCCTGCACAAACTCACACGCTCACTCTTCTTATTGATCTGTAGCCTCCACATAATCTCCTCTCTTACTGATCAGTATCATTCACACCCGCATGCGCACACACGCATGCACACACACACACACACACACACCCCTCTCTCTGATCAATATCCTACACACACACACACACACACCTACACACCTCACTGATCTGTATTTTCTGTTACCTGACTCCGCTAATAGAGCTGCACACATGCACTCCTCTCACTGATCTGTATCCTTCACACACTCCTCACTGATGTGTCCTACACACACACTTACAACTCTCACTGAACTGTGTCCTGCATGCGCGCACACACACACACACACACACGCACACACTCATCCTTCTCACTATTCTGTATCCTACACACATACACACACACACACTCTTCCACAGACTCCTCTCTCTGGTCTGTATCCTCCATCTACTCATCTCACTGATCTGTATTCTCCGTCTACTCATCTCACTGATCTGTATCCTGCACACCCTCACTGATTTGTATCCTTCACTCATTCACTGATCTTTGTCCTTCACACACACACTCCTCTCACTGATCTGTGTCCTGCACACACACACACTCCTCTCACTGATCCTTGTCCTGCACACACTCACCCGTCTCAATGATCTGTGTACTGCACACACATACTCCTCCCTCTCACTGATCTTTATCCTCCACACACATTCTTCTCAGTGATCTGTATCCTTCATCTACTCCTCTCACTGATCTGTATCCTGTGCGTACACACTCCTCTCACTGATCTGTATCCTGCACACATTCACTTCTTTCACTGTTCTGTATCCTGCACACATGCACTCCTCTCACTGATCTGTCTCCTCCACATACTGCTCTCACTGATCTGTATCCTGCACACACTTACACCTCTCACTGAACTGTGTCCTACACACACACACACACTCTCTCATCCCTCTCACTATTCTGTATCCTGCGGGGACACACTCATCTGTTGCACTGATCTGTATTCTGCACACACACACACACACTTCCACATACTCCTCTCTCTGATATTTATCCTCCATCTACTCCTCTCTCTGATCTGTATCCTCCACACACATACTGTTCCCTCTCACTGATCTTTATCCCCTACATTCTTTTCACTGATCTGTATCCTCCACATACTCCTCTCACTGATCTGTATCCTGCACGCATTCACTTTTTTCACTGTTCTGTATCCTGCACACATGCACTCCTCTCACTGATATGTCTCCTCCACATACTGCTCTCATTGATCTGTATCCTGTGCACACACACACACACACACACACACACACACACACACACACACACACACACACTCATCCCTCTCACTATTCTGTATCCTGCGGGCACACACTCATCTGTCACACTGATCTGTATCCTGCAAACACACACACACACACACGCTCCTCTATCTGATCTTTATCCTCCATCTACTCCTCTCTCTGATCTGTATCCTCCACATACTTATCTCGCTGATCTGTATCCTTCACTCACTAACTGATGTCTGTCCTGCGCGCGCGCGCGCACACACACACCTCTCAATGATCTGTGTTCTGCATGCACACTCATTCCTCTCACTGATCCATGTCCTGCACACACTCACCCTTCTCAATGATCTGTGTCCTGCACACATACTCATCCCTCTAACTGATCTGTGTCCTGCATACAAACACTCCTATCACTGATCTTTATCCTTTACACACTTTCTTCTCACTGATCTGTATCCTGTATACGTTCACTTCTTTCACTGATGTGTGTCCTGCACACATTCAGTTTTTCACTGATCTGTATCCTGAACGCATGCACTCCTCTCATTGATCTTCCACGTACTTCTGTCACTGATCTGTATCTTCCACAGGCTCCTCTCTCTGAAGTTTGTCCTGCACACACACACACACACACTCATCTATCATGCTAATCTGTTCTTCCGTGCACACACCCACACATGCACACTTCCACATACTCATCTCAGTGATCTGTATCCTCCACGTACTCATCTCACTGATCTGTATCCTACACGATCTGACTTATTTGTATCCTTCACTCACTCATGTCTGTCCTGCACACATACACCTCTCAATGATCTGTGTCCTGCACACATACTCATCCCTCTCACTGATCTGTGTCCTGCACACATATCCCTCTCACTGATCTGTGTCATGCCCCCCGCCAATCTACCCACCTCCCTCCGACCAGGCCACAATCCCCCCCCCCGACCTTGCCACAATCCCCTGCCCCTTGTGCCCTACCCTGGCACTCTTTGAGAAGGGTGGAGTGGGGAAAGAAGGAAAATATGCTAGCTGCAGTTCCTTCCAGTAAATATTTTTGGGATGGAGGAGGAAGGGAATAGTCAGCAAGGCACCAAGGACACTGCATTTTATTTGGGTGGGGAGGGGGTGCTGGTGCCCAGTGAAACCCTCTGGCACTTAAAGGGTTAAAGGTCCATGTATACTGGACAGTGACATTTAAAGAATATCTGTGCAAAAAAATAAAAAAGTGATGGAGAAAGATAAAGAGGCAAGAGGGTGAAAGAGTTAAGAATGGAATAAAGAGAAAAAAGTAAAGGAGAGAAAAGAGTCTCTTTCTCCCCCTCTTGATCTCTGCTCTAGCATCTTTCTCCCCTTTTGCCCCCTTGCCTCTTGATCCTCCTATTCCATCTTTATCCCCCATTTTGCCTCTTTCTCCCCCTCTTGTCTCCTGATCCCCCCCATTTTGCCTCTTTCTCCCCCTCTTGTCTCCTGATCCCCCATTTTGCCTCTTTCTCTGCCACACCTCCTGATCCCCCCCATTTTGCCTCTTTCTCTCCCTCACCTTCTGATCCCCCCATTTTGCCTCTTTCTCTCACTCACCTCCTGATCCCCCCATTTTGCCTCTTTCTCCCCCACACCTCCTGATCCCCCCATTTTGCCTCTTTCTCCCCCACACCTCCTGATCCCCCCATTTTGCCTCTTTCTCCCCCACACCTCCTGATCCCCCCATTTTACCTCTTTCTCCCCCACACCTCCTGATCCCCCCCATTTTGCCTATTTCTCCCCCACACCTCCTGATCCCCCCATTTTGCCTCTTTCTCCCCCACACCTCCTGATCCCCCCCATTTTGCCTCTTTCTCTCCCTCACCTTCTGATCCCCCCATTTTGCCTCTCGCTCTCACTCACCTCCTGACCCCCCCATTTTGCCTCTTTCTCCCCCACACCTCCTGATCCCCCCATTTTGCCTCTTTCTCCCCCACACCTCCTGATCCCCCCCATTTTGCCTCTTTCTCTCCCTCACCTTCTGATCCCCCCATTTTGCCTCTCGCTCTCACTCACCTCCTGACCCCCCCATTTTGCCTCTTTCTCCCCCACACCTCCTGATCCCCCCCATTTTGCCTCTTTCTCCCCACACCTCCTGATCCCCCCATTTTGCCTCTTTCTAACCCACACCTCCTGATCCCCCCATTTTGCCTCTTTCTCCCCCACACCTCCTGATCCCCCCCATTTTGCCTCTTTCTCCCCCACACCTCCTGATCCCCCCCATTTTGCCTCTTTCTCTCCCACACATCCTGATCCCCCCATGTTGCCTCTTTCTCTCCCTCACCTCCCAATCCCCCCATTTTGCCTCTTTCACCCCTTGACACTTGATCCCCCATTTTGCCTCTTTATCAACCTCTTGATCCCCCCCCATTTGTCTCAATTTCCCCCTTGCCTTTAGGAAATTCTGAGGGAGCCCTAAGCCATGCTGATGCAGCAGGTGAAGCCCTGTTTCCTCTTCCCTGCACAGCAGCCTCTGAAGACAGCCACTGCCAGCCAGGACGGGACCATGTGACACACGCAGCGAACCAGAGACGCAGACGTGATGCAGGTAGTTTTCTTCATCTTTCTGGGCGCTACTTTCAAACTTGTTCTGATTTAGAACAAGTTTGAAAGTAGCACCCAGAAAGATGAAGAAAACTACCAGAATGAGCTACGCCACTGCTCAGCGTATGCCACTGAGTTCCGGATAACCCGGGTTGTGACCGTTGGCTCTCAGCCTCTTTTACCGCTCAGGGATTCCATCCTGGTTTTGCCCGTTTCGTGGGGCCCCTCCGCTGCGGGGCGCCCTAAGGCGGCTGCCTAAGCTGCCTTATGGTAGCACCGGCCCTGTGTGCATACGTTCATTTTTTCACTGATGTGTGTCCTGCACGCATGCACTCCTCTCACTGATCTTCCACATACTCCTGTCACTGACCTGTATCTTCCACATACTCTTCTCACTGAAGTGTGTCCTGCGCGCGCGCACACACACACACACACACACACACACACACACACTCATCCCTCTCACTGTTCTGTATCCTGCACACACACACTTGTCTATCACCCTGATCTGTATCCTACACACAAACACACACACACACACACACTCCTCTCTCTGATCTGTATCCTCCATCTACTCCTCTCACTAATCTGTAGCCTCCACATACTCATCTCACTGATCTGCATCCTGCACACCCTCACTGATTTGTATCCTTCAGTCACTCACTGATGTCTATCCTGCACACACACGCACACACACACCTCTCACTGATCTGTTTTCTGCATGCACACTCATACCTCTCACTTATCCATGTCCTGCGCACACTCACCTCTAACTGATCTGTGTCTTGCACACATACTCATCTCTCTCACTGATCTGTGTCCTGCACACAGAGACTCCTGTCACTGATCTTTATCCTTTACACACATTCTTCTCACTGATCTGTATCCTACACATACTCCACTCACTGATCTGTATCCTGTATACATTCACTTCTTTCACTGATGTGTGTCCTGCACACATTCAGTTTTTTCACTGATCTGTATCCTGAACGCATGCACTCCTCTCACTGATCTTCCACATACTCCTGTCACTGACCTGTATCTTCCACATACTCTTCTCACTGAAGTGTGTCCTGCACACACACACACACACACACACACACACACTCATCCCTCTCACTATTCTGTATCCTGCACACACACACTTGTCTATCACCCTGATCTGTATCCTACACACACACACACACACTCTCTCCTCTCTCTGATCTGTATCCTCCATCTACTCCTCTCACTAATCTGTAACCTCCACATACTCATCTCACTGATCTGCATCCTGCACTTCCTCACTGATTTGTATCCTTCAGTCACTCACTAATGTCTATCCTGCACACACACGCACACAAACACACCTCTCACTGATCTGTTTTCTGCATGCACACTCATACCTCTCACTGACCCATGTCCTGCGCACACTCACCTCTAACTGATCTGTGTCCTGCACACATACTCATCTCTCTCACTGATATGTATCCTGCATACAAACACTCCTGTCACTGATCCTTATCCTCTACACACATTCTTCTCAGTGATCTGTATCCTCCGCATACTCCTCTCACTGATGTGTATCCTGCACACATTCACTTCTTTCACTGATCTGTATCCTGAACAATGCATTCCTCTCACTGATCTCCCACATACTCCTGTCACTGATCTGTATCTTCCACATCCTCTTGTCACTGAAGTGTGTCCTGTGCGCACACGCACACAAACACACACAGACACTCATCTCTCTCACTACTCTGTATCATGCGCACAAACACTCGTCTATCAACTGATCTGTATCCTGCACACACACACACCCACTCTTCCACATACTCCTCTCTCTGATCCGTATCCTCTCTCTACTCCTCTCACTGATCTGTATCCTTCACTCACTGATCTTTGTCCTGCGTACACACACACTCCTCTCACAGATCTGTGTTCTGCACGCACACATGGCCGGATTTACTGTTAGGCAGAGTAGGCATCTGCCTACAGGCGCACACCACAGAGGGGCGCCTGTCATTGGGATCCTTAAAAAAAAAAAAAAAAAAGTTGCCTCGCCGATGGGGCAACGTGAGGGTAAGTTGGAGCTGATGGGGGCAATATGGAGCTGATGGGGGCAATGTGAGAGTAAGTTGGAGCTGATGGGGGCAATATGGAGATGATGGGGTCAATGTAGAGCTGATGGGGGTAATATGGAGCTGACGGGGGACAATGTAAGGGCAATATGGAGATGATGGGGGGGCAATGTGGAGATTAGGAGCATTGTGGAGATGTCCAGTGGAGATGGCCAATGGGGGGGGGGGTGAGCTTCAGATTTCTGTGCCTACAGGCTCCTGAGATGTAAATCCGGCCCTGCACGCACACTCATCCCTCTCACTGATCCATGTCCTGCACACACTCACCTCTCTCAATGATTTGTGTCCTGCACACACTCACCCCTCTCAGTGATCTGTGTCCTGCACACATACTCATCCCTCTCAGTGAGCTGTGTCCTACACACATAATTCTCCCTCTCACTGATCTTTATCCTCTACACACATTCTTCTCACTGATCTGTATCCTGCATACATTCACTCCTTTCACTGATGTGTATCCTGCAGAAATTCCATTCTTTCACTGATCTGTATCCTGCACAAATTCCCTTCTTTCACTGATCTTCCACATACTCCTTTCACTGATCTGTATCCTCCACATACTCCTGTCACTGATCTGTGTCCTGCACACACACACACTCGCACCTCACTGAACTGTTTCCTGCACACACACACTCGCACCTCACTGAACTGTGTCCTACACACACACACACACACACACACACACACACACACACACTCTCCTCCGACTGATCTGTATCCTCTACAAATTCCTCCCACTAATCTGTATCCTGCACACCCTCACTGATTTGTATCCTTCACTCATTCACTGATCTGTATCCTGTGCATACTCACTCCAGTCACTGATCTGTATTCTTCACTTACACCTCTCACTGATATGTATCCTGCACACCCTCACTCTTCTCACTGATCTGTATTCTCCACATACTCCTCTCACTGATCTGTGTCCTGCACACCTTCACTTACTCACTCACTGATGTTTGTCCCACACACACACACACACACACACCTACCTCTCTCACTGATCTGTGTCCTGCACACATACTCATCCCTCTCACTGATCTGTGTCCTGCACACAGAGACTCCTGTCACTGATCTTTATCCTTTACACACATTCTTCTCACTGATCTGTATCCTACACATACTCCACTCACTGATCTGTATCCTGTATACATTCACTTCTTTCACTGATGTGTGTCCTGAACACATTCAGTTTTTTCACTGATCTGTATCCTGAATGCATGCACTCCTCTCATTGATCTTCCACATACTCCTGTCACTGATCTGTATCTTCCACAGACTCTTCTCTTTGAAGTGTGTCCTACACACACACACACACACACACACACACACACACTCATCTATCATGCTAATCTGTATCCTGCACACACCTACACATACACACTTCCACATACTCCTCTCAGTGATCTGTATCCTCAACGTGCTCATCTCACTGTATCCTGCATGCTCTGACTTATTTGTATCCTTCAGTCACTCACTAATGTCTATCCTGCACACACACGCACACAAACACACCTCTCACTGATCTGTTTTCTGCATGCACACTCATACCTCTCACTGACCCATGTCCTGCGCACACTCACCTCTAACTGATCTGTGTCCTGCACACATACTCATCTCTCTCACTGATATGTATCCTGCATACAAACACTCCTGTCACTGATCCTTATCCTCTACACACATTCTTCTCAGTGATCTGTATCCTCCGCATACTCCTCTCACTGATGTGTATCCTGCACACATTCACTTCTTTCACTGATCTGTATCCTGAACAATGCATTCCTCTCACTGATCTCCCACATACTCCTGTCACTGATCTGTATCTTCCACATCCTCTTGTCACTGAAGTGTGTCCTGTGCGCACACGCACACAAACACACACAGACACTCATCTCTCTCACTACTCTGTATCATGCGCACAAACACTCGTCTATCAACTGATCTGTATCCTGCACACACACACACCCACTCTTCCACATACTCCTCTCTCTGATCCGTATCCTCTCTCTACTCCTCTCACTGATCTGTATCCTTCACTCACTGATCTTTGTCCTGCGTACACACACACTCCTCTCACAGATCTGTGTTCTGCACGCACACATGGCCGGATTTACTGTTAGGCAGAGTAGGCATCTGCCTACAGGCGCACACCACAGAGGGGCGCCTGTCATTGGGATCCTTAAAAAAAAAAAAAAAAAAAAAGTTGCCTCGCCGATGGGGCAACGTGAGGGTAAGTTGGAGCTGATGGGGGCAATATGGAGCTGATGGGGGCAATGTGAGAGTAAGTTGGAGCTGATGGGGGCAATATGGAGATGATGGGGTCAATGTAGAGCTGATGGGGGTAATATGGAGCTGACGGGGGACAATGTAAGGGCAATATGGAGATGATGGGGGGGCAATGTGGAGATTAGGAGCATTGTGGAGATGTCCAGTGGAGATGGCCAATGGGGGGGGGGTGAGCTTCAGATTTCTGTGCCTACAGGCTCCTGAGATGTAAATCCGGCCCTGCACGCACACTCATCCCTCTCACTGATCCATGTCCTGCACACACTCACCTCTCTCAATGATTTGTGTCCTGCACACACTCACCCCTCTCAGTGATCTGTGTCCTGCACACATACTCATCCCTCTCAGTGAGCTGTGTCCTACACACATAATTCTCCCTCTCACTGATCTTTATCCTCTACACACATTCTTCTCACTGATCTGTATCCTGCATACATTCACTCCTTTCACTGATGTGTATCCTGCAGAAATTCCATTCTTTCACTGATCTGTATCCTGCACAAATTCCCTTCTTTCACTGATCTTCCACATACTCCTTTCACTGATCTGTATCCTCCACATACTCCTGTCACTGATCTGTGTCCTGCACACACACACACTCGCACCTCACTGAACTGTTTCCTGCACACACACACTCGCACCTCACTGAACTGTGTCCTACACACACACACACACACACACACACACACACACACACACACACACACACTCTCCTCCGACTGATCTGTATCCTCTACAAATTCCTCCCACTAATCTGTATCCTGCACACCCTCACTGATTTGTATCCTTCACTCATTCACTGATCTGTATCCTGTGCATACTCACTCCAGTCACTGATCTGTATTCTTCACTTACACCTCTCACTGATATGTATCCTGCACACCCTCACTCTTCTCACTGATCTGTATTCTCCACATACTCCTCTCACTGATCTGTGTCCTGCACACCTTCACTTACTCACTCACTGATGTTTGTCCCACACACACACACACACACACACACACACACACACACACACCTACCTCTCTCACTGATCTGTGTCCTGCACACATACTCATCCCTCTCACTGATCTGTGTCCTGCACACAGAGACTCCTGTCACTGATCTTTATCCTTTACACACATTCTTCTCACTGATCTGTATCCTACACATACTCCACTCACTGATCTGTATCCTGTATACATTCACTTCTTTCACTGATGTGTGTCCTGAACACATTCAGTTTTTTCACTGATCTGTATCCTGAATGCATGCACTCCTCTCATTGATCTTCCACATACTCCTGTCACTGATATGTATCTTCCACAGACTCTTCTCTTTGAAGTGTGTCCTACACACACACACACACACTCATCTATCATGCTAATCTGTATCCTGCACACACCTACACTTACACACTTCCACATACTCCTCTCAGTGATCTGTATCCTCAACGTGCTCATCTCACTGTATCCTGCATGCTCTGACTTATTTGTATCCTTCACTCACTCACTCATGTCTGTCCTGCGCGCGCGCGCACACACACACACACACACACACACACCTGTCTGATCTTTATCCTCTACACACATTCTTCTCACTGATCTGTATCCTCCACATACTCCTCTCACTGATCTGTATCCTGTATACATTCACTTCTTTCACTGTTGTGTATCCTGCACAAATTCCCTTCTTTCACTGATCTGTATCCTGCACAAATTCCCTTCTTTCACTGATCTTCCACATACTCCTCTCACTGATCTGTGTCCTGCCCGTACTCCTGTCACTGATCTGTGTCCTACACACACACACACACACACACACACACTTGCATCTCTCACTGATCTGTATCCTGCACACCCTCACTTATTTGTATCCTTCACTCACTCACTTACTCACTGATGTCTGTCCTACACACACACACACACACACACACACACACACACACACACACACAAAATCATCCCTCTCACTGATCTGTTTCCTGCACACACTGACCCCTCTCAATGATCTGTGACCTGCACACACTCACCCCTCTCAATGATCTGTGTCCTGCACACATACTCATCCCTCTCACTGATCTGTGTCATGCACACAAACACTCTTGTCTCTGATCTTTATCCTCTACACACAATCTTCTCACTGGTCTGTATCCTCCACATACTGTATCCTGTATACATTCACTTATTTCACTGTTGTGTATCCTGCACAAATTCCCTTCTTTCACTGATCTGTATCCTGCACACATTCCCTTCTTTCACTGATCTTCCACATACTCCTCTCACTGATCTGTGTCCTGCTTGTACTCCTGTCACTGATCTGTGTCCTCCACACACACACACACACACACTTGCACCTCTCACTGATCTGTGTCCTGAACACCCTCACTTATTTGTATTCTTCACTCACTCACTCACTCACTCACTGATGTCTGTCCTGCACACACACACACAATCATCCCTCTCAATGATGTGTCCTGCACACATACTCATCCCTCTCACTGATCTGTGTCCTGCACACATACTCATCCCTCTCACTGATCTGTGTCCTTCACACAAACACTCTTGTCTCTGATCTTTATCCTCTACACACAATCTTCTCACTGATCTGTATCCTCCATATACTCCACTCACTAATCTGTATCCTGTGCATACATTCACTTCTTTCACTGATGTGTATCCTGCACACATTCACTTCTTTCACTGATCTGTTTCCTGCACTCATGCACTCCTCTCACTGATCTTCCACATACTCCTGTCACTGATCTGTATCTTCCACATACTCTTCTCACTAAAGTGTGTCCTGCATGCACACACACCACACTCATCCCTCTCACTATTCTGTATCCTGCACGCACACACTCGTTTATCACGCTGATCTGTATCCTGCACACACACACACCCACTCTTCCACATACTCCTATCTCTGATCTGTATCCTCCATCTACTCCTCTCACTGATCTGTATCTTCCACATACTCATCTCACTGATCTGTATCCTGCACACCATCACTGATTTGTATCCTTCACTCACTCACTGATGTCTGTCCTGCACACGCACACACCTCTCACTGATCTGTGTTCTGCATGTACACTCATACCTCTCACTGATCCATGTCCTGTGCACACTCGCCTCTAACTGATCTGTGTCATGCACACATACTTATCTCTCTCACTGATCTGTATCCTGCATACAAACACTCCTGTCACTGATCTTTATCATCTACACACATTCTTCGCACTGATCTGTATCCTCCACATACTCCTCTCACTGATGTGTATCCTGCACACATTCACTTCTTTCACTGATCTGTATCCTGAACGCATGCATTCCTCTCACTGATCTCCCACATACTCCTGTCACTGATCTGTATCTTCCACATACTCTTCTCACTGAAGTGTGCCCTGCGCGGGCACAGACACACACATTCATCCCTCTCACTTTTCTGTATCCTCGTCTATCACGCTGATCTGTAACCTGCGCGCGCACACACACACACACACATTCCTCTCTCTGATCTGTATTCTCCATCTACTCCTCTGATCTGTATCCTGCACACCCTCACTGATTTGTATCCTTCACTCACTCACTGATCTTTGTCCTGCACGCACACACACACTCATCCCTCTCACTATTCTATATCCTGCGCACACACTCGTCTATCACACTGATCTGTATCCTGAACACACACACCCACTGTTCCACATACTCCTGTCTCTTATCTGTATACTCCCTCTACTCCTCTCTCTGATCTGTATCCAACATATACTCCTCTCATTGATCTGTATCCTGCACACCCTCAGTGATTTGTATCCTTCACTCATTCACTGATCTTTGTCCTGCGCGCACACACATACACTCCTCTCACAGATCTGTGTTCTGCATGCACATTCATTCCTCTCACTGATCCGTGTCCTGCACACACTCACCCCTCTCAATGATCTGTGTCCTGCACACACTCATCCCTCTCAATGATCTGTGTCCTGCACACACTCATCCCTCTCAATGATCTGTGTCCTGCATACATACTCATCCCTCTCAATGAGCACACATACTTCTCCCTTTCACTGATCTTTATCCTCTACACATATTCTTCTCACTGATCTGTATCCTCCACATACTCCTGTCACTGATCTGTGTCCTGCACACACACACTCGCACCTCTCGCTGAACTGTGTCCTACACACACACACACAAATCCCTCTCACTGATCTGTATCCTACACACACACACACATCCCTCTCACTGATCTGTATCCTGCACACACAAACTCCTCCACATACTCCTCTCACTGATCTGTATCCTCTACAAATTCCTCCCACTAATCTGTATCCTGCACACTCTCACTGATTTGTGTCCTTCACTCATTCACTGATCTGTATCCTGTGCACACTCACTCCAGTCACTGATCTGTATTATCCTCTTACAGCTCTCACTGATATGTATCCTGCACACCCTCACTCTTCTCACTGATCTGTATTCTCCACATGCTCCTCTCACTGATCTGTGTCCTGCACATCCTCACTGAATTGTATCCTTCACTCACTCACTGATCTGTATCCTTTGCATACTCACTCCTCTCAATGATTTGTATCCTGTGCACACTCACTCCTCTCACTGATCCGTATCCTGTGCACACACATTCCTCTCACTGATTTGTATCCTACTCAAACCCAATTCTCTCAATGATATGTATCCTTTGTCAGGTTTAGGTGCTAATGTGGTCATTATTTTTATGTTACATACCCCTGTACTGTATTCCTTTTATGTTATAGCCTAAGGACCTTAAATTCCAAAGAAAAGTGAAGCAATTATGAGGCAAACCAACTGTACCACAGGGCAAACATACATATTCCCTAAAATTCTATTTGAATAAAATGGACCCTTTAACTCAACGACTGCTGAAACAAAGCTTCATGCTAACTCCCCTCCCCAACACACACACCTCCCTGTCCTCACACCTAACCCCGCCCCCTCCAATTTGGGAATGACTGGTCTATCAGAAGTTAACTTGCAGTCATTTCCCTGTGTAATAATGCAGCTGTATAGCATTTAAGAGGTTGAAAGCCCAAGCAAATCTGTAAGAATTAAATTTTTTTTGTTTGGAACACTTGGTTTGCCCCAGATTTACTTCACTTTTCTTGTAACATACAAGTATTTTAAGTGCAAATCAACAGCGGATGAGGTTGGGGCGTGGACATGGGAAAGGCTAGTGGTGCATTGCTCAGGGATGTAGATGTAAATACAAACCTTTTGAGAGGTTGAGGAATGGGCTAAGGGAGCCAGAGCATTGGGTCTGCGTGAGTGACATAGTTATAGCTTTGGACAAGAAGAGTGGTGGGTTCTTTCCATTGGTTGTTAAATAGAATTTGTATTTTCACTATCCATTTATACCTTCTGCATGGGTTTCATTTGAGGTATAGATCAGCTGTGTGGTTTGTGTTTCAATTCTATATCATCTAAATGGCTTTTATTCTGGTATTATACGTAACCTAGTTGATGAGGCTGAAAAAACATTGAGTCCATCAAGTCTAGCCTATGCCAAATTTCCCCTGTCGATCCAGAGAAATGCAAAAAAAAAAAAAAAAAAAAAACCCACTGAAGCCATTTCCATTTAAGCCCCAAGTGGGTAAAAATATTCCTTTCTGGCTCCAAATGGCAGTAAGATAGTTCCCTGGATCAACAACCTATCTGCATTGAAGCCATCTGTCATAATTCTCAATGTTGCTCTATGTTGGATAGGTATTCATCACTTTTTTGAAAGCAGGTACAGTATCTGCAAGCACAACATCCCAAGGCGCAAAGAATTCCATAGCTTAACCACCCTTACTGTAAAAAGAATCCCTGCCTTTGTCTTAGTCGAACGCGCTTTTCCTCTAGTCTTAATTGATGACTTCTCATTCTTAGCTCAGCTCTTCTAGTAAATAGTTAATTGGAGAGTTCTTTGTATTGACCTGGAATATATATGTAAATGGTAATCACAGGGCTTATAATTTTAACCCCTTAACGACAGATGACTTACCAGGTACGTCCCGCAGAAACTGTCACTTAGTGACAGAGGACGTACCTGGTAAGTCACGGAAGTCCGCGTCTCCGTGCGGCTGCACGCCGCTCGTAGACTCCGGACTTCTTTGAAAAAAAAAAAAAAAATGTTCGGCGGACGTTAAGGTGACAGCCACGTATGAACGCGGCTGTCACTAAGGGGTTAAGTACTTTGTTACTATCCAGACCTGAAAAGTTACTCACCACTGTAAGCCATAACATACCCACCAGCGCTGAATTTCTACTCACCAGGGCTAAATTTTCATTCGCCATTGGCTAGTGGCGAGTGGAAATTTTGAGCCCTGGTAATCATATATCTTCCTTAGATGTCTCTTCTGTAATGTAAATAAACCCAGTTTGGCTAATCTCTCCTTATAACTCAGATCCTCCAATCCCTATATCAGTTTTGTTGCATGGATCATGCTTTGGTAATATGTTCAATAAGCTAAACAGAAGCAGTTCTGGAGCATTCCAACTGCACATAGAGGGCCAATAGGAATTTACCCGATGCTCATGGATTCAAATGGGGCTTTAACCTCTTGAATTGCAAAGCAATTCTTTGGTGACCTCTCTAACAGTCATGGCGTTAAAAGCCCCATTTAAATAATTGGACATTTTTATTTCTCCCCATGGTGCAGTTTATTTCAGAACTGCATCTTTTTAGTTACAAAAAGCAGACATTTTGGAGCAAAACAACTGTATGACAGGGAAGAAATAAGCATTTTCTAATCACTCATTGCTTTCAGTGGGTTGAATCCCATGGAGATCTCCAGTGCATTGCTTTGCAATTCGTTGGAATCCTCTCTAGCATTCAGGGGGTGTCAGCGCCTTTTAAATCAATGAAATTGTTATTTAACTCCTGTATTGCAATTGGTTTGCTCCTCTCTTCTGTTTTGGTGTTTGATCTGAAGTATATATTTCCATTACATATAAACTCTGTGGGTTATATTTGTGTTATAATTCATGTGTGTTGGTTTAGTTTGAGTATTATATTTTGATTGTATATACAGTATATTTCATTTGTACATGATCATTGTGCAGTATGTTGAATAAGGGGAATCTATGTGGAATATATTGTGCTGCTGTTCGTACACCAGATGAAGGGAGTAGATGTCACCAAAATGCTGTACATCATCTATAAATAAAAATGCAGCGTCATCTGCTTTAAACTGCTTTGAGTGCCATCTCCTTCTCCTATGTCCTTAGTTTATGAACATTGTGGTTACATGTGATCTGTGTAGTTTATATTAGTTACATGTGGATCTGTGGATTATATTGTCATTGCATATGATCATTGTGAATTATATTGTGTCTATATATTTGTGGATTATATTATGGTCACACGTGATCTGTGCTGATTATATTGTGGTTTCATGTGGTCTGTGGTAATTTTATTGTAGTTACATGTGGATTTGTGTGGATTATATTGTAGTTACATGTTGGTTTGTGGATTATATTGTGGTTATGTGTGCATCTGTGTGGATTATATTCTGGTTACATGGGATCTGTTTAGATTGCTTTGTGCTGACATGATCTGTGTGAATTACATTGTGGCTACATGTGGATTTGTGGATTATATTGTAGTTACATGTGCATCTGTGGATTATATTGTAGTTACATGTGCATTTGTGGATTATATTGTAGTTACATGTGCATCTGTGGATTATATTGTTTACATGCAGTTCTCTGGATTTTATTGTGGTTACTTGTGAACTGTGTGGGTTATATTTTGCTTTTATGTAATATTTGTGCATTATGTTGTAGTTGTGTTTGTTATCTTTAGGTATTATATTTAACCTTTAATGCTTATGTATTATTGATAAGTGTAATGTGTATAAATTGCCTATAATTGTAAATGTTTGCCCTTTGCCAGATGTCAAACCCTCTAATATGCTGGTGAACACAAGAGGCCAGGTGAAGCTGTGTGACTTTGGTGTGAGCACACAGGTAAGTCCCCCACCCCCCAAACACACAGATCATATAGAGTGCTTACCTCACTGACTAATCACCCTAGAAGCAGCTGTATGCGCTGCTGGGCACTGCTGCTCTCTCCGGCAGGGAGGAGGTTAATGCGAGTAACAGATGATGTGGTAATTACAAATGGGATTGCAGTCTCATTAATATGCGTCCTGGGGAGTTAGGCAAAGATCGGTTCTGTCCAGACAAAAGAATGAAGTGTGGGGGGGGAGGGTTCCAGGGGAGACTGTTATCAAAAATAATAATAATTAATAAAAATGAATGTTGGGCAAAACAAAGACTGTGAGGTCTGGGCAGTACCCTCCCCCTAAATTGTAATTAATTTCCATCTTGGGGCCTCCCCAGAGAGCACCCATCAGGTTGACCCATGACCTTCCTGTCATGTCACTTTCAATAGGCCCCTCCATTTCCCCCCTCTCAGCTAGAGACCACAAGGCTCAGGGGGCCAGTAGCTATTCTGTGCGGCCCCACCTGCTGCACTGCCAGCCTCACTCATACAGGCTGAGGGTATTGTGTGCCTTGAGCACTCCAGCACAGTGTGCATTTTATAGCTTTCTTCCTTGTGCAGGAACTCTCTAATGCGGTCTCTTCCTGTATAGAGAGTGTTATTTATAGCATTTCTCGCTGTCTCTCTGATAAAGAGGTGTTGTGTGTGGTCCTAGAACCACCCCTCTTACTGGTGTAGAATCTTTTATACCTGTAGCTCTATGTCTACCAAACTCTTGCCTTTCTGGGTCCCTCTCACACTTTCTACCATGTACTGGCCATCCCTCTTGGATGACTCATGTTGGATTACATTTCCCATCATCCTCAGCAACCCAAACTCCCAACACTCTATTAAAGGAACACTAACTATATATTTAAATGTCATGTACTCAAAGCTAGCATATCTAAAACAACATTGGTTTAAAAGAGCTCTAACACCTCCTAATAATAAGCAACACTTACTTTATTATGTTCAGAAAATCCTATTGGTGCCTAGAAATGTTTATAATGTCTTCAATCAGTCCTGTATGTCAGGTCCATGGAGGCAGACATGACAGTTGCTAGCAGGACCACAGGACCTCAAGCTCTGCTGAATGCATGTACACAACATTACAGGACTAATTAAATATGTTATCATTTTAACAAAAACACACGGAAAAATTCATTGGAACCATTAGGTTTTCTGTCCATAACGAGTTAATTGGGGGGTTATTAGTAGGAGATGTTAGATGTCATTTAATTAAATGTTCTGTGCAAACACTGATTACTTTCATTTGTTGAGTGTATTAACACTTTGAATGCCAGAGGGGTACAAGTTGCACACCCCTCTGGCACTCAAAGGGATAAAATGAGTAACGGCATCTGTAGCAGTGAATATATTGATATCAGTACCCAACATTCTGTTTACCCAGGAAGGCTATTATCTCATATATGACACTGTATACAGAATACTGCACTAAAACATTTGTTGTTGTTTATGCTAATGCAGCCAGTGACTCCTGTACTAACCTGAATGAACACCACTAAAAGGCCTATTTAGGACTACAGTTTAGAGCTCATGTACCATATACAGATTTGTAGATTTGAAGTACTGAGCATTTAAAGGGTTATAAATAAAAAGTAATATTGTTGATAATCAAAAAAAGAAATCCATCGATGCCAGTCTGATCTCTTAAACCATTTTGGTTTGAGAGATATAACATTTTAAAGTTCTCTCCTCCCTCCCCTTTCCCTGACGTCAGCCTCTAACTGACAGGAGATAAGTGTCGGGCGACTCAAGGTGGCTCTTCAGCAGAGCCGAAATAGCGCAATCTTAAAATAAATACTTCATTGGTACAGTCTACAAAGTGTGCCTGCAAACCAGGCACACTTTGTAGACCCTTCCAATGAAGCATTTCTTTCTACATCTCGCTATCTCGGCTCTGCTGAAGAGCCACCTCAAGTCATCTGACACGGATCTCCTGATGCCAGCTTTACAGCTGACATCAGTGACGGAGGAACTTTAAAACGTTATATCTCTCAAACCGTAATGGTCTGAGAGATCAGACTGGCATCATTAGATTTATTTTTTTATTATCTACAATATTACTTTTTATTTATGTAAGACATTACTAACCCTTTAAGGATATATAACCCTATTTACTGTTTTTTTTGTTTTGTTTTGTTTTTAATAAAAGTAAAATCAGAATTGACTCAGGCAGGTGAGGAGACACTTCAAAACAGCAGAGTAAATCATCCAAATGTACAGCTTCTTAGGGACATATTCACAAAGCTATAGAGGAGCACGTCTGAATCAAACAAGTTGTACCATAGGTGACAATTGAAAATTCCCTATGATTTAAACAGTTCATTTAACCCCTTGGATGCTAGAGTTCTCCAGTGGTGGTGACCTCTCCAGCATTCAACAGCTTAAACGCACCATCTAAATCACTGGAAATAGTGAACATTTTTATTAGCCCCTGTGGTTCAGATGGTTTTCTCCAGAACTGCTCCACTTTAGCATCCTGAAAACGGCCCCTAGGTCTAACTGCATACAGACAGACAGACGCACTCTATTCCTCTCCCCCTCGCTCTTCCACTCCCCCTCACTCTTTTTCTTCCACTCACTCTTCCCTCCTCTCCATCTCCCTCTTCCTCTCCTCTCTCGCCTCTATTTACTTCTCCCTCTCTTTTTTCTTCTCTTCCTCTCTCTCGCTTTCCACCCCCCCTCTCTCTCCCCCTCTCTCTCTCTCCCCCTGTCTCTTGCTCTCTCTGTCTCAGGTCGGCCAGTTGTCTGAAAAGATACTTTATGCCAGGGATGGTCAATCTGAGGGCCTCCAGCTGTTCAGGACCACATTTGCCATGCTGGGAGTTGTAGTCCTGAACAGCTGGATGGCCTTAGATTGCCTGCTACTGCTTTATGCATTGAAACATTCACTTTGTGTCCATGTTTAAGGGAAAGAAAGATAGGTTTAATCATTTTCTATTTAATGCCTGCAGATAAAAGCACTCTATATATTTTTTATTTCATCGTTTATTTCTTCATTCTATTTTCTCTTCTCCTCGGATTTGATGGGTTGGATTAAGTGAGAAATAATTGCCCATTTTATGCCGTCGTCATTTTAACATACTTGTTTCCTCTGCTCCTAGCTGGTAAATTCTATCGCCAAGACCTACGTGGGAACAAATGCTTACATGGCGGTGAGTCAAAGTTGCCTGCCCTGTTTGTGTGCGGGATTCAGCACACATCTCATAACCCAAAATTAGCAGAGGGGTTTGTGATTCATATGCTGTGAGAAACATGCTAGAGATTTTACCTGGTCTGCTGGCTGTCTTGTCATTATGGATACCCACCCCTTCAGATGACTTCTTGCTGCCTGTTGTATAGGTGCTAGTGCTATATGCACTTATGCTATGCTATATGCACTTAACCCTTTGAGTGCCAGAGGGGTACAGAATGCATTGCTGAACCCCTCTATCACTCAAGGGTTAAATATCCAGTACTTTGTGCTAGCATCTGTAAATATTATTTCTTTAATTCTGAGGCCTAATTTCTTATATAATCTGATGGAGCAAACATTCCTGCCTTTTCTGGGGCTCCCATGTGTTTCTCCAGGATTATACATAAGTGGACTCATGTAAGTTAACAGCCTTCTAAATACACGAGTACTAATCACAATTAATGAACTTAGATTTTATGTCTCAACATGAACAACATTAAATAAATACACATACTTTAAAATGCAAGTTTGGGATTATATTTAAGGATGTAACAGAAGAATAATTATTTTTTACATTTGATACCTGTAATTATGTGATGTTTAGAGTTATATAAATCCATTTAATGTTTTGGAATGTATTTCTTTAATGCTCACCAGTTCAGTTCTACACTGTACAGTAGGCAGCATGTGCCCCTCCAGCTTGTGGAGGGATACAAATCCCATCATCCTCAGCTGGCCATTGGAGTTGTAGTCCAGTACAAGCTGGAGAGCCTCAAGTTACCCATCCCTACTGTATTGAGTCACAGTCCTATATCTGACAGGGCCCATGCTATCTGGAGAAGTCTAGTTCTCATCTCTTCTGTAAGACATTGATACGCACCTAGTATTGATTGGATTAAAATGTGGAGATCTATATCAGAGATGCAGTGTGTCAGTAATTAAATTGAGGGTCCTTTTGATGGCATGAGGGCAGATTACCTGTGCCGCTCCCAGGTGTACATTAAATAGATTGGCAGATGAAGGGGTCTATCCATCTGTTAATTGGGACAAGGATTAAACACAGGAGAGAAGACACACACTGCTCGGATATGATCTCTGCTACATTATCCCTTTCAGTGCCAGAGGGTTTCCCAAAGCTTTTGCGGAGCAATGCACTGGACAACCCTCTGGCACTAAAAGAGTTAAAGGAACATTTACATTTTCTTATAATAAACCCCCATTTAATTTAATCTGGATAGAAAACGCTAATTAGCTCTATGAGTACATTTTACATTAATAGTTTTCCAAAATCAATATTTATAATTTGTGTGAGTATGATGGTCACAGAAGCAGGGAAGTGTCCCCTCCTTGTAAGGAGTCTTCAGTGGGAGGGGTGTGGAGACCTGGAGTCCTGCAGCAGAGTTATGTCCACCGTGGACTCCAAATTCCTCCCACTTAAGACTTCTTAGGAAGCCTTTAGCGAGAAGAGATTGGCTTTCTGGAGTCTGGCCACAAAGAGCTGTGTCCTCCTCCTCCATGGACGTGATATCTTCCACTAATTAAAGATTCATTTTTGAGAGCCAATCCAAGCAGAAATAATTAATGAAGGCTGGTACGATTTTCATCCCAGATTACGGAAAGCAGTGGTTTAATTTTTAGGAAACTTTGAAGTTCCTTCACAGAAAGACTTATTTAAAATTGATTATGCTATAATATGAAAAGGCATATTTAATATTTACATATATGTATGTAATGGTTTCCTAAAATGTATCAAAGTGCATGTTTTTTTTTTTTAATGGATGGTAGAGACCATATTCCTTTTTGCTTTACTCACTTCATACCGCACCTTACACAGCAGAGTACAGATTTAGAACCAGGAAATTAAGTGCAGTAGTGAAGCTCTTGCCCAACCTCCTGAAAAACAGCACATGCATCACCACATCTTAAAGGGATCATTGCAAGGCAATGTGTTGTACAGCTCATTGACATTAAAAGGAATAAATGAAAAAAAAAGTTATCGGGTAGTTAACTTTTTTAAGAAATAGTAACCCATTATTGTGATTTTACATATTCTGCAAGTACATGCTATGTACCATCAAATTGCCTATAATACTTATTTTTGAACATCCTTATTTCCCCTGACAGTAAGCTCAATGACTTTGTATTTCCAGCGAGATTTCTGATCAATAGGCGTTATACTCTCCCCTGCAGTACTGAGTGTGCTCTATCTTATTTATACTCTATCACTGTCTTTGCTTCCGTGGTCTGTGACCGAAAGATCTCTGCAAACAGATACAGGAAGCTCATTGTCAGGGACATAAAAATGTAAAAACAAAAAATAAATTAAGTGAAGATGTAAAAGAAAATAGGAATAGGCAAATTGACTTCAAATATTATGCACTTGCTGAATAATGTAAGTCAAAATAATTGGTTACTATTCCTTTAAATATTGCAGATCATGCCAGCCACAGAAGTTCAATACGAAGTATTATTATACAGCCTGTTGAAGCTTTTTTTCCCCATTTTGCTAAACAAAGCAGGCAGGGACTGGGGAGACCACTGAGGAACATGGCACATTAGGTCTCTAGATGTGACTCTTATTTACCGTTCCTCCACCTCCCAAGCATTGACCTGGATAAGCACACAAAACACACTCATCTGGCACTAATTCCTGAGTTTCTTTTCTTGTTCAAGGGCCCCAGGGTTATGAGGCTGTGAGAAGGAGTGAGAGGCAGCCAGGTGCATTTAGACCGCAGCATGAATCTGTGTCAAGGGAATGCTCCTATCCTGTATTCTTACACTCTTCTGACCTTGACACAGGAGAGAGAATTAATAACAATAAGTTGCACCACTAATACAGGCCTGGGTCATATATATACTCATTAGAGAGAGACTCAAAGTCCTGTTCTTTGGAGTCACAATGATCGGTACACCTCAAAGTCATAGTGATTTGAGTAACTTGGGAACCTTAAGTAGTGTTACTCATTTCACAGTTCAGAAACAGTTCTGGAATTTTGAGTGCCAGAGGGGTACGCAACACATTGCTTTACAGTGCATTGCATACCCCCTGGCACTCAAAGGGTTAAAAGTGAATGGGTTGGGTGAAAAAAAAATATATAAAATCTTTTTGAATATTTTTTTACAACATTGAAGGTGAGTAGAGATGAGGCACTCACAGGATTCGATGAAGTGCATAAAAACATTTAACCCTTGGATTACCAGAAAGGTATGCAACACATTTCACTCCCATCTGGCACTCAAATGATTAATGTGCCAAAATAAAATGTAACCTTTTGGGTGCTGGGGATGTCAAAAATGTGTTAATTAACCCCTACATCACTCACAGATTTAGCTCTGGGGTTATCATAAACACAACAGTTGCTACTGATGTATTACAATAGTAGATTATTTGACTAAAGAGGATCTTCCCTGAAGCTGGAGCTATTCTTAATTCAGACTCTGCTTCAGTGCTAGATGAAGTTCTGTGAAACATTGGGATGAATAGCTTGCCCCTCTTGACAGTTTTAAAATGACCTTGCAACAGGTTAGATTCAAGGCAAAGTTTCTCTTTTAGATAACCTTATTTTTATGTAATGCTGATAGGATATGGGGCTGTATAATCCCCCATTAGGCATGCTCCTATCTCTGGCCTTCTTGGAAGAATTGAATCAGAGCACAGACTTTAAGGACCTGAGTCTGTGGAGGATGGCTTACATTATCAGCCTTTTCCTCCTGGCTTTCTGTGAGCTGACTTGCCTTGTAGGAGCCTGAAATCTTAAAGAGGAACTTTCACATTGTATATCAATAATTAAGCATATGGCGACTAGCTTCATAATAATTCTGTTACATCTCAGAAGTACCCGATTCTAAAGTAATCCTTAATCTTCAGAAACTGATGGCCAGGTTAGTGCCATCTACACGCCTGTGCCGTCAGTCCCTTCTGGTTACCTTAAGGTAACATGCAATGCCTCCTAGAGGAGACCGGGAGGGACTGACTGTGCAGGTGCACAGACGTCTCTAAGACAAGATGTCTGCGCTGATGCCTGGCTTCCGATCTCTGAAGATTAAAGATTACTTTAGATTTGGGTACTTCTGAGATGTAATAGAACTATTATGAAGCTAGTCGCCATATGCTTAATTATTGGAGGGAGACTTTTACAGGGTGAAAGTTCCGCTTGAAGAAACTGGATTCTCTCACTCTGTGTATACAAGAGTGCACAAGTCATGTGAGTATGTCCCTGTTTCTCTGTCTGGCAGCCACATTCTGTTGCATCCTGATTAGCTCTCTCTACCATGGGCTTGCTTTTGGTACCACATACATTATGCATCTATGTTTCTATTTATCTATACTTTTTTATCTATATCAGTGGGATTTTTATTAAACCCCTTTCTGCCAAGGCATTCTTTGCCTTGTCCTTATTCTGCCTATTGCTTGGGTCTATCGGACTTTCTTTTAATTTTGGTATCCGTCTTATTGTGGCAGCTTTTAAAACTTTTACTTACTTTTCCTTTTTTGGTTTTGTTGTCTTTAAGAATGGGTACGAGTGGTGTCCATATTGGATGGAACATAGAATGTTTATCTGGGACTTCTCTTGCCTCTGTTTGTATTTTGAAGGCAGTAAGGGATCTGATAGTGATTCTAACCATCCACAGGTGAAAGTGGAGACTACCATCCTGAACCACTTCACCCTGTCCAGTTTGGAAAGTGATCCTGAAAGGAGAAGAAGCAGGTCAAAGCTCTCTTAGCTAGGCTTTCTTTTTTTTGTATTTTTCCTTTGTAGGATATAAGGCTGTATAATTCCCTATTAGGTGGGCTTCTGTTCCTGGCTTCCTTTTAAAGTAATTAAACTTTCAGGACCAGTTCAGTGGAGGGTGGCTGATGTTCATAGCCAGTTTGCCTTCTAGATTCTATGAAGCTTATCAATTTCTAAATAGGAGTCTGAAAACTGAAAAAAAGGATCTCTAACTTTTCTAATGCTCCCAATCCCCTCTCTGACCACCACCACCTCCTCTCCGGAAACCTCATCATACCATGCAAATCAATTTCCCCCCTACCATGACCAAGAGCATGAGTAGAAATCTCCATTCTCTTGACTTGCAGCAATTTTCCACTTCCCTGCAACCCCTTGTCAACCCCATCCTCACATGTGCTTGTCGAGAACAAACTGCTGCTCTCTACAACAGCACTCACAACAGCCCTTAACACCGCCGCACCTGCAACTCCACGTCACCCCCGCTCAACCCCATTACACTTGCACTTCCTTCACCACACCTTGTACTTGCACTTATAATCCTCCCCTACTGTCTCTGTATGTAATTAAGAACTCTGATTAGATTGTAAGCTCCTTGGGGCAGGGTCCCTTTCCCAGTGTATGTTTTCCTTGCTGCACTTTCCCCAAAAACTAATGCAATGATCACACTTTAGCTTAATGCTCTTAACCCTGTTCTGCATTTTTGTATTGTATTATTTCAAACTCTGTTAAGCGCTGTGTACATGTATGGCCCTATATAAATAAAGATACATACATTACAACCCTGGCACACAAGACAAACACGATACTTCCAAAGGTGCTCATCACTCCACTGAGACTGCCCTCACTAAAATGGTCATGACCTGCTCTCCGCAAAGTCAAAAGGCCACTACTCCCTACTTATTCTCCTGGCCAGCTGTCTTTGACACAGTAGATCACCCACTTCTCCTCCAAGCCCCCCACTCTCTAGGTCTCTGTGACACTGCCCTCTCTTGGTTTTCATCCTATCTCTGCAACTGCTCCTTCAGAGTGTCCTACTCTGGCTCCATTTCCCCACCCCTCCCACTGTCTTTCTGAGTGCCTCAGGGCTCAGTCCTGGGTCCCCTGCTCTTCTCAATTTACACTGCATCCCTTGGCAAACTAATAAACTCATTTGGGTTTCACTGTCATCTCTATGCTGATGACACTCAAATCTATCTTTCCCCAGACCTCTACCCTCCTGTCCCAGGTATCTGACTGTCTGTCTGCTGTGTCTTCCTGGATGTCCTCCTGTCAACTCAAACTTAACCTTGGCAAAACCAAACTAATTATCTTCCTCCCTCACTGTCAACAACACCACCATCACACCAACTCCTACAGCACGCTGCCTGGGAGCCACATTTGACTCCACCCTATCCTTTATCCCCCACATCCACTCAATCTCCAAATCATGCCGCCTCCACCTCTGCAACATCTCTAGAATCCGACCCTTCCTCACCCAAGACGCTACTAAAATACTAATCCAAACACTCATCATGTCCCGTCTTGACTACTGTAACTCACTACTAACTGGCCTTCCTCTCACCCGACTAACCCCACTACAGTCCATAATTAACTCCCACCGCTTCTCTAATACCAGCCCCCTCTGCCAATGCCTACACTAGCTCCCACTAGCACATAGAATTAAATTCAAAATTCTGGTGCTAACTTATGGAGCCCTTACTAACACCTCACCCCCCCTACATCTCATCTCTCATTTCAAAATACACACCCGCTCTCCATCTTCGTTCTGCACATGACCTTCTCCTCTCCACAGCTCTTATTACATCCTCCCACTCCCGCCTTCAGGACTTCTCCAGTGCTGCGCCCTAGCTCTGGAATTCCGTCCCCGGCCCCATCAGACTCTCCCCTAGCCTTCAGACGCTCCCTGAAAACTCACCTCTTCAGGGAAGCCTATCAACTATCTCCATAAACACTATCACCAAGAACCACCCCTTGCCTGGACAACTGCACTCAACAGCACTTCTCATTCCCACCCACTGACCGGCAGCTCAGTAGGTAGGAGGTACTTACACCCAATAGCACTTACACCTTCTGTGTCCAACCTACCTTCCTCTAGACTGTAAGCTCTCACGAGCAGGGCCCTCTGATCCTTCTGTTCTTCACATATGATTTACTATTTATTATCCCTGTATGTCTATTCCCTATTGTACAGCGCTGCGGATTGGCGCTATATAAATAAAGAATAATAATAATGCATTTACGTTCTTGTAATTTCAATAATAATTGTGGCATTAGTGAAAAATAGATCTTTATAGGCAGACAGGAATTGGCAGGGATCTTGCCGTAGGCGCTGCCTGCGCCATCAGTCCCTACCAGTGCCTTAACCTAAGCAGGCACTAAACTCTACAATGGTGGAGGATAAGGGGACAGAAAGGGCAGATGCAGAGATGCCTTCTCTGCAAGAAGTTGTTTGCCTATGCCTGTCTGCCTATAAAGTTCTATTTTTCAATAGTGCTGCAATTATTATTGAAATGATAAGAACGTAGATGCATATCACTATTATTAGTATTTGGGGCTCCATATAATGTGGATGATAGTTCCGCTTTAAATAAAAATGGCCAACGTAACAGAAGTGATTTAGAAATTTCAAAATCACTTAAATTGTTACTTCAGATGAACCTAAAAACAACTTTGGGGATTTTGAAATAAATCAAAAACTAGTTTTCTAATTTAGAAAAAAAAATGGCTAATACAACATAGGTGATTCTGAAACCTCTTTAACTCTTTGAGTGCCAGAGGGGTATGGAACACATTGCTTTTACCCTTCTGGCACTCAGAAGGTTAAAAGTCACCATTGCTTTTAGGTGATAGTGTTCCTTTAAGTGACAGGTGCTAGTTATCATTCAAACACATTTGATGTGTGCTGTGTTAACCCCTTATATACTTGAGAGTTCTCCAGTGCGTTGGGAAGCAATGCATTGGAGGCTTGTCTAGTACACAAGGGGTTAATGTCTTTCATTTTTACATTTCCTCAAGGATTTCATTTGAAACCAATTTGTTCCAGCCCAGCAAAGAGTTTGAAAACCACTGCCTTATATGACATGAGCAACTGAGATGGCAGATTTTCATATGTGATTTATATTGGCTTTCTTGTATTGCAGTTATCATGGGAAGCGGTACTGCAACCACTATGTGCAATGTTGTGAATCCTGCTCATGTTACTATAAAACATGGCTGTTGTATCGTTATTATTGTTCTTATTCTGCTCCCTATCTTTTACAGCCAGAACGAATTGCAGGAGAGCAGTACGGAATTCACTCTGATGTCTGGAGCTTGGGGATCTCATTCATGGAGGTGAGAAATATCTAAAGGGGAGCTTCGATTTTCTGTTTATTTGTGCACATCTGGGGCTTTGACAGAAGTCATATAAAGTGACTGGACAAGTATCTATTGTACATATCTAGTAGACACATCAGTGCAATTCTTTCTAAGTGCGTTTTCAAACCTGAACATTCTAACAGTTTCAAAAAGTGTGTACATTCATGGTCATTTTAACCATTTGAGTTCCAGAGAGGTATCCAAGGCATTGCATTGCAATAAAATCTGCAATACTAATATCTATACGTGCCCAGCAGACCTGTGCACGAACAGATATCCAAGCGGAGGGGCAGCGCCTAACAGGAGGATCCCCAGATCACCCCAATCTTAAAAAATAAAAAACAATAATAAAAATAGAATAATGTCTATCGATAATCTTCCATACACACGGATGTAGGTGAGGATGTCAAGTTGATAAATGAAGAGATGAAATGGATGGAATGGAAAACAGTCACACACACTTGAGTTCTCAAACTCCAGATACTTTCAGTTTTTTAGTTCCCAATAAGTTGCTGCCGCATCTGGTGCGCTCCTTCTCCACACTGTTATAGATCGATTCTGCAAAATAGGGCGCAACAAACGGGAACAAAATCTAAAAGCAGTGTTTATTCAGAAATCATAAAATACACCCCCGCAATAATTGCACTTACAGGATAAAACTGTATCATACAACATCAAACCACATTTCTTTCTGCAGGTGGCTCACAAGGCGGGCTCTGACATCATGGAACTCCGGGACCTCTTAGAGCAACGAGCCCAACAGAACACGGTACCTCTATTGGAATCAGGTTCCTCCGTTTGAGTCCTCGCTCTTTCTAGTCCTTAATCGTCCCGATGTTAGAGTTCTTCCCATCAATGTTACAATGTAACTCAACAATACAATGTTGCCAAACACCAAACCAGTTCCAACTAGTTCCCTTGAGAAAGCCGGGAGTAAACCGGCGATACGCGTGGGGAGTATTGGTGTATCTATGAGACGCTGGTTTGGTGTTTGGCAACATTGTATTGTTGAGTTACATTGTAACATTGATGGGAAGAACTCTAACATCGGGACGATTAAGGACTAGAAAGAGTGAGGACTCAAACGGAGGAACCTGATTCCAATAGAGGTACCGTGTTCTGTTGGGCTCGTTGCTCTAAGAGGTCCCGGAGTTCCATGATGTCAGAGCCCGCCTTGTGAGCCGCCTGCAGAAAGAAATGTGGTTTGATGTTGTATGATACAGTTTTATCCTGTAAGTGCAATTATTGCGGGGGTGTATTTTATGATTTCTGAATAAACACTGCTTTTAGATTTTGTTCCCGTTTGTTGCGCCCTATTTTGCAGAATTGCATTGCAATGCCTTGGATACTTCTCTGGCACTCAAAGGGTTAAGAACATCTGACTCCCAAGACAAAATTGGGAAACAAGGCAACAAATATGGGATTTTTATGGGATCTCTTTATCCCTATGAATGCTAGAGATGTGTGTGATGCATTGCAAAGCAGTGTGTTGCAGATATCTGTAGCATTCAAGGGGTTAAATCGGGGGGTGGGCAATTGTTCTTGGTCTGTTTTTGGAGGGCCATAACTATGCAGCCTATCCAATCAGAGCAAGGAACAGTGGTCAATATTTATAAAAGCAGAATTATTCTGGAGTAAACCAGCTGCACCATAGGGGACAACAAAAACTTCCTTTCAAATTAAATTGGGCTTTTAACCCCTTGAATACAACAGAGGTCTTCAATGCATTTAATCTGTAGCATTAAAATTGTTAAAAAGCTCCATTCATGTTCATGGGGTTATAGGAATTTGTATTTGTCCCCTGTGGTGCAGTTGGTTTACTCCAGAATAGCTCCAGTTTGGTTTTATAAGTACGGGCCAGTTTGGATTTATTCTGGAGTGAACAACGTCACCCTGGTGACAAAATAAAAATTCCTAAATCCCAATACACTTTACTGGAGCTTTTGGACCCTTCTCTAGCATTCAAGGAGTTAAAAGCCTACTTTAATTTAACAGGAATCTTTGTGTGTCCCCTATGGTGCAGTTGGTTTACTTCAGAATAACTCCAGTTTGTCTTTATAAATATGGGCTAGTATTCTTCAGCCAATCAAACGGACCATAGGGACAAGTAAGCATTTCCCATAAACTGATAGGGCTTTTACACCCTTGAATGCAAAGCAATGTGTTGGAGACCCAGTAGCAATGAAGGAATTCTTGTAGCAATGATGGGATTAAAAGTCCCATGTAAACCAATGGCACTTTTTATTTGGTGCATTTGGTTTGCTCCAGTATTACACCTCTTTATCTTATTAAATATGGCCCAAAGATCACTTCACATGATCAAAGAGATGTGAGAGCGATAGGAGTAAAATGAATTAGGGTTATCACAACTTGACCCATGTGCTTCTGATCACATCTGTGTTGCACAGTAAATGTTCTGGCTTTCTGCACTGGAAGAATGATACACTGTATCAGTGTGATCTGTGATAAAATGCATTATTCTTCCATTGCAGAGAATGCCAGAATGGATAGTCTATATATATAAAAGAAGACTTTGTGCCTGCCAAAACACACCCAGGGGAGGCATAAAGCAGGAGTTACTACTCCTATTGGGTGATTCAATCATGCAGGGAGTTGGCCCGCCCCCACTATGCAGCCCGCCCACCACTATCAAAGTCAGAAAAAAACAATATGGCCGCCACTTGCTCCTACACCACAGACAAACACACATGCCCCACTCACACAGCACCACACAAACACACACACATGCCCCACTCACACACACAGACCACCACACACACATGCCCCACTCACACAGCACCACACAAACACACACACATGCCCCACTCACACACACAGACCACCACACACACATGCCCCACTCACATAGCACCACACACACACACATGCCCCACTCACACAGCACCAAACAGACATGCCCCCACTCACACACACAGCACCACATACACACACACAAAGCCAGAAATAAATATGGCTGACACACACACACACACACACACACTTACTCACCCTGACTCCCAGAGGCCTCAGCAGGACCTGTACTGCAGCACCAGAGGAACAAAATGGCACTCAAAGGGTTAAGGTAGGTCCTCATTGCTCAATTATTTCTTCACTGTCATCATTTGCCATGCAAGACACAGGACAGACAGCCATCAGATTCACACTTAACCCACTGACTGCCACAGGGTTGTGTATCAAGTTTTACCCCTCAGGGAGTGTGTTCAAACTCCTCACATTGTAAACTTGCATTTCCCTCCCACTTCTCCTCCTTCCCCAGCCTATTACTAACACTTTTCCATATTTATGTTAAGCCCCACCCCCTACTCGCGATTAAGCCCCGCCCCCTTTTAACCCAGATTGCCCCATTGCTCTCTCCACATCAGCACTACATGAGGGACTCCACAAGTACAAGTTCACAGGTATTACACACTCATGCCTCACTCACACAGCACCAAACACCCATACACACACACAAAGCCAGAAAGAAACATGGCTGACACATAGTCACTCACCTTGACTCCCAGTGGCCTCAGCAGGACCTGTAGTAAAGCCACTGAACGGTGCTGCATCACCAGGGGAACAAAATGGCACTCAAAGGGTTAAGGTAGGCCCTCATTGCTGAATTACTTCTTCACTGTCACCATTTGCCATGCAAGACACAGGACAGACAGCCATCAGATTCACACTTAACCCACTGACTGCTACAGGGTTCTGTATCAACTTTTACCCCTCATGGAGTGTGTTCAAACCCCTCACACTGTAAACTTGCATTCCCCTCACACTTCTCCTCCTTCCCCAGCCTATTACTAACACTTTTTCACATTTATGTTAAGCCCCGCCCCCTACTCGCGATTAAGCCCCACCCACTTTTAACCCAGATTGCCCCATTGCTCTCTCCACATCAGCACCACATCAGTCCCCTCTAGGGACTTCACAAGTCAGTGTTCCCAGGTATGAACACACTTCCCACTGCTATTTAACTCTCACATGCCTCTCTATACATTAACCATTTGAGTGCCAGAGGGGTACACAACTCATGAGCACATGTGTTTCTGCTCATATATGTTGCGTGTCTGTGTGTGTGTACATCTCTGTTACATATGTGTGTCCATGTGTGCATCTCCGGTGTGTCTGTGTGTACATGTCTTTTGCATGTTTCTGCTGCTCACTGTGTGTATGTGCATACCTCCCAACATTTCACAGGGCCAAAGAGGGACACGTTAGTTTTAGGTAATATTATTGGGGGTGTGGCTGGTGGGCAGGGCATTAGTAAGAATTTTTAGGTTATTTCATGACCTATTACTGGTTATTTATGTAACTGAATAAATGATTTAGTTCAAGACCAAAGTATTTTATTTGCACAGACTAATGTATAAACACATATACTGAAGTTTATTGCTTTATTGCTGTAGAGCTAAGTAATACACACCACACAGTCAGGGCTGGTGCAAGGATTTTTGCCACCTTAGGCAAAACCTAATTTTGCCACCCATTTCGCTCCACCCCTTGTGTCCCACCCCTTTATACCCTGCCTACTTATACCCAACCTCTTTTCATGATTGTCCTCTCTCTGCCCCCTGAGCCACTCTGCCCCTGTTCTGGAGATGCCTGTAAGAGATGCCCCCCACCAGCTCCAACTTGCCCCTTATCAGTTTCACTTTGGCCCACCAGCTCCACTTTGCCCTTATCAACTCCAACTTGCCCCCATCAGCTCCAACGTGCCCCCACCAGCTCCATTTTGCCCCCTCAGCTTCACTTTGCCCCCTCAGCTCCAACTTACCCCCATCAGCTCCACTTTGCCCCCCATCCTCTCCAACTTACCCCCATCAGCTCCACTTTGCCCCCCATCCGCTCCAACTTGCCCCTACCAGCTCCACTATGCCCTCTCAGCTCCAACTTTCCACTATCAGCTCCACTATGCCCCCAGCAGCTCCAACTTGCCCCCATCCACTCCAACTTGCCCCCCAATCCGCTCCAACTTGCCCCACCAGCTCCACTTTGCCCCCCCTCAGCTCCACTTGCCCCCCCTCAGCTCCAACTTGCCCCCCCTCAGCTCCACTTTGACCCTCATCAGCTCCACTTTGACCCTCATCAGCTCCAACTTGCCCCCATCATCTCCAGCTTGCCCCCACCAGCTCCACTATGCCCCCTCAGCTCCAGCTTTCCCCTAACAGCTCCAACTTGCCCCCATCATCTCCACTTTGCCCCACATCTGCTCCAACTTGCCCCCTCAGCTCCACTATGCCCCCTCAGCTCCAACTTGCCCCCCATCACATACCTGTATCTCCCGCGCAGTCTTCTCTTCAGTAATGCAGAGCGCGGCGGGAGATCATGACTCCCAGCGCGCTCTGCATTACTAAAGATCCGACCAGATGAGGGAGCGCTGTAGCAACACAGACCTGACTGTGTTGTGGTTCCTGGCGTGGTGTGTGTGGGCGCAGCTCTTCTCTGCTGCATGCCCGCGCCCCCAGTACGTGTGCGCCCTAGGCCGGCGCCTACCTCGCCTATAGGTGGAGCCAGCCCTGCACACAGTCTGACCTCCTAAAAAGAGGGACAACAGGGTGGGAAAGAGGGACAGAGGGATTTGGCCCTCAAAGAGGGACTGTCCCTCCTAAAGAGGGACACTTGGGATGTATGGTATGTGTCTGCCTGTATGCTGCATATGTCTGTGTTTATCAGTGTGTCTGCATTTCACACACGTGCGCCCAATGGTCATAACATGACGGGCAACGCCGTCCCATGTTGCTAGTATATATATAAAAGAAGACTTTGTGCCTGCCAAAACACACCCAGGGGAGGCATAAAGCAGGAGTTACTACTCCTATTGGGTGATTCAATCATGCAGGGAGTTGGCCTGCCCCCACTATGCAGCCCGCCCACCACTATCAAAGTGAGAAAAAAACAATATGGCCGCCACTTGCTCCTACACCACAGACAAACACACATGCCCCACTCACACACACAGACCACCACACACACATGCCCCACTCGCACAGCACCACACAAACACACACACATGCCCCACTCACACAGCACCACACACACACACACACATGCCCCACTTACACAGCACCAAACAGACATGCCCCCACTCACACACACAGCACCACATACACACACAAAGCCAGAAATACATATGGCTGACACACACACACACAGTCACTCACCCTGACTCCCAGAGGCCTCAGCAGGACCTGTACTGCAGCACCAGAGGAACAAAATTGCACTCAAAGGGTTAAGGTAGGTCCTCATTGCTCAATTATTTCTTCACTGTCATCATTTGCCATGCAAGACACAGGACAGACAGCCATCAGATTCACACTTAACCCACTGACTGCCACAGGGTTGTGTATCAAGTTTTACCCCTCAGGGAGTGTGTTCAAACCCCTCACACTGTAAACTTGCATTTCTCTCCCACTTCTCCTCCTTCCCCAGCCTATTACTAACACTTTTCCATATTTATGTTAAGCCCCGCCCCCTACTCGTGATTAAGCCCCACCCCCTTTTAACCCAGATTGCCCCATTGCTCTCTCCACATCAGCACCACATGAGGGACTCCACAAGTAAAAGTTCACAGGTATTACACACTCATGCCCCACTCACACAGCACCACCACACACACACACACACAAAGCCAGAAAGAAAGATGGCTGACACACAGTCACTCACCTTGACTCCCAGTGCCCTCAGCAGGACCTGTAGTAAAGCCACTGAACGGTGCTGCATCACCAGGGGAACAAAATGGCACTCAAAGGGTTAAGGTAGGCCCTCATTGCTGAATTACTTCTTCACTGTCACCATTTGCCATGCAAGACACAGGACAGACAGCCATCAGATTCACACTTAACCCACTGACTGCCACAGGGTTCTGTATCAAGTTTTACCCCTCATGGAGTGTGTTAAACCCCTCACACTGTAAACTTGCATTCTCCTCCCACTTCTCCTCCTTCCCCAGCCTATTACTAACACTTTTTCCACATTTATGTTAAGCCCCGCCCCCTACTCATGATTAAGCCCCACCCACTTTTAACCCAGATTGCCCCATTTGTCTCTCCACATCAGTCCCCTCTAGGGACTTCACAAATCAATGTTCCCAGGTATGAACACACTTCCCACTGCTATTTAACTCTGACATGCCTCTCTATACCTTAACCCTTTGAGTGCCAGAGGGGTACACAACTCATGTGTTTCTGCTCATATATGTTGCGTGTCTGTGTGTGTACATCTCTGTAACATATGTGTGTCCATGTGTGCATCTCCAGTGTGTCTGTGTGTACATGTGTTTTGCATGTCTCTGCCGCTCACTGTGTGTATGTGCATACCTCCCAACATTTCACAGGGCCAAAGAGGGACACGTTAGTTTTAGGTGATATTATTGGGGGTGTGGCTGGTGGGCGGGGCAATTTTTAGGTTATTTCATGACCTATTACTGGCTATTTATGTAACTGAATAAATGATTTAGTTCAAGACCAAAGTATTTTATTTGCACAGACTAATGTATAAACACATATACTGAAGTTTATTGCTTTATTGCTGTACAGCAAAGTAATACACACCACACAGTCAGGGCTGGTGCAAGGATTTTTGCCACCCTAGGCAAAACCTAATTTCACTGTCGTCCAATACAGGTCACTGGTACCATGGGATGTGTAGTCCCCTTTAATAGGCAGGAACAATTATGCAAATAATTTGCAAGGGGCGGAGCCTCCCCTCTTACTTAAGCCACCTTCTGGCCAGAGCCACCCATATTGATTTGTTCCTGGTGTGCTTGCACACCAGGCAGAGAACAGCTATGCTTCTTAGAGTTTTATTATTTTTTATTCAAATATGGAATACCACCATTAGGAGGGTGACCATGGCTGTGAATTGCCCTCTTCAAAGTGGCTGGTGCAGCTTCCAGGGATTTCTGTGGACCTATACCTGAAGAGGGGACAGCTTGTGTTAAGCAGCTCCCCTGTTGGGGAAATTACCTCTGGTTCTTTCCCTCCCTATCATGGTCACCTGAAGACAGAAGTCTGCGAGAAAGGTGAGTCACCCATTGAGTGCTGAAGGTCCACTTGTCCCCACAGTGTCCCTTTGATGGGCTTGTATTTGGGAGTTTTAATACACTCCAGCACTCATAGGGTGTTTTTATTGCATTATCAGCTATTTATGCAATTTCTGTGTTATTCTCTGAGTTTTGGAGCATTGGGTATTCATTTATTTATGTTTCTCATGTATTTCATGCTTGTTTGGGCACTTTTTAATGTTTTACTAAACTTTATTAAAAATGGTGTTCCGCGCCTTTAAGCGCGGCTTTTTCCCGCTCAGCAGCAGAGCTCCTTTACTCTCTATGGGAATTCACAGTTTGGGACATATCTCTGAAACCGCTTGTCACAGCAACTTCAGAGTGGGCTCATTTTAATGCTAGGCTCCTGCTCTATCATCCGGTTGGTGTTTTATTAATGTAGGGGGTTCAGGGGGGCTTCGGGCACTGTTTGGGGTACTTGCATAGGGAAAACTACATTTCCCATGAGCGCTTAGCTCGCGCTTGTTTCTGATTGGCTGTCATGACGGCCGCCATTTTGTGGTACTTTTCCAAGGCGAGTACACTACGCAGGGACCGAGCCTTCTCTCTCCTCACCAGATTAACCCTTCGCTGGCCAGATAAGTCCGTTTTTAGACCTTTTCTGGGGTGAAACTTTAATCTTTAACACTTTTCTGGGTGATAGTGTTTTTTGTGGGGTATATTGACGCTGTGAGCATGTCTACTTCACTGGAGCTAGGGGCTAGACCCAAGACTAAGGAGGCTGGGGGGTCTTCTACCCCCATGGCGTTTTGCTCCTCTTGCCACATTGGGCTGGATTGCGATAATGTGGGGGATCTATGCCCTAATTGTACTGATAAAGATAGCAACCCTGGGCTTCCCAGCCACGCTATTGAGCCATCTTGGGTGAGGGAGTTTAAAGCTGCCACTAGGGATCTCAGATCCACGCTTCAACTCTTTCCCTCTCAGGTACAGGGGGCTCTCCAGGTCTGGCAGACCCCCTCTACTATCAGGACCTCCCTGCCTAAGCCACAGGGAGCTCCTGATATCACTGATTCTTCTGAAGAAGAACTTTTACAGGATTCTGATGCTGAGGAACGTACTGTTATTGAATCTAACAGGTCCATTGGGGACCCCTATGAGTGTGACCCTGAAGTTTCGGCTGAGGGTCTGATCAGAGCGGTTCTGAATACGCTCAACCTTCCTCTGACTCAGGAATCCACTTATGATCCTACTGATGTTTTTCAGAAAAAGCCATCTAAACCTGTTGTTTGTTTTCCAACTAACCCTACTCTTGCCCGTCTGGTTTCTGAGGCATGGAAGAATCCTGATAGATCTTCCTCTGTCTCCAAAAAGTTTGCCAAACTTTACCCTTTTCCCGAAGCGGAGCTGGCAAAATGGGTTCATCCTCCCAAGGTGGATGCTCCTGTGTCTAGACTATCCAAATCTACTGCTTTGGCTGTCTCAGATGCCTCTGCCTTGCAGGACTGGACGGATAAGAAATTAGAGCTCTCTCTTAAATCTATTTTTGCCTCTATTGGCACTGCCATGCGCCCCACCTTTGCTGTGGCATGGGTTAATAGGGCTATTGCAGCCTGGACTGAACGACTGACTGAAGCGGTTCGCCAGGATGCGCCTGTATCTGAACAGTTGCAGCTTCTTGCTAATATCACTGAAGCTCAGAACTATGTTGCTGATGCTGCTTTTGATGCTGTGCGCATGATGGCGAGGGCCTCCACTTCTTCTGTGGTGGCTAGACGCGCTCTTTGGCTGAAAATTTGGTCTGCTGATACAGCCTCTAAGAAAGCCTTGCTTTCCTTGCCCTTTCAGGGGAATTTGCTCTTTGGCTCTGAGCTCAAAGAAATGATCAGTGAGGCTACTGGCGGTAAAAGTACTCTTCTACCCTCAGTCTTTAAGAAAAAGTTTCCAGCCAAACGCAATCGGTCCTTTCGTTCCTTTCAGACTGAGACACGCTCCTCGGCCCAAACGGGTCCTCCCACTACGCGCTCCTCCTCCAAGCCCAAACAGTCCTGGAGGCCCAAAGTTGCCTCCAAGGCCAAGACCTCCAAGACTGCTTCGGCATGACTCGCCGAACCCGGGTCCGCATCCGGCTGTAGGCGGTCGTCTCCGCATCTTTCGCCGGACTTGGGAGGAGTCAGTGGCGGACCCATGGGTTCTTCAGGTGGTGTCAGAGGGATACAGGATCCCTTTCTCTTCCCTTCCTCCTTTTCGGTTCCATTTTACTCGTCCTTCTCAGGAACCCTCAAAAAGGCGTCTGTTCGACGACGCTATTCAGGATCTCTTGGACAAAGAGGTCCTGGAGGCGGTTCCGCAGGGGGACACAGGTTCAGGATTTTATTCCAACCTGTTTGTGGTAGCCAAAAAGGACGGAGGAGCCCGTCCCATCTTGGATCTCAAAGATCTCAATGCCTATGTGGTGACTTCCCACTTCCGCCAGGAGTCCCTGCGCTCTGTGATTGCAGCAATGTCTCCAGGGGAGTTTCTTGCCTCCCTGGACCTTCAGGATGCTTATCTTCACATCCCTATTCATCCAGAGAGCAGGAAGTATCTCAGGATTGCCTGCCACAGGGGACACTTTCAATTTACAGCGCTCCCCTTTGGACTGACTACAGCTCCTCAAGTCTTCCAGCGGGTGCTGGGCTCCTTGATAGCGGTGCTCCATCAGGATGGGATCAGAGTGACACCCTACATGGACGATCTCCTACTGAAGGCCTCCTCAGCGGAGCTTCTCCACCAGCAGTTGCAGAGGTGCATGCACACCCTGAACCGTCACGGATGGATCCTGAATCTGGACAAGTCGGACTTGATTCCTTCTCAGAGGCTTCTGTTCCTGGGTCTCCTGTTCGACACTCGCCAATGCATGGTGTTTCTTCCAGAGGACGTGGCTCACCAGATAGCCGTCAGAGTGGCTGGGATTCTGGACATGGACGAAATTCCAGTTCCGAAGTTGTCGTCCTTAGTGGGGAAGTTCATTTCCACGATCGAAGCAGTACCATTTGCAATGGCCCACTCCAGGGATCTTCAGAGATTTGTGATCCAGACGTGCAGGAATCATCCAGATCATCAACATCTGTCTGTTTCTCTTCCTCCTCATGTCGAGTCGAGTCTGCACTGGTGGTTAGATCTCTCTCATCTCTTGAAAGGGAAATCCTTTCTAGTTCCTCATTGGACCACAGTCACAACGGATGCCAGCCTTCGGGGCTGGGGTGCAGTCTGGGGTCGCTTCAGTGCTCAGGGGAAATGGGGTCTGGAGGAATCCATGCTCTCCATCAATGTTCTGGAACTTCGAGCTGTCCGGCTGGCCCTGAGGCACTGGGAGTCTCAATTGACCGGTCTTCCAGTCAGAGTAGAGTCCGACAACGCCACGGCGGTGGCTTACATCAACAGACAAGGCGGCACAAGAAGCGGTTCCGCCTGGTGGGAAGTCAAGGATATTTTGTCTTGGGCAGAAGATCACGTGCCTGTCATCTCTGCAGTTCATATTCCAGGCGTGGACAACGTCATGGCAGACTTCCTCAGTCGTCACACCGTCGACAGCGGAGAATGGGCTCTTCACCCAGAGGTGTTTCACATGCTCACTCAACGGTGGGGGATGCCAGTGGTGGATCTGATGGCTACCAGACACAACAGGAAGGTTCCGGTGTTTTGCTCCCGTCTGAGGGACTCCCTTGCTCTAGCGGTGGATGCCTTGTCGATCCCTTGGGACTTCTCCCTGGCTTACATCTTCCCCCCTCTTCCTCTATTGATCAGAGTTATTCAGAAGTTGAAGAGAGAACGTTGTCCTGTCATCCTGATTGCTCCAAACTGGCCTCGCCAGTCCTGGTTTCCGGAATTGATGGCCATGTCAGTGAAGGATCCAATCCCACTTCCAGCCCGTCCGGACCTGCTTCTTCAGGGGTATCTGTGGAAAGAGGATGTTCACTCTCTCCGTTTGATGGCATGGCGGTTGAATCCTCGATTCTAGCTAAGAAAGGCTTTTCTCCTTCTGTGGTGTCGACGATGCTCAGTGCTCGTAAGCCTGTGTCTTCCAAGATCTATCATCGCATTTGGTCAACTTTCGTGACATGGTGCTCTGTCAAGCAGTTGTCTCTTGACTTCCATCTTCCCACTGTCCTGGCCTTCTTGCAGGACGGTGTGGACAAGGGGCTCAGTCTGAGTTCCCTCAAAGTTCAGACCTCTGCCTTGTCTGTGTTTTTCCAGGAACGGATTGCCATCCTTCCTGATGTGAAAGTCTTCTTCCAAGGTGTGACTCATGTTCGACCTGCCTTCAAGAGTCCTGCTCCCCAGTGGGATCTCAATTTGGTGCTGGGAGTTCTTCAGCGACCACCGTTTGAATCCTTGGCTTCCATTCCATTACGTCTTGTGACTTGGAAGATGGCCTTCCTTTTGGCTATTGTGTCAGTACGCCGGGTGGCAGAGTTACAGGCATTGTCTTGTAAACCTCCTTACCTGGTGTTCCACAAGGATAAGGCTGTGCTTCGCACTACCAAGGAATTCTTACCCAAGGTTGTGTCTGAGTTTCACATCAATCAGGAGATTGTGGTTCCCTCTTTCTGCCCTAATCCTTCATCTGACAAGGAAAGAGATCTCCATTTGTTGGATGTGGTGCGTTGCCTCAAGTTTTATGTTCACCGCACCGAATCTATCAGGAAGTCTGACGCTCTATTCGTCATTCCTGAGGGGCCTAGGGCAGGAAGACCGGCTTCCAAAGGCTACCATCCGTGAAGCCTATAAGTTGAGGAATAAGCATGTTCCCTTCAGGGTGACTGCCCATTCCACCAGATCTATTGGGGCCTCCTGGGCCTACAAGAATCAAGCTTCTGCTGATCAACTGTGCAGAGCGGCCACTTGGTCCTCTGTGCACACTTTTTCTAAGCACTACCGAGTTGATGTACTGGCATCGGTTGATGCCAGCTTTGGAAGGAAGGTCCTGGAGGCAGTCTTGCCTGTGTAGGTCTTCCGCTCTGTGATCCTTAGTGCTTCCTTACTGTTGAGCCCGGTTGGCTCGTGTTCCGTGTGCTGTGTTAAGTTCAGGGATTGTTCCCTTGGTTGGTGTCCGTTGACACTTACAGTTTGGGCTATGTTATCAACTGGTTAACAGTTCTAGTGACTTGGGCCTTGCGCCTGGTCCTTGCCTTACTTCCCGCCTCTGGATCAGCTCAATGTTTGTACATCCCATGGTACCAGTGACCTGTATTGGACGACAGTGAAAATAGGATTTTAGTCTTACCTGTTAAATCCTTTTCACTTAGTCCATACAGGTCACTGGTCTCCCACCCTGTCAAGGGACCAGTCTTGGCTCTCCTGTGGCATTCAGTGGGAGACCGTTCGGGCATGCTCACAGGAGTCTTTCTTTTTGCTTACCTGGGGTCAGTTTAGGGTCTCAAATCAATATGGGTGGCTCTGGCCAGAAGGTGGCTTAAGTAAGAGGGGAGGCTCCGCCCCTTGCAAATTATTTGCATAATTGTTCCTGCCTATTAAAGGGGACTACACATCCCATGGTACCAGTGACCTGTATGGACTAAGTGAAAAGGATTTAACAGGTAAGACTAAAATCCTATTTTTGCTGCCCATTTCGCTCCGCCCCTTGTGTCCCACCCCTTTATACCCTGCCTACTTATACCCAACCTCTTTTCATGATTGTCCTCTCTCTGCCCCCTGAGCCACTCTGCCCCTGTTCTGGAGATGCCTGTAAGAGATGCCCCCCACCAGCTCCAACTTGCCCCTTATCAGCTTCACTTTGGCCCACCAGTTCCACTTTGCCCCTATCAACTCCAACTTGCCCCCATCAGCTCCAACATGCCCCCACCAGCTCCATTTTGCCCCCTCAGCTTCACTTTGCCCCCTCAGCTCCAACTTACCCCCATCAGCTCCACTTTGCCCCCCATCCTCTACAACTTACTCCCATCAGCTCCACTTTGCCCCCCATCCGCTCCAACTTGCCCCCACCAGCTCCACTATGCCCTCTCAGCTCCAACTTTCCACTATCAGCTCCACTATGCCCCCAGCAGCTCCAACTTGCCCCCATCCGCTCCAACTTGCCCCCCCCATCCGCTCCAACTTGCCCCACCAGCTCCACTTTGCCCCCCCTCAGCTCCACTTTGACCCTCATCAGCTCCACTTTGACCCTCATCAGCTCCAACTTGCCCCCATCATCTCCAACTTGCCCCCACCAGCTCCACTATGCTCCCTCAGCTCCAGCTTTCCCCTAACAGCTCCAACTTGCCCCCATCATCTCCACTTTGCCCCACATCTGCTCCAACTTGCCCCCTCAGCTCCACTATGCCCCCTCAGCTCCAACTTGCCCCCCATCACATACCTGTATCTCCCGCGCAGTCTTCTCTTCAGTAATGGAGAGCGCGGCGGGAGATCATGACTCCCAGCGCGCTCTGCATTACTAAAGATCCGACCAGATGAGGGAGCGCTGTAGCAACATAGACCTGACTGTGTTGTGGTTCCTGGCGTGGTGTGTGTGGGCGCACCTCTTCTCCGCTGCATGCCTGCGCCCCCAGTACGTGTGCGCCCTAGGCCGGCGCCTACCTCGCCTATAGGTGGAGCCGGCCCTGCACACAGTCTGACCTCCTAAAAAGAGGGACAACAGGGTGGGAAAGAGGGACAGAGGGATTTGGCCCTCAAAGAGGGATTGTCCCTCCTAAAGAGGGACACTTGGGATGTATGGTATGTGTCTGCCTGTATGCTGCATATGTCTGTGTTTATCAGTGTGTCTGCATTTCAAACACGTGCGCCCAATGGTCATAACATGACGGGCAACGCCGTCCCATGTTGCTAGTTTCACTATATTGCAGCATAGCTGTATGTGTACAGGGAGCCAGGCCAATCTCTGTGTTAAATTGAATACTTCCTAAGGGCCATTTAATTGCCATAGGTAGAGAAATGACAATGATAAGTTGTACACAAAGGACAACAAAACACCACCCCAACCATCAGACTTGGGAGTCCAAGGAATACCATGCATTAAAACGCCCCTGTGTCCATCCACCCACCTCTCTACTTGTAAGTAGATAATACAGACTGAAGGGCACATACAAGCTGTGTATATCTTTCTACTAAATCCTTCAACTACAACTCCCAGCAAGCTTCCAGGCACAAAGTGGATTAAATTCAGAAAGAAATGCCTATTGTTTTCTGATTTTGAAAGAGCATGTATACTTGTATATTGTGCTAATTAAGGTATGCCATGCAGGTAATCTTAGTCCTACATTCCTTCACTGACACCTAACCCTTTAAGTGGGCCCACCTCCCCTAGCAATGAAAAGGTTAATTGTCAATGAGCAGGGGTGGCAATATAGGACTAATATAGGAAGTGACCTTATGGCAGAGCTTAATTAGAATAATTAGAATGCAAAATAAACATATCTAATACAACATTTTGGTGATTTTGCAAGCACTTTGGTACTATACCCAGACAAAAAATGTAGAAGTAACAAATGTGATGAGCAACCATCGAGAACAAACAAGATAAAGTGCCTTGTTCTTGGCAATAGTGGCTCCTCAATGGTGCTACAAGTCACGTTTTTCACTCCCATATGCCATTGCTGAGAGGAAATTTCCATATTCATATCAGACTGGTCCCGCCCTCAGACAGTCCAGCTCTGAAATGTCAGGCAAATCCTCCCTGCACGAGAGAATCAGCAAAACCACAAATGTACTTTTTAGCCTATGTGGGCCTCATCGGTGTGGTGCAGCTGATTCCCTCTAGGCACATGGAGAGCAAGGGCCCATCCCTGGGATCCCCTTCCACTTCTGTGGTTATGCTGTTTCTCTCGTGAGGAGAGGATTTGCCTGACATTTCAGAGCTGGACCATCTGTGGGCAGAACCATTCTGATATGGATATGGAGATTTCCTCTCTGCAATGGCACAAAAGAGTGAAAAACACGAGTTGTAGCACCATTGACAGGCTACCATGCCTAGAACAAGACACGTTATCTTGTTTATGCTTGATGGGTGCTCCTCACAATTCTTTGTCTCCCTAAGTATAAGGGCATCCCAGGCATGGGCCCTTGCTTCCATGTCCCTAGAGGGATTCAGCTGCACCACACCAACGAGGCCCACATAGGCCAAAACATATGTCTGTGGTTATACTATTTCTCTTGTGCGGAGAGGATTTGCCTGACATTTCGGAGTGAACTGTCTGTGGGCGGGACCAGTCTGATATGGATATGCAGATTTCCTCTCTGCAATGGCACATGGGAATGAAAAACGTGAGTTGTAGCACCATTGAGAAGCTACCATGCCTAGAACAAGACACTTTATCTTGTTTGTGCTTGATGGGTGCTCCTCACAGTTCTTTGTCTCCCAGCAGGCCATGTCACACACCCCTGCAGTTTAACAGTGTAGTGAAGTGTATATTAGAAATGCAGGTGTTAGGAGCAAAGTCCTAGTAACCAAACACTCCATTGGTATATAAAACATAACATTTATGATCGGACATTTTCAGTCTTCTATCGAAATTTCTTCAAAAAAGGGGTGTAAGATCTATAGAAATGTGATTACATAGTTAAAGGGAAGTGATCATCTTATAGTTGCCCTATCGGCAGGTCTTATCCCCAGGTAACAGACCTGCTGATTAACCCAGTGCTGCAGTATGAGCCCTGGAGCTCCAAAGGAGAAGGTTGGTTCCTTCTCCTGTGTGAATCAGGTCCCCAAAGACTGGTGTTTCTGGCTTGAAAGCCTGATACAGCAGGTATATGGTGAAAGTGCACTCAAACCTGGAGTTTGTGGCTGATAGCCATAGACCTTCAATTTGCATTCCGGCAAATGGCTGTTAGGAGCAGAAATGGTAAAATGTGATACTTGCTCTTTACTGGAGTTGAATAAAAAGCTAGTCCATCACTTTCACCTTCAGATTGAAAATCATCAGGCCCTCCAGCTGTTCAGAACTACAATTCTCATCATCCTCAGTGAGCCATTGGAGGGCCTCAGGTTTCTCAAAGCTGATATATAAACATGCGACTCTAGCTGCTGTTGTACTACATCCTCTGGTCCATGAAGGGTTATTATAATAATTATGACAATTGCTACTAGATATTTAACCCTTAGAGTGCCAGTTGCGTACAGCTCTATCTGTTGAACAAATGCAAACGGGTAATATTCATAGTGGCTATTGTGATTTTATATCCATAATAAGGTAAAGGTTATTTTTAGGAGGTGCAGATTTCTTAGATATAACATTCTGAGGATTCTGTGTAGCTGTCTGGGATTGCTTTTCAGGGCAGATTCAAAATATTAATTACTAACAATGAATTATTTGGCAGTGAAGGAGTGTACTGAATTTTACACAGCAATAGCTCTGCGATACACTAAACAAAGTAGAGCTAGCCCGAGGGTTGAATGACACTTGCTGACCTGTCTGGGTTTGGCTTTTGGGGTAGTATGGGCCCACAATTAACTATCAGCACCTCTGGCTGTGAATTAATCGTTGTTGCAGAATCCCCCCTCTCCTCCTGTCACTAGTGCTGGAAATGCAGTAGCTGCTTTGCGAAGGGCTATCCATCACTCACTGACCATAACTTCCATAATTAGTGCATGTTATGGGCCTGTGCTCCAGCGATTCAGAACTGCTGCTCCAACTGCAGCCAAACTTTGCAGTAGTAAAATTCGTAGATGATTTATCCAGCGGCTGCACAGGGACGTGGAGTGGGGGGTCTGCAGGACGGATGTGAAGTGTAAGCGAAGGTTCTCTCAGGCCCGGCTGGGACGCCCATGCATCAAACTCAGGCAGCCAATGCGCACACAGCTTGTGTGAGAGCCACAAGATAAATAAGGCAATTACAGCAGAAGCACTAGGTACAAAGTGAGTGGCAGTTAGGCTGGGTCCAGCAGGGTGGGCAGAGGGGAGTAGGGCTGCTGTTAAACTAGAACTGTAAACAAGATGAGTAATCGACCTGCACCACAAGGGACAAATGAGAATTCCCCAAATACCCATTGATTTTAATAAGACTTTTAACCCCTTGAATGCTAAGAGGTCCCCAACCTTGTGGGCCCCTTAGCTTTCAATGCGTGAAATGCCACATTTAAAGCAATGGGAATTTTCCTTTCTTCTCTGTAGCACAGCTGAGTTGCTCATGAATTCTGTCTCTTCAGCTTGTTGAATATGGCCCTATGTTTCCTCTATACCCAATGCCCTTTTGTTTCCTGCCACCCTCCCCTGTACTGGATGCCCTTACCCTAGCCCCGCCTCCTGTATTCTGTGTTCTGTCACCTGGCCCAGGCTGTGTCCTGCTACAGGTCAGGGCTCTGTCCTCCCCATCAATCTGTGTTACTGACTTCTGTGCATCTCCACAGGGGTCAGAGCCTTTGTGCACTTGTAGCTAATAGTGTTATACATTAAACATGGGGCCTCCTTGCTCCCCTTTCTGCTCATGCTTTGTTCTAAACCCCTAGACACAATGAGCAGTAGCAGCCAGTACACATCAGATTACATTCATTTGTAATTCCTTCACTTGCTCTCTCGGCCTCATTCACCATCACTGTGCCTGTGCCCTCCTGCAATGGCTCTCTCCACGCACAGCTGCTGCTTCACAAGAAGGGCTTGACTGTCTATCTGCCCTGCCTGTGCTGGATATTAACCCTCTCACTTCCTAATGTGCTGTGCTTTGCTTCTTGGTGGATATGTATTATAAATGACCAGTATATGAGTCTGTGATATATACAGAGTAGTTTTTATCTTTATTACACACAAAGCATTGCATATAAAAGCTGTATTATACACAGGCCAGTGTGTGTGTGTATATCTGTATTATACACAGAGCAGTGTGTTATCTGTATTACACATATAACAATGTGTGTATCTGTACAATATACATAGCAGTAAGTGAGTGTTTATACGTTATACACAGAACAGTGGGTTTCTGTGTTATACATAGAGTAATGTGTGTATCTATATTATTCACACCACAGTTTGTGCATCTGAATTTTAGAGCAGTGTGTGTGTGCGTATCTATATTATACACAGACAAATATGTGTATCTTTACTGTACACAAATCGTGGTTTGTCTGTATTACACACACAGCACTGTGTGTATATCTGTATTATACATTGAGCAGTGTGTGTGTGTGTGTCTGTATTATGCACTGTATTACTCCTAGAGCAATGTGTGTATCTGTACTATACATAGATAAGTCCTGTATTACTCCTAGAGCAATGTGTTTATCAGTACTATACGTAGATAAGTCCTGTATTACTCCTAGAGCAATGTGTGTATCAGTACTATACATAGATAAGTCCTGTATTACTCCTAGAGCAATGTGTGTATCTGTACTATACATAGATAAGTCCTGTATTACTCACAGAGCAATGTGTATATCAGTACTATACATAGATAAGTCCTGTATTACTCTAGAGCAATGTGTTTATCAGTACTATACATAGAAAAGTCCTGTATTACTCCTAGAGCAATGTGTTTATCAGTACTAAACACAGATAAGTCCTGTATTACTCCTAGAGCAATGTGTGTATCAGTACTATACATAGATAAGTCCTGTATTACTCCTAGAGCAATGTGTTTATCAGTACTATACATAGAAAAGTCCTGTATTACTCCTAGAGCAATGTGTGTATCTGTACTATACACAGATAAGTCCTGTATTACTCCTAGAGCAATGTGTGTATCAGTACTATACATAGATAAGTCCTGTATTACTCCTAGAGCAATGTGTGTATCTGTACTATACACAGATAAGTCCTGTATTACTCACAGAGCAATGTGTGTATCTGTACTATACACAGATAAGTCCTGTATTACTCCTAGAGCAATGTGTGTATCAGTACTATACATAGATAAGTCCTGTATTACACCTAGAGCAATGTGTGTATCAGTACTATACATAGATAAGTCCTGTATTACTCCTAGAGCAATGTGTTTATCAGTACTATACATAGATAAGTCCTGTATTCCTCACAGAGCAATGTGTGTATCTGTACTATGCACAGATAAGTCCTGTATTACTCACAGAGCAATGTGTTTATCAGTACTATACACAGATAAGTCCTGTATTACTCACAGAGCAATGTGTGTATCTGTACTATACACATATAAGTCCTGTATTACTCACAGAGCAATGTGTGTATCAGTACTATACATAGATAAGTCCTGTATTACTCCCAGAGCAATGTGTGTATCAGTACTATACACAGATAAGTCCTGTATTACTCACAGAGCAATGTGTGTATCTGTACTATACACAGATAAGTCCTGTATTACTCACAGAGCAATGTGTGTATCTGTACTATACACAGATAAGTCCTGTATTACTCACAGAGCAATGTGTGTATCAGTACTATACACAGATAAGTCCTGTATTACTCACAGAGCAATGTGTTTATCAGTACTATACACAGATAAGTCCTGTATTACTCCCAGAGCAATGTGTGTATCAGTACTATACACAGATAAGTCCTGTATTACTCACAGAGCAATGTGTTTATCTGTACTATACACAGATAAGTCCTGTATTACTCACAGAGCAATGTGTGTATCTGTACTATACACAGGTAAGTCCTGTATTACTCACAGAGCAATGTGTGTATCAGTACTATACACAGGTAAGTCCTTTATTAATCCCAGAGCAATGTGTGTATCAGTACTATACACAGATAAGTCCTGTATTACTCCCAGAGCAATGTGTTTATCAGTACTATACACAGATAAACCCTGTATTACTCCCAGAGCAATGTGTGTATCAGTACTATACACAGATAAGTCCTGTATTACTCACAGAGCAATGTGTGTATCTGTACTATACACAGATAAGTCCTGTATTACTCACAGAGCAATGTGTGTATCTGTACTATACACAGATAAGTCCTGTATTACTCCTAGAGCAATGTGTTTATCAGTACTATACACAGATAAGTCCTGTATTACTCCTATAGCAATGTGTGTATCAGTACTATACATAGATAAGTCCTGTATTACTCCTAGAGCAATGTGTGTATCTGTACTATACACAGATAAGTCCTGTATTACTCACAGAGCAATGTGTGTATCTGTACTATACACAGATAAGTCCTGTATTACTCCTAGAGCAATGTGTGTATCAGTACTATACATAGATAAGTCCTGTATTACACCTAGAGCAATGTGTGTATCAGTACTATACACAGATAAGTCCTGTATTAATCCCAGAGCAATGTGTGTATCAGTACTATACACAGATAAGTCCTGTATTACTCCCAGAGCAATGTGTGTATCAGTACTATACACAGATAAGTCCTGTATTACTCACAGAGCAATGTGTGTATCAGTACTATACATAGATAAGTCCTGTATTACTCACAGAGCAATGTGTTTATCTGTACTATACACAGATAAGTCCTGTATTACTCACAGAGCAATGTGTGTATCTGTACTATACACAGATAAGTCCTGTATTACTCACAGAGCAATGTGTGTATCTGTACTATACACAGATAAGTCCTGTATTACTCACAGAGCAATTTGTGTATCAGTACTATACACAGATAAGTCCTGTATTACTCACAGAGCAATGTGTTTATCAGTACTATACACATATAAGTCCTGTATTACTCCCAGAGCAATGTGTGTATCAGTACTATACACAGATAAGTCCTGTATTACTCACAGAGCAATGTGTTTATCTGTACTATACACAGATAAGTCCTGTATTACTCACAGAGCAATATGTGTATCTGTACTATACACAGATAAGTCCTGTATTACTCACAGAGCAATGTGTGTATCTGTACTATACACAGATAAGTCCTGTATTACTCACAGAGCAATTTGTGTATCAGTACTATACACAGATAAGTCCTGTATTACTCACAGAGCAATGTGTTTATCAGTACTATACACAGATAAGTCCTGTATTACTCCCAGAGCAATGTGTGTATCAGTACTATACACAGATAAGTCCTGTATTACTCACAGAGCAATGTGTTTATCTGTACTATACACAGATAAGTCCTGTATTACTCACAGAGCAATGTGTGTATCTGTACTATACACAGGTAAGTCCTGTATTACTCACAGAGCAATGTGTGTATCAGTACTATACACAGGTAAGTCCTTTATTAATCCCAGAGCAATGTGTGTATCAGTACTATACACAGATAAGTCCTGTATTACTCACAGAGCAATGTGTTTATCAGTACTATACACAGATAAACCCTGTATTACTCCCAGAGCAATGTGTGTATCAGTACTATACACAGATAAATCCTGTATTACTCACAGAGCAATGTGTGTATCTGTACTATACACAGATAAGTCCTGTATTACTCACAGAGCAATGTGTGTATCTGTACTATACACAGATAAGTCCTGTATTAATCCCAGAGCAATGTGTGTATCAGTACTATACACAGATAAGTCCTGTATTACTCCCAGAGCAATGTGTGTATCAGTACTATACACAGATAAGTCCTGTATTACTCACAGAGCAATGTGTGTATCAGTACTATACATAGATAAGTCCTGTATTACTCACAGAGCAATGTGTTTATCAGTACTATACATAGATAAGTCCTGTATTTCTCCCAGAGCAATGTGTGCATCTGTACTATACACAGATACTCCCTGTATTATGCACAGAGCAGAAGGTATATTATCAGTATAAACAGATAAATCCTGTATTATACACAGAGCAGTGTGTGCATCTGTTGTATATAGATTAATCCTGTATTACACACAGATTGGTATGTACATCTGCACAAAACTCAAATAAGTGCTGTATTACTCACAGACCAATCTGTGCATTTGTACTGTACGCAGATAAGTTCTATATAATGCACAGAGCAGAATTTACATCTCAACATACACAGGATAAGTCCTGTATTACACACGGCAGTTTGTCTATTGTATTGTACACAGATAAGTCCTGTATTTCACTTGGAACAGTGTGTGCATCTGTAGTATAAACAGATTAATCTTGTATTACACGCACAGAGCAGTGTGTGCATTTGTAGTATACACAAATAAATCCTGTATTACACACATAACAGTTTGTGCATTTTAGTATACACAGATAAATCCTGTATCACACACATAACAGTGTGTGTGCATTTTAGTATACAAGGTTACATTCTGTATTACACACAGAACAGTGTGTCCATTTGTAGTATACACCGATAAATCCTGTATTGCACACAGAACAGGTTGTGCATTGTATTGTACACAGGTAAATCCTGTATTAAACACAGAACTGTGTGCATTTGTAGTATACACAGATAAATCCTGTATTGCACACAGAACAGTGTGTGCATTTGTAGTATACACAGATAAATCCTATATTACACACATAGCAGTGTGTGTGTGCATTTTAGTATACGCAGTTACATTCTGTATTACACACAGAACAGTGTGTGCATTTGTAGTATACACCAATAAATCCTGTATTGCACACAGAACAGGTTGTGCATTGTATTGTACACAGATAAATCCTGTATTGCACACAGAACAGTGTGTGCATTAGTAGTATACACAGATAAATCCTGTATTACACACATAGCAGTGTGTGTGCAATTTAGTATACACAGTTACATTCTGTATTACACACAGAACAGCGTGTGCATTTGTAGTATACACCGATAAATCCTGTATTACACACATAGCAGTGTGTGTGCATTTTAGTATACACAGTTACATTCTGTATTACACACAGAACAGTGTGTGCATTTGTAGTATACACAGATAAATCCTGCATTGCACACAGAACAGGTTGTGCATTGTATTGTACACAGATAAATCCTGTATTACACACAGAGCAGTGTGTGCATTTGTAGTATACACAGATAAATCCTGTATTACACACATAGCAGTGTGTGTGCATTTTAGTATACACAGTTACATTCTGTATTACACACAGAACAGTGTGTGCATTTGTAGTATACACAGAAAAATCCTGTATTACACACAGAACAGGTTGTGCATTGTATTGTACACAGATAAATCCTGTATTACACACAGAACAGTGTGTGCATTTGTAGTATACACAGATAAATCCTGTATTACACACATAGCAGTGTGTGTGCATTTTAGTATACACAGTTACATTCTGTATTACACACAGAACAGCGTGTGCATTTGTAGTATACACAGATAAATCCTGTATTACACACATAGCAGTGTGTGTGCATTTTAGTATACACAGTTACATTCTGTATTACACACAGAACAGTGTGTGCATTTGTAGTATACACAGATAAATCCTGTATTACACACAGAACAGGTTGTGCATTGTATTGTACACAGATAAATCCTGTATTACACACAGAACAGTGTGTGTGCATTTTAGCATACACAGATAAATCCTGTATTACACACAGAACAGTGTGTGCATTTGTAGTATACACAGATAAATCCTGTATTACACACATAGCAGTGTGTGTGCATTTTAGTATACACAGTTACATTCTGTATTACACACAGAACAGTGTGTGCATTTGTAGTATACACAGATAAATCCTGTATTACACACAGAACAGGTTGTGCATTGTATTGTACACAGATAAATCCTGTATTACACACAGAGCAGTGTGTGCATTTGTAGTATACACAGATAAATCCTGTATTGCACACAGAACAGGTTGTGCATTGTATTGTACACAGATAAATCCTGTATTACACACAGAACAGTGTGTACATTTGTAGTATACACAGATAAATCCTGTATTACACACAGAACAGTATATGCATTTGTAGTATACACAGATAAATCCTGTATCACACACAGAACAGTGTGTGCATTTGTAGTATACACAGATAAATCCTGTATCACACACAGAACAGTGTGTGCATTTGTAGTATACACAGATAAATCCTGTATTACACACAGAACAGTATATGCATGTGTAGTATACACAGATAAATCCTGTATTACACACAGAACAGTATATGCATGTGTAGTATACACAGATAAATCCTGTATTACACACAGAACAGTATATGCATGTGTAGTATACACAGATAAATCCTGTATTACACACAGAACAGGTTATGCATTGTATTGTACACAGATAAATCCTGTATTATACACAGAGCAGTATATGCATGTGTAGTATACACAGATAAATCCTGTATTACACACAGAACAGTATATGCATGTGTAGTATACACAGATAAATCCTGTATTACACACAGAACAGTATATGCATTTGTAGTATACACAGATAAATCCTGTATTACACACAGAACAGTATATGCATTTGTAGTATACACAGATAAATCCTGTATTACACACAGAGCAGTATATTCATTTGTAGTATACACAGATAAATACTGTATACATGCAGGGCAGGACATATTCTGTGCCTTCCTGAGATCACCAAGCCTCATAAAAGGGCCCAGAATAACAGACATTATAAAACAGTTTCTTTATATGTTTGATGTGAACTACTAACCTATTTATGAATCCCTATCTAACAACCTGGTCAGCCGCTGTTCAGCTTGAAGCATATAAACTAGTAGACTTAATTAGGAAAATACAGTGCAGCGCATAAGCAAATTAGTTTTTCTTCTTCTTCTTTTTCTTCATGCCCAGTTATAAAGCAGGCCCCCTCTTGTGATTGCTGGGTGACCCTGCGTGGATCTCACAGGCAGAATTAAAGAGGATATAAAGGCTTCATTAAATCTGAAGCACATTTTGTACAGTGAGATGTCTGCAGGCTGTGTCTGGAGTACATTACACTTTGCTCTGTGCAGATCTTCATTTCTTGGCAATTATTGCCCCAAAAATTAATAATTAAAAAGCAGCTAATGCACCCTAAACAAAGAGAAAGGTTTGTCGGTAGGATGTTCAGGGTCCATTACTGCGCAGTGCTGTTGTACTGGACACAGGAAATTCACTGTTTAACTTAAACATAATGTTATGGTGGAACCGTTTGGTTGCAAAGGAAATACTTGTGAAACCAGTAAAACTCTTTAACCACTTGTATACATCACAATGCGTTGGATACCTCTCGAATATTCAAGGAAGTTAACATAGTATTAAAAACAAATGTATCTGTAAGTTAGATTGTACTAGTAATATAAAAAGTTGCTTCACCCTTTGAGTGCCAGAGGGCTACGCAAAGCATTGCAAAGCAATGTGTTGCATACCCCTCTGGCACTAAAAGAGTTAATAATTTGGGTTCTTATGTTCAAAATAATAGTAGAGTGATTCCTGGTAAACAAGATGCACCATATGGAACAAGGTAAAATTTTATTTGATTCAAATGGGGGTTTTAACCACTTGAGAACTAGAGGTATCTGCAATACATTTAATGGAGCAAAATCCTCACTTAGGTATCGTAATGAAATCTTATATCACACATCGTATTTTCCATGGTTACTGCTGTTTACATTGAGAGAAAGGGCTGCTGGGAAAATCACGTTACACTATTACAGTAAAAATGTGCCAACATTGTCTTGTGATCTTGTGCAACAATACAGTTACTACAGAAAATAATGTATATTTTTGTGTGTATAGCGCCAACAGGTCTACTTAGAACTTTACAGTTTACACTTAGTGTAGTGAGGATCCAATTAGGGTGAAATATTCAGAATGTGGTGGTAACTGAAATTGTCTGTAATCAGAATAAAAAAAGTTCTTATTCCATGGTCCATCAATTCTCAGATATATTACTGTCATTTACTTTTGTGTCCTATTTCCAGCTATGTACAATGGGTATTGTCTCTGCCCATTTGCTGGGGTAGGGCCAATCAGTAACTGAATATAAGGTAGCCCCTTCACCCATCCGGTACTCTTTTTTGGTCCTTGCTCCGCTTGTTAGGAGTAAGAGCTTTCTTTAGGTGACCGTTCGTTCGCAGGTTTTTATTTTTTTATTGTTCCTACGTGGGCCGCTGTATAGTGCCATCGATTCAGAGGATGATTCCCTCTGATGCGCTCCAAGTCTGCCTCATCGCCTCTAGCAGGTGTATGGAGGGGTCCTCCGTTCGGCTTCCATGCTGTGTAGAGCCGCCGCAAGGACCAGAAGTGAGCCAGGACGCTTCAGTGCATGCTCCCCTGTTTTGTGTTCCACTGCTGGAACGCACCTTGTTTGGGACTGCTGCATCTCTTGCAACAATACAGTTACTACAGAAAATTATGTATATTTATGTGTGTATAGTGCCAACAGGTGTACTTAGAACTTTACAGTTTACAATTTGTATAGTGAGGATAAAATTAGGGTGAACTATTCAAAAAGTGGTGGTAATTTAAATTGTCTGTAATCGGAAAAAAAAAGTTCTTATTCTATGGTCCATCAATATATTAGTCATTTTTTGCATCCAATCCCACCATCTCTGTCAAAGGGAAAAAGCAGTCTTAAAAGTGGATGTGGTTTAATGTACTGTCATATTGTAAGGTATTTTCAGAAAAAAAAAATATTTTTAACCATCCCTTTTTTTGTCTGATTAATGTAATTTTTTCCCAGACAAAATAACAATTGTCTAAACTAAGAGAAGACAAATTAAATTATTGTTAGCAGCAGTGGGATCAGTACTATGGAGTTAACTGGTAAAAAAAAAGTCTGTTTGAAAATGTGTCATTTTAAAGACAAAAAATATCTGTTTCTTTGAGCATTTCATTTCAAAGACAAAATCAAAGACATTTAAGATCTTCTTACTGTCACTCTTATTTCTTTATGACACATTTTCAAATGTGACGGGTTTACTTCAGAAAATATTGTCCTCCTGACAATTTTTTTTATTATGACGACTTTTTGAACATCTCGCCCTTAGTGCAGTAGTTATACAGACCATTATCATAAGCGTGCATTAGGTATGCATATGTTAGGATACCCCATAGCGTTTACAGTCTAAATACCTCACTAAGTCTGAGGCCCTGAATATTTCTCTTTCTCAACAAACTGCATGTGATTTATGGGCTTGTTTCCCTTTTAGATGGAATACGACAAAACTCAAATACCTTGGTGTGTACTTGTGAAGAGACTTGCGATCCCTTTTTGACTTCAATTTCCAGTGCATTTTGCAAATGTGCAAGGTAGACTTGGCCTGATGGTCTATACTGGGAGTCTCTTGGTTCGGACGAGTCTCCATTATTAAAATGAACATACTGCCTCGTATTCTGTACATTATTCAGACTTTATCTATTATGGTGCCTAAATCCTTCTTTGTGGAATTACGATCTGTGATTTCAAAATTCATATGGCAGAAAGGCCACCCTCGCCTTGGTAGCCAGTACCTCATAAGACCTAAGTTGCTGGGTGGACTGGGTCTTCCCGATCTGGAGTGATACTATAGGTCATTGCATCTTGCTAGAATTGTTGATTGGTCTCGCCCCTCCTCTAAGTTATGGGTTTTACTTGAACAGCAAGGGCTTACTGTCCCCATTCCCATTGCGGCTTGGGTACATCCCAGGCAGCAGGTGCGCACACAGGGCTCACACCCCACGGTAACTCCCACGCTGGTGATTTGGAGGAACGTTACTGCATCAAGTGGCTTTGTTAATTCCCCATCACTACTACTACAGTCTCTCTCCTATAATGACGGGTTTCCACCGGGTAGGGATAGTGGTTACTTTCATGGCTTTTTTGCAGACATGGTACCCTATCCTAGATTGGGACATATCCTTCAAAATACTCAACTTAAGCCCTGGACAGAACTGACAAACCCCCTGACTAGGCTTCCTAGACATTCCTTTTTGTACGCACAACTTTATCATTGTATCAGGACTCTCAAGGTCCTGGGTCCGAAACCAACAACTGCTACAATGTTTGAATCTCTGTGTATGACTGAGGATCCCCACTAAATTGGTCTCCACTGTATACCATTGTTTGACTGATATGGCCTCAGAATCCAGACCTTTCTATATTCGCTTGTGGGAAAGAGACTGTGGGTTTGAATTGTCTGATCTTCAGTGGCGCAAAATGGCTATATTGGCTCATAAAAGTAGCTTGTCCACCCAGACACAGGAGAATGATTTTAAATATTATCCAGATGGTTTATGGTTCCTTCTACAATATTTATGATTTATCCTACTGCCTTGGATAGTTGATGGCGATGCCGAGTACATAAGGGAGATTTTCTACACATTTGGTGGATTTGTCCTCTGATCAGGCCTTTTTGGTACTCTTTTGTACAGGTAGTTCATAAGGTTGGTGACACTGATATTTCACACACTCCTATGTCCATCTTACTACAACACATTTCACATCCTATAGGCCTGTATAAGAGATGTTTGACCATTCACTTATTGAATGCGGCCAAGATTCTCATCCCTGGAAACACCCCCTCCCGCCTTCATTCCAGGAGTGGTTGGTCTCTGTGGAGTCGACATGCGCAGTTGAGGTCATGGCGATGTCTGCTTAAGGTAAAGAATTGATTCATGTGAATAAGTGGTTACCTTGGTCACTATATTTAGAAAGTCAAGAGTGTGAGGCTGAGTTGGGCCAGACGCCTTCTCTTTGATATGTTCTTCCTTATACCTTATAATTTCAGTCCTATTTACCACCAAGGGCGCTAGTTGTGAGGGCCCCTAGTATTTACACATCCGGCATCTCCCCTTCCCTTCTCTTCCTCCCTTTCTCTACCCCCCCTGCGCATTTATTGCTTTTTCTTTTTATTATTTTGCGTTTACTGTTGTTTCTACTTCTACCACCTAATTCTGGTTTGAGTGCATGTTACCTGTCTTGATACCGTATCTAGATTGTTAAGTATATGGGGCTCCGTGTGACAGTTTCCGTACTTATCTTGTACCTCGCGCTTATACTGTAACCTTATGTGTATTTGGGAATATTCACTGTATTTTGTTTCTGAAAATCTTAATAAAAATTACTATACAAAAAGAGGTTAAAAGCTCTATTTAAGTCACTTGGATTTTTTTTCTTCCCTGTGGTACATGTGTGATCCAGAATTATATCTGTTTAGCTTATTGAATATGGTCCTTCGGGTCTTAATAATTCTGGAGAAATCCAGTTGCACCATAGGGAAGAAATGAAAGCGCTCATCAATGTAAATGGTGTTTTTAACCCCTAGAATGCTTGAAACATACTATATGCATTGTTTTTCAATGCATTGGAGACTTCTGAAGCATTCAAAAGGTCAAATAACCATTTAAATGAATGGAAAGTTGGAAATGTTTAAAACAGACACACGCACGCAGACAGACAGACACACACACACATACATACACACCCCAGCACCACATTCGCTCCAGGATAGCCTTCTCCCCCACATCATTGCACTGGTATCCGCAGAACCACCTATACACTCTCTCTCTTACTGGGGCACACAGGTGTATTAATCAACCCTTTGAGTTACACACAAGTGCAGAGCAATATGCTAGAAACCGCTCTGGCTTTCAGGGGTTTAAAGTGATTGAGAAAAAATCCCATTGAGCTATATGAGGCTCTTAACCACTTGATGCTGGGTTGCAGGGTAGGCTGACCAGACCTCACCTTTAACCGGGGACACATAAGAAAAATGCATACTGCAGGACTGCTTTGATTTCAGTGAAGCACTGAAAAATGGCTATTTCCTATGTGTCCCCGGTTAAAGGTGAGATCTGGTCAGCCTACTGCGGGGCACTTAAAAAGTTACTCTATAATAATAATAATAATAATAATCCTTTATTTTATATAGCGCACACAGATTCCGCAGCGCTTTACACTCATATTGGTTCCTGTCCCCATTGGGGCTCACAATCTAAATTCACCTATAAGTATGTTTTTGGAGTGTGGGAGGAAACCGGAGTACCCGGAGGAAACCCACGCAAACACAGTGAGAACATACAAACTCATTGCAGATGTTGTCCTTGGTGGGATTTGAACCCAGGACCCCAGCGCTGCAAGGCAACAGTGCTAACCACTGAGCCACTGTGCTGCCATGTGGTGGGACTCACTTTTTCGGTGGGCTACATCATGTTTGCCAGGCCTACCTTAATCCTATAAGTATCTGTGGGGGTGTCCAGCGCATTGCAGAGCAATCCCATTACTATCCCTTTAAGTGTGTATATATAACCCCAGTTTGTTTTTAGGTTTAGTGTTTCTTTAAAACATCCCTGATTTTGTACCAGAAACAGAGTAGAGAAAACTGACCAGGCCTATTTAGACATTGATTCTTATATAACATCAATTATTTTCTTTTCTCCTGCAGTTGGCGCTTGGAAGGTTTCCCTACCCACAGGTAAGATCACCAAGATACTCTATATCATACTATATGGGGAACAAGCTGTGGATATGTGGCTATACCTAGTGTCACTCTGTTGTAAAGTCAAGAACAATGGTTAGGCAACTTTTGTCTCTCCAGCTGTTGGAGATTACAGGTCCCTCCTATCATCCTGAACCCACCAATGGTCCCTTCGCCCCATGTGTTAATCTGGTGGAGCAGTAAAGAGGCGCTTGGACCTTATTCATCAAGCTAAAGAGGTGTGATTCTGGACCACACCGACTGCATCCTTTGGTTGAAATCAAAATGTCCCAGATGTCCATTGATTTGTATGCTAGAGATATATTGGAAACTTCTCTTGCATTTTAATTCTTAAACGCCTCACTTAAATCAATGGGAATTTTAATTTCTCCACTATGATGCAGTTAGTTTGCTCTAGAATTGCACCTCTAGTTTGATGAAGAAGGCTTTTTGTGTTTAAACAGGTAATTTATATTTGCAGTTTGATTATTTCACCAAAACAGCAAGCAGGAGGCCTGCACTGCAGTGTGAGCCAGTATGCATTGTAAGGTTATACCGTACTGTGTACTGCCGGACTCTCAGACAGGGACAAGGCTGTTCTGTTTGTCTCTGGCACTTTGCGCCTGTTTGCAAAAATGCAATAATTCAGCATCTCCCACACTAGCACCAGATAAATTCAGGATACTGGGTGCCCAGCCAGAGATGGTGTACCCTGGGAAAATCCCGAGCTGTCAGTGGGTGAATACTTTGCCGGCGTCTGGTCTCTGCCCCAGGCTCTGCTGGGCTATTTATAAGGAAGGAACAGGCTGAGCTCCCGAGGCCGCTATTAACAGTCTATTATAATGCAAATAGAGGTGTCTCAACCTGGGACATTGCATTATAAGCAGGGCCTGCCCATTTGTATCATCTCTGTATCTGCATGCCATGAGCTGCCAGCAGACTTCTGAGTTTATCTCGTTTAATAAAGGAAACCGGGTACAAATTTACCTGTATAACAGAACACTACTTTACAATCTGCTGCAGAAAGCTGCATAAAAACTATGCAGAGTTCTATGTGTATCAGCTGGCCATTGCTCACCCAAAGCCTCATAACAAGACTGGTCTACAGAGAATCTGTCCGTTACATTAATAGGTAATTTAAACTTTCACTTTGGATCAAATAGATCATTTTGAAGGCCCTTTAAAATCACCTATATTTTTTGTTAGCAGTTTATTTTATTTAAAACAGTAAATGTACATATTTTTCTGTTCAAATAAATTAGACAGTACTATAGCATCATAGGTTTAATGTAACCATGCCATATCTCAGCAGTCATATGACTGACAGAACAGCACTAGACTGTATTGCTTTTAAAAGGACAGACTGCATAAGGAGACTCATTATTTAAAGAACATCCGCTAAGTGTGGTGTTTTGTAAGAACGAGAAACCCATTTTGTGGCACCAGTTCCAGAAGTCAGTCAGTAAAGGAAACCGAGATAGTCCCGGAGATGAGCTGATCAGATATGTGAGTGAATATTTCCTGTTACAGCTGAGCGGCCTGTATTTTCACACTCCATTAATTCATTACTTCTATCCTTTCATCTCCAAATTTCATTTTTCTGTTTTCCCCCAATCTTTATTTATTTTTTTATTTTTTTCCCAAAAGAATCAGAGCTGCCACCACCATCACCGCCCCCTCCCTACTTGCCCCCTGCTGCTTTTCCAGTCTTCTCTGCGCTGTTAATTTCCCTGGCTCCATATGGAGTAACAGAGATTTCACCTGGAGGCGGAATGAGATTCTGCTGCATGTCCCCAGGCCAGAGCTGCGAGACCAGGTTCCTAGTGCCCAAATGTGCCAGCCAGCGCCCTCAGTGGCAGAGCACAAATAACAAATTGGATGCATCTGCAAGACTCCTGTAACATCTTGTATTTATTGAGCGCCTCTCCATTTCCAAACACTTTGCTCTGTCATTACGGGGTTATTCAGACAGCAGCCTCTGCTCACATAACCGCTCACACACAGAGGAGAGGAGTAATGCACATCAGTGATATTGATATTATAAATGGAAATATTTCCAGTACTGGCTTGCATGTTGAAGTGGAGCAATTCTGCATGAAACAATCTGCACCGTAAGGAACAAATAAAAATTCCAAACCTTCCTATTGATTTATATGAGGTATTAACCTCTTAATTGTTAGAGAGGTCTCCAGAGCATTGAGGGGGTTTAATGTCCCATGTAAATAACTGGCCATTTTTGTTTGCCCCAGTAGTGGAGGCTCCGCTCAGCGGCACGCTCCTATTTTGCTCTCTTACATTTCACAGTGTCTTGATGCTGGTAGTGAAAGACAAACAAGGGCTTGTGCATAAAGGCAAACATGGACAATTCCGGGACAAACCAAGTTCTCTGTAGGGAACAAATATATATAACCATTGATTTACATGGGGCTTTTCACACCTTGAGGTCTCCAAGACATTGCAAAGATCTCCAGAATTCAAGGGGGTAACCCTTTTAGTGCCAGAGGGGGTAAGCAATGAATTGCAAAGCAATGCGTACCCCTCTGGCACTGAAAGGGTTAAAATTCCCATGTAAATCAATGAATAAAGTATCAGTAAGATATCAATAAATATACATAATTGTTTCACACTTCAATACTTTGTTTTCCCTTGAAATGGGCCTCCTAATAATCCCTGCATTTTACAGTTCATATCGGTTAACCCTTTGAGTGCCAGAGAGGTATCCAACACATTGCAACGCAATGCATTGGATACCTCTCTGGCACTCAAATTGTTAATATCTGTTTATCCTAATGATCTCCTTTAAAGGATCAATTAACGTTCCTTTATGAAAAAACATATATTGTAGGGCTTTTCTTGCTGTATAAAGGAAGAGTACATCCAATGCTGAAAGAGAGGCATACTATCGTAGTTGTTACAGTTTGTTTGTTTTTTTTACATTAAGAGTACCCTCAGGTTCTTTATATAATGTGATAGCATCTGCTAAGCCATGTTGTGAGTTTGAACTTTCAGGAAGTAATCATGCTGTCACTCTCGTCCTGACAATTTGCATTGGTTGACTATTTGAGTAAAGCAACTGACAGCAGTGGGGTACCCTTGTTTTATTCAGCAAGATAAGCCACATAAAAATTAGGTTAACCAAAAAGGAAGTTTACTGTTCCATTACAATTATTTTGAATGTGAAATATGACAGTTTGTGAAGTTGGTAAAAGGAAATGTATCTATTATGTTCAACTTTTGCTCCATTTACTGATAGCTGATAGATCAGATGGAGGCTCTTCAGCAGAGCCGAAAATCTAAACATTAATACTTCATTGGGACAGTCTACAAAGTGTGCCTGGTTTGCAAGCACACTTTGTAGACTGTTCCAATTAAGTATTAATGTTTATATTGCGCGTTTTCGGCTCTGCTGAAGATCCTCCATCCTGTCAAATGACTGGATTCTGCAGCTGTCAGCTAGAGAGCTGACTTCGTTGAAACAGCCAAGAAGAGGTAACTTTAACGAGGCATATCTCTCAAACCATAAAAATTTGAGAGATAAGCCTAACATCGTTTTTCTTTTTTTTTTTTTTTTAGGACTACAATATAAAATAAACTTAAAATTAAGTATTACGATCACTTTAAAAGAGAAGTAACACTTTGTAATAATAACCTCACTTACCTTATTATGGCCAGTAAATCCTAATGCCCTTATGAATTTTGCCATTGTACCTTTGTTGAAGAGATAACATCTTTAATCAGTCCCGGATGTTATGTCCATGGAAGTAGACAAGATACATGCTGGCAGTTTTTCAAGCTGGTATAGGCAGAGTGCATGAGCCCAATAACCCTTTACAGAACAGAGGAGGTCATAGTGCATTTCGAAGCAAGGCATTGCACACCCCTCTGATTCTTAAAGGGTTAAGATTACCGTGTGTAGTGGAAAGCAATTCTGTCCTGTAGTTCTGATACAACTGTTATGTCTGCCTAAATGGACGTGACAGCCATGATTGATTGAATATGTTATCTCTTGGACAAAGGCAAAATTTAAAGGGCCGCAAGGATTTTCTGGCCATGGTAATGGAAATGGGGGCATTATTATTAGATGTTATTTCCCCTTTAAGGAACTTTGTAGTGTTGGTATGGGATAGTACAGTATCAGTATGTATCACAAGAGGTTGTACTGTGATGGTGGGAGGTAAAAAGCACAACTACTCTACACAATTTATGGTGACCTCCCAGTGGAGGGGGAAGTAGAATTAATCCTAAGAATGCCAGCAGGCTGTGTAACACATTGCTTGTCAATGCATTGTACACTATGACCCTTCTGGCACTCAAATTGTTAAGAATGTTTGTTGAAGAGCAAACAATCCTCTGAGCATAAAAGAAGCTTGGTGATCAAAATAGAAACTAGGTGGGGATGTTGGTAGGTACTGGCTCAAGGGGCTAAAGCCACAGTTCTCCTGCTTAAAGCCCTGTTGCCATCATGTAATGGTGCTAATCTCCCTACTAGTAATCATGCAGTTGGGATGCACTGTGCACTAATAATGACTTATGCTGGCTAAATCCTTAGTCTTTTGGGCTTCTAGGGTCTCCCCTGATCATTGTGGCAATCCACTCTCATTCACAATCAATGGTCAGGACTTACTCAGCAGTGAAATCAGATGGTGGGACTCATATCACTACATTCTGAACCAGTCACTTGGAATACTTTTACTGTCAAGTGAATAGAGAGTAACAGGGGTGAATATTCACTGAGAAAGAACAAAAGCATGGTATTTGCTTGTTTTTCATCTAGCCACTGCTCAGGAGTACCACAATTTATCTCTCTAGTGCCATTAAAACTACCCATTTGCATTTTTAGCCGACCCCACCCACAAGGGCAGCATAGCTAAAAAATGCAGGTCAATTTCATATGCACAAGAATTCCAGCAAACACCTGACGTACATTTTAGCCTTTTGGGCCTCTTTAGGTGTAGCTGGGCTCTCTAGGGTGATACAAAATTCTTCAACCATATTGATGTGTAGAAAAAAAAAAAACGCCTAAAGACATGAATAGAAAAACACTTGGGAAGAGCTATCTGTGATAAAAAAAAAAAATCTACAGGTTGTAACAGGATTACACTCCTAGCAATAAAGTTAGTAAAAATCATCAAAGACATCTCACTAGACCAGTGGCTCTGAGTGTGTTCCATGAAGAAATTATCTGTGATCCACTGAACACGTTTCAGGAATGGCAGGCAGGCGAAAAAGACATTTGTCTGGAAGTGCTTACCTGATACATTGTAATCCACCAATTTACACTTAAGATACTCAGATACAATTGATATTGATATAAAGTTATCCCCTTGAATGCTAGAGAGGTCTCCAACACAGTGTTTTTCAAGGAGTTAAAGAGTGTGATTGTGGGGCTCCTACAGAGATATTGCATGGAACTAAAGGGTTCCACCACCACAAAAAAGATTGAGAATCACTTATAGTAAAACCCACAAATTAAATATAAGGATATGCATAAGCTCTCCTGCTGTTTTCATGTATAAAGAGAAATCTGACCATAAATTAATCTAGCCTTTGTTTCTCTTTTGTCCAATTTGGAACACAGGAACCATGAGATACAGTATCCTCTGGCCAGAAGGGCAGGGCTGTTTGACTTAAAAGGCTATCTGGAGATGGAAAATTCCTCCATACTCCTTGGCTCAGCAAGGCCAGTGTGTTTTGCAGGTGATCGTTGAATGGTATTATGTTCCCATCCATTCCTCCACGTTGATCCTTCATGTCCAGAGTTCCTCGCTATTCTGTGAGGAACCATCTGTTTTTAAATGGGGTTTCTTTCCTTGTGGACTTATAGGTCTTGGTACCTTTTCCTCTTCAAGATGGATTCATGTGCCAAAAGAGAAGGCAGATGCCATCCTGTTCTGAGCTTGAAATATCTCAACCATTTTGTTCATATTCCCTGGTTCAAGAGCCAGTCTTTATTCTCTGCCATCACCGCTGTTTGTCCAGGCCTCCCTAGACACAGAGGATGTTTATCTGCATATCCTCATACATGAGAGCCTCCTTTTCATTTCACTGCCTTTCTTTTTTGGGCTGGGGTCTGCTCCTTGGATTTTTTTTAAAAGGTTTTTGGCAGCCTTGGCTGCTCACATTCATTCTTCACAGATTTCTCTTACTTCCTGTTTGTTATATTAAGGGCTCCTTTGGTGGAAGATCCATTCCTTCAGATTCAGACTTGTGGGTTCATTCTGGAACGATATGATTGAGTCCTCTGTTTCAAGATATCCTATCTGGTTCCATCCTTGGTCCTATTTTTCCTCATCATGAAATTCAGAACTCTTTAGGGACAGGTCTTTTTGTTAGAGGACAAGAGTCAGTTGTTTTCTCCGGCCTTACTTTGCTAGTCTGAAACTTTCAGGAGTACATGAAGATATTAGGATATCTGGTCTCTGCCTTGGAGGTGTTCCCCTTTGCCCAATTCCAGGAACTGCAGCTGCAGCTGGTAATAGCAGCAATATCCTCTCTCCCGTGTCATGTCTATCCGACCAGTACTAAATTGGATCTTCATTGGTGGCTTCAGATGTTCCATCTTTCATTGCAATGGCCATTTTCATTCTGAATTGGGTGATAGTCACAACAGGTTCCAGCCTGACAGGCTGGGGAGCCACCTTGAACCCTCTAATGGCTCAGGGCCTTTGGACAGAGAGAAAGAGAGTCTTCTCCCATCAACATGCTGGAGCACCAGGTGATTCGTCTAATGCTTCTCCATTGGTCTCATTTCCTCCAAGGTTTGCCAGTGCTGATTCAGTTCAACAGTGTGACTGCACTGGACAACGTCAGCTGCCAAGGAAGGGCCAGTAGTGCAGCTACGTCCATAATTCTTCTTGATCTGTGTCTTTTCAGAGGAATATTCCCTTATTACTGATTTTACACCCTTTGTGCAAGGAGGGGCTTGTACCTACCCAGTCTTTCAGCACACTCATCCATGAGGCTTAACCTTGGTCTATGGATTGCTATAGATGGCTTATTTTGAGCCTCTGTCTTTCCCTTCAGTCCTTGACTCTTAAGACCGCTTTCCTGCTTGAGACTGTGCCTGTTTGGGCTGAACTACTGGCTTTGTCTTGTAAACCACCTCCTCTGATCTTGCATTCTGCTTCAGTAATTTTGAAAACTCCTGTACAGTTTCCCCCTAAGGCTGTTTCTGAGTTTCTAATTAACCAGAAATTTGCTTGGCTCCATGTAACATGCAGGAGCAGGAGCTGTATTGTTTGGACATAGGTGCTTTGATTGCTACGTTCATCTCGTAAAACCTTTCCATAAAGGGGAGGACTTTCTCCTTCCCTTACTTTTCCTTCAGCAGTCTCATCAAGTAGGCACCACTTGCAGCAAGATCTCTTCTCAGATGGCCATACTAACTTCTGCATATTACAGCTTTCCATCAGTGTTGCAGACAAGTTTGTTCTCTTTTTCTGTCCCCCAGGGTCTTTTTTTGGTGGGATTGTGTCCCATGTCAGAGCCCAAAGGGATATGGGGAAGCCCAAGACTTCCAGAACTACCAAGACTTTCAGCAGTGGTTAGCTGTGTATCTTGTCAGAGCAGTCTTCGTAAGGGACAAACAGGATAGTTAAGCCCTTCTTGTATCCTATTGAAATGTTGGCATCTATGTGGCAACCATGAAAATAACGTGTTAAAAATGTCGCCTGAATCAAAAGGGCGACATCAGAATGTCTCCCGAATCAAAAGAGCATCATTCTGGTGTCGCATGTTTAAGGGTCACCACATAGAGGGCGACATTTCAATAATAAACTACAGCTGGATATGTGTCTACATCTGTGCCATAACTCTTTCATCGCCAGAGCGGTCCACAACGCATTGCAAAGCAATGCGTTGCAGACTTCTCTGGCACTCAAAGGGTAAATGTAAAGTTGTACCTCTTTAGTGGGGGCTGATCCTCCCAGAAGCTGTGAAGTGTCCCACTGCCGCTGTCCTTGGTGCTGAAAACAGAAGAAGTCACCTCCCCCTCCGCAAAGCTGGACAAACATAAAAACGCCAAAATACCAGTTTTTTGAATTGAGGTTTTACTTTCTTGAATGCGAGGGAGATCTCCAATGCAACGTGAAGCAATTCATTGGAGACCTTCTTTGCATTCAAGGGGTTAAAAGCCTGGTTTACACCAATGATACATATACACAAGAAAAAAATGAATCAAGTATAAGGCAGAAGGTTCTTCCCATGGGAGACAGCATACAATTTCTTTGATGTAAATGCTTTGATGTCCTTTCTAACTTGTAAAGGATTAATAGGGCTGATTAGATAGGGTTGAAAGATGGCAAGATGTATGAGGGGGCAGCACTGACCCTCACTGTTGCAGGTTTTTCTGAGTACAGTTTGGGATGAAGTGCTCCCAACCATTGGAGGAGGATCCCACACCACACTGTCATTGGTGCTCAAATGAAGAAGGTGAGAAGTAGCTCTCTTTCCTTATGCTTTATATCAGGAGGACTTCTCTTTTCTGATGTATTATCTGATGGTAATTCAGTAAATACACTTTGACATTAAGAGGACTTCCCTTCCCTTCTGACATAAAGACTATCAGTCGGCAAAGAACATTTATTTTTAGGATCTATATGCATTTCCTTAATTTGGTTTAGTTTTTTTTTTGTGTGAATAATCAACAATCCACACAGATATTGAGTGAATTCAAGTCATATAGCGGGTGCCTGGACTTTTACCATAGAGTCTGTTTAGGTTTATACATGTTTTCTTGTATCAATATCTATTATTTTATGTTCATTTGTTTAAATTTAGCCAGCTATATGATGGCGGTTGTATTTCAATGTTTCTTTCTGCAATGTGTTGTGTTGCGTTTCAGCAGTGTCCTCAGCTGTCATGGCTGCACCGCAGAATCCTTTTGTTTTTGGTACCGGTTGCTTAACAACCAAGTTTATGAATGGATTGACGTAGTCTCTGGCACGTCCACTACAAGAATGCTCGCTTTTGGTGCTAGCTAACGTTGGGTAACGCCATCAGATGAGGTCAGTCTTATTTCTCCCCATTAAAAAGTCTGAATGTGTGTGGACTCCCCTGTTTGCACTGAGGAAGGCCCAGTGCAGGACTGAAAACAGTTGGCATGGAGTAAACTTCTTTTCTGTATCGTCCAATATGACATACAGGTACCATGGGGAGGATGCATCCTTCCTAGTAGGCTGGAACATTTCAAAGACAAGGTCTTGGAGGTGGAGCCTTCCCTTCTCCTTATCAGGCTACCCTAGCCCCACCCATCCAGTTTGACATGTTCCAGAACAGAGTGAAGGATAGGAACTTTTTTGCTTCGTTTTTAGTATAGTGGGTTACCAATCCTGGCTTCCCCTGGAGAAATTGTCCAGCATGGAGGAGCTGTTGTAGACCTTTACAGCCCTGTGGAGAGAATCTTGCAGCCCAAGTTTCTCTCTGAAGCTCTGGGTCTTCATAATCGTAACCTGAAGACAGAAGATGAAGATTGTTGAATAACCCTTTGAGTGCCATGGTCCGCTTGTCCCTCTTGCTCCCCTCCATTCGGGGTCATCTTGGAGTCTAGAACTCCTGCACTCATGTTGAGCATTTTATTCAGTTTAGTCCCTGGGTTTTTGGGGCTTGGATGGCTTCAGTTTGGGTAGGTAACCCCTTCCCTGCTTGTTTAACTGGGTTTAAGGACTTTTTTCCCTGGGTTTTCTCCTCAGGGTCATGCGTTTTTATTACCCCCCACATGCCCCCTTGGGTGTTTTGGTCACTTTAAAAAAAAAAATTAGAATTTTTAGTCCATTGCGCCTTTAAGGCAGTGTTCCCTTGCGGCCGCACTTGCTGTATTAACTTCTGTGGGACTAACTGTTTTCGGACATATATCTGCAACTGTTTGTCATACAGAGTTGTGAGAGGGCTCATTCTTCATGTCTCCTCATGCCCTACGATTTGGTTCACATCACCAGTGTCTCAGGGGCCACTGTCTACGATACAGTAACTGGTAAAGACTACAAATCCCAGAATGCCCGTTTCCCAGGCTTCCTTCAGATTGGCTGATGGTTTTTACAGACACATTTTATCCTGTTTGCTTATCCTTTGCAGAGGTAGCCTCTTTGAAGCTAACCCTACTCCCTCTCCTAAGTGGAAGACGCCTGGTAGGCGGCTTTCTCTTTCTTAGAGATTTTGTAAGCTGTACCCCTTCTCTGAGGCTGCTTTGCTGCAATGGGCTTCTCCACCCACTGTTGATTCCCCAATATCCAGGCTCTCTAAGTCTACAGCTCTGCCCTTGGCAGATGCTACAGCTCTTAAGGACACAACAGATAGGAAAGTCGAAGCTATCCTATATTCTAACATCGCTGCCATTGGAGCTTCTTTGTGGCCTGTTCTGGCCTCTGCCTGGTTCATCAGAATTAATGCTATGTGGGGGAACAACTTACTGAGGTGGCACCCCTAGGAAGTATCTTTTGAGGCTCAGACATATGTCACTGATGCTCTTTTTGATGCAGTCAAACTGTCAGCTAAGGCCTCTGCCTTTTCTGTTACAGAATGACACACTTTGTGGCTGCAGACCTCTCATCTGAGAAGTCACTGATTTCTCTCCCTTTCCAGGGCAAATCTCTTTATTGACCTGAACTGAAATAGATCATCAGTGAGGTTACTGGGGGCAAGAGCACCCTGTTACCGCAGGTCTCCAAATGACCTAACATGGCATGTAAACAGTGTCTTTTTCGTCCCCGCTAGAGGTGCAAAGGCTGAATCCGAGCATGTCTGAGGCCGGCATCCTGCGCCTCTCCACCAAGCCCAGACAGCAGTGGCACTCAAAGCATGCTGCTGCCAAAGTCTGGCAAGTCTGCCTCCACATGTATCTCAGAATCCTGCTCCAGAGTTGCCTGTGGGTGGGCAACTGCACCATTTTTCAAATGCATGGGCAGAGTTCATCTCGGACCAGTGGTTTTTGATGGTGGTTTCGGTAGGCTACAAGGTTGCATTCAAGTCTCTTCCTCCCTACAGATTCAACGAGGCGGTTCAAGCTCTCCTGGACAAGGGAGTTCTTGTTCCAGTTGCTCCCTAGGAGAGAGGTTCAGGTTTTTATTCAAACCTGTTCGTGGTGGCCAAATGGGACATCAGCAGCCATTCTATTTTGGATCTCAAGGACCTCAGTTCTTTTGTGGAGACTGCTTGCTTCAAGATGGAGTCCTTGTGCTCTGTCATCACAGCTATGCACCCAGGAGAATTCCTCGCATCTCTGGATCTGCAGGATGCCTACTTACATCTCACAATTAATCCAGACAGTCAGAAGAACCTACGTTTCGCTTGCAAATCAGAACACTACCAGTTCCCCACTCTTACCTCCACTCATCAGGTGTTTGCCAGAGTTCTGGGGGCCCTGATTGCCTTTATTCACACCCGGAGGATTCAGGGGACTCCCTACATGGATGACCTTCTGCTGAAGGCTCCATAAAGGGAAATCCTGGACCAGCATGTCCAGGACTGTTCTCAGATTCTCCTACACCATGGGTGGATTCTACACATGGCAAAGTCTATTCCGGTTCCCTCTCAGGACTTAGTTTTCCATGGACTCAGGTTCATAATCTGTCAAGAGAAGGTTTTTCAGACAGAGGACTCCATTCAACAGATCATGCATCTGGTGTCCCAAGCTCTGGAGTGGCCTTCTGCTCCAATTCGAAAGTTCATGACTCTTGCAAGTCACATCGTGTCCACCATGGAGGCAGTTCCATACTCTATGGCCCACACCAGGGAGCTCCAGAGATTCGCCATCTGCGCTTGGCACGGGAACCCAGATATCTTGGATCTGAGGGTCTTCCTTCCTCAGGAGGTCAGACAGGATCTGCACTGGTGGTTGAACAGAACCAACCTAGAGCAGGGGAAACCGTTTGTGATTCAGGAGTGGATCTTTGTCACAACGGATGCGAGCCTGCTGGCCACCTGGGGATTCAGGGTAGGTGGACCTTGGAGAAGTCCTTTCAGTCCATCACTGTTCTGGAGCTCAGGCGATTTGGCATGCTCTTGTGTACTGGTCCCTTCCACTGAAGGGTCATCCTGTGCACATCCAGTTGGACAGTGACAAGGCCTACATCAACAAGCAAGGAGGCACAAGAAGCTTTCCCACTTGGTAGGACGTCAAGTCTATTTTGACTTGGGCGGAAGATCACGTCCCAGCTATATCCACTGTGCACATTCCAGGGGTGGACAATGTCTTGGTGGACTTTCTCAGTTGCCAAACGATGGACCTACAAGAGTGGGAACTCCAGCAAGACTTTTCAACCTGTTGGTGCAGCGGTTGGGTCTTCCTCAGATAGACCTGATGGCCACCAAGGACAACAGGAAAATTCTGCTGTTTTGTTCCAGTTGGGGGATCCTCTGATGTTTGCCATGGATGCCCTGTCGATTCCATGGTGCTTTAATCTGGCTTACATCTTCTGCCCAATTCCTCTCATTTCCAGTGTGCTTCGAAGATTCAGATGGACAGTGCAGTGGTCATTTTGATTGCCACCTATTGGACCAGGAGGGCATGGTCCCCTGAGTTGCTTTCCCTCTTCATTTGGGATCCATCTCCACTGCCACTTAGACCAGATCTCCTTCTTCATGGGTACCTCTGGAAGGAGAACATGGAGGGTTGGCTTTGACGGTCTGGCTGTTGAAGTCTCCATCCCGAGGAGAAAAGGTTTTTCCCCGGAGGTTATCTCCACTATGATTCAGGCTAGGAAGCCTGTTTCCTCTAAGGCCTACCACAGGGTCTGGTCCATTTTTCATTGTTTTGTGTGTGGACAGGGATCTGTCTTCACAGGAGTTTGACCTCGGGAGGTCCTGTCATTTTTTGTAGGACGGTATAAACAAAAGGCTTAGTCTTACTTCCTTGAAGGTTTAGACTTCAGCTCTATATGTGTTTTTCTAGAGATGCATTGCCATCTTGCCAGATGTCAAGGTGTTCTTTCAGGGAGCTGCTCATGCTTTCCCTGCCTACAAGGCTTCTACACCCCAGTTGGACCGTAACCTGGTTTTGGGTGTTTTGCAGTGGCCTCCATTTGAGTCCCTTGCTACCATTCCTTTGTGCCTTCTGACTTGGAAGATGGATTTTCTTTTGGATGTAGTCACTGTGCTCAGAGTTGCTGAGTTGCAGGCTTTGTCTTGCAAGCCAACTTACCTAGTTTTTCGCAAGGACAAGGCAATGTCACTGTTTTCATACACAGAGCGGATTCTCAGGAAAGCACAGGTCACAGTGGAGCGCAGGAGACAATATCAGAAACACCCCATAAAGGCAATGACTCCAAGGCCCAGGGAGGTTTATAAAGGAGCAGGAGAAGGCGGGACCCAATTAGGCAACACAGAATAGGCCCATAAACAGGCGTCCCTGCCAGTGCCTGTTTCATGATGTCGGTAATGTGGAGGTGGCTGCAAATATGCCGGCTGATACACCACAGAGGAAGGAAGCACAGGAGCCCAAGGGAGACTGTGATAGTAACGCCCCCCCTTAATGACCTCTCCCCCGCAGAAGAGGACCAGCACCAGAGGAATTACGAGAGAGGATTTCACGGAGAAGGGCAGGAGCATGAAGATCTTTCTTAGCGACCCAGGAATGCTCCTCAGGCCCATACCCTTTCCAGTTGACTAGATATTGTATCTGACCTCTGACCCTGTGAGAGTCCAAAATACTTTGTACCTCATACTCCTCATGGTCCCCCACTTGGACAGGTCTGGGACGGACAGGAGCAGTAGTATATCTTTTACAGACCAATGGTTTCAGTAGCGACACATGGAAAGCAATAGAGATGCGCATATTAGCAGGGAGTTCAAGGGCATAGGTTACAGGGGGTTAATCCTATGGAGAACCCGAAAGGGACCCACAAATCAGGCAGCCAGCTTTTTACAAGGCACCTGGATATGGAGGTTGTGTGAGGACAGCCATACTCTCTCACCTAGAACACTGTAGCCGGTAGCCATCTACGGTCTGTTTATCTCTTATAGTGCAACTTGGAACTCTGGAGGTATCTCTGAACCCGTACCCATGTGTAGCAGTCCAGAGCAGAAATATTCTGAGCCTCGAAAGACTCTGGCAGTAGCGAAGGTTAGAACCCGTAGTTAATCAGAAAGGGTGAGTTCCGAGTTGAGGAATTGACTTCACTATTTCTGGCCAGCTCTGCCCATGGTAACAGGTTCGCCCAATTGTCATGATGGTCCAAGATAAAACAACGGAGGAACTGTTCTAAAGCCTGATTAGAGCTTTCTGCAGCACCGTTAGACTGTGGATGGTAAGCCGTAGAGAATGAGATCTGGATGCCCATCTGACCGCAGAGTGGTCTCCAGAAACGTGAAAAAAACTGGCTCCCACGATCTGAGACTACCACCTTGGGTATACCGTGGAGACGAACCACCTCCTTGGAAAAGATCTCGGCCAACTCCTTGGAGGAAGGTAGTCCTTTGAGTGGTACAAAATGGGCCATCTTAGAAAATCTATCCACAATCATGAGGATGACCGCGAAACCTTCTGAGACAGGCAAGTCTACCATAAAGTTGATGGATCAGTGTGACCAGGGCTGCTCCCCATTGGAAAAGGGTTGAAGGAGACCAAGCGAAAGGTGTCTAGGGGTCTTGGTCTGAGCACATGTGGAACAGGCGGCAACAAATGCAGAGCAATCTGCCCTCATGCTGGGCCACCAAAAGTGTCTAGTCATAGACCATATTAGTTTGTCTCTCCCAGTGTGCCCTGCATCCTTCAAGGAATGGTATGTCTCATGCAGTCTAGTACGTAAGGGTTCAGGCACAAAACATCTCCCATTAGGCTTATCCGCCAGGGTGGAAGCTTGAGCGGCCAAAATCTCCTCCCCCAACTGAGATGTAATACTGGTACGTATCATAGCCAAGATGCGGTTAGGAGGAATGATAGGTACAGGAAGATATTCCTCCTGGGATTCAGCCCCAAATTGTCAAGAAAGAGCATCTGTTCTAATATTTTTGTACCAGGGAGGTAGGAGACCACAAAATTAAACCTAGAGAGGAAAAGGGCTCATCTGGCCTGACGTGGAGACAACCTCTTCGCCTCTGACAGATACGTTAGGTTCTTGTGGTCTGTTAGTATCAGGATAGGGACTGTAGTACCCTCCAACAGATATCTCCATTCTTTCAGGGCAAGGATGATGGCAAGTATCTCCCGGTTGCCTAAATCGTATAAACTCTGAGTCTTAGACAGTTTCTTAGCAATAGTTTCCCAGGGCCTGTGCGCTGGGACAACAAGGCGAACACTCCAGACTCTGAAGCATCGACCTCCGGGGTGAAAGGAAGGGTGGGACAATATCGGAGCTGTGGCAAAAGCCGACTTCAAGTCCTCAAATTCCTGCAAGGCCTCAGGTGACCAGTCTGAAGAATTATCACCCTTCTGAGTCATGTCCGTGAGAGGTTTGACTATGGTGGTTTCAAATGAACTTCCTGTAGTAATTCGTGAAGCCCAGGAACCACTTTATGGACTTTAGTCCCACTGGAAGTGGCCACTGTAATACGGCAGACAGTTTCTTTGGATCCATGGCTAGGCCAGAGGATGAAATAACGTATCCTAGGAATGTCACCTGGAATTTGTGAAAGTCACACTTTTCTAGCCTGCAGAACAACTTGTTCTCCCTGAGCACTTATATGACCAAGGCTATGTCTACTCTGTGCCTCCAAGGTGGGAGAATGGATGAGTATATCGTCCAAGTATACCACAACACAACTCTGTAGTAGGTCTCTCAACACATCATTAATGAATTCCTGGAAGACCGTGGGAGCATTGCAGAACCCGCTCTGGGTATTAAACACTGTCTTACACTCATGTCCTTCTTTTATTCGTACCAAATTGTACACTGCCCTCAAGTCAAGTTTTGTAAAAATCATTGAGCCTTTGATATGATCAAAAAGCATTGTGATCAACGGAATCGGATAGGCGTTCTTTACCATCAGTTTATTCAGACCCCTGAAAGCAGATAATGCCCCTAGATAAAGCATCAGCCACATACTCCTCTATGGCCCTGTTCTCCTCCACGGACAACGGGTACACTCTGCCCTTAGGAGGTCTGGCCCCTGGTACCAGATCAGCAGTACAATTGTAAGGCCTGTGTGGTGGAAACGTACTGGCCTCTACCTAATTAAATACCTCTTTGTAGGATTGGTACTCAGTAGGTAGCGAGGTAGAGGTACACAATATCCTAGTTGGCTGCTGGAGGCAAGATCTCGTACATTGAGAAGACCATGACAGAATATCACAAGTCTGCCAATCCATTATTGGGTTGTGAGTCTGCAACCAGGGAAAACCCAGAATGATGGCATGATGGGGAGAGTGTATGACCTGGAACTGTTGTGTCTCCACATGGAGTGCCCCTACCCTTCCAGACAAAGGATGAGTCTCATGCGTAATGTGTGCCGGCTGTAGGGGTCGGCCGTCAATGGCTTCAATTGCCAACGTGTTGCAAAGCGAGGCAGCAAAGGGATAGAGTGTTTGGCCACAAAGTCTGCATCAATGAAAAAGCCTGCAGCCCTGGAGTCCAGTAGAGATGGAGACACTACTGATGACTCTGCCCAAGATAATAGTACTTCAAGAATAGGCTTGTTTTGAAGTCTTTCTGGAGTCTGTGAAATTCCACCAAGAATCTGTCCCCTGCCTGACCCTAGGTGCGAGCGTTTCCCGGCCGGATAGGGCAATCACGCAACATATGGCCCAGCTCCCCACATTATAAGCAAAGATCCCTCGTCCTGCTCCAAGCCCTCTCCTCCACGGACAGGCATGTGACGCCTAGCTGCATTGGTTCCTCCCTGGCGGGGTCAGAGCTAGGAGGTATGGGAGGTGAGGGAGGACAGGGTGGGCATAAGAAGTTAGGTTCCAACCAAGGTAAATGTTTGCGCCCCTGTTCCTTGAGCGAAGGCCTCTCACGGATTCTTCTGTCTATCAGGATGGTGACTGAGATTAGCTCCTCTAGATCACCAGGCAGGTCTCGGGCTGCCGTCTCATCTTTAATTGTGTCAGGCAAACCCTGGGAGAAAGAGACAACTAGGGCTTTGTTGTTCCATCCTACCTCCGCTGCCAGAGTACGGAAGTCAGTAGCGTAGTCCGCTACTGTACGTGAGCTCTGCCGTATTGTCATAAGTCTTTTGGTAGCAGAGGTTGCGCGCCTAGGTACATCAAAAACTGTCTGGAACGAGGCCATGTAAATTATGGGTTTCTCAGTCTCCCAGATTGGGTTGGCCTAGGCCAATGCCTAAAATTCCCAACTGATTAAGAAACCTCCAGCACAGTGTAGGTTCCCCATCATATCTTTGGGGTAAAGGAGCGGAGCCAGACAACCCTCTACTCATGCCAGCCTCAGAGGAAGTTGCCACAACTGGTGCAGGTACTGGGGAAGCCACCAGTTGCTGAGCGAAGCGATCAATAATGTCTGCATAGCAAAAGACAGCTGGTCGATTCTCTGGTCCTGAGAATCCATCTTGGACAGGATGCTCTGACTAGGTGGACTGCCTGATCCTTCAGTAGACATGGTCCTTACGTACTGTCACGGTTTTCAGGCAAAGAAGGACAGACACGAATATAAAATATAAATCCACCTTTATTTAACAAGTACAGCAATAATGGTATTTGCCCACACAACCCCAGACCACAGGATAATCGGCCCCACGCTCCTACCCAGAGCTGCACACTATGCTGTGCACTGCACTACTGCGAGATACTGGAGACTAAGACAGAGGTACGAGTGGAGCACCAGGGAGTACAGACGAGGATGCACCAGTCTGCACCTCGTGTAACGCGACCAGATGCAACAGGGAGTGAGAGCAGGCCTGAGCCACGGATAACCAAGACTAGTTGTTAGGCATTCTAGGAGTGTACTGAGCAAGTAGATAGCCAAAGCCACAGGTCAGAAAAGCCGGGGTCTATATGAACGGGTAGTCAGACAAGAGCCAGCGGTCAGACAAACCGGAACCTACACAGAGCGAGTTAGTCAGCCAGAGCCATAGGTCAGAACCGATGTGGGTAGTCAGACAAGTCGGGGTCATACACAAAGCGAGTTAATCAGCCAGAGCCACAGGTCAGAACCAATGTGGGTAGTCAGACAAGCCAGGGTCATACACGGAGCGAGTATTCAGCCAGAGCCAGGTCAGAACCGATGTGGGTAGTCGGACAAGCCAGGATCATACACAAAGCGAGTAAATCAGCCAGAGCCACAGGTCAGAACCAATGTGGGTAGTCAGACAAGCTGAGGTCTTACACAGAGCGGATTCTCAGGAAAGCACGGGTCACAATGGATCGCAGGAGACAATATCAGAAACACCACGTAAGGGCAATGACTCCCAGGCCCAGAGAGGTCTATAAAGGAGCAGAAGAAGGCTGGACCCAATTAGGCAACACAGAATACGCCCATAAACAGGCGTCCCTGCCAGTGCCTCTTTCATGATGTCAGTAATGCGGAGGTGGCCGCAAATATGCCGGCTGACACACCACAGAGGAAGGAAGCACAAGAGCCCAAGGGAGACTGTGATAGGCAGTTCTTGTTATGCCTTCATTTTGTCCTGACCCCAAATCTGACAAGGAGAGGGCTCTCCACTTGTTCGATGTGGTGCGCTGTCTCAAGTTTTATATGCAACGTACCTTGTTTGTCATCCCTGAGGGTCCTAGGGCTGGTAAGCATGAGTCCATGGTCACTTATGTGTCCTGGATTAGGTCTACCATTCATAAGGCTTGCGAACTCAGGACAAAACATGTTCCCTTTCATGTGGCAGCACACTGCACTAGGTCTGTTGGTGCCTCCTGGGCCTACAAAAATCAGGCCTCTGCTGAACAGCTGTGCAAGGCTACAACTTGGTCCTCTATGCACACCTTTGCCAAACACTATCCTGTTGATGTCCTGGCTTCAGCTGAAGCCAGTTTTGGCAGGAAGGTCCTTCAGGCAGTTCTTCCTGTCTAAGGACCTGATCCTTCATGTACCTTACTATTCTTTAACTGTTTGAGCCAGATTGGCTCTTGTTCTTGTGTGCTGTGGTATTGTTCTCAGTGTCAGTTGACACTTAGTTATGTTTAAGCTGTTCCTAGTTCTGAATAGTCCTAGGGAACTCCGGTATCATGGGGATCGGTGCTTGGCCCTTTCTTTTTCTTCCCACCCTGGGAGCTTAATGTTGGTAAATCCCTATGGTACCTGGACCCCATTGGATGATAGAGAAAAAAAGATTTTTGTCTTACCTTTTAAATCCTTTTGTCTTAGCCCATATAACATACAGGTCTCCCACCCAGTGAAATGGGACTTTGCTTGGTCTCAACTGGCTAAACGTAGGTGTCCTTCTTGGATCTTATCGTTCACAGGAGCTTACCTTTTTCTTCTCTCGATGTCATTTAGTGAGCGTGTCTCATGTCAAACTGGATAGGTGGGGCTAGGGTAGCCTGATAAGGGGGAAGGGAAGGCTCCACCTCCAAGACCTTGTCTTTGAAATGTTCCAGCCTATCAGGAAGGATGTCTCCTCCCCTTGGTATCTGTATGTCATATGGACTAAGAGAAAAGGATTTAACAAGTAAGACTCAAATCCTCTCTTTTTCATCATCATCATTGCTTTCCATGAGTGCTGTCCCAGCTCCATCTTTGTTTCACTCCAGGATGAGTATACTTGTTGTGACGGATACCCGTACTCAGACTGAGTAGCTCCACCAAAACTGTGCTTCCTTAGCCCAGGTCGACACTCAGGAGTTCCACCAGCCAGGAATTAGGATCATAGCTCCAGTCACCCAGTAATTTAGCCAAGACTCAGTTTAGGGTGAAACACTCTGGATACAGCAATCTACCCCCAAGCACCAGGCAAGACCAGTGTGTAGGAATAGAACAAAAACTCTGAATACAGCAAGCTACCCCAAGCACCAGGAGTAGATCAAGAACTGATTTATTGTAGAACACACAGGGTTTATATGCACACATTGATGAGTTATCCACACATACAATAAGATACATGTTACTGCAAACCACATATGGGAAGACAGTGGGGCCAGTGGTGGAGGGGCACATAATACAAAGAGGCACGATGGGAACAATACACAAGTTATACAATGAGAACCTCAACAAGGGAAGCAAAGGACTGTAAACAGCAAAAGGCATTTCAACATGATTACATCACACACAATCACATCAACCATATAATTAAATGACCACACCAGACAAGAGCATAATAGCACAATGCCTTGTTCCTATGACATCCCCCATAGCCGGATAGTCTCTATGGAGGAGGCTGGCCTCCAGGCCCCTCCAGGAGCCCAGGGCATGGAGGCTTCTGTGACACTTGTGTATTTCCATATTTTATGTGATGTGCACCAGTTGCCACACTCTGCTACAAAGTTTGTAACTACGCATTAATGCGCAGTAGAGACTGCTGTGCATGCTGCAGTCATGAGCAGTTGAGACTGCCCGTGACGAGGCTGATACAGAGCTGGGAGCTCCGAAGTCAGACCGGAGCAACCAGCTCTGTATCAGCTGTGGCGTGGGCAGTCTCTACTGGGCATGACTGCACCGCGACCGACCGCCGCTGTGGCCTGTGTACACAGGCTCTTCTACTAGTATAATATAATATACTACTGCAAATATATATGGTTTGAGTTGTCCAGGAATGTTTGTCAGAATTTGGTGAATAATTAATGTTTTCCAAAGATCAGAGAACAAGATGAATGATAATGGGCAGTTCAGATAATGGAAATATATGTGACTGAAATGTCCAAACATGAATACGGTCTTCATTTGTTAAATGATTATGTCCCACCAAAAAAAAAAAAAAATGTGCAAACTGATGCAAAAATATTTTCACCTGAGGTTTAAAAACAGTGCAATATCCCAGTAAATCTCTGTCTAGTTGGCCAAACTAGATTTAACAAATACCTTTACTTAGGTGTTCAGCTTGAATAGATATGCTTAGAGGTCATTTCTCACCTGCTCTGCTCATATATGTAAGTTCCTTCTACCGGTGTAGTGAATGTGGTTGGGATGATTAGAAAGGTTTAAAGGAAGGTGAGATGTGTGAGGGGTCAGCACTGACCCCCACTGTGGCAGGTTTTTCTGGCTGTAGTTTGGGTTGAAGCACTTCTGTCCATTGGAGGAGGATCCCACACAGCGCTGTCCACAGCTTCTGGGAGGATCAGCTCCCACTAAAGAGGTACAACTTTACATTTACCCTTTGAGTGCCAGAGGGGTCCACAACGCTTTGCTTTGCAATGCGTTGCTGACCTCTCTGGCACTCAAAGGGTTATGTCACAGATGGAGACATTTACACATCTGTGGTTGTGGTTTATTATTGAAATGTCAGCCACTGTGTGGCGAACTTTAAGCGTGCAGCATCATTAGAATGTCTCTCTTTTGATTCAGGCAACATTCTGATGTCGCCCTTTTGATTCAGACAACATTTTTAACGCAGCATTTTGGTCACTAAATAGATGGCGGCATTTCAGTAGTGAACCCTTGCACAGTGGCCCCTACTCAGTCTTTTCAGGAGCCCATATTGATAAGACCCTTGTTTTCACTATGACAAGTATCCCATTATCTATCCAGTGTATCCTGGATAAATTAGACCGCTGTAACCTGGTACCCCTGATCCCCCAAAGAGGAGGGTTTATTCTCCAATTCAGCAACCCAGTTTTACTGGGGAGGATTCCTCTCTGATCTTTGTTCTTCAAATGGTGTGAAGACATGGCTTGTTACCAGGCCCTTTTCATCTTCTGTCCGTCTTGGATTTTCTCCAAGAAGTCTACAAAAGGGGATTCATTTTAGTTCTATCAAGTTACAGATTTTAGCTTCGTCAGTTCTTTATTCAGAAGCATATTGCTTTGTTGACGAATGTTCATAGATTTGTGCAAGGGGTGGCACAAGTCTATCCCATCTTTTGGGATCGTACTCCTTTTGAAGCACTGGCTTTTGTGGCTTGACCCAGAAGACAGATTTCCTTGTAGAAATTGTGTCTCTCCTGCATGAGGTAGAACTACTTGCTTTGTCTTGTAGCACCCCCTTTTTGATTGAGTGGTTACTCATTTCTGTGTTAATCAGGAGTGATGTAAAGAACAGACGTTGATATCTTGACTTTTTCATCTTCCTGTCATTTTGACTTTTCTTCAAGATAGTCTCCAAAAAGTATTGGTCTTTGCTCTGTTAAGGTTCAGATTTCAGCTCTTTTTTTGCACTTGCAAAGACATATCACCTTATTTCTAGATATGCAGACCTTCATGCAGGGGGTGGCTTATGCCCACCCAGTCTCTGGGATCCCACTCCACCACAGGATTTGAATTTGGTATTGGGAGTGCTTCAGAAAGGTCCTTTTGAGCCTGTCTTCAGTTTCTCTGCATTTCTTGATGCTCAAAACAGCCTTTCTATTGGCTGTTGTGTCTGTTCAGCAGGTTGCTGAAATTCAAGCTCTCTCTTGTAAGCCTCCTTTTCTGGTTTGCCACTCTGATGGGTGGTTTTGCAGACACTAATAATGTTTCTCCCTAAGGTTGTCTCTGAGTTTCACATTAACCAGGAAATTGTTCCTCTTTCTCCATCTCCATCTAATAGACAGAAACAGAAGCTTCATCTTTTGGATGTGGTTAGGTACTTGAAGCTCTATGTTCATTGCATGCAGCCTTTTTGGAAATCTGATTATTTTTTGTTATTCCTGAGGGCCCATGTGCAAGCCAGCCGGTGTCCAAGGTGACAGTGGAGTAGTCTATGTCTAGATGTGGTTTCCTCCCAGGGCAGTCTATTTCTAGATACGGTTTCTTCCTTGGTGGATATGCATTCCCTGGTACCTGTTCCTCCTCAACAAAGGTTCATGGACTACTACTCAAAACTTTTCATAGTCCTCAAAAAGGATGTGGGTTTTCAAAAAGGTGTATGTCCTGGCACAATACTTTTGGGTTCTCAATCTCAAGAAATGTTCTCTGGTTCCATCCCAGGTCCTTCATGTTTTGGCATGAGGTCTGACATTCTATAATGACAAGTCTTTCTGCGGAAAGCAAGATTTAGCTGTTTGCTCAGCAAGTGTATCAGGCCGGTCTTCACCTGTCCATTATGGTGCAGGAGACATGAAGGTACTGGGGTATCTGGTTTCTGCCTTAGAGGCTGTTCCATTTGCCCAATTCCACATGTGGGAATTGCAGGTGAAGATTCTCAAGAATCGGTCCAGGCAGCAGTGCCATCTCACTCATGTCATGTCTGACCAAAGTTGGATGTTTGTTGGTGTGTTTTGAGGTACCACCTGTTATTGGGACTTCCTCTTGTTATTCTCAATTGATTGATAGTCACAATGGATGCTAGCCTAACAGGCTGGGGTGCCACCTTTGGACCTTAGACAGCCCAACGTGTTAGAACCAAGTCAGAAAGTAGTCTGTCCATCAATGTTCAGGAATCCAGGCGATTCACCTGTCTGTGTTGTACTGGTCTCAGTCCCTTTAAGGGTCTCCGGTGCAGATTCAGTCAAAATGTGGAGGGACCAGGAGCATGGCCACGTGGTCCAAAATTCGGCTAATTCTTGTGTTGGTGGAGGCTTACATGCTGACTCTCTCTACCATTCATATCCAAGGGGTAGATCCTGGGAATTGGGAGCTCAAGTACATGGTGTTCGACGCCAGAGTTCTCCATTTGGAGCACCCAACTATGGATCTCATGACCTTTCAGTTGAACCGTAAATTTTCCATTTTACTCCAGATCATGGGACCCTCACACCCTTGCTGTGGATTTGATGGTCATTCCATGGCAGTTTCCCCTGACATTTTCCTCCATTATGTCTGATTCCCAGGGTTTTGAGTAAAATCGGGTTGGTGTGGGTTTATATAATTCCAATCATCCCATTTTGGCCCTGTCAGGCTTGGTTTTCAGATAAGTTACACAGCAGGTGATTTCTAGTTAATGTGGAACTGTGATGTAGAAATAGGAGGCTCTTAATTTGTTTAACAGAAGGTCTTACCATGGAAGGTGTCCACCAGACAATATAAATTTATATACTTTAATTTTTATCATTTGATCTCTGTTGCAGACTATTGCAAGTTGTTTACTTTTACAATGTGATCATCAATTGGCCCTCCAAGCCATTTAAGCTGTTGCAACTTATTGTTTGTTTTGACAAGGCGTGAACTAAAGGCAGTCTTCACCAGGGATCATTACATACATAACTGCAGATGCAAAGCACAAAATATATACATAAATATGCTGAACTGCTGATTGGAGGATGCCTACCTTGGTAAATACTTCTAATAAATAAAGTGCTTCCTAATCCTATGGTATATTTCCCTTTTAATCACTGCTTCTCTCACATCTGGCTGCAGCAGCATTATAAATGTATGTCTCTCTCAGTGTACAGATCTATCCTTATCTGCTTCTTTTCAGTGCTGGTGCTGGAAGCTTTGGAAAGGAAGCTGATGATTCATACACTCACCTGCAGAGCCAGTAGAAATGAGGTTGCCATTGACAGCTTCAGTTTCTGCAGGAAGTAGAACAAGGAGCTTTAGCTAGACCTCCTCTACAAAAATGGCTGTAATTTTGTAATGCTGCCACTCTTCAATGGAGACCTCTCTAGCCTCCATTTTGGATAAATGAGTCTCGCCTTGCACAAAGGTTTTTTATTTATTTATTTATTTATTTATTTATTTTTGTACACTTGGATTATGCTCCATTTTGTATAGTCACTATTTTTTTGTAGCTAGGGATTGATTTCTGTGAATATTTTATAGGCTACAACCCTTGTAAACTCAACAAAAACCTCCTCATTTTACACCAAGTCAAGTCTCATCAAAATGAAGCCTTGGAGAACATAAATACCTGTAAGGTTTTTGCAGCTGATAACAGGTTGGTTACTATCAGCATTTCTGAACAGGTTTATATATTCCTCACATAGCCATCCCTTTTCCATGAAGCCAAGGTTGTGGAAATGCTACCCTAGAGTTGATTGCCAATGTGTTTTTTCTCTCAATAACTGGCCCTGGACACTGTTGTCTATCTATCAGTCTGTTTAGTTGACTACACTGCAGTCCCAAAGGACTGACCTATGTCTTTTTGATACTCTCGCCACCTGTTATTAAGTCTCTCCCCAGTTTTTTCATGACATAACCGTGTCTCAGTAACTTAGAGGAGCCAGCTGTCATTCTTGTCTAATGCCCGTTACACCATGGTTCAGGATTTTATGTGCCCTCTCTTTTGACCTTGGCATGAAGATCTGGGTATAGGTTTCTTAGTGCTTTGGAAAAAATATCACTATGGAATTAATCTTTTTGTTGAGTTATTCTTACCATGGGTGTGTCACCTCATCCCTGGCAAAGGCTGACATGGTCTTTCTCTTAAGCCTGGAAGTTGTTAGCCTAGGCTGAGTCTTTTTTGACTCTCTTTAGTCCTAGTCTTTGGTCAGAATTTTTCATTCAGTGAAATGGTCTTTAATTGAGGTTATTGTCATTTTGGGTGGGTCTCTCAGCCCTGGCAAGGGTTGACAACTGGCTCTCACGTGAGCCTGGCAATGGCTTCTTAGGGGCTGTCAGTACTGGCTGAGTCTTCTGGGACTCTCTTCAGGCCTAGCCTCTGATCACAACACTCGCTAATTCTAGCCTAGCCCCATGTTGTGATTAATTTGCATTCTTTGTCAGAAGTTAATGGAGTTTTTTATGACTGCTTCTGAAGAGCTGATCTGCTGTTTATACATTTACCAGTGGAAATCCTCGCCCTCCCCCGCACTGATTGATGGAGACGCTCTCTGTTATTCCAAACGGCTTTTTAAGCTGTTTTTAAGAATTATTTGAATAAAATGCAGGCGTGCGTCGTGTGAGGGGGGCAATGAGAAGATTATCTGATGAACAAGACAGAAGAGACAGATAAGAGAGCCCAGTGGGAAGAAGAATGATCAAAAGATGAAATGATAAGAGAGAGCAAGGCGAAAGAGGGAGGTGGAAGGGACAGATATTCTATATTGCCAAAGAAAAGGCACGTAGGACCATATTCAGTAAGCTACAGGTGCAGTTCCGGAGTTAGCCAACTGCCTCATACAATATACAACTGCTTCATAGGGGACAAAATGTCCACATGAATATTGGTTTAAATGGGACCTTTAACCCCTTGAATGCTAGACAGGTCTCCGCGCACACTGCAAAACAATGCATTGAAGGGGTTGAAATCCATATATTAATCCTTATGAATTTTCATTTGTCCCTATGGTACAGTTGGGTGTGCCAGCATTCTTTCACTTACTCAGTGCATAAAAGAAAAGCAGAGTGATTCTGGGGCAGCCCATCTGCACCACAGGGGAAAAATAAAAATTCCAATTGATTTAATCCTTTGAGTGCCAGAGAGGTATCAGTGCATTGCACTGCATTGGATACTTCTCTAGCACTCATAGATGCAATGCATTGATATCCCTCTGGCACTCAAAGGATTAACTGAATGATTGTGATGTCTCCAACCCAATGCTTGGCAATGGGTTGATGACCTCTCCAGCATTAAAGAGGTTAAATGTCCCCATTTAATTCATTAGTTTGGGGAATTTTTTATTTCTCCCCTACAGAGCAGTTGGTTTGTTCCAAAATCACTTCAGTTTTCAATTTAGCAGTTGCATGCAGGCCATTTGCCTCCAGCATTGACTTATTAGGACCATATGCACAAGGAACATTCTGGAGCAAACCAGCTGCACCATGGGAGAAAGATAAACATTCTCACTGATTTAACCTGTAGAATGCAATGCACTGAAGAGCTCCCTAACAGTGTATTAAAAACCTGTGTTTAAGTAAAAAGGGATGTGTGGTATGGGTATTTGTTCTCTGAGGTGCAGCAGATTTACCCCTGAATTGCTCCACTTTTGTTCTTTGTACATGTGGTGCTTAGATCGTAAGTTCTTTGGAACCATGGAGAGGGAGCCATGTCATCCCCATATCTACAAATCCATGTGTACAGTGGTAGAGAGGAACCGGAATAGTACTGGGAGATTCAAACTTGGGGCCTTATTTATCAAGCTAAAGATGTGCAATTCTGGAGCAACCCAATTGCCTCAAAGCAGTGAAATGAAAATTTTCCATTTAATCCCTTGAATGCTAGAGAGCTCACTAATACTTTGCTCCACAATCACAAATTGTTAGAAATCTCTCTAGAATTCAATAAATTAACTCCTTAAGCACCCATGATGTGCCAAGACTATCAGTGCTGTCCTGCACTTAAGGACCAGTGACCATCCTGGAATTCAGGGCTTCCCACGTGGCTGCATGCCGTTCAGGGAGCCCCAAATCCATTAGTGAGGGAAAAAACCTCCTTGGTCCTTAACTGCCAGCCTTGCAGCTGGTCCTTAAGGGGTTAAAAGCCCCCCTTAAAGTGGAACTATCACTTTGTAACAATAGGCCATTTTGAAAGAGTTTTCAAAAGTACCTCTGTTTATGTTGGTCATTTATTATTTAAAACAATAGATTATGAAATATTTATCATTATATATTTTCCAGTTAGTGGAAATCTGGCAGTGACTGTCACGCTGCTCCCCATCCCAACTGCTACCTCCTACCAGGAAGCACTAGCTCATTTGCATAAACTGACAAATAAATAAAGCTAACTATATCATAGACATTTGTCTGAAATAAAAATGGCTAACACAAATGTTTTGTAATCTTTTTCAAAAGCACCATTTTGTTACACAGTGACAGTTCCACTTCAAATCAAAGGGAGTTTGTGGATTTATCATTTTGCCCCTATGACGCAGTTGGCTTGCTCCAGAACCGCACCTCTACTTTGATGAACAAGAAGGCCCTACAACATTTCTAACATGACTACGTTTGTGGACATCTGTCAGATGAGTTCAGAATGTTCCTGAAGGCAATTAAATGGAACAGTTGGTTATTTGGTGGCCACCTATAACGTTATCGAAGCTGACTGGGTGGAATGTACGACTCTACCAACACGGCTACGCTGGCATAAATGCCCAACTCCTGGTTGCACATGGATATGCACTAGAGCAGTAGTTCTCATCCAAGATGCTGTGGCATTTTGTGCTCTACGGTCATGCACTTAGGGCGACCCTCTTTTCTCTAAAAAAATTTGAGAAAAATGTTAATTTGACATATAAAAGTGTATTTATAGGAACTGTTATGGACAGAATGTTTGTTTTGTTATTCTGCTCATAAGACCTAAAAATATGTATTTATGTACCGTTACGCTTCATTATGTGCTTGAGAAAATAACATAAAAAATGGTAGACGTGCCCTGAAAATTCCAAACTGAGTGTTAGGGGATCCTTAACTAAAGAAAAGATTGAGAACCATTGCAGTAGTGTGTGTGTGAACTCATCGGCTCACACATGACCATCATTAGGACTAGCAAGACACAAACACCTCCATAGTATGAGCGCTGCCTTCTTTAACCCTTTGAGTGCAAGAGAGGTACACAACACATTGTAGAACAATACATGGCATTACACAAGGTGCAGAAGAAAGGACTGCCCCATACATTGCCACTTACCCCTTCAACACCACGTGCACTAAGTATTAAGAAATTACCAAATAGTCGTAGCGCTAAGAAATTGGTTCCAGCTGATATTATAGTGTGGAATTGTATTAGCACTTCCGCCAATATCTCCTCCCACCTCACCTACCGTATCCGTCGCCTGGATGGTATTCTCTTAACCAGATAGTCCCCAATCCATTACATCAAAAATGCTGCTTCCAGACTTACTAGTGCTCGTGTGTTTCCGCGTTACACCCAAAAAAATAAAAATCATCCAGAATCAGATACAACAAAACACAGAATGGTTAATGACATTATTAATTATGAACCTTGCCAATAATATGTGTCATCTTTCCAGTTTCTCCATAATTCTCTCATCCCCTATAGCTTGCCAGTTATTTTAAAGAAGCAGTGGGCTTTTTTTTATGAAAACCCCATATGTTAGAGCTTTTCCTACAGAGTAAACAAGGATACTCTGTCCGTTGTTTTATTCAAAAGTTACAACAGTTCAAATGATCAGGAAGTGAAGTTACTGTGTGTTTACTTCCTGATAGTTTTTACCGACAGCATGACTCAGCAGCTTCTATCACATTCTATAGAGAACTGTTTGTCAGTGACAGTGACTCATCTCTCCTAGAGAAAGTGACAGAGTAACTAATTAGAATCTGACCAGTAGAGGGCACTGTTAATGTTAAATAACAAGAGTTTAAACTGTAATAGCTATAAAGATATGCATCTTTCTCTGTCGTCCAATACAGGTTACTGGTAACTCTGGGTAGGTGATCCGCCCCTTTAAGTAGGCAGGAACAATTCTAGAATTGTATGCAGGGGGTGGAGCCTACTTTCCCTCCTTGGCTGCAGCTAGCCAATCAGCTCCAGAAAGATGTGTTCCTTGGTGAAGATAACACAGGCAAGTGAACAGTTCTGCTATAGCTTTAGAAGTTTTTTATTTTTCTGTTAGAAATAGAATACCACCATTAGACGGATTACCATAACTGACAAAGCCCTTAGATGCGGCTAGTTCAGTGACCAGGTGCTTTCTGTGGACCTTAAGCCCTGGAGGGAAAATCTTGGCTACAAGTTCTTCCCCCAGTAGTTGTCCACCGAGGCTTCTTCTTTAAACATGGTAATCTGAAGACAGAAGATCTGCAGGAAAGGTGAGCAACACTTTGAGTGCTGCAGGTCCACATATCCCACAGTGCCCATCCACACAGGGTTTTTCATTTGGAGTTCCTATTGCACACTCCTGCACTCACTGGGTCTCTCTGTATGTCTTTTGGGTGTTTGGAGCAGGTTTATGTGGTATTTAACCCTTTAGCTGCTGGTTTGGCATTTATTTGGAGGGTTTCCTTACACTTTTCCTACTGGTTCAGTGTTTTTTTTTTGGGGGTATCCTAACATGTTCTAGTGATGTTTCATGTCTTTTAATATTACACCTTCAATTTTGTAAAAATCGAGTTCCGTGCGCTTTACCGCATAGGTGCCATTGCTCCATTCACTTCTATGGGACTGTATAGTGTGGGACATATCTCTGTAACCGTTTAACCTAGTGACTTCAGAGATGTCTCATTTTACTTGTCTGCCCTTGCTCTATCATCCGGTTCGTGTTTCTAGTGTGTTGGAGGGCTCAGGGGGCTTCGGGCACTATTTGGGGTACTTTTTGGGAAAACTGCATTTCTCATGAGCTCTTGCTTCACATGCTCATTTCTGATTGGCTCCCGCCACAGCAGTCATTTTGTGATCTTTCCAGAGTGGGTATCCTACACAGGGCTTGGACTCTCCTTCTCTCCTCTGCTGATTAACTCTTCGCCTGCCAGATAAGTCTATTTTAGCAATTTCTGGGGTGAAACTTTAATCATACACACTTTAACTGGGTGATTTCTTATACAATAAGGTTATTGACACTTTGAGAATGTCTGTACCAATGGAGCTTGGGGCCAGACCTAAGACTAGTGATCCTGGGTTCTCTGTATCCCCTATTGCGCATTGCTCTTCCTGTCATTCAGGGTTACCTAGAGAATTCTCAGGTCATTTATGCCCAACATGTTCTGATGACTCTGAGAGTCTTCCAGGGACGTCTAGCCATGCATTAGAGCCAGTTTGGGTGCAAGAGTTCAAGGCTGCTACTAGGGACCTCCGATCCACATTGCAACTCTTTCCATCCCAGTTACAAGAGGTCTTCCATTCTTGGCAGACCCCCTCCTCCATCAAGTCTTCCCTGCCCAAACCTCAGGGAGTACCTGACATCTCAGATTCCTCTGAAGAGGAATTCCCGGTAGATTCAGATGTTGAGGAATGTTCTACTGTGGGCTCCTCTCAGATTTTTTTGGGGACCTCTTTAAGGCTGATCCTGAGACCTCCGCTGAGGGCCTGATCAGGGCTGTCTTGAATACTCTTAACATTCCCTTAGTTCAGGAGGCTCCTTCTGACCCCTCTGATGTGTTTCAGGATCCTAAAAAGCATCTTACTTGCTTTCCACCTAAACCCACTCTTGACAGCCTTGTGTCTGAAGAGTGTAGGTCTCCAGACAGAAAACCTTCTGTCTCCAAGAAATTTGCTAAGTTTTATCCCTTTTCTGAGGCAGCGCTTGCTCATTGTGTTTATCCTCCTAAAGTGGATGCTCCTATCTCCAGGCTATCTAAGTCTACTGCCTTGTCAGTGTCTGATGCGTCTGCTCTCAAAGACTGGACTGACAAGAAACTGGAAGTCTCCCTCAAGTCCATCTTTACCACTGCTGGTTCTGCCATGCGTCCAACATTCGCCGCAGCATGGGTCAACCAGGCCATTGCGGTCTGGACTGAACAGCTCACTCTTGCTGTCCGTCAAGGTGCTCCTATTTCGGATAAGTTGTGCCTCCTTGCCAACATTTCTGAGGTACAGCACTGTGTTTCTGCTGCCCTATTTGATGCCATCTGTTTAGTGGCTAGGGTTTTCCACCATGTCTGTGGTTGCCAGACAGGCTCTTTGGCTCAAGATCTGGTCTGCTGATACTGCTTTTAAGAAAATATTGCTCTCCTTGCCTTTTCAAGGCCCTTCTTTGTTTGGGCCAGATCTCAAGGATCTGATCAGTGAGGCTACAGGGGGTAAGAGCACACTTCTACCCTTGGTTCCTAGGAAGAAAACACTGCTTAAGGGTAACCCATATTTTCGTTCCTTTCAGAATGAGACACGTCCGGAGAACCAGACGGTTCCCTCAGCTCCGCGTACCTCCTCCAAGCCCAAACAGCAATGGAAGCCCAAGGTCTCTCCCAAGCCCAAGGCTTCCAAGCCTTCTTTGGGATGACTCACGGGACCCGGGTCCACACTCTGCTGTGGGTGGTCGTCTGCGTCACTATCACAGCATTTGGGAGGATTCAGTGCTGGACCCACGGGTTTTGCAGGTAGTGATGGAAGGGTACAGGATCCCTTTCGTCTCTCTTCCTCCCTTTCACTTTCTTCCTTCTCATACACCTCAGGGTGCAGAGAAACGCCGTCTGTTCGGCGCTGTTCAGGCTCTTCTGGACAAGGACGTTCTGGAGCCGGTTCCAGCTCAGGACAGAGGTATGGGTTTTTACTCAAACATCTTTGTGGTCTCCAAGAAGGACGGCGGTTGTCCTCCCATTTTGGACTTGAAGGATCTCAATTCCTTTGTGACCCAGACTCATTATCACCAGGAGTCTCTATGGACAGGGATTGCTGCCATGTCCCTGGGGGGAATTCCTTGCATCTCTGGATCTTCAGGACACGTACTTACACATTGCCATTCATCCAGAGAGCCAGCAGTACCTCCAGTTTGCCTGCGACCAGGGGCATTTTCAGTTCTCAGCTCTTCCATTTGGTCTGACGACAGCTCCTTAGGTCTTCAACCGTGTCCTGGGAGCCTTTGTGTCCGTCCTCCACCGAGACTGCATCAGAGTTACTCCATACATGGATGACCTGCTTCTGAAAGCCTCTTCTGCGGAACTTCTTCATCAGCAGGTTTAGCAGTGCATTCATGCTCTCGCCTATCACGGGTGGATCATCAGCTTGGACAAATCAGATCTTGTCCCATCCCAGTGTCTGGTTTTCTTTGGCCTCCTCTTTGATACCCAGAAGAACATGGTGTTTCTCACCAGATCGCCCACAGGGTTTCTGCGATACTGATCTAGTTCCAGCCAAGAAGCTGTCATCTCTTGTGGGGAAATTCATTTCCATCATAGAAGCGGTACCGTTTGCCATGGCAGACACCAGGGAACTCCAGCAGTTTGTGATCCAGGTATGCAGGGGTCGACTGGACCTTCTGAAGACGTCAGTGTCACTTCCTCTTAATGTGGAACTGAGTTTGTCCTGGTGGCTCGACCTCTCCAATCTGCTGAAGAGCAAGTCCTTCCTAGTTTAATTCTGGACCACAGTGACGACGGATGCCAGCCTTTCCGGATGGGGAGCCGTCCTGGGTCGTCTGAGTGCACAGGGTCAGTGGTCTCCGGAAGAATCTCTCCTTCTCATCAACGTATTGGAGCTTCGGGCAATATTTCATGTCCTTCATCATTGGACATCTCAGCTGGAAGACTGTCCAGTCCAGGTAGAGTCCGAGAACGCCACGGCCGTGTCTTACATCAACAAGCAGGACAGGACAAGAAGTCTCGCTGCTTGGTTAGAGGTCAAGGCTATTTTGTCCTGGGCAGTAGAACATGATCCTGCCAAATCCACAGTGCACATTCCTGTCGTAGATAACGTCATGGCGGACTTCATCAGTCGACACACAGTGGAGAATGGGAGCTGCATCCAGAGGTGTTCAACCTCATTGTTCAGAAATCGGGTCTTCCTTACATCGACCTGATGGCGACAAGACACAACAGGAAGGTTCCAAGGTTCTGCTTTCGATGGAGGTACCCTGTAGCTCTGGTTGTGGATGCAATCTGCATTCCTTGGTTATTCCCTCTGGCCTACATCTTTCCTCCCCTCCCCATGTTGCACAGGATGTTGCAGAAATTACGACTGGAGCATTGTCCAGTCATTCTGATTGCTCCATACTGGCCTCGCCAGGCTTGGTTTCCAGAGCTTCTGGATCTGTCAGTGGCGGAGCCTTTCTGGCTCCCTTGCCATCCCGATCTTCTTCTACAGGGTTACCTGTGGAAGGAGGATGTTCATCGTCTAGCCTTAATGGCTTGGAAATTGATTCCTCAATATTGAGGAAGAAAGGGTTTTCTTCTGGTGTTGTGGCTACTATGCTCAGTGCCCGCAAACCTGTTTCTTCCAAGATCTACCATCGTGTCTGGTTGACCTTCCTGTCTTGGTGTGCTGACAAGGACCTGTCTCAGGAATTTGATCTGCCTACGGTCCTGGCTTTTTTGTAGGACGGTGTGGATAAGGGCCTCAGTTTGAGTTCCCTTAAAGTTCAGATGTCTGCTCTCTGTGTTTTCTTTCAGAGGCGCATTGACATCCTTCCTAATGCCAGGGTTTTCTTCCAGGGCGTTGCTCATACTCGTCCTGCATTCAAGATTCCTGCTACTCCATGGGATCTTAACTTGGTTATGGGTGTTCTTCAGCGCCCTCCATTTGAGTCTTTGGCTACTATTCTTCTATGCCTGTTGATGTGGAAAATGGCTTTTCTCCTGGTGATTGTGTCTGTCCGCCGTGTTGCGGAGTTACATGCTCTGTCCTGTAAACCACCCTATTTGGTGTTTCACAAGGACAAGCCGGTGCTTCGCACCTCTCAGGAGTTTCTCCCGAAGGTGGTTTCGGAGTTCCACATCAATCAGGAGATTGTGGTGCCCTCTTTCTGCCCTGACCCCATCTCTGACAAGGAGAAGGATCTACAATTGTTAGACATGGTGCGTTGTCTCAAGTTTTATGTACATCACACTGAGTCTGTCAGGCATTCTGACGCGTTGTTCATCATTCCTGAGGGTCCTAGGGCAGGAAGACCTGCATCCAAGCTGACTATTGCTTCTTGGATCAAGTCCACTATTCGTAAGGCTTATGAGCTGAGGTAGAAGCCTGTCCCCTTTCGGGTCACGGCTCATTCTACAAGATCTATTGGGGCTTCTTGGACTTACAAGAATCAGGCCTCCGCTGATCAGTTGTGCAGGACTGCCACTTTGTCATCTGTGCACAACACTACTATGTTGATGTGCTGGCATCAGCTGACGCCAGCTTTGAGAGGAAGATCCTGGAGGCAGTCTTGCCTGTCTAGGATCTTCTTCGGTTCTTGGTGCTTCCTTCACTTTTGAGCCCTGTTGGCTCTAGTTCAGTGTGCTGTGTAACAGTTTGGGGTGTTGTTACCCCTGTTCAGTGTCCGTTGACACTTCATTGTTTTGTTGGGCTATCTCTGATCTGATGGTTCATATCTGCCCTGGGGATTTTGGGGGCCTTGCGTCTGGTCCTTGCCTTACTTCCCGCCTCTGGGAAACTCAATGGTTGGACTTCCCAGAGTTCCCAGTAACCTGTATTGGACGACAGAGAAAACAGGATTGTAGTCTTACCTGTTAAATCATTTTCTCTTAGTCCATACAGGTTACTGGTCTCCCTCCCTGTCAAGGGACCATGCTTGTCTCTCCTGTGGCAGACTTTGGGGGTCCTTCAGGGTCATGCTCACAGGAGTCTTCTTTCCCTTCCTCTATGTAGTCAATAGTTAGTGTCTCAAATCTTTCTGGAGCTGGTTGGCTAGCTGCAGCCAAGGAGGGAATGTAGGCTTCACCTCCTGCATACAATTCTACAATTGTTCCTGCCTACTTAAAGGGAGGGATCGCGTACCCAAAGCTACCAGTAACCTGCATGGACTAAGAGAAAAAGATTTAACAGGTAAGACTAAAATCCTATTTTCTGCAATGGCAGTAGCTTTCCTTGCAGGAAAAACCCTACAGTTTATATTTTTCATTGGAAAAGTTTGCTGCACCTTTAAATTCTTTTTGACCGGCTGGACATCATTATAACCCTGTAAGGACTAGTGAGGTGGCTGTTTATTTAAGTGACAGGCATCCTACTATTTGGCTTTATATGTTCTGCAAGTGAATAATACGTAAAGTACAATTTTCTGTATTTAATTTGTTTTTCATCTTCACCTATATTTTGGCACGTCTATGTCCGTGTCATGGAGCTATCTGAATTTGTTTTCAGTGAGGTGTCTGCTGGGAAGATGAAAGCAGACAGAATGTAATAATGTAGAAAAGGTACAGTGTAAATATGATATTGAAGCAATGATGAAAATTATAGTCCAGCAACAGCAACGGGCCTCATGCATACCTGGGAACTTTTTCTTCTAGAGTCCCTGGAGAAGGCTCATGAGGTTCATCGGGGGATATAAATGATGTAATTTGTGTCTCAAAGAGGAGGTGCATGATCAGGGGTGGGGGTAGGGCTTAATGAACGTTGTCATAAAGTGGATGGGTAATGGACAGGACAGGTGGGAAGGAGAATAAGTGGGTGGGAAGTTGGAGGAACATTGTGAGAAGGAGGATAAATGGGTAGAGTTTCACAAGAAACTCCTCACCACTGGAGAATCAGCCTCTGTCCCCGGAGGCCCTGTAATTTATTCAAAAAGCGGAGTCTCCGGGGCCCATCCAGAGAGTTCTCAAGTATGGCCTCATGTTGCCCACTCCTCCACTACAAAAGGGGAGCTCAAACCTGACTTCTAGTCTGCAAAACAGTGCATGTTATCAGGATCTCCTCAATTAACCCTTTGAGTGTCATATAGGTATCCAATGCATTGCAACGCAATGTGTTGGCTACCTCTCTAGCACTCAAAAGGTTAAACCCAAGGAAGTGTTGTTAACCCTTTGAGTGCCAGAGGGGTACTCAAGGCATTGCTTTGCAATGCGTTGCATAACCTTCTGACACTCAAAGGGTTAACTCGGGCAGATCCTTCAGAATGATTGAAGCCCTGATTGATTCACCTGTGTTTGTGTGAGGAGATCCTGAAAACCTGCACTATTGCGGAGGCCTGAGAAATGGTTTAAGCGACTCTTCTCACAAAATATTTAGCACTAAGTGCTGCAGGGATATTGTTACATTGTATCACTGTATCTGCTTTCACAGTGTCTGACAAAGAGCTCTCTAAAAATAGAGATTCAGGGAGATCAATGTCAGAGACCTAAAAGTGTAAATAAACAGAAATATATGGAGACAAAAAATAAAATAAATGGTATAGGCAAATTGATTTTACATTGTATGCTCTTGAAGAATATGTAAGGTCAAAAAGGAAGTTGACTGCCACTTTAAAGGGCTTGGCAAACCTGCATTACCATCTGCTCATGTGTACTCCCTTTGCCAGTTTGTACCTGTGTGCTTTTTTTGTGTTTACTAATCCTGAACAGGACAGAGCTGCAGTATGTAATGGTAGTAGGAATAGGTTACAGCAGCTGAACATCATACAACCCATATGCCCTGATGTATAAAAGGAAACTTAATCAATTCTGGAGCAAACCATCTGCACCATAGTGGACAAAGAAAAATTCCTAATGAGCTAAATGGGGCTTTTAACCTCATGAATGCTAGCATTTGCTGGGTTGAAAGCTCTGTTTAAATCAATGGAGATTTTAAAGGGATAGTAACGTTTCAAAATAAAATCAGCTCCTGTTAATCTTCATAGTATTTGTGCCATAGAGAGTGCTATTTCAATACTGTCAGAGTTGTAGTTCAAGAGTAATTGGATGATAAAGTATCCCCCTCCCACCCCTTTTACCTAGTGTAAGCCACCTACCCTCAGATGTGGAATCTGGTCACTGGACCGGACAGCTCTGAGCAAGTGACAGTCTTCTTACTGTGAGCATAAGGAAAGCCTTGCCCCCCTTGACAGGTTTTTCAGGTTTTTCCTTATGCTCATTGAAGATTGTCCCTCTCTGAGATCCATCCGGACAGGCTCACTGCTCTGAGGTGAGCAGTGTTATATTAGTAAAAGGGGCAGGAGGGGGATACTTTATTATTCAATTACTCTTGAACTACAACTGTGACAGTATTGAAATAATACTCTCCATGGCCCAAATACTATGAAGATTAATTGGAGTTGCTTTTTTTGTGAAACATTACTATCCCTTTAACAGTATTAATTTCTCCCCTATGGTGCAGTTACAGTTAGTCACAGAAATGCTCCAGTTTATATATACCATAAAATCTCGGATATAATATGCACTTTTTAACCCATTTTACCTTATGTGAAGTATGGGGGGTGCATATTATATACAAGTTAAAAAGAAAAATAACAAAAAAAAAGCACCAAAAAATCGAAATGTTTACCTCCCCTGGTGGCCACTAAGCTCCCGAGGAGGCAGCCTGAGGATCCGTTCAGCCAGTGGCGTGCTTGCCTTTGCTGCCTGCTCTCCCCTCTCAGAGCCTCGACCCACTAGAAATTGCCAAAAATGCCCTGTCAGGACCTTCAGGTTTCAATGCGCAGACTCTACTCATTGAAATTATGGTAGTGCCCAATGAAGGCTCTGACAGGGCACTCAGGCAATTTCCAGTTGGCCAAGGATCTTGGAAATGAGAGTAGCAGAAAATGGTGGGCTCAAGATACATGTTTTTGAGTTGGGGGAGGGAAGGGGAAGAGGGAAGTCAAACATTTAGATTATTTTTTTGTGGGTAGAGGGGGGGCAGAATGGGGGTGTCATAAATATAGATACTTTAATTCTCTGTAAAATATTGGGTGTAAACTACACCTGTTTATTATACACAGGAGCATATTATACCTGAGTATATATCTATCTAAATATATAATATTATATAGCCATATGTTCAGAATAAAAGTGGTTTGCCCAATAACAACTCCACTTTTGTCTTGAACATAGGGCCCATAATGTATTTCCATTGATCGTCTGCAGTGGCTAGCTTCCTTGCAGTGTTCCAAAGAGCTTGCAATTATAAAAACTGAATGGATGGAAGAATAAATCTGCCTGATTTGGAAATTCTTTATTTGCTGTATTAAGAACTGGTGGAT